>JARHVA010002758.1:272500-1472500 GCA_037957365.1 Torreya grandis | reverse complement strand
CCTAAAAAATTTAAATAAAATTATTTCACTAGCCATGGAAAAAGAGTTCACTCCTTCAATCGATAAATTGTAATGTGCAAACAAAAAGTATACTAGGTGATTTTTTCTAATGTAAAGAGAAATACTTATGGTAGTAAAGGCCAAAATAACAAACAACTTCTAGTATATTATGGAGATTAAGATTATGGGCCATAATTATTATATGAAGAATTTGGGAGATTGTTTAAGGATAAATAATAAAGATGACAAGAAAAAATATGACTTATATATCTTGAATTCCCTGAAAAACAAAATAAGAAGACCTTTGGAAAAAGGATTTTAATGTTTACCTCATTTGTGAACGTTGAAAACCATGGTTGTATGTGAAAAATAGCTCTTAGAAGCTCCATATTTGTTGTTGTGGAAAGATTTTGGGCTCAAATTATGCTATAAATTCACATCCACACACCATCAATGCACTTACCATCTGAAACATCAAGTAGGGAGAATAAGATATGGTTTAACAAATAATATTTCCCATTACTTTGATTTCTATGGATGATATCATGCTAATTTTACCCCTATAGCTACTAAGAACAACATCATAGAACCCAAATCACATCAAATTAGCAAGTGATATGATGTTTGAGTAGCTAATCTGTTGTATCAACATACATTAAAACCTTTTTAAAGGGCACAAAAAAGCCTATTTGTTGTTGTACACTTAGTAATTATATTACAACATTGATTATAGTTCTAAGACTGATTCCTTAGTGAGGGTGCCTCGTTCTTGACATTCTTTTAGAGATATTACCAACAAATTTACTAAACAATCTCAATTTTATAAACATCTCAGCCCGGGCAAGTCAATGCCAAAATATAATTGAATGTTAATTGCAACAAATTGAGCAACATGAAGTGGTCACATATTTTTTTTAAAGAACTAATGTTTCAGGTGTTCAATTTTGAAGATATAATTAAGTATATAGTTGTTTGATCTCATCAAGTTAGATTTCATACCAAATTTTACTTTGAACATATGCAACTCTTAAGGAGATATACTATGACAAACTGATATCAGGGATGGTTTCATAAATGTCCTAAAATAAATTCTATTTTCTTCTCTTAAAATATATTCAAGGTTGTCCATAGATCTAGAATGTAGCCTTGTTTTGTTTGCTTGTGCTGAACATCATTGGTATGGGATAAAACCTAGTCAAGATTTTAACCTTATAATGCTTGAAGCAATTAATTTTTTTGCTTTGCATAAATTAAAAGTTGATTCTTTCATAGAATGATGGATTGTACTAACTTCAAAATCCTTAATCGCATCCTTCCTAACAACATAATGGAATTGGTTTACTTTAGAGCAACCATCTCTAACACTACATGACCAATAAAAGATCTGAGGCAAGACCCCTTGGAAAAGAAAAACATCAAATGTAGTTTGACCCTATAAAAAAGTAGGAAACAAAAGATCTATCTTTTGGATAAAGTACAA
Source organism: Torreya grandis (assembly GCA_037957365.1). Lineage (NCBI taxonomy): Eukaryota > Viridiplantae > Streptophyta > Pinopsida > Cupressales > Taxaceae > Torreya > Torreya grandis. Next base: position 1,471,020 of record JARHVA010002758.1, on the reverse strand, counting down.
ATCTATAATAAAAATATAATCAAATTATCATACTTTATGCATTAAGTTTCCTCTATACGAGGTTATTATAATTTAAGATTCAAATATGCAAAAAGATGTTGTCAATCTCATTACAAACCTATCTTTGTTTTTCAATGCAATGGTCTCCCCCTTGAGAATGATTGTTACATATGTCAGCAAGAAAATGTTTTTCTCCTTTGTCCCATTCACCATTGTTGATAACGTGTGTGTCTTCCTCTTTTTGGAGGAATCTTCTTCAGAAGCACATCTTCCTCCATTGAAATGGAAACCTCATACACAAACTTCTTTATTGTCTTCAATGTTTGTTGCCAAGTAAGGATCAAATTCTAGATCACTGCTTGAAGGGGTGTTCAAACCACTTGACAACCTTTCATTTGTTAACTCTTTGTCTTTCATTACTTGGTCATGTTCTTCAGTCTGACAGCTTAAATTTTCTCAACGGTCTTAAGCATCATCAAATTCTTTCATTATATTGCATATGCAGTTCTCATAATATGAACCTTGTAATGTGATCTCACTTTCTCTTTCAGTGATATTTGTCCCTTTTTTCTATAGCTCTCATCATACATTCAACTCTGCAGTCGAATAAAGGGTTCACTATACCTATTGTTGTCCCAAAAGTACTTGGGTGGAAAAAAGTAGGCATAACACCACATAAATACAACTAGGTTAAGGATGTAATAACTGTCACTGTTGCAATTGCTTCTATTATAGACATATCTCCTTGTTAAAGATTATACTGGTATATGCCTTGGGCATGCTCACATAATGCCATGACAATTTTTATTACTTGAAAAGTTACATGCATTGGCAACTTGTCTGGTGGACAAATGCTTCTTTAAGTATTTTTTTCCTCTATAATCTTTGGTTGCACCTGACACAACATCACAAATAAGCATAAGGCAATTTCCTTCAAAAATTGTAACTGAATTGGACACAGATCCAAATTACACTGCAAAATCAGTAGATTGCTCTGTGTGATGATCTAATCCAAGTGTGTGTAACCTTTCACTTTGATTTTCTAACATTTGATTTTTAGTTTCAATCTTCTCGGGAATAATTTCATGTTTCATAGAGGAAGAAAAAACCATTTGTAGAGCTACATGTTATCACCTTTGTAATGTGTTATCAGCTTGCTTTAACTTGTTGGTCTTTCTTATAGCTATCAACTACTTGGTGTCATGAAATCTTATATTAATATCATGTGATTTTACGTGTTGTTTTGTCATTGGGTAAAAGTGCCACTATTTTTATCAATTAAATTATTTTTCGATCTTGAACATAGAAAGAGTTGACACCTGCAAATGTATTTTAGGGATAAACAAATTTTGCACATAACAATATTAATAATGGTCAAAGACATAGGTTATGTAATAAAACACATCAAGAGTAATCCCTCGCACCAATTTGTTCATGTTCAATAAAACATATAATGTAAAATGAAGGTAAAAACTTTAAATTGAAAAAAAATTGACAACTAATTGTTAATGGTGATTGGTTTAAAGGGTGGTGACTATTGAACTTGTACGATGATAACACCCTTATATGTACCAATTAAAAATACCCATTTTAGGTTACTACAAATACAATTATTCAAAAAATTATTTAAGGCTCCCCTTTATGAATTAAAACTCTACTAGCTACTCTAACATATAAATTGTGTCAATACTACATTGTATGAATCAATGCTTATCCATTGAAAACATAGCTCCAAAACTCTTAAATCCCCCCATATAATAGTAAAATATTGTAAATTTTTAATACTAGCAATGGTCCCTTTTTAAGGGTTCAATGCATATGCCAAAGGCTATGTTGATTAATGTTGTATAGTAGGTGTTAAAAAAGTGTAATGTTGTATACAATGTTATGAAATTTTATATATATAGTTGGGTTAGGAGAGGGTCCTTTTCTATCTATACATGGCAATAAATATAATTAGATGCTTGTAATTTTTCTTTAGGGATAAGCCTAGTAATCGATAGGGGTGGCTCCCTAGCTAACTAGTTGAGGGTGGTGTCTAATTGACGTTTCAGTCAAAAGTATGGGTTTGTCGATCACATGTTAGGTTTGTTTCAATTAATCTCTTTGAGATAGCTAACTATCGATAAATAAGATAAGATTCAGACAACCAACAAATCATTAGTGTTGAGAAGCTGTATGTATTTGACAACTTACTATTTTAAGTTTTACTTTGTACATTTTGATATTAAAAACCATCCCTCTTTAAAATTGATACGATATTTTTAGAAGAATTTATTTCCTTTTGTATATGTAGGTGCTTATCACTTAAAATTTTACTACTACTACTTCACATATTATTAAAACATTCATAACATCATAACCTACCTAAAAGGGTTGCAATACTCTTTAAAATATACTAAAGTTTGTGTATCCTTCACACAAATAATATTTCACATTATCACAATGACCTAACTTGTACATATTTTTTGGACATCAAGCACAATAAAACATGGATAATACTTTCTAATGCATTTATGCATTAACTCAAACTTGCTTGAGATCATTTCAAAGAGAGACCAAGTTTGTGATGTGGAAATTAGGTACACATGTCACAACCGCAGTGGGCATGAAGTCACGAACTCAATGAAGTTCAGGCTTGAGAGAAAGTATTCCTTGAGTTCTTTGAGCAGTGAGATCTTTACCAAGTGTCACATTTTCATGTGTTGAGGTTGTTACAAGGCTAATGCATCCACAAAGTTGAATACGCATCACATAATTCACACTTGATATTGGTGTTTTGTTTGAGGCCAAAGTCATAGTGGGTCCATCACATCTACTTAGCCACATTGTCCAATTACAATAACTTAGGTCTTATAGACAAGTTTTTTTTGGGGTGGCCATGTATTGTTTATGTTACACCAAAATTAAAAATTTCATGTTTTATATAGCTTCAAATAAGGCTAAAAAACTCTCTAAATATTCCTTTGAGTATGACAAAGAACTAGTGCTAGTTGGAACACTCACTGGGAACAAAGGAACCTGTGGTATGAAAATAGTAGGCCTCTTCTTGGGCAATTAAGGGTTGGGCCTAGGCATGGGCCTAGGTGGAATTCGAGGTAAATTAGCCATTATAGAGATCTTTGAGGTGGATGCTACAATAAAAGGATTGACAATGGGTAGGGACACCATCATGGGATTGATTACAAGACCATTGAAGGGCTTATAGGGCATTAGGTTCATGTTATCTGGTGTTGGTGGATCACTGGATCTACCCCAAGGGTGGCTAATTAGAAATGAGGGAGGCAAATAAACACATTCTTGACTTATCATACCTGGTTACTCCTTGACAAGAAATAAGGGAGGTAGCTTTGATGCGAAAGCCACTAGTGTCATGGTGGGTGGTGTTATTGCCTCAATTGAAGATGAATGAGGCACCATTGAAGGTTATATCAACATTAAAGTAACATTTTGAACCTGAGATGGGGTGTTGGATGTGGCTTCTAAAATAGAGACTTGCTCAATGTGTTTTTCAGGTTCATATCTTCCCTTCGCCAAAATGGGAGACAATGCTTGCAAGATCCTTTGACTAAGTTGAGGGTTGATTAGTCTCTCTTCTTCAGTATCAACAATCAGAATTATGGATGTGGATGCACCTGCTTGAGCACTTTTAGGATTGAAAACTTCATAATAACTAGCATCTTTCAATCTGCCCTTAACAAGTAGAACATTAGTGTCTTTCAATCTTTGCTTCACCTCTTGATCACTTATGGTATTGATATAGAACCTATCCTCATCCTCAAGGCTCATGGTGGTAGGTGATGCTTAAGGTTGCCCTGTGTTTGATGCAATGCTTGAAATCTAGGTGTTCTAGGTCCCACTGCCTATTGTCATCCCTTTCCAAGTCAAATTAAGGTCTTTACTTGGTGACTATAATTACAAAACTCCAATTCTCTATTCAAAACCGGCCAATGTTAGACAATTGAGGATGAATCAATCCTCTTTTATTTTTGCATAACACATCCACCCCTGTGTATAATTGATAATCAAATTCTTGCTTGGCCAACTTATCTAGCACTGTAATAGGAAACCTAAGGGGAGATGTATTGATTCCAACTATCCTCACAACTATGCAATCTGCGTAATACCAATATGCTCCCAGGGTACTCAGGGTTGCTCTAATTTCTTCTAACAATTTGGGCATGGGCCTTTCATGGATTGCCCTGTATACTATGGGATAGAAATGTTCATATATGGCCCTCATCTCTTGCTTGTACTTTTACACTCTAACCTTGGAGAAGGTATGAAGAACAATCCATTTCAGCTTGGGGTCCCAATTGGTACTAAGGGAATTTTTGGGTGGCACAGATGACATTGACAAGTAGGACTTCATATAAAAATGATCTCCCTAGTTAGCCATAACTTTTTTGATTTGTGCTGCCAAGTCACAAGATATATTTTTTCTTAAAGGGGGAGTCTTTCCATCATCGATTATCATAGATAGAAGTGGGATCCATTTCTCATCCACATGACCTATATCTTTAGCCCCATGCAATTGATTCATCATGGCCATTCCCATTCTCACTCCCCTTCTGAACTATGTAATGGGAATCTGGGTAATTTTAGTTTTACATGCAAACTTCCCTTTGTTCTCAACCTAGTCCCTTAAAACATCCCTGATATTATGGGTTTGAATCCATTAAGTCACAGTCTCTTGATTGTATCTAATCTCGAGATTGGGCAAATCATAGTAGGATTGAAAGGCTAACCTGGATATGATTGTATCTAATCTCAGGATTGGGAAAATCATAATAGGATAAGGCAAAGCAACATCTAACCCAAAGGTACTCCCTTGTGTAGACTTAGTCTACCATATGTTCCTTCAGTCTATATGCATTAAATCCTACATATGGTAGACTAAGTCTACACAAGGGAGTACCTTTGGGTTAGATGTTGCTTTGTGCAAGCCTACAAATTTGAGTGCCAGAAGATCCAATCCATCCTCTGCCTCATTCAAATATTTCTCATTATCGCTTTCCATCCATAGTATTCTCTACGTCATAGAACAAGTCATTGTAATGTTTTTCTTTGGTAGCCAATGCAACAGAGTTGAAATTGGTATCCTGAAAGAGGACATTTATCCCATAAGAGTAGATGAATGGAACTTGTTCATGCTTGTTGACTCCAGATGCTCCAACTTCAGCCACGGTTTCAGATTCTATGATTGATGAGTTTGTGAATTGATTTAATGGCGGAAGAATACATAAAAGTCTTTACAAAACTCACATAATGCTTCGAACAATAGTAGATAGCAATTGAAGTTGAACCTATTTTTTTGAGAAGGTAAGAATTAAACTCCAAATTCATAATTTAAACTGAGCAAAGCAAGTCATAAATGGCAAGTGTCCGAATTTGCCTTGATTTAAAGCTGGGGTGACCTTTGGTTTTAATCTAACAACTTTGAGACTTTATTTTGATAAATCATCCAATCACTGCCTTTGTTTTGTCCACGTATCTTATTATCATAAGATTAACTCTTTCAGTGAAGTGACCTAGGTTTATATCCACTGAAATAAGCCCCATCAACATTTAAATCGTGCCTACTATCAATGCTTTGTGAATAGTTGTATGCCACCTTGGTGTTGTACTTGATACATACTCAACACTTAGCACCTTCTCGAGTACTTTAGCCTTCTATTTTGAATATCAAACCATCTGGGTGGATTGTGGAATACTTTGCCAGGTGTTGTATTTTGGTTGGATTCCCTGTGTTTAATTGCTGCATGGACCGACCCCTTTCATCCTTTGACTGGCGTGGCCTCGAGACTTCTGTTGGTTTGCCAAGTGGTAAGTTTTTATTGGCTCGTATTATCGCATGGCTTCATTATATGAAACTTTTAATGGATCCAAATGTTGCGACACTTCGCCAAGTGTCGCATTTTGATTTGATTGCGCAGTTGTTGGGTTTCATGGATTCTTATGATAGTGTTATTATCGCGAGATATGGGTCCATGTATCTTCAACCCATGGCTCCCCACTGTTGTGTGGCTTTCACGTTGCATCTAGATACCCAAGTTTAAACAACTAACTGCCAAGTGTTGTCTTCTCGTGCAATCGCAATATTATGAAATTGAAATATTACAACTTAGGTGTGGAGGGCACGACTGAGTACCAAGTGGCACGATGTAATACGATCACATTATCGTGAGACTTTAGAAAGTAATCGAAGCCTTGAAAGGCCATGATTAGGCACCACATGGCGTGTTCTGATTGGGTCGTAGGGTTGCAGACCTTATAACTTTTTCGTATAACATCACGACTGAGTGACAATTGGCAAACTTCCATTGGATCGCAGGGTCGCTCAATTTTTTTAAAGGCTAAAAGATATGCGACAACATCCAAAACTTTATGAGGTTGAGTGACTAGTGCTAGTCTCGAACACGAACACGAATTTTGTCATAGTCTCCAACATGAATTTTGTCATAGTCTCCAACATGAATTTTGTCATAGTTACACTTAGACTATGATTCGGAAAACCTTGATCAAGTAACCTTGGTCGAGTTCTAGGGATCATACCTTCTATTTTTGAACGTGCCCCACCATGCGTTACTCCAATATGGATGATGCAGTATCAGTCCGTTGGTTAATATTTGGTATGATGAGAAGGGTAGTTTTACTGTATTTTGCAGATCTCAATTAAGCAAAACTGGTAAAAACCTTGCGAGACAGAACGTCATTGCAGCCAAATTTGCTATAAAATGTTGTTTTTACTTCTTTGTTGCGTGACTGAAGAGGAGGGCTGAATCCATAATTGTAACAATGGAAGGAGATGGCCCAAATCCCCATTTCTCGCAGAAATGGCTTCATTGTGTACTCCTGTAATCTATTCTTATAATTTACAGGTTCATCATTGATGACCCCAAAACTCAAAGTTTCAAAAACCCTCAACAACTGAAAGTATTTAGTCTAATATCAGGTTTTGAGGGCATCGGACTCTCTGAGTGTTTTTCTTTGGGTTAATCTCAACTGCAAATGATAGGAACAGATTGCAGAGTATACAATGAAAATGAAACCCTATATTGTACATATTGGGATTCGATTTGTCTGATCCGATAACGGTTTCTTTTTATGTATTTCTCCTTCTGTGATTACTAATCGTTTTTAAAAAAGGTTTTTCATTTTCTAGACATGGTAGCAAGGGTGACTCTGTTACTCTTTCTTTTCCAGGCGTGGCTTTCCCTTCTCGGATCTGGTTTTGTTTGCAGATCCAGAGGTTTGGCTTTGTCCCCTCTGAATCTGAAAATTTGTTCAAATTGAATTTTATTTGCAGATTTAACGGTGGAGCTTTATCCCTTTGAGTGTTGCGGTCTCTGAATATGTTGTTCAAGGATTCTGAATATGGAAAGGGAGATGAGAGTGGCTGGCCACGCTATTTACGCATCTCTTATATCTTCTATTTTGTTGTAAATATAGCTCTTGGAGAACTTCAACTAACCCTCAAATTCTGTGCGTTTGTGAGGGTTTGATAGCGAGATATTTAGAGTTTCAACGATTGATGAGGGGGCGGCCTTCTTTGGATTTGCAATTAGGGAATATGTCCTAAGGTTGTTTATCATCAGATCTACTGTTTTCGGTGAATGTCTTGCTTTAGATATGTTCCAATGTTGTTTTCTTTCAGATCTACGACTTTCTGTAAATGTCTTTCTTTGGACTTGCTGTTGATTTACAGGGATTTCAAATGCTTGCTTCATTTTTGCGGTAGCAATCGAACTCAATTACAATTCCTGTTTTTCACTTAGATGATCGATCGATTGCAAAGATGGTTGTCTCATAGCCGGTGTAATAGTTTTATTCATTTCAATTTGTGAGATCTCAAAGGGGAGGAGAGAAACTTTACTTTGTACACTGTTTGGATATCTTGATTTCTGATGTAACTTCTGAAAAATGCTGGTATGAGCGACGTTCATTGGCAGACACTGTGTCCGATTCTTCTCGATTTCCTTCTCAGTTCTTCATCAGTCAGGAAGAGATATCTATTCACACATATCAAGCTCCGTGTTTGTCAGTTGTGTTGTAGGTCTAGGCGGCAACACTGCATCCATTGTCAAGAAGAGATATCTATTCACACATATCAAGCTCCGTGTCTATCAGTTGTGTTGTAGGGTTAGGCGGCAACACCGCATCCATTGCCAAGAAGAGATATCTATTCACACATATCAAGCTCGATGTCTGTCAATTGTGTTGCAGGTCAACGAGGCAACACTACATCCATTGTCAAGAAGAGATGTTTATTCACACATATCAAGCCCTCCATGTCTGTCATTATGTTGCAGGGCTAGGCGGCAACGCCTTATCCATTGCCAAGAAGAGATATCTATTCACACATATCAAGCTCCACTTCTGTCAGTTGTGTTGCAGGTTTCGGCGGCAACACCCCGTCCATTGTCTTGCATCATTCAAGAGGCAAGAGAGCAATGTCTTGCGTTTTTCAGAGCTCTGGAAACTGGTAAGCAGGCATTCCATCATCAATAAATTGACCTGATTAAGTTAACAAGAAAACTATAGAAGAATGTCATAGGAATAATTGAAATCTCTGGGAATGTGTCTGTAAAGACGCTGTTTGCTATGAATTTCTTGTTCATGCGTAGTGTGTAATGGATGAAGAGAATGATAAGCAGGGCCACCCAATTTGTGATCCAGTGAGGGAAGGGAGAAAGAACAAGCAAAAAGAGAAGTCAAAGAGGCGTCCCCATGGAATTAAAAGGAAGTAGAGCCAGTCATTGTCACATTAAGGTATTTAAATCAAATAATTTGTAAATATAAAGAAAATTAAGGTGGATTATTTAAGGTTTTCTTAGTATTTCTATTTTTTATTGGGATTCACATTGTTCATGATATTTTTTAACTTATTACATAAAAGTAATTTATATATTTGGTGTGTTTTTATTTTATCAATTAATTATTTAATTTGATTTTTAATGATGATTAATTTTTATTAAAAATTTATTTGAAATAATGATATTTACAATGATTAATAGTGTTTTATTTTACAAGTACTTTTCTAATTATTGATTCATGGAAAACATTAATTAATTTAATTTAAATGTATTGAAAGCTTTCTTTATATATTTTTCAATCAAAGAAAATTAGAAATAATTCTTTTGATTTATCTAGATATTCATCAAATGGATTACAATTTTTTTAATAATTTTTTATATTTAAAATTAAAACTAATGAAAAAAATTCAATTAAAGCATAAAATAAATAAAATTATTGTTATCAAATATAAATAAATAATAATCAACATTATTTTTACACTTGTACCTATATTTAATTAGGATAAATATCTTTCACATTCCATAGGATAAAATGTAAATGAAAAAAGTGAGTAAAAAGCTAATAAATTGTTTTAATGAAATTTCAACATGATAGAAGCTCTTAATTATTCATGTTTTCATGTAAACAAAATTAACTACAATGAAATAAAAGGTTTAAAAAGAAAAACAGCGATTAAAAAATATTCCTCTCTCTATGCGATAAGAATAATTGTTGTAACAATTATGCTATTTCTTAAGCTAAGGTTACTAGCCCTACATTGTAAGATGTGTATGATCTAGGTAAATGTAGAAAACATAAACCAGATTATGAAAAGTATTAAGAATTTCATATAAAACAAAGAGGTGGTAATAGAAACATGGTGACATCTGGATTTGTGAAACATTTTTGTGAAGGATGTTTCAGGTTCAATTTTATTCATAAAATTTGCTTTTAATTATAGTTAGTAAATTTAGTTGGATTTGTGTAAAATTTGCCTCCTTTGTAGTTACAACCAATTGTAAGTATCTAAATATTCCAAAGATTGAATGAATTATGTCACAAATGAATTAAAAAAGAAATTAAAGGAAATGAAAGTCCTTTTAAAGGTTCATAATACTAAGTGTCTTCTTTATAGTCTAGAAGGTAACCTACAATATATGAGACTACCTTGTACTCCCATTATACACGAGGCACCTAATTGTACTTCAAATGTGATTCATACATAAATATCAAAAATTAAAGTATTCAAAGTACAAAATTAATGCAATGCTATGTGAGTAATATTATTGTTCTAAGCACAATAAATTGTTGAGCTACTCTATTAGTACGATGTAATGCTATTTGAGTACTATTATTGTTCCAAGCACAATAAATTGTCAAGTTATTATAATAGTACGAATGTCATTCACAATTCCTACCTATTTCAATGCCTCATAGAGGTAGGTCACCAAAGATGTAGAGTTTCTCTGTTTGGTCAACGCCAACAAACTCATTAATAAGAGAAATACATTCAAAGTTTGAATATATAATTATTTTATGGAGAAAAATGGCATTCATCTATTTGCTTGTAAGCGCAATCTCACACACCAAACCAAAGAATGAAACATGTAAATACCTCACTAATCGAGGATGTAAAATCAAAACAATGTAGCCTATAAAACATCAATGCTAATAACAAATTCGGCTTCAGGATATACACATTTGGTTGGTTGTTACAAATATAATAGCTCCCCTACAACATTCTAAGTCCCCGTGAATAGAATCGTGAGATAAAATTTAATTTGTCTATTATCTTTGAAACTCACTCCACTCTCATCTATGTCGAACTCGTGATAGCAGTGGAAGGAAAAAAGTGGAGATTGTGCTTTATGAAGATGGTTTTTGGTGAGTGACAAGTGCGCATACACTCATCCATCAATTTAGCAGTTAGACAGACATAAAAGAGATTAAAAAAAAAAACTATTTAATTTCTTAAAAGGTTTTGTAAACAATGCACAAAAGTTTTGGTAGGCATGATAACTGTATACTTTATGTCACTTCAATGGACTAACTAGAAACGATGATTGACAACTCTCACATTTTTTTATTTGATTTGGGTAAAGAGGGTTTGGATGGGACCCGTCGACCATATACAAAGTCAACCAAACATCAACTAGACAAATTAGAAATACAACAAACCTAAACACCTACAATAAAGCTACAACGAGCTAAAAAGACAACATCCAAAATGGCCGCAAGAAATATACCAAAAGATTGTAAAACCACAAATCTTCTACCAAAGGTTAGCAGAGGAGAAACCAAACATTTGATAAAATACCATCCACTAGACCAACCACTGTCAACTTTCACATTTCCTACTCTTGTCAGGTTGTCTTCACCTCAAAAAAAGTGAAGGCTCAAATAAGATGTGTAATGTCTAGCCAAATAGCATTCCAAATAAATATGTTATTTTCCATTTTCTCCTTTGAAAAAAAATCAACTTAATTATTAAAATTTTCTTCTATCCAAAAAATAGATTATGTAGTCGGTATAAAAACACAAAATTTAATAATTTGTTAAAGGAAATCAAAAGGTATAGTCCTCCCTTTGAGATTAATAATTTACCCAATCAATGAATACAAAAATTTATTTTCCAAATTCTCATAATAAGGAATGTGCAACTTCAATGCTTTCAACATTGAAAATACAAATTTGTTTTTAAAAAGTCTATTAATTTGGTGAAAAGAATAGACAATAATCACTATTTAAATTCAATGGAAAGCTTTAGTCCCTTCCTTCAGACTAGTGAAAAAATGAGACCCCATTTTCTAGACAACAAAGCAAAGAATGAGTGATGCAGACCAACTTTAATTCAATCTACAACCACTTTGTTAATCTAGTTAGAAAACTAATGCATGTTGATTTTTAAGGTATATGTATAGAAATAAAAGAGACAATAAGAAGCAAGAAATGAACAAACAACCATTCAAGCGAAGTATTTTGCATCCAAAAGAAGATCACCCTTATATATCTTTCAATTACTCTTATACATGTGTACCTTAAATCAACCACTAAACCAACATCTCTACTATAGTCAACAACCCCTACTTAGATATGTCTACCTAGTCCACCAAAACAAGGTGGTTACAAATAATACTATTTTTAAGATAACAGACCCCTATAATCTCTTTACTGTTCGATAGATAGGTTTACATCATCATCCCCTTCTTTATAATTTTTAGATCTCTTGGTTTAGAGCTAGTTTTACTCAAAATCTATCTCTATGAAAGCCAAAATGCTAAGGAAACTTGGGAACCCGATTGCAAATATTTTTAGGTGATGCAAGATTTTTTATATAGTTGGAATGTTCATGCATCAAACACTTTAGCTAATTAATTTGTGGGTTTCTTCTCGCAAAGTTACTACTTTCTATTTTCTTCACTATCCCTTCTTAATTGGATACCTTCACCTTTTTTATCTTCATGGAGTTGTGCATAACTTGTCCAATCAATATTAATGTCATTAACACTCTCTCCCACACCAAATATGGGGCGTTCAAAGACCTCCATATCTATTTTATTGCTTCTTCTCTAATGTGGGCTATTTCCATAACTACATTGTCTTAGGAAACCTCTAGTGATGGGTTGTGTTATTCTTCCTTTGCTAAGCTTTCCTCAACTAGTCTTTGCTCTAGTGCTTTCACTTCATCATTCTCTTCATATCCTACCTCAAGGGGCCATTCAGAACCTTTCCTTTATCCCTTATAATCATCTATGCTTTCTCCATCTTAGGGTTAAAATTTTCTCCATTTTCATCCTTTTCATCTCCTTCATCTTCATACAAGAAGACAACATTTTCATTCTCATAATATTCTTCTTCATTATATATTGTTGCTGCAATTTTAGATTTTGTATCAATCACGACTTACACTCTCTTCAAATCCCTCTTATTCACTTCAAGTTCTAATTTAGGTAATGTATATTTACCCTTAAGCCTAACACTAGCATGTTTCCATGAATCTCATTCCTTTACTATCATTTTTATACATTACCATGGTCAACAAGTGTTCATAAGTTATCTTAGGTTAACATATATATATACAAGGTATAACCAAGCCATCCAAGTTAAGGAATATATAATTGAGTATAATACATCTTTGGATACTGAGAGCCAGGTCACATACAAGGTTAAGCCTAGAGCCAAACATCACTCAAGTGAAGATTCATTGAATCTAATTCACTTACAACATTGTCATTCTATCTTGGACTCTAAATATTTCCATTGTGCCAAAGGAGGGTAGTATACTACATGTACTTACATTATCACTTCTAGGAAAGAGGAGGTTCAAAAGACTTCACTTAAGCTATTCCATCTACATACTCACATAACTATATGAAGGTTTGATTCTTTGTTTGTAGGGTATGTAGTTTTTAACACTACCTTGGTAGTTGTCGTACTCCATAATATATATTTATGGATTGTCAAGTTAGGTGAAGGAAATGAACCTTGTATTCTGCATATTTTTCCAACATATCTGTGAAGTAAAGGCATAGGAAAAATATGAAGGAAACAATGCACGAGTGACAAAAAAATAGACTGCAAAATCCTAGAAGTACAAACTCAATCATAATAGGACAAATCTAGCCATAGTCAAATAGTCACAATCATATGGGTATGTCCTAGTAGGATCAAAATAGATACATGTTTTTCACACCACATGGGTCTATCCCAAAGAATCACATAATTCTTAGATTTTTGGAGCATGTTGCACATAGTCTCCACATTCCATCTACAATATTAGATTTATAAAACAATAAACATGGGTGATCATTCATTACCACTTTTTCATCTATGGTTGCTTAGTCTAGTTTCATTGTGGCACTTTAAACTTGTTTCTCATTCTAGCCTATTAAATAACACTAAATTTTGTACATTCATTCATGTATACTTAAATACATTTATTTGTAACTAGTTTGTTCTTTATATTGCTTAAATTAAATTTAGTGTAAACAAATATAAATAATAAAATAATAATAATAATAATAATAATAATAATAATAATAATAATAATAATAATATAAATAATAATTATAATTATTATTATTATACACACATTAATTATTATTATTTTTTCTAGTTTATGACACAAATCAGGTGCTAATGTGATGCCTACTATCGACGTAACTGTGGCACAAATATTGTACATCCCCAACATACATATGGCACAATAAAAAATGTCTACGTGACAACTATACATTGGGTTTGTGCCACCAAATTTGATGCAAGGTTTTAGAAATATTGATGGGAAAAAAAAAGTTCAATTTTCGATGTAACTTGGACTTAAATTGAGGCACAAATTTCACTAAATATATTAGTAACTTGAGCATATTAAAAATATGAAACTTATTTTTTTCATGTAAAATTTAAATTTTTACCCAATGGCCATGACAACAATCATCCCTATATAGTTATACACCCTACCCTATGTGTGATGGTGAGAATCCTCATGTGTGAGGGATTTGTTTTGTTGTATTAATTTATGTGGGGGTGGGAGATTTGTCATGCTAATGTACATGTTTTTGTATAGACCTAATTAATGTATATATAAGCCCTTAAAAATATTTAAAAACAAAAGTATTTCCTAGAAATAAATAAACTCGTTTTAGTTTAATGTGAAGCAGGAAGCGAGGAATGCATAAGTTAATCAAAAAATAAATCTACAAATTCAAGTATTTTAATCACATATTAATTTAATTTATTCTATTATATATTTACACACACACACACACACACACACACACACACACACACACACACACACACACACACACACACATATACATATATGTATATGTATGTGTATATGTATGTGTATGTGTGTGTATATATATGTGTATGTGTGTGTGTGTGTATATATATACACACACACACACATACATATACATATGTGTATGTGTATGTGTATGTGTGTGTATATATATGTATATGTATGTATGTATATATATATATATACATACACACACACACACACACACACACACACACACACACACACACACACACATATATACATATTAAATTGATATGTGATTAAAATACTTGGATTTGTAGATTTATTTTTTGATTAACCTATGCATTCCTTGCTTCCCGCTTCACATTAAACTAAAACGAGTTTATTTATTTCTAAGAAATACTTTTGTTTCTAAAGAGTTTTAAGGGTTTATAAATACATTAATTAGGTTATATATATATATATATATATATATATATATATATATATAAATTAAATTAATATGTGATTAAAATACTTGGATTTGTAAATTTATTTTTTAATTAACTTATGCATTCCTCGCTTTTCGCTTCACATTTAACTAAAATGAGTTTATTTATTTCTAAGAAATACTTTTGTTTTTAAAGAGTTTTAAGGGTTTATATATACATTAATTAGGTCTATACAAAAACATGTACATTAGCATGACAAATCTCCCACCCCCACATAGATTTATACAACTATATATATATGGGGTCAAAATTTATATATATGTGGTCAAATTTGAATAAATTGATATTTAATAACCCACTAAATCTAGTGTAAAATAAGTTACAAAGAATTATAAAAAATATTAGAGATTAACTTTCTCAACGAACACTATGATTCACAATTGTAAAAAATAAATCTACAAATCCAAGTATTTTAATCACATATTAATTTAATTTATTCTATTTTACACACACACACACACATAATAGAATAAATTAAATTAATACGTGATTAAAATACTTGGATTTGTAGATTTATTTTTTGATTAACTTATGCATTCCTTGCTTCCCGCTTCACATTAAACTAAAATGAGTTTATTTATTTCTAGGAAATACTTTTGTTTTTAAAGAGTTTTAAGGGTTTATATATACATTAATTAGGTTGTGTGTGTGTGTGTGTGAGATTAAAATACTTGGATTTGTAGATTTATTTTTTGATTAACTTATGCATTCCTTGCTTTCTGCTTCACATTTAACTAAAACGAGTTTATTTATTTCTAGGAAATACTTTTGTTTTTAAAGAGTTTTAAGGGTTTATATATACATTAATTTGGTCTATACAAAAACATGTACATTAGCATGACAAATCTCCCACCCCGACATATATATATATATATATATATATATATATATATATATATATATATATATATCAAAATTGAATAAATTGATATTTAATAACCCACTAAATCTAGTGTAAAATAAGTTACAAAGAATTATAAAAAATATTAGAGGTTACCATTCTCAACAGACACTATGATTCACAATTGTAAATGCAAATTTTCTTTCTATGTTTAAAATGATTAAATATTGGAACCAAATAGATTGCACTAAAGGAAGGTGATAGAAAAGGAGACAACATGTGCCATGTTGATCCTCACGACGATTCCCAACATTGGGTGTGTGGTGGACCAAGCCATACTTAAAGATAAGTAGTGGATGATAGAAAATAAAGGAAATATTAACTAGACTAATCTACCCAAGCACATTCGAGATAAGCGGAAAATGATATATAAAAATATAGTTTTATTTAATATGTAGAATATGGAAAGTAAAAATGTGTAAAATGAGATATAAGGTTAAGAGTGCAAACTATTATGATCATAAGAGAAATGATTCCTTGTTGGTTATCTATTTTGCTGTGAAATAATACAAGGTTAAAAATATGTTTGAGCATTGGATAATAATACCGACAAACTCCTTTCTGGTCTATGTGTGATTTTTGGACTCTATAACTACATAGGTAGTAAGCACATGTAATGATTGTTGATGGTTTTATTATAATACATATATTAATTACAATGTGATAGTTATAATTAAAAATAGTTTTTGGAAGTGCAATTATAAAGTCTCTTCATATTTCTTGACCTAGTGACGTTTGTGATCCAACACATGGCATGTTGTAAAGATTCTTTGACATGGCTCAGGCTTGGAGTGTCTCATGTGGAATGCCATGTGGTAGTGAAGTGTTGGAAATAAAAAAATTGATGTGTTTTGATCTTGAGTAGATTTTTAATGATAACTAGCATGCAGATAAGATATATGCAAGATTTCTGACATGCTAAAATGTTGTGAGGTGATACATAAAGATGAGGTGTGCTATGACTGATGTGAGGTGTTTCAAAACATCACAAAGGTATGACATTAAAAAATATATGAATGTTTTGTGAGGACACTGACACGAGGTTGTAAAAGTTGTAAGAATTATAACATGAGTTGTATAAGTTTTGTAAGAGGAGTGATGAATCTTGTGATGTTGGGAGCAACTATGAAATAGGATGCACATAATTTATTTTTTCTTTATTTATAAGTAATTATATTTATTATTTTATTGATTATCTATGAGATTTGAACCTCAAGTTGCTAAAGGTTGTACCACTTAACTTAATCAACATAGTTCTCAACCTTGACCACTCAAAAAAATTAATGAATGCATAATACATGTATCAGTAAATTTAATGATTTAAACTTTTTCAATGGGATGCAAGTGCCTAAGATCCAAATCAAAATGATTTTGTCATTTTTGGATCAATAAGTGGAGAGAATTAAGGCTTAATGAACTCCACATTGAATACTAGGTGCATGCCAAAGTATGAAGGTATATGAATAATAAATGCATTCTCATCAACTATGTGAATAATGGTGTAGGGACCTATTATTGTTCATATAACACACCCCATTTTAAACCAAAAATTGGGACCCTGTTTTTTCTTGATCCTTCCATTTGGAAGTTTGATGGTCCACCTATTTAAACATTACTCAGTTTAACCATTTGTTAGATGATAAGTTTTAAGTCACTGAATATGTCTTATTTCTTTACTCTTTCATATTAAAATATTCATTCCAAGATTTACATATAGAGTTTGTTAGGGAAAGTTGATTACATGTGTTTTAAAGTAAAAGGTCTCAATCATATAAAATCACATTTTGAAGATATTTGAAAATCCCCTTTTGAGGGAAAGCCAGCAAGAGATTGCAGGAATTATCTGGCTTCTATAGAATATTTTGCAGTCTTCCTCTTGGAAATCTAACCCATTTGCACTTTGAATTCAGAAATAATCAGCTAAGTCTTTTCGCTAGTTTCAATATTAACTTATTCACTTTCAAAAAATGGGCTTGTTCTTTCTAGGGTTTGTTGAAACTAGGCTACTTTATTCTTTTGAATTTTCCCCCTTTTTGATCTATTTCTACTCTAAAATCGCTACAAATCGACTGAAGTATGCTTATGTTCACTTTTTGTCTTAGTCAATTTCATGGTAATAGTTAAAAATTGCTTTAAAATATTTTTATTTTTATTTAAATGGATTTTTATTACTAATTATATAGGTTTGTTTGTTCAATTGAAATGACTTATCCATTTTAATTCAATAGACTTAGACATTTGAATTTGAATTTTCTTAATCGTTGGTTTCAATTCAAAAGGTTGTTGATTGTGTGTTTTTATGTTGTACCTACAAGTACCTGAGTACATCCTGACACCACATGGTGTTATTTCATTCCTCTTGATGAATCTAACATGTTCAAAAGCCTTTTAACACAGTTGATTTTGAGTTCTGCCTAGAGTCACGTGGCACTTTTCATTCATCTAGTTAGTAAAGCCCTGAGTGAGTGGATTAGTGGGATGTTGCCAAGTGTCAAGATCCTAATGACCCACTGATCCTAACTTATTATATAAAAGATGAAGGCTTTGAACAAGCAGGGTACCAAGATACTACCATGTAGCATCATCCTCATGATCTACTATCTTGGAAGGATCTGCACAAAAAATAGTGATGTTAGTAAGCTTTAAACAAGCAAGTTAGCAGGATGCTACCATGTGTCAGTATCTCGATGAATTGATAACCTGTAGAAGTTTATACAAGAGTAAATATCTTGAGAAAGAGGGTGAGTGGGATGATTCCACATGGCAAATCTTGTTTCTTCATAACCTTGAGGTGGTTCGTGTAGCCTAGTAAAGTAGCAGAGTGTTGAATGAGTGAGATGATGCCACATGGTGAAATATCACCTCACCAAGGATTAACACAATTAGCATAACAAAAAAACCTCATTATAAGAAATTCAAGAGTTTAAATCAGATGTGTGGCAATGACTTGATGAACCAAGGACAAGCTGGGTGCATAGCCAACAAGGTAAGGTATATGCTTAAGTTTGATGGCCTGTATGGCCATCAAATCTGGAGAATGGATCATGTGTCTATTATGACCATCAAATCTAAATTTTAGGTGTGAATTAATGGAAAATTAATCACTAAAATATAAAATTAAAAGTTAATTTGAGTGGCAACATTGAATGTGAGCATTACATGCACATTTGAGAATGCACAAAGAATGACACTAAAGACAAAATCAACCATGGAAAGAAGCATATTTGCTGCAAGATCAGATATATAAAACATAAATTGCAATCCCAATGCATCTCTAACCACTTCCAACCACACTTAGCCAACATAATTTACTTCCATGGTTTGCAGCAACATGGCCTAGTTGAAAGTTTCAATAGAATTCTTAATTCTACATTGAATTCTTTGTTATTTCTATGTGTGGACCTATTTTCCCTCTCTTTTTGAGTTTTATTTTTTGAACCTCTATTATTCATATTTATAGGACTTCTAAAGCCTTGTTAAAGGTTGGAATTTTTAAAATTAGAGTGTGTTATGCCTATTCGACTCTTTATGAATTGTAACAGAGACATAGAGAATTAGACATTTTCCTTATGCATTTTTATTGTTTTTTAGGATAATTTCTTCCTACTCCTATTTTAGTATTATTGTCTCAAATGTGTTTCTACATGTAGATGATTGTACAAGTACAATACATTATTAATCAAAAGAAAATATTAATATTTTGATGGTCATTGAGACACCTCCCTAGACTCTTCACCATCTTTAGTTGGAGTTGTGTTAGGTCTAGCTCAACTAAATATGGGTTTTAATGGACTACCTCAATCAAATGATTTTAGATTCATTTGTGTTGATAGCAGGATTTTATCTATTTATCCCTGTTCTTTTGAACTTTCTTTATAATAAAGTTAGTCTAGGAACAACAACAATTTGAAGTTAAATGTTTATATTGATTGCTTTTTTACATTCTATTTATCACTAGTGTAGCATTGTTGCATCCATAAACATGATAAATTGGTAAAGAAATCAACTATTTTCATTAAATCATATATTAAGGAGTTTTATTTATATTATAAGTTGAATCATGTAAAGATATATATATCAAGGAAAGTGTGCAATCTCTCAAAGAGTTAATAGTCTTTCAATGAATTCCTTAATTGAAACTAAATGCATCTTAATTTGTTAATACATGCCTCTTACATGGAATAGTCTACATTAGACAACTTAGTGAAGACCAACATACCAAGACCTAATACATTTAGAACTTAAGGAGGTATTTTCCTCATGAGACCTCCCTCCTTTTAGTAGAGATGGGGCTTAACAATCCCTTCACCTAATTGTTGGCTTGTGTTAAGTTGCACATCAACATGTTCTAGCTTTAGAAGGAGGGCCAGTGAATTACAAATTTAGTTTGCCACAAAATCTTGAACTAATGGATTTCAAAAACATTTTTATTCCATTGAGTTAAACAATAGCTCAAGCTAAAAAATATAAGAATAAATACAAGATCCAAGTCTGTCAGAATTGATTTATATATTTTAGATCTCATAAATCATATGAAGCCAAGAGATGATAAGGATAAAAGGAGAGATAAACCTACCCAATCAACAAGAAACTCACCTATAGTTCTAATCCTTCCATTGGTTAATGCATTTTTAGTTCCCCATTATATCCCAATGGGTAACCCCATGACATGCCTTGGGAAAGGAGATTATTTTCTTTATGCCCATGAATTACCTAAGAACCTAATCAAATTCTATTTTAAATTCATAACAGGAGGAATCAAGATGGTTGAGGAACATATTTAAACATTTAAGGATGTGGATTGCAAATTTATTTCCTATTCCTTAAGGGAAACTACTTATGTTTGGTATATTGGGTTAGCCCACAGGTCAATCACTTCCTAGTTTAATTTAAAGATAGTGTTTGTGAACCATTTTAGGCTCCCTATTGACCTTGTGGTTCTATGCCATCACTTTTAAACTACCAAAAGAGAAAAAAATGAGCCTATGAACAAGTTCAATGCTCGGTTTCACAAATTATACTAGAGATTGAAAGACCCCTATATACTAGTAGAAGCCAAGCCACCTAGACTTACCTAAGATCCCTTGATCCTCTAACATCAATATTCCTTAGTAGGGACCTAGCCGCATCATATCCCTATTTCTAGCTTATAATGAAGCAATCAACATAGAGCACCAAATGGTTCCATAGAGTTTTAATGCAGAAGCTCTACCATCCTTAGGATAACTAGGGGTGTATAATCAGATACCTATGCTAAACCAGGATATCATTTAGAACACCCCAATTATGAATCCCCTCTCAGGTGTTATTTATGGTACATTTGACCCAGTGTATGCTCCAACTCTAGTGAACTACATGTCTAAAAGTACACCTTATATACCTCCCAATCATGTAGTGCCAAAATTGAACCATCAACAAATGATCCTAATGACATACAAAAACATTGCTATCATACCAAGCACTAGTGGGTATGTTTCATTTGGTAGTTTTAAGTAGGCACTTCCATCCTAATTGAGATCCAAAACACCTATTGGAAATGATCAAAACCATGATCCCATGACTATCCATACGTTATTGAATGAAAATGCTCATGCGACTGTCCTTTAACTTCAAGCAACAAGCCAACCCAACACTAACACAAAGCCTAAAGTAGGCAACCTAAAATAAATTGTCCAAAAGTTGTCAAATGATATGATTAATATGAATAGGTAGGGACCTCAAAATTCTAATAAAAATATAAATATCACACCTTAGGGTATAAAATTAAATTTCCAAAGGCCCCACAAGCAATAAAATTACAATCCTAATAAAAGAAGTTTCCCCAACCCTCTTGACAATGGCAACCAAAACAACAATCATGCTTCCAATTCTATAAACCTAGTTGATTTGGCCTTGAACACTTGGTGATGAGTTCTCAATACAATAGACCATGTAGAAACAAACTACATAGAGTTCATCACTGCCTCAAACATCTTCCAAAAGGAGATGGACACCATGGAAATTGTTCCTACTCCTGCTGAAAGTCAGAATCAAGATGGATGGAACGCATGCACAACTTTAGTATTAAAAACTTATGAATTTGATTTTGAGGACAAAAAATAACTAAAATAAAATGTATATGAGGTCCACACGTTTAGTTAGTTTCAAAGAAGAAACAAACTATATGGAAGTAAATCAACCAACCCATTAACTACTTCTACTCCCCCAAGCAACACTCAGGTTCCACTTAATGTAAACTCAAGTAATAATCCTCCTCCACTTAAAGGACCTCCCACTTCTTATCAACCCAATAATTATGTTGTATTCTCCCAAAATAACAAACAACCAGAGAAGGCCAAACTTGGCTATGATATTGTTAAGGATCTTAAGAAAACCAAAGCCAATATAACTATGTTTGAGTTGCTCCAAATTTCTAATCAAAAGGAATTATTTTTAAAATAATTTTATGATAATAAGGGGGAAATTTTTTCTAATATTTTTAATGCACATGTTGATTTTAATAAAGAAAGGACTAAGACTCCTCCATTTCTTTTGAGATTCAGAATATTTGGCAAAAAATTACATAATTGTTTCTGTTGATTCAGATGCTTCTGAGAATGTTATACTATATGCTACCTACCAGTAATTGGGCCTTAAACCTATGAAGTCAAATCAAATAAATTTCCAATTAGACAAAATAGAGGTAGAGGTGGCGGGTGAGTTTAACCACATACACATATAGTTGGGCTCAAATCTAAGTATTCAACAATCCATTGATATCTAGTTGTGGATATTCCAGATGGTTATGGCATGAGCTGAGACTGGTTGAGAATGTTGAATGGTTACATGGTGACTTATTTTATCCATATGTAGCTACCATGGCATGGCATTCTGAACCAAATCAAAATAGAGTGGGAGATTAAAATGGCTAGTATGATCACTGAGTACAATAGAATAAATGAGATCCTCTATGACAAATTTAAAATGGGAGTGTATCTGTTTGACAAAGAAAAAAATCTTGTAGCAACCTCTTTATTAACATGATTAATATGAAACAAAGTCTATATGTTGAAGAGTTATACCTATTAGATGAAGAGGATTTCCATGATGACCCTTAGTTAATCTCATTACAAGAGGTTGTTGTATCTTGTGAAATCCTGGAATACAAAGATTTAAATAGAGATGAAGAGTCTTTAAGCTCTTCACAGTGAAAAATGGTCATAATGGATAACCATATCCTTGCTTCCCCAATGAGAGAATTATGTGTAGCCTCTTTTCCAACTAAAATTTTCTCACAAGTTGAGAAATAGAGAAAGTGTGTAGTAAAATATGGGAGTGCACTAGGAGGAAAACATTATCACCACATTTCCCCTATAAAGACCACCATAATAGTCTGACAAGAAAGCATGCTCTGATGTAGTAAATTATGACTTGTGGACCCTAAAATTTGATGGTTTCAAGTCTAAAAGTGGATGTGGCAATGATATTTAATTGATCAACCCAAGGGGAAAATCTTATCTAGCCACCTACCATGTGCAATTTACATGCACAAATAATGTGGCCGAGTATGAAACACTAGTTCATAGACTCTTGTTATCCCTCAACATGAACTATTAGAGGGATAAATATAGGTATGGCCCTATCAAAGGTATGCACCATAAGATGTGCAATTTGGGTAAGGCAAATGATGTGGAAAATGTGCTTCTAGGCACCATTTGTACCCCATAAGAGAAGCATGATATTGAAAAAAGCCTCAATTAATTTAAGGAAATGATTACATGGAGTTATGAACATCTCAAGGTTTTCAATACTTCTATCTTAACACACACTATCCCATTCAATACTGGATTCAATCCATTTAGGAAAAGATAAAGGCCTATCACTCCACTGCTAGAGCCATTAATTTTTAAAGAAGACAAAAAACTACTTGCAATAAGGATTATCTTCTTGGTGAGACACTCTACGTGGGTTGAAAACCTAGTGTTGATGAAGAAAAAGAATGGGGAGATCAAACTGTGTGTTGATTTCCATAATCTAAATAAAGCTCTGAGAAGGATAACTACCCCTTGCCTTCATTGGACGAAGTATTACAGATTGTTAATGGTTCCCAAATTATGTCATTCATTGACGGGTATTCATGATACAATCAAGTGGTAATTAATTATGAATTTAGAATCAAGACAACTTTCACCACCAAATGGAGCACCTTTACATACAAGAGAATGCCTTTTGTCTTGATCAATGCAAGTGCTACCTTTCAAAGAAAAATGAATGTTGCATTTAAAGACTTTAGGACAAGTGCATAGTTGTGTACATAGACAATTTGATAGTCTTCTCCAAAAGAAGGGTAAATCACGTAAATGACCTGAGAAAAGTACTGCAAAGATGTAGAGATAATGAGATTTCATTAAATCCAAAAAAATGTATATTTGGGGTAACTAAAGGAAAACTACTAGGATATATCATTTCTGAAAAGGGTATATCCATAGACCCAGACATAGTGGAGGTGATCTTGAAAATCCCATAGTATAGCATTTAGAAAGATCTAAAGTCATTCTTTGGCAAGATCAACTTCATGAAGAAGTTTATCGCTATCTTTGATGAGATAATTAGGCTACTAAATCACATGTTGAAGAAGGATGCCAAGATTAGTTTGACTATTGAGGAACAAATACCAAATCAAAACCACCATTATGAACATGCCAATGCTCATCAATTTAGATTATGCACAACCCTTCTATCTGTATTCATTTTCCTCAGACCATTCTAGTGATATTATGCTAACATAAAAGAAAGAAATGGGAGATGAGAGGTTGGTGTCCTTCATGAGCAACCCACTCAAAATTGTTGATCTAAGATATTCCATGATTGATAATCAAGTATTTGATTTGATCAAGGCTATTAAAAAAATTTAGGCATTATATCCTTTGCACCAAAGTATTTATTATAGTATCTGATCTAGCTGTGAATGCTTTGCTAATGTAGAATGAATTAGGTGAGAGGCATGGAAAATGGTTGACCATACTCCATATGTTTGACTTAGATATACAATCAATAAAAATAAGTAGAGGTCAAGGAATTTGCCAATCCATGGCTGAAGTGGGTCTACAAATCATCTACCAATAATCTTCAATGTAAGACATCATAAATGATGATTGGTACTCAGATATAGTCAACTATGTGCTAAATAATGAGTGTCATAGACACCTAAATTCTATATGATGAAGATCATTGCACCTGAGAAGTAGTCATTCCATGATCAAATTTGGCACTCTCTATAGAATAAATCATGAAGACATATATTTGATATGCCTAAATAAAGAAGAAGAAATTGAATTACTTAGATATTTACATGGGAAATATAAAATTTGGCATGGTTTAGGAAGTACTACATCTCATCAAATACTATGGGTAGGATATTATTGGCCACATATTTTTAAGGATGTAAATTTACATGTCTAAATTTGTCACACTTACCAAGTTGTTGCGCACTGTGAATGCACCCCAACTATGCCACTACTATCGGTCATTGAGGTATGACCATTTTATAAATGGGAGCTAAAATTCACGGGATATATTAATGCTAATTATATTTTAGGCCACAAATTTATCCTTAAAATGATAGATTACTATACTCATTGGGCTAAAGCTAAACCATTTAGGAATTACACCATTGATGTGGTCATTCAGTTCTTGGAGGAACACATTACCACAAGGTTTGGTATGCCCCCCACACTAGTATGTGATAATGGCCCTCCTTTATCCTCCCTACAATTCCTTGAATGGGCTTATGATCATCATGTAACCCTTAAGTTTTATTTAAATTATTAACCCTAAGATAATGGGTTAGCTAAATCAACAAACAATAATTTGTTGAATATGATTAAGAAGATTTTAGAAAGAAACCCAAGGGATTGGCATATTTGGATTTGCTTTATGGTTTGATAGAACTAGGATAAAATCTACATTGGGGACTTTCCACTATCATTTGGTATATGGCCAAGATCTTATCTTCCCAGCCAATTTTAAAATCCCTACTTTTCTATTTATAAAAGATTACCTCAAAACAAATTATCAAATAGAAGCCCACATCTTGAACCTCATGAAATTAGAAGAGAAATGAGATGTAACTTTTCTACATTTTATCAAACATCAAGAGGTTTTCAAATGTTGGTTTGAAAAAATTGTTAGGTTGTGGAGCTAAAAGCTTCACTGATGCAGACATTGGAGGGTGGTGCTGAGTGTCACAGTCACCGGCGTCGGTCAGGCCAATCGACGTCAGTCAGGTGGAGACATGAAGCTGCTGATGATGGTCAGAGATCAGCCAATGTCGGTCACCCCCAGGCAGACAGGGACTGATGTCGATCCCCTGTGTGATTCTAAAACTGTCAGTTGCACGAATAGTTAGTTAACGAACCAGTTGTTTGCATGTAAGAAGGCTAATTTTAGTCTTGAGCTGTGGATCTAATTATTGTAATTAGGTGTCTAATTATTGTTTGCATGAGATATATTTAAGAGACTCATGGCTTGTATTGTAATTTGTGCTAGAGAGTAAGAGAGCAAATATTAGCTCCTTCAGAGTAAAGAGAGCAAGTGTGTTCCTCCTAGTGCCACAGTGCCAAGTATGGGTGCTGGTTTGGAGAATCAGAAGGATTCTTCATGTATGTAGGATCTTGGTCAGCAGGTGTGTAAGGCCATGTTTGGAGATCTACATGGTAAGTAAGATCATTGATCTGTAGGTGTATGTGTGTGCAAGGTCTAGGTTTGCAGGTGTGTAGAACCAGGTTGATCTGCAGGTGGTAGCAGGATCAAGGTGACAGCAACACAATAAGGAGCAAGATCAGGAAGGATCTACTTGGAGTACGGTGTGTACTCAATTGGAGAGCAAAGAGGAAGGCAAGGTAGTTCCTTCCAAAGTAAGATCATTTGAGTTGCAGGTTGTTGCAAGTTCATGGGAGATCTACTTGGAGTGCATTGTGTACTCGGTTGAGTATGTTTATATACTCGATGTACTGGCAGTAGTGATACTGACTGGTTGGAGGTGAACATCAACTCTGTGTTTGAGTTGTGTGTTGGGACCGTAAGAGAGAGTGAGCTCTTGAAGAGATTTACTGTTTATGCTCTAGATGTGTGTGAACTCTAGAGATGTAAGGAAGAAGACTGTGGCATCTTCTTTGTTGTATTTCCTTCTAGAAGAGTATTAATACAATTGGGTATTGTCTCTCATATTTTGTGTTATTTCTGGATTCTAGTTACTTGTGACTTCTGGTTAAATTCTGCATGTTTAGTTGCTTGGTAATAATTGGTGCTTCCGGGTCCTAATAGTTGGTATCAGAGCCAGGGTGTTGGTTCATAGCTTGATACCACTAACAGTTGGTATCAGAGCTAAGGTTGTAGGGAGTAGGTTTGTGTTTGATTACAGGTCACTCTCAGGGGTTTTTGATTGAGTGGGAGTA
The DNA here is from genome assembly GCA_037957365.1 of Torreya grandis. Taxonomy (NCBI): domain Eukaryota; kingdom Viridiplantae; phylum Streptophyta; class Pinopsida; order Cupressales; family Taxaceae; genus Torreya; species Torreya grandis. The sequence continues at coordinate 1,443,627 of JARHVA010002758.1, read as the reverse complement.
TAGCAATGGCAGAAGAAAGTACACTAAGAATGGAGGAATTGAAAAGCACGAATGGTCGGTTACAGTGTTATGGAAAGAAAGAGCAGGTAAAGAAATATTATTGGTTGGTAGAAGATCAGCATGAAGGAACTGCAGAAGTAGATGTTGCAGGTGTTGTTGCACATGATGCTTTGGGATGTTCCTTGGATAAAGTAGAATCTTGGTTTATAGATTATGTTGCCTCTTTCCATGCAACCCGAATTAGAGGGGTTGGTGACCCTTGTCATAGTATTGGCAAAGGAGACGTGCAGCTGAAATTGCAGATGGACAACACATGGGTGTTTAAGGAGGTCATGTAGGTCCCAGTCTTGGAGATGTGGGTAATTTCTTTAAGAAAGTTGGGTGATGAGAGATGCACAAGAACTCTCACAATGGATTCTTGGAATGTTACCAAGGATGCACTTGAATTAGCATGTGGTAAGAAAGCAGGTACTCTTTATCTACTTGCTTGTATTACTAATTCCACTTCTGTTGCACAGGTGTGGCTTTGTAGGCTTGGTCACATAAGTGAGAAGGGAATGGATGTTCTTAAGACAAATGGTAAGGGTTCAGCTTCGGAGAGCATAGACCAAGATTTTTGTGAGCAGGGGGATGCTACAAGAAAGGATTGTGTTTATTGTAGGAAAAGGAAGACTGATGTATTTGATAAACTTAAAAATTGGAAAGCCTTGGTGTTCTTGGAGGAGATGACAGATAGAGATTAGCGGATGGGGTTGGATACCTCTGAGCAGGGCAGTTTGGACAAAGAAATGATTCAAAGAAAGCTTGCGAGTAAAAAGTCATCACTCGCAAGCGAACATAGTTATCGGCATCGGTCAAGGGGAACCAGCGTCAAACTAACAGGTGCCAATGTCAGTCATGTGTAGACCAGAGCTGGTGGTGTCAGGTAGGGTGGCTGTCGGCATCAGTCATGGAATCGACGTCAGTGACCAGGTAAGATCGACGTTGGTCAGAAAATTGACATCGACAGAAAGGACAGTTGCATGGGAACTGACATCGATCGGATGTAGATTGTGTGGTGATCGAGGTCGGTCATTGTAACAGATTTTGGGCAAACAAGCTGTTAAGGAGTCTCAAACACCCATACGGAGGATCGAATGGGTAAGTAAGCCTCAAATTCGTTATTCCTCTTCTTTATACTTGTTGCTCACTGCAGAGCAGGAAGGATCCAGAAAACAGTGGGAGCATGGCATGAATAGGATGCAGAACTAAATAAGAGATTTGGTAGGGTTGCCAGCCAGAAGAAAGCACTAAAAGATGAATGGATACCTTAGTTAAATAATAAAGAGAATGGACATGTGAGACAGAAGGCCAGGTCACATGGTCTTGAGCAAGTTGCAGGTCAGTGGTACAGGGCTGACAGGTGGTACCAGGTGGATGACAAAGCAGGGCTTTAGTCAATGTCGATATAACCATTGTGTTTGTCTTACCAGGTGGATGATGGTCGCAACATTATCCTATTACTGTATGTGGATGGTATGCTAGCTAGCAAGTTCATACATACAGGGTTTTGCTGAGCTAAGGGTAAGGTTAGTTCAGTGGCATGTCATGAGGAATTTAGGGGTAGCAAAATTCTTTAGCATGAGAGACATGGAAGATCACAAGTTGATTTTGTCTCCAGTGGGAGCTAATGTGAATCAGGTGTTAGTGAGGTTCAATATGTAGGATGCAGAACCGGAGCACACCAAGGGCTGGACAATTTAGTGTCCAAAATCACATGAGGTTTGGTATAGACCTGAGTTTTTCCTAACAGTGGGAGCTGTCAGAGAGTTAGGAGCCAATTCAGGGAAGTGGGTTCTCAGGTATTTGAGAGGGACCAGCAACAGGTATACATGTTATGCAGGGTCAGGACTTCACTACATGGGTTTGTAGGTTTAGATGTGGTAGGTTACTTGGATGACAGGAGGTGCACCATAGGTTGTGTGGTGGGTGGTCTTCAGGATTGATCTTGAAGAGGGATACAAGCCAGGAAATAGATTAGATGGTATATAGGTACAGGTATAATGCAGCTATTTATCTCCAAGTGGGAGATTATTAGGTTGTGGAGCTAAAAGCTTCACTGATGCAGACATTAGAGGAGGGTGCTGAGTGTCACAATCGTCGGTGTCGGTCAGGCCAACCGACGTTGGTCAGGTGGAGACAGGAAGCTACCGATGATGGTTAGAGATCAGCCAACGTCGGTCACCCCCAGGTAGACAGGGACCGACGTCGATCGCCTGTGCAGTTTCAGAACTGTCGGTTGCACGAACAGTTAGTTAATAAACCAGTTGTTTGCATCTAAGAAGGCTAATTTTAGTCTTGAATTATGGATCTAATTATTGTAATTAGGTGTCTAATTATTGTTTGCATGAGATCTATTTAAGAGACTCATATGCTGTATTGTAATTTGTGCTAGAGAGTAAGAGAGCAAATATTAGCTCCTTCAGAGTGAAGAGAGCAAGGTGTGTTCTCTTAGTGCCACAATGCCAAGTATGGGTGCTAGTTTAGAGAATCAGAAGGATTCTTCATGTATGTAGGATCATGGTCAGTAGGTGTGCAAGGCCATGTTTGGGATCTGCATGGTAAGTAAGATCATTGATCTACAGGTGTATGTGTGTGCGAGGTCTAGGTTTGCAGGTGTGCAGAACCAGGTTGATCTATAGGTGGTAGTAGGATCAAGGTGACAGCAACACAATAGGGAGCAAGATCAGGCATGATCTACTTGGAGTACGGTGTGTACTCAGTTAGAGAGCAAAGAGGAAGGCAAGGTAGTTCCTTTCAAAGTAAGATCATTTGAGTTGCAGGTTGTTGCAAGTTCATGGGAGATCTACTTGGAGTGCGTTGTGTACTCGGTTGAGTATGTTTGTATACTCGGTGTACTGGCAGTAGTGATACTGACTGGTTAGAGGTGAACATCAACTCTGTGTTTGAGTTGTGTGTTGGGACCGTAAGAGAGAGTGAGCTCTTGAAGAGATTTACTGTTTATGCTCTAGATGTGTGTGAGCTCTAGAGATGTAAGGAAGAAGACTGTGGCATCTTCTTTGTTGTATTTCCTTCTGGAAGAGTATTAATACAATTGGGTATTGTCTCTCATATTCTGTGTTATTTCTGAATTCTAGTTACTTGTGACTTTTGGTTAAATTCCGCATGTTTAGTTGCTTGGTAATCAATGGTGAATCCGGGTCCTAACAAAAATAACCAAAGTGAAGGCTTTTGAGATCTCTGAACAAGGCTCATGAAAATAAGGGATTACATAGAAAAATAGATGTTTTATGGCTTAGTCACTACCAAATATCTGAAATCTTGGGTGAGAATGCTTTACACCTAAGGTGTCTTACTAGTAAGGATGTTCCATTATATGTCAATGGAAAATTCCTAAAGCACTACTTCCAAGCTTGAGTGGCTTGGGAGCCCCTATAAATAATTTCTCTTTTATTTTCTACTTATCCTTCTTTTTCCTTATTTTAGTTTAGCTTTGATTTCATTCTTTTCTATTTTATTGTTATTCCTTACTTGGTTCAGCCTTTTTGTGTCCTTTTTGAGCCGAACCTACTATTTTGACCTAAGGGTTCCCTTGCTTGATTAATGGATGAGAATGGTGACTTATTTATGAATAACATCAATGACATTTCTATGCATAAATGTTTAAGTTCTTGATCAATTGCTCGTGTGAACTGCTGCATTTTCTTGGTTTGGTTAAAATGTTGAAGTATTTTGAATTATAACAAAATTTATGGATTTAGAAAGACTACATTTCTTGTTCTAAATATCATTGAATGCACCTAACAAAAAATATGAAGAGAAATAAAGATCCAATTTTTATAGATTTTATTTAATTGAATGCACACTTGTTGATTATCATTTAATCCATGGTTTAGTTCCTAACCCTTAATGGATAAAAATGAATCAAAATCTCCTTTAAAAAGGACAACTAAAATGGAAAATTTGTACTTTCTCCTAGAAAAGATGATCTTGACAACCTCCACCATAGGATTTATGGTCTAGTTGGTAGTAGATCAAGGCTTTAGGAAGTGACCATAGATATTTATATCCATGCTATAAATACCTAGATGGAAACAAAGTAATGCCCATGCTATTTCCCCCCTCAACCAAATTGTAAAATATTTTTTCCCTTTCAGTAATGCCCTTCAATTAGACAAATTTGATTTATTGTGTGTGCTTTCCAAATAACTAAATCAATCACATAAAATCACACATTGATGCTATTTAGGAAAAATTGAAGTTTAGTATGTCATACATTGATGAAAATTTTTGTGCCTTCATATTTTTTACTTTACTTTGGAAGATTGTTTTTAGCTAATGTTTGTGTTTGGATAAGGACTACAGATTCTATATTCTTGAAATACTTACGAGTATTTCTTAGTAGGATTCACCATTTGATTTTGATCATACAACACACCCCATTTTCAACCAAAATGGGAACCCTCTTTTTGCTTGATCCTTCCCTTTGAATTTTTGATGGTCTACATGTTTAAACCTTGTTTAATTTAACCGTTTGTTAGATGATAAATTTTAAGTTACTAAATATGTCTTATTTTCTTTGCTCTTTCACATTAAAATGTTTAGTCCAAGCTTTATGTCTAGAGTTTGTTAGGGCAATTTGCATGCATGTGCTTTAAGGTAAAAGGTCTCAATCATATAAAATTACATTTTGAAGACGTCTGAAAATATTTCAGGGAAATCTGACAAGAGATTTCAAGAATTATCTAGATTTTGTATAACAATTTACAATCTTCCTCTTATCAATATAACCCACTTTTACTTTGAATTTAGAAAGAATCGATTAAGTCTTTATGATAGTTTCAATATTAACTTAGTCACTTTCAGAAAATGGGCTTGTTATTTCTAGGGTTTGCTAAAATTGGGATACTTTATTCTTCTAAATCTACCTCATTTTTAATTTATTTATGTTACATAATCACTATTTCAAAAAATGGGCTCGTTATTTCTAGGGTTTGCTAAAATTGGGATACTTTATTCTTCTAAAGCTACCTCATTTTCAATCTATTTATGTTACATAATCACTACAAATTAACTAAAGTCTACTTGTGTTCACTTTTTTCCTTAGTTGATCTCATGGTAATAGTAAAAAATTGCTTTACAATGTTGTTTACATTCAAATGGATTTCTATTACTAAGTCTTTGCATTCATTTGTTCAAATGAAATGACTTAGCCATTTTAATTCGAAAGACTTAACCTTTTGAATTTGAATTTTCTTAACTTTTCCTTTTGATTCAAAAGGTTTCTAACTGTGTGTTTTAATGTTGTACCCATAGGTACCTAAGTGCATCCTGATGTCACATGGCATTCTTTCATGACTCTTGGTGACTCCAAAATATTCAAAATCCTTTCAACACTTCATTAATTTTTGAGTTCTACCCAGATCCATGTGGTATTTTTCATTACTAGTCAACAAAGCCCTAGGTGAGTAGATCAGTGAGATGTTTCCAAGTGTCAAGATCTCGAAGACCCATTGATCTTGGTTGATTCCATAAAAAATAAAGGCTCTAGGCATGTAGGTTAGGGGAATTCTATCATGTGGCATCATGTCAACAATATACTATCCTATAATGATCTGTATAAAAATTAGTGATGCAAGTAAGCCCCAAACTAGTGGGTTAGAAGGTTGTTGTTATGTGGCATCATCCTAATGACTCGCTAACCTAAAGTGATATATATAATATTAGAGCTCCCAGGTAAGTAGGTGAGTAATATGATGACATATGGTGAAATCCTACTACTTTTCATCCTTGGGGAGGTTCATTCAAGCTATCATAGTAGCAGAGTGTCATGTGAGTGAGATGATGCTACATGGCCAAATATTGCCTCACTAAGGTGAAGCACAATCAATGTAACACAAAATCTTCATTCCAAGTAGTGGAAGAGCATAAATAAGACATGTGACAATGGCCTAATGAACTAATGACAAGTTAGTTGCAAAGCCAACAAGGTAAGGTATATGCATAAGTTTGATGACTCATCTATCTATCAAAGCCATCAAAGCTTGAGAATGGATTATGTATCCAATCTAGCCATCAAACACAACTTTTAGGTGTGCCTTAATGGAAAATTGATTAATAAAATATAAAATTAAAAGGCAATTTGAAGGACAACATTGAATGTGAGCATGGCGTGCATATTTGGGAATACGTAGAGAATGACACTAAGGATAAAATCAACCATTGAAAGAAGCATCTTTACGATGAGATCAGATATGCAAAATATAAATTGCAATCCCAATGCATCTCCAACCAATTACAACCACATTTATCTAGAATAATTTACTTCTATGGTTCACATCAGCATGGCCTAGCTGAAAGTTTCAATTGCATTCCTAATTCCACATTGAATTCTCATCTACTTCTGCATGTAGACATATTTTCCCTTCCTTTTATGAGTTTTATTTTTTTAACCTCTCTTGTTCCCATTTATGGGACTTTGAAAGCCTTGTTAATGGATACATTTTTTAGAATTAGAGTGTGATATGCTTGTTTGGCTCTTTATGAATTATAACAGAGACAAAGAATTAGACATTTTACTTATGCATTTTTATCACTTTCTAGGATAACTTCTCCCTACTCCTATTTTAGTCTTGTTGCCTCAAAGGTGTTTCTTTAATTAAATGATTGTATGAGTCTAATACATTTTTAATTAAAATAAAATATTGCTAATTTGATGGTTGTTGAGACTCAGAAATTCATTTCTTGGGCATGTTATATGGTGGTTATCTTTCTTTCTCATGGTCAACATCCCTAGAATCTTGTACTATCTTTAGTTGGAGTTGTGCTAGGTTTGGCTCAAATAAAAATTAGTTTTACTAGTCTCCCTTAGTTATATTATTTTAGATTCATATGTGTTGGTATCAAACTTTGATCTCTTTATCCTAAATCTTTTTCACTTATTTATAATTAAGTTATTCTAGGAACAACAACAATATGAAGTTAAATGTTTATCTTGACTGTTATTTTACATTTTATTTATCACTAGTGTAACATTGTTGCATCCATAAATGTGATAAATTGGTAAATAAATCAACTATTTTCATTGAAGCATACATTAAAGAGTTTGATTTCTACTAGAGGTTGAACCATGCAAGTATATATATCAAAGAAAGTGTGAAGTCTCTTAATGAGCACATAGTCTCTTAATGAATACCTTAACTAGAGCTAACTACTTAATTTTTTAAAACATTCCCCTTATATGGAATATTCAAAATCAACCAGCTTAGTGTAGACCAACAGACTATGAACTAGTACATTTAGACCTTTGGGAGGTATTTTCCTTGTGCAATCTCACTCCTTTCAAGAAAGATAGGGATTAACAATTCCTTCACCTAATTATTGGCTTGTGTCAAGCAATTCATCAACATGACCATAACATAAAATCTTGATATCTTGGTGTGATCCCTTGAATCACCCCTTCTTAAGGTGCAAAAAAATTTACTGCTAATTGGACATGTATGAGGTGTGCGATGCATGTCATGGCACTTTTTCTAATTCTATTGTGAATGCGAAATACTTTTTTGAACTTGTTGATGAATAGATTGTATGTGATGTATAAATTTATATGCTTTATCTTCTCCCCTTTCTTATTTGTGTGACTCAGTACCAACTGGTGTGCAATAGAATATGTCTAGATGTGTTTCATGATATAACCCAAGACATGTTTAGAATTGATTATGACACATAGAACTATTTTGAGATTTGTTGTAGGCATGTTGTATGTATAATAGGTTTTCATACCAAGTGTGAGCATGCACATGATTATACATTCATATAATATGACCAAGTGTGTGGTTGAAAAAATCTATTTTTCTATGTGTCTATGGATGAAATTATATTAACTGATGCAATTGCATACCCATCAATTCCAATAATGCTTTCCAAAATTGATTAACAACGAGTGGAATCTATTATATGTAATGGATATTGGGAATCCAAAGTGAACCCATACATGGTTGAATAAATATTTCATATTTCCAACTAGGTCAATACCTTTCTTGTAGGCAAACATGATAGCCAAATTTAAAAACTTATCAATGATAATGAACACTGCATCATGATAAAGGCTTTATCATAGGCAATTTATTTAATAAATCCATGTTGATGGATTCTCATAGGCTAGATGGAACTTGTTGAGGTGTGTAAATTCATATATATTTTTATTATTATTATTTGTGATGCTATAAGGAATGCAAAATTTGATGTGACATTCTACATCCATGTGCATGTGAGACTAATATAAATACAACTAAAAATAGGTAGAGCATTTTTAATGTTGAAGTGGCACAATGTCTTGGTCTAGTGAACCTATAAAAGGAGTCTTTGTTAAAGTGTGCCATCAGGAACATAAATATTTCCAAGGATATAAAGAAGATTGGTGGACATGTATAATTCCTAAACATGTTTACTAGCTGTGATGGCCATATAGGCATATTCAAAATCCTTATTAGATGAGTAGATGGATACCTAATATATGAATTTTTGGCTACATGTGTCTAACATTGTGATGATCATGTGAATTGGTGGTTGACTAAGTAAATTTAATACCTTGTTATCCTTTTCATTCTTATTCTTTATCATGAGATGGAACTGCTAGAGGTAAGTCATCCATTTCATGTGGTGAAAATTATCTAGTTTTCTCTACATCCACGGGAACTAAACTGTATTATGATTTTAATGAATGACCATATCCTTACCCCAAATGTAGTTTTACCATTGCTTAACTACTTGCATAATAGTGTACAATTATTTATCATAGATGGAGTATTGTTGAACTATGTCATTGAACTTCTTGGAGTGATATGCAATAGAATGCCAATGTTGCATGAGTATCATGCCTAAATGCATTATTTGATGCATCAATGTGAAGTTAAAAGGACCATGAAATTTTAGGGATTGAAAGAACAATAGTTACACAAAGGCATTTCTAGAGAGCCTAAAAACATGTTGTTATGTAGGTGTCTAAAGAAAAGTTTCTTTGACATGCATGATCTGACTGATAGAACATGAGATATACTATTCTATGAATGATCTGATTGATAAACCATGAAATATTGTGTTAAAGTCCTAAATGACTTCTTGAGATGATCTCCTTATGTTGGTCAGCTAGTCAATTAGTGACAAGTTGTCACTCTTGTCCTCAAATCTTCTTCTCAATTCATCTCCCAACTCATCCCATGTGGTGATTGATTCAGCTTCCAATGTACCATACCAATCAAGAGATTTTACATTCAAAGAGACAACCAAAAATGTAATCAATATGTTCACTTCAATGATGTGATGGATATTACAGAAGTTAAAAATATTTTTAATATGCTTAATAGGGGTAATGACAGTCTCACCAATGTATGATGGAACACTTTTAAGGGAAGATATGGGGATATAATCATAATGGGAAAGTTTTAGAGAACTATATCCATTGAAAGAAATAAAAGGTAGGTTACTTGCCATGGTATCTTTAGGACTTTACAAGAATGGGATAATCAATAACTTTTTTATGGGTTTGTGAGCAAGGTATGACTTCTTTGGGTAAGGATGTGTGCTAGAAAATATGCTTGCTTTGTATGAATAATGAGGGAGATCTTAGAACTCAAAATGAATGCCTTTAGTAAGAGACCTTGTTTTACCTTAGTCATGAAAGAGTGCACTAGTCTCCAACCAAGATTGAAATGTCAGAGTTGCTAGATACTACAAGAAGTGGACTATTACAACCTCTTTATTGTCAAAGCCAACATCCAACTTAAACAACCTTCTTGGACTTCATGTCCTAGCAGGCATGCCAGAACTATTATATCCCAAATTTTCACCCTAGAGAATTCAAGTAGACCTTATTAAATTTAGGGTAACATGGAACTATCTCTAAAAATAGGTAAACTATTGCAAGAGATAGATCTCTAGATTTGAAAGGCTAGCTCCATTAATCTATCTTCTAAGATCACACACTAAACTAGACCAATCACTATTGGGAATGAAAAGGGAAGAAAGAAACATAAATAAACCTAAAATAATAAAGGTGATACAACAAAGATAAGTCCATAAAACACATTGCATCTACACTAAGAAAGAAGACTGTTAAAACTGACCTTAACTATATGTATTTCTAGCATAAGAATTAGTCATAGAGGTAGATTTATATACATATCTAGAGGTGGGTGAAAAGGAGGTCTAATATTAGACACTACTAGTCTCTCTCATAATTCAATATACACTTAAAAAAAACATACACTTCATGAGACATGTTAGAATAGGTGCTACTACTCATACAATGCATATAAGAGCATAATGGAAGCAAGAAGAAGACATTCATCACTTAACATCCAAATACACTATTTGAAATACTTAGGAAAGAGTTGTAGAGAAAATAAACTTCAAAAATTTATTAAAGGATAAATCAAGATGTCAAACCATTAGGGCTTAACCATACTAATTTTGGATTCCTTTATAATGCCAAAATGGCTTGCATATAAAGAGCATATGAGAGGAGAGAGAAGAAGTGAAGATTAAGAGTCATAAGGCCAAGTGTCAAAACTTTGGAAACTAGTTAAAATGCAATAAAATGAATTGGAAAATAGGTTATGAAGTTATCTTAGACAATTATCCATCATAAATGCATCATTCTCCTAAAGTTGGCATAGAGATCTTCATGTCCTTCTTGAAACTACCTTCTTGATGATGAATAGTCCACTTGACTATCTAAAACTACCATATGAGTATTTGAAACATAAACCCTAACTTGGGAAGGTGGATATATGATTTGTGATAGTCATCCACTCCCTCTAACTGATAGCCTTTCCTTTGTCACTTGTCACTCACTTTTTTGCAACTGTTCACTAACGCTTTAGGCCTAATCATACACTTGTCACTTAGGTGGCCTATAAATGATCATGAAGATTAATTTAAAAAGTGTTATTAACCTATTAAAGACCTATTTTTATTATATTCTATCAAATAAACCTCAAAATATTCAATATCACATTTCTCATAATCACAATAAGCAATCATCTTTCTTCTCATTATCTGTCCTAGATTGCCTGTAATGACTAACCTAGCAGAGGTAATTTCATGCATCAATAAGGTGATATATTAGTATGAGGAGTTATAAAAAATACCCACACACCTTCCATAATGGCCTTAATTCATCATTTTCCTTTTGCATCTTCAATTCAACCCAAATCCTATAGAAAACATTGAATTAGATTTATCCATACAAGTGATGGTATAAAATAACTAAATGTCAAGGATCCTGGGAAAGTGTTAAACATGTAAAAATAATCTTCCTAGCTAACTAACCCATTTTGGATTAATTTCCATTCATATTTTCTCCATTGGGTTCATGCAAGGGTTTTAGGTTATCTTGGTTCTTAACGTTGATTCATAAAAGTTAGATGTCTAACTCACAAACCAATTCACAAATTTTTAGATCAGGACCCTTTTCAACTACCCTTAAATTCTTGGGGGCACCATTCACACCATATATATAAGTATGAGCAAATGAAAATGGCTCTCGAGCTGTTATTATGCATTCTGGATAAACCTAAGAGGAAATTACATCAAAAATGGCCAATCTAAGCTATTCTCTACAAACTGATGGTTCTTATCAATCCTCAAATCTACCCTTAATACCTTAAAGTTTATTTGAGATATAAAATTATTCTATGAGTGAAGCTACGTACCTTGAGGGTTCATGCCTAGTTATAGGCTCAGTCTACAAGAATGTGTTATTAAGCATATGTTCACCTATGGAGGTTTACAATGATTATAGGTATTTTTTAAAACTTATTTATCTTCAATTAAAACTTATAAATCTTACCAAATTCATTCCTAGTCTCCTCATTCATCCTTTCATCATGGATATACTAGGTCTGTAGGTTATGCTATTTGGGAAGTGCCTCTGGTTTGAGACAAAATAGAGAGAATATCCCCTATTGGTTTGACTTAGATGATAATTTTAAGGTATTTATTAGGCCATGATGACCCTATGTTTCAATTTTCAAATTTTCAATATGCTTCAAGATCCCTAAACACTTTAAACTATCTAGACTAGCTTCCAAGTTTGTGAGTGTATGTAGGGTCTAGAAACCCTGACTGAGTGTGAAGTTAGAAACTTGTCTTTGCTCTATTTCCTTTATCTAAGAATCATATGAATTTTATATCACCACTATTTTATTTTTATCAACATGTTAATTTTCATATTATATCTCTTTCCAAATTCCCAAGCATACAATCTCCATTGACTAGGCTAGTCTGCAGTTTGTCTCTAAACTATAAGTGTGCATTAGAGAATTCACAAGGTTCTTGTAGGTGATTATTTATGTGTGACTACTATGTTTCACCCCTATAATTCCTTCAAAGTTTAGTAGGATGATCTCTTATTTTAATGAGCTCATTTATACTTTGTGACCATATATCATTCTTTACCATCAACATAATAGGTATTACTTGCAAGTTGTAGGTCTATTTGGTCGCAATTGCATTGTAGTTCACTGAATATCTTTAGTAGAAGATTGAATAATTTGAGATCACCATCAACCATCATATCTCTTAACAATCAACTTCTTCTCATGTTTAAGCATGACATCTAGGTCTATGATTCAAGAATGGAGCCATAGGCCTTACTCATACCTCACCAACACTTACCAATAGATGCTACTTTGTGGAGTAGAGTCCCTTCTTCAGAAAGATTAAGGTAAATGCTCTCATTTGAAACTTTTCAATAGGATAACTATGGGTATTATTTTAAGTGATCTTCCCAAACCTATCATGCCTTCCTATAGTCTTCAGTCTTTACCAAAAAAGGCATTGTCACTACATACTAAGCTTTATATCCTCTTTAAGGCACACCATCAAGACTTTGCACTTCAACTACTTATACATATAAACCTATAGGTCTCCATTAGGTTTGACTATAGTAGATGGTTTCACTATTTTGAAAACCTAGTCCTTTTATTGAATATGAGGGAAACCTTGAATAAATTATATGACTTAAATATGATGGATAACCATCAAAAATCATACAACTTGGCTCTCCTAAAGATCATGGACACCCCCAATCCTTTATGGCATATATATTCAATATGCATCCTTCCTACAACAAAAAATGAGAATATAGATCTAGGATGACCTCAAACCTTGTTTGCCTATATGATCAACTACGGTTATAAATAAAATTACACCATGAGGGTATTCATTTCAAGTTTTTTTTGAAAAATTTCATTCTACACCTTCACTTGCAACTACCAAAACATTGTTCTATAGACCTCAATGGTGTTTACTTGAAACTCAAGGATGATCATGCCTATCTCTTCATATTCACACATGTCAAATGAGTTTGGTCCATCATGTAAAGGAATAAAATGTTTTAAAATTCTGCATACAACTCTTGATTCACATAGACTAATGCTAATAAATGAGAAAACCTAAGCCATTGGGGATGTACAGGCAGTTTGAAATCACTAACAATCTTAGTGATTGTTCATATGGTATGGATTACTAATCTAAAAACCATGAATATGAAATTTAAGGTTATAAGGACTCATTTAATCCACCAAGTGCATTTAGACCAATTCATCTTCTCCTATTCATACTAACATAAAATTGTTGACCTATTTTGACTTGTCCAATAGAGTGATGGGAGAGAGGGATTAGTTTTTGGAAGTTTTGAATCTTTTAAAGTTTTTATCAACTTAAACTGACCTATGGGAACCTAAAGAGACATTTTTCAAGCCTTCACATGTGAAAAATGTGCCATTCAAGCTATACACATGCTTAAAACTACCCCTTTTGTAGTTGATATCCTTGTTTATACAATGAGCTTACATTTTTTCAATTTTAAAACTGAATCTAACAGTTAGCTGACATCAAACACATTAGCCTACATCTTGACACATTTTTATTGTGATAGGAAACTGTATAATTCATTTTGATGACCAAAAGGTGACAAAATGAATTTAAGACAAATTACAAATATGACCAAGGTAAAACATATTATGTGACCTGATAAGATGACTTGAGATTATTATAGGACCATGGTAACCATTTTATGACTTATAAAGATCCTATATAAACTTTGAATAGATAGGGGGTTGTTTAGATTTGACCTAAGGTTAAATATGGTCAACATTTCAATGATTTTCTAGGGGTAGCATGCCTTCTATACTAAGGACCAGTTGCTTTCTCCTATCCTTGGGAAATGGAGTCACCTATACACTGCATTTGACATTGATATGACTCTAAAAGAACCAAAAACCATACCAAACACAATAAGGGAAAAAACACACAAGACAAGATACAAAACACACACGTGTGCTCTATTGAACACTTAGGGAAAACACACACCAACTTAAAGACACACACCTATCCTAATATTTACAAGACCTCAAAACACTTGAGGTGAACAAAAAATATTCATTGCTTTAACCAACATCAATTACATTACTTATTGCATCACTATTGCTCCAAGAAAATAAACCTTCATATGATTCATACTTGTCAATGGACACTTGCTTATGTAGATATTCAAATGACTTACCATCTATGGATCTTTTGCTGACTACAAGTGTGTCACTTAGAGAATTCATGAAGGTTCCATCTAGCTCTCCTAGAGGCTTGTTTGAGCTTAAAGCTTTCTTGAACTTGGTCATGTCCCCTTGGTAATATTCAATCTGATTATTGGGAATCATTATAGCCTTCTCAACTTCAAATGCATATGAAACATGAAAGATCTATTGTTGGTAGTCATCAAGTCTATTTTATTTATGTTCAAACATTTTAGGTCTGTCAAGGTTGTTTCTTGCTTGGTAGATAAACCAAAATCTTCCTTGTGCTCATCAAACACATGTTTGATCTCAACATTAGGTCTACATTATTTTTAAGGAGTAAAAAACCTACTTACCTCCTCAAATTCTTGCATAATGGCAGTGAATTATTGCCACATGTCATCTGATTCTTCTTAAGGTTCATGCTCATGAATGTTCTCTTCCTTGGTAGGCTGAATTGAGTGCTCACTAAGATTTTCATGCTTTGCCATAGATGGGATAGTCAAACCATCATTTATGTGCAAAATATAGTTTCTACATGCAACTTGTTCTAGAGTGTCATCAAAATTTACTTCAAGAATTCCATCATAATCTTCATGAAGGATGTAAGTAACAAGGCTTGTCTCTTCAAATCCACCTTGCTTAGCTCCCCACTCATCAAGGTACAAATTAGATATGACATTAAGAAGTGTTAGAGATTCATGATCATTAGGATTATATTCTTCCTCAATGAAATTGAAGTTCATATTAGATGTACAAGGCATATATGGCTCTACATGAAAAATAGATAGAGGTTTAGATTTGATTGTCACCTTTGCACCATAACTAGTCCTAAAGGCCATATAGGACCACTCTAAAGTTAGATAACCTCTAATATTAGTAGTGAAATCTCTTGAAAAACAAAATACAAAATGAGGTGGCACACATACAACTAAAACATCTTGAGAAATGGTGAAATTAGGACAAGCTTGGAGAATAATTTGAAAGCCTTTGATTATACCAATGGTCTTGGTAGCTAACCCATCTAATTGTAGCACTCCTTTGGCATGAGGCTCATACTTCAAGTTCAATTTATCAGCTACTTGCTTGGTCATGACATAAATGTTATCACCTCTATCAATAAGACAATTATGAACCAAAGCATCTCTGATGATGATGGATAGATAAAAGGGAGGAGGCTTTTCTACCTTTTCAACTTTGTTTAATTGTCCTTCACTAGGATTCAAGGTGTTTTTCAAGGTTGCTTTTCTCCCACTAGGTTATCTAGTTATCAAATTGAGTTTGGATAGCTCTTATTGAAGTAGGTCTGCTTGTCTAGGTATTGATAATGTATTCCAAATTGATACATCCACATGAAACCTCCTCATCTCCTTTACAATGTTAGTGAAGGAGCCACTAACCTTTACTTGTCCACTAGTAGGAATAGTATTGCATATGCCTTGAGAATTTTGAGGTGTGAGAGAGTTCCTAACATTCTAAATTCTTTGATCAACTTATGTACTTGGAATTACATTAGAAATTCCTACCCTTTGGGATGTTTGAACATCTATTGAAGAACCATTAGCATCCCCTTAAACTTCCTCAATTGCTTTCCTCTCGCTCCTTGTGTTTGCAGCTATAGGACTTGTATCTTTAATTGACTACCCTTGATAATTGACTACACATGCATTATATTACTACCAATTAACCAATGTCAACCCCACTTTATCACTCTATCCTTTGGTCTCTCCTCTATTTGGTACCTCATCTTGAGTCATAGATAGCATAGTTCCCAAACTTACCTTGAAGGATTGATTAAAAGACTCATTGATATAGGAATATGGATCATGAACTTGATCCCATGAAGGTTGACCATCATGTTCTTGGGAAATGTTATTTTGAGTAGGCACTAATGCTCTTGAGGTGGAATGAATATTTGGGTTATAGCCATTTGATGACTTGGATTGAACAAGCTACCCTTGGCCTTGAGGATGACCTTAGAAAGGTGGTCTATTGCCTTGATAGTTAGGGTATGACTAATTATGTTGGTATTAGTTTTGGAAAGGCCTCACTTACTATTGTTGGATAATCTTCTTTAGAACTAAGATCTCTTGTTTCATAACTCTCATTCTTTCTACCTCATTGGATTTACTTTGTTGACTAGGGGAAATAGATTTATGTTTAGGTGTAGGAATGAGAACAAAAAAAAGTGTAAGGGTTTTCAAATTAGGGAATGGAAGCATGAGAAGTCTTGGGTAAATATTCCCATCTTGAATCAAACAATTATATACCCTAATGGCCAATTCATAGGAATCAAGCAAAGTGTTACCTTGTCATAATTAAAATGTCACTATCAAAAGCTTTAAGATAGTAAAGGAAAGCATGGTGAGCTATGGGTCTTACCAAGATTGGGATCCTATCCCATATCTTCTAAAATATTGTGTTGAAGTCTTGAATGACTTCTTGAGATGCTCTCTTTATGCTGGTCAGCTACTTAGTTAGTGACAAGTTGTCACTCTTGTCTTCAAATCTTGTTCTTAATGCATCTCCAAACTCATCCCATGTGGTGATTGATTTAGGTTCCAATGTACCATACCAATCAAGATATTTTCCTTTGAAAGAGACAACCAATAATCTAATTTCTAAGTTCTCTTCAATGATGTGATGGATATTACCAAAGTTAGTAATGTTTCTAATATGCTTAATAAGGGTAATGATAGTCTCACTAGTGTATGATGAACACTTTTAATGGAATATCTGGGGATATCATCATAGTAGGCAAGTCTTAGAGGACTATATCCATTGAAGGAAACACAAGTTAGGTTCTTTTCCATGGTAGCTTTAGGATTTTTCAAGAATGGGGTAATCAATAACTCTCTTATGGGTTTATGAGCAAGGTATGACTTCTTTGGGTAAGGATGTGTGTTATAAAATCTACTTACTTTATATGAATAATGAGGAAGTTCTTGGAAATAAAAAATAATCACTTTAGTAAGAGACCTTGTGTTTACCATAGGCATGAAATAGATCACTAGTCTACAACCAAGATTTAAATGTTAGAGTTGTTAGATACTACATGAAGTGGATTGTTACAGCCTCTTTGTTGTCAAAGCCAACATCCACCTTGAACAACCTTATTGTACTTCATGTCCCATTGGGTTTGCCAAAACTATTATAGCCCAAATTTTCACCCTATAAAATTTAATTAGACCTTCTCAAATTTGGGGTAACATGGAACTATCTCTGAAAATAGGTAAATTATTACAAAAGATAGATCTCTATATTTGAAAGGGCTAGCTCCCTTGATCTATATTTTAGGCTCATACACTACACTAGACAAATCACTATCGAGGTTGAAAAGGGAAGAAGGAAACATAAATAAACCTAAACTAATGAAGGTGATACAACAAAGATAAGTCCATAAAACACACTTGCATCTGCATTAAGAAAGAAGACTACTAAAATTGATCTCAACTTAATGTCTTTCTAGCATAAGTGTTTCTTATAGAGGCATATTGCTATGCATAACTTGAGGTGGGTTAAAAGGAGGTCTGATATTAGACACCACTAGTCTCTTTCACAATTCAAGACACTTAAAAAACACATACACTTCATGAGACCTATTATAAGAGATGCTACTACTCACGTAATGCATATAAAGGCAAAATAGAAGTAAAGAGAAGACATTCATCACTTAACATCCGAACACACTACTTGACATACTTAGGAAAGATTTGAAGAGACAAAATTAACTTCATAAATTTATTCAAATACAAATCAATATGTCAAATTATTAAGGCTTCACCATACCAATTATAGATTGCTTTACAATGCCAAAATGGCTTGCATATATAGAGTATAAGAGAGGAGAGAGAATAAGTGAAACTCAAGAGTCAGAAGGCCAAGTGTAAATTATTTGGAAACTATTTATAATATAAGAGAATGAAGTGTAAAATAGGTTATGAAGTTATCTTGGACAAGTGTCCATCATAAATGCATCATTCTCCTGAAGTTGGCATAGAGATCTTCATGTCCTTAAAACTACCCTCATGATGATGAATAGTCCACTTGACTATCCAAAACTACCATAGGAGTATTTTAAACATACACCCTGACTTGGGAAGGTGGACATATGATTTTTGACATTCATCCACACCCTCTAACTAATAGCCTCTCTTTTGTCACTTGTCACTCACTTTCTTACAACTGTTCACTAGCCCTCTAGCCCTGATTCATACACTTGTCACTTAGGTGGCCTATAGATGATCATGAATATTAATTTCATATGTTTTATTAACCTATTAAATACCTCTTTATCCTTTGGCCTATCAAATAAACCTCAAAATATTTAATAGCACTCTTCTCATAGTCACACATAAGTCATCTTTATTCTCACTATCTGTCCAAGACTAACTATAATGACTAACCTAGTATAGGTAATTTGATGCATAAATAAGGTGAGATATGAGTATTAAGAGTTATAACGTCTCCCCACACACATTTCACAATGGCCTTCATTCATTAGTTCCCTTTTACACATGTAATTTAACCTAAATCCTATAGAAATCACTAAATTAAACTTGTCTATACAAGTGATGGTATGGAACAACTAAATTTCAAGGAGCTTGGGAGAGTGATAAAAATTTAAAAATCATCTTCCTAGTAAACATACTTCTTTTGGATGCATTTCAATTCATGTTTTTTCCATCAGGTTCATGCAAGGGTTTTAGGTCATCTTGGTTTTTAACATTAATTCATAAAATTTAGATGTCCAACTCAAAAAAATTACACAAATTTTGAGCTTAGGACCCTTCTAAACTACCCCTACATGCTAAGGACACCATGCACACCATCCGTACATATATTATCAAATGAAAATGGCTCTTGAGCTCTTATAATGCATTTTGGATAGGCTTGAGAGGAAATTAGGCCAAAAATGGCCAATATGAGCTATTATCTACAAATTGATGGTTATTATAAGTCCTCAACTCTCCCCTAAATGACTTAAAGTTTATTTTATATATCTCATTATGCTATGAGTGAAGTTAGGTACCTTGAGGGTTCATGCCTAGTTTTAGGCTTATTTTACAAGACTATGTTATTGAGCATATGGTCACCTGTGGAGGTTTCTAGTGACTTTATTTTATTATATAAACTAATTTATCTTAAATTAAACCTTATACATCTTCCCATAGTCATTAAAAGTTATTCATTCATCCTTTCATCATGGATATACTAGGTCTACATGTTATGTTGTTTGGGGAGTGCTTTTAGTTTGAGACAAAATAAAGAGAATCTCCCATATTGGTTTAACTCAAATGAGAAAATTTAGGTATTTATTAGGTAATTAAGACTCTCTATGTCAATTTTAATTTTTTTAATATGCCTTAGGATCCCTAAATACTTCAAACTATCTAGACTAGATTCTAGGTTTGTGACTGTATGTAGGGTCTAGAAACCCTAACTGAGTGTGAAGTTAGAAACTTGTCTTTACTCTATTTCCTTTCTTTGAGAATAATATGAAGTTTATGTTACCACTATGAGAGTGGTATAAAAAATTTCATATTCATCTTATATTTCTTTCAAAACTCCCAAATGTGCAATCTCCATTGACTAGGTTAGTTTGTAAACTATCTCCAAACTATAAGTGTGCATTAGAGAATTCACAAGGTTCATGTAGGTGCTCATTTATGTGTGAATAATATGTTTCACCCATATAATTCCTTATAAGGTCACTAGGATAATATCTTCTCTGAATGAGATCATTTATGCTTTGTTACCATGCATCATTCTTTACCATCAACATAATAGGTGTTACTTGCAACTTGTAGGTCCATTTGGTTTCAATCAGATATTTATTTGTATTGTCTATTGTAGGCAGAATGCATATTGAATGTATATGCCATAGAGTATTAGGGGTGTCAATGATCTTTGGGAAATCCAATTTGTATGCTCTATGATAGGTATCCATAATATTTAAGGCCCATAATATATTCAAGGTTTACATCATCTTTAATAAGAGGACTAGGTTTTCAAAATAGTGAAACCATTTACTACAATCAAATCTAATAGAGACCTACACGTTTATATGTATAATTAGTCAAAGTGCAAAGGCTTGATGATGTGCCTTAAAGAGGCTATAAATCTTGGTATGCAGTGACAATGACTTTTTTGGTATGGATTGAATACTATAGGAAGGAATAATAGGTTTGGGAATATTAATTCAAATAATACCCATAGTTATCCTATTGAAAAGTAACAAATGGGATCATTTACCTTAACCTTTTCGAAGAAGGGACTCTATTCAACATAGTAGCATCTATTGGTAAGTATTGATGAGGTTTGAGTAATCCCTATGGCTACATTCTTGTAGCCTAGACACATATGTCATGATTTAAAATGAGAATAAGTTTCTTGTTAATAGATATGATGGTTTCTTTTTATCTCAACTTAGTCAATATTTTATTGAAGATTTTAAGTGAACTAAAATGCATGATGAACTCAAACCATGTTTGACTATATGATCTTATAGTTCTATAAATAACATTACATTATGATGGTATTCATTTCAAGTTATTTTGAAAACTTCCATTTCAGACCTTCACCTGCAACTACCAAAACACTATTCTATAGACCTCAATGGTGTTTACTTCAAACTCAAGGATGATCCTACCTATATATTCATATTCACATGTACTAAATGAGTTGAATCCATCATTTAAAATAATAAAATATTTTGTAAGTCCATGTACAACACTTGATTCACACAGACCAATGCAAATAGATGAGAAAACTAAAGCTATTGGGGATGCATAGGTAGTTTGGAGTCACTAACAGTCTTAGTGATTGTTAATATAGTATGGGATACCAATATTAAAATCATAACCATTAAATGGAAGGTCATAAGTAATAATTTCATCCACCAAATACATTAAGACCAACTCATCTTCTCTTGTATATACTAACAAAAAACTGCTGACCTATTTTGACTTATCTAAGATAGTAATGAGAGAGACTAATTTTTGGTAGTTTTGAACTTTTTAAAGATTATTACACATAAAAAAAACCTATGGGAACTTGAATATACCTTCCTAAATCCTTCCCATGTGCCAAATGTGTCATTTAAGCTTTACAACTACCTAGAATTGCCCCTTTTGTAGTTGATATCCTTATTCGTATGTTGAACCTATATTTTTTTCAGTTTCAAAACTAAATATAACACTTAATTGATATTATACATGATATCATCCCTATTGACACATTTTTATTGTGATAGGAAATTGTACAATTCATTTTGATGACCAAAGGATGACATAAAATGACTTTAAGATAAATGATAAATATGACCAAGGTAAAACATATTATGTGACTTCATAGGATAACTTGACATTATTCTAGGACCATGGTGATAATTTTATGACTTATAAGGACCATATATAAAGTTTTAATATATAGGGGGTTGAATTTATTTGACTTGAGGTCAAATTTGGTCAATAGTTTCTACTTTGATGATGTTTTTATGGTGTGCATTGCCAATGTTTTTTTACTTTCTTATGTAAGTGCCTCAGGATAGATCATTAGTAGCATGAAATTATATGTGTGTGAGATGAGTTTATGAATTTTTTTGGTAGTTCCCAATGTGACCTTAGTCATAGGTGATGACTTAAAGAGGTTGAATAACTGATCTTTGATGTAAATAATCTATTTCTTTGGCTTCTCATGATATGTAGATTCACATTCAAATAAGTATGGTTTCCCTAATATTATTTCACAAAATTTAAGAGATGAGAGTCACAAGTGACATTATATTCCATTGGATTTATTTTATAACAAAAGGTACATTGTTTTTCGAATTATATATCCTTTGTTGATTGGAGCCACCCAAGTAGTATAGGTGTAGATGTGTTGCAGTACAAAGTGTAAGACATTGGATTGTATATTGAGAAATTATGTTATTTTGACTCTCTCCATCAATGATGACATGGAGAGGTGTTAATTTAACTCAAAAAATTGTGTGGAAGGACCCTATCATTCATTTGAAATTTATGGTGCAATGGAACCAGTGCTTAATAAAGAAATATCTAGATTAGTGTCATCCATGGTTGTAGACCCTAATGTAAACTACACAAGTAGATATTATTGCACATGATGTTAGTGACTCTATTTTTCACTTGATTTATTATTACATTTGGTATTAGATATTATTTTTCATGATGTTAGTGACTCCACTTATCACTGGATTTATTATTAAATTAGTTTGAGATAAAAGGCATAAGAATTTGTTGGTTTTATATGACCTTTTTAGGCTTTTATCCCTATTTATTTATGTTATGATTTTGAAAAGGGGATTGAGATTGTGGATTATGTGTAGGTTGAAAAGATACATGAATTATGACATGAGTTGTATAATTTTTTTAAGAGGAGTGAGGAGGCTCATGATTTTGTGATCAAATATGAAGCAGGATGCAAGGACACAAACAAATGTTTTACCCTTTCTTGAGAATCCATTATCTTTATTGACTTATTTTTTATCTATGAGTTCTGAACCTCAAGTGCTATAGGTTTCACCACTTATCTTAATCAACATAGTTCCCAGCCTTGACCACTCAAAAAAACTAATGAATGTCATGGAGAGTACATGTATCTATTACTTTAGTGATTTTAACTTTGTCCATGGAAGACAAGTGATTAGGATCCAAATAAAAGATTTTATGTCCTTATTGGATCAAATAGTGGATGGAATTAAGGCTTAATGATATCCATACCAAATACTAGGTACATGGAAAATCATAAAGGCATATCAAGAATGAATGAATTCTCACCAACTATGTGAAGAATGGTGTCAGGACCATAACATAGAAGATTGAAATTTTGGTGTGGTCCCTTGAATCACTTTTTCTTAAGGTGCAACCAAAATTTAACACCAATTCAACATGATTGAGGTGTGTGATGTGCATCATAGAAATCTTTGTAATTATATTATGAACATGAAATACTCTCTTGAAATTTATGATGAATATATTATATGTGCTATATAAATTTATGTGATTTGTTTGTTCCCATTTCCTATTTATGTTACTTAGTACCAGTTGGTGTGCAATAGGATATGTCTGATGTGACATAAGATAAAACCCAAGACATATCTGAAATGGACTATGCTTTGTAGAAGTATGTTATGCTTTGTTGTATGCTTGTTTGATGTATAATAAGTTTTCATACCAAGTGAAAACATGTGCATGATTGTACATTCTTAGAAGATGAACAAGTATGTAGTTGAAAAATTCCATTTATCCATATGTCTATGGATGAAATTACATTGGCTGATGCAATTGTATACCCATAAATTATCATAATTCTTGTCAAAATTAACTCAAAAAGTGTGGATATATATTACATAAAATGGATGTTTGGACTCCAAAGTGAATCCATACATGGTTTAATAAATATTTCATTGTTACAAATATGTCAATGCCTTTTTTTAGGCAACCATGATAGCTGAATTTGAAAACATGTCCATGAAAATGAACACTACATCATGTTGGTGCTTCATCATAGGGAAAATTCTATGAAATCCATGTTGATGGATTCCCATGGTATAGATGGAAATGGTAGAGGTGTGTAAAGTCACAACTTCTTGTTTTTTGTATTTGTGATGAAAAAAATGCAATATTTAATATGGCATTCCATATTTGTGTGCATGTGCAACTAGTAGAAGTATAAATGCAATATAGGTAGAGCCTTTGTAATGTCAAAATGGATCGATGTCTTGGTGTAGTGTACCTCTAAAATGAGAATTTGTTGAGGTTTTAAATCAATAAAAAAATATTTCCAAGGCTATAGAGAATCTTGGTGGATAAGTAAAATCCTTGAACTTATTTACTAGTTGTGATGACAATGTAGGTATCTATAAAATCCTTGTTAGATGAGTATAGATATACCCAATATATGAATTTGTGGCCGCATGTGTCTAAAGTTGTGATGACAACATGAACTGGTTTTTAGCTAAGGAAATTTTATACCTTGTTATCCTTTTCATTATTTTTCTTTATCATGAGATGGAATTACTAGAGGTAAGTCATCCATTTCATGTGGTGAAAATTATCTAGCTTTTTCTACATCTATTGGAACTAATGTGGATTGTGATCAAAATGAATGACCATCTCCTTAACCTAAATGTAGTACCTCCATTAATTAACTAATTGAAAAATATCATGCAATTATTTGTCACAGGTGGAGTATCACTAATTTGTGTCACTCAATGTCTTTGAGTGGTATGCAATAGGTGCCAATGATGCATGAGTATCACATCGAATGCATATTTAGATGCTTCAATGTGAAATTTAAAGGACCATGGAATATCAGACATTGTGATAATAAGGGTTTTGTATAGGTGTTTATTGGAAGCCTTAAAAGTGCATTTTTGTGTTGGTGTCTAACTAAAGGTTGTTTTGGCATGCACGATCTAACTGATATACCATACAGTATCCTAGAACCCAAAAACAAACTTGTAGAAGTTGTAATGTCCAATAAAACTCTATAATTCTATTAGATTTCATAGATTAGGTAAATATTACATCACCTTAACCTTTTATGGGTACATATGAATACTGATGTGGTTAATAATGTAGCCCAAGTAATAGATGACTATGATGATGAATGAACACAATACTATCCATTCATACATTCCTTGTGTCTTGAAATATATCTTCCAAATGTTTTGAGGATGGGCTAGAACATATTTGTAAATGGACTTCAAGTCAATCTTAGTGGATTATTGATCACCTTAGAACTAGTTAATGAGGTCATTAATGTGTGTTAGTGGATACTGATTCTTCATCGATATTTTGTTAATTACATAATAGTATATGTAAATGTGTTAAGTCCCATATTTATTGGGTGAAAGGACTATCATACTCCTAGAAGGGGAAGAACTAGGCATAATCTTGTCATGATTGAGGAGATACTATATTTGGCTCTAGAATTCATAAATCTCCAAAACTGATCTACAATATATAGGGCTTTTTAGAAGAGGGGATTATAGGGTAACATTCATGGGTGTTTTACTAAAAAGTGTGTTGGGATAAATTTTGGTTTTGTGAAGTCTTCAACATATAAAGTAGTTATTTTTTTAATTTAGACTTTATGAAAATGTTTATGTGATACATGTTGTCAATGTTTTGTTAATCTTCCATGTATTTTCCTCATGATAGACCATGACTAAGAAATTCTATGTGTGAAATATGAGTTTGTGAAATTGTTTAGTAGAAACCAATGTGATCTTGGTCATAAGAAACGAATTAAAGAGGTTGAAGAACTGATATTTGAAGCAAACAATATATTTTTTTGGCTTCTCATGATATGTAGCATCACCGTTAAATAAGTATGTCACAAAATTCAAGGGATGTGATGTTGTAAGTGACATTATCCTCCATTGATTGATTTTATATTGGAAGTTACATTGTTTATATACATGTATATCCTTTCTTTATTAGATCCACCCAAGTTACCATAGGTGTGGATGTGTTGTAATACAAAGTGAAAAACATTGAATCACATCTTGAGAAAAGATGTTATTTTGACTCCTACCTTTGATGATGACATAGAGAGGTTAACTCAAAACACTATGTGGAAGAGACACTTGTGCTCCTTTGAAGTGTTTGTGCAATAGAACTAGTTCTTTGAAAATAAATATCTATATTAGTGTCATCCATGGTTGTGAGACCTAATATAGACTATAAAAGTATACATTGTTGTACATAATATTTAAAAACATTATGGGAATGATGTCAGTGATAATGCTTACCACTTGATTTATTCTTGCCTTTGTTTGAGCTAGAAATCATAAGAACGATTTGGTATTATATGATCTTCTTAGGTTATATCCATATTTATTTATGTTATAATTATTCAAAGTGGTTTTATATGGTGTATTGTGTGTAGTTTAGTTCTTACACACTTTATTGAATGAAGAGGTGAGACACTACTTCATCTTGGCTTTGGATTCAATCTTGGAAGCATTGCAATAAGCTTTCCCCTGATAGTTGGGAGTAGATAACTCTATATTAAAATGGATATAATATGAAACTCATTATTTATAATTCAACACCTTATGTTGTTTTATCAAGTTATCATGAAAATGTACAAGGTAATCATGGAACTCATTAGTCTAGTCTCCCAGTGATTGTTCTTTGTATTGGTGTAATTACTTGAACTTGATGTATACATCTTCAATGTGGTAGAGATGATTGTAATATTTAGACACTTAAAGTTTTTATTAAACACTTTGGTAACATCAATTTCACATACCTTGACAAACTTGGATAATGCACATACATTTGACTCTTGAGCACACTTTACTTCTATTTGTCTACCCATCTATTCCCTTGGCCATCACCTTGAGAATCATATTAAAACTTTAATAATAAATTTTAAATCTATTGAAACAATATTATTAAGGAATACACATATAAAAATCTTTAATGAATAGTCCATAGATCAAATTATAAATACACAAAGTCAAAATTTCATGGTACCAAGTGTCAAAGGTTAAAACATTTTAATACATTCTAGATTATTCATGATGTTTCACACACAAACATAAGTGGTAAAAATGCATGTGGTTTGAGTTATCTTCAGAGTATTGTAATGCAACAAATTCATGACCATTTAGAGGGGAGTGGTCAAGGTTGTCCAACCCAACTAAAACCTTTTTGTGGTCAAAACAAAAATTCGCATTTTGATAAAAAGAGAAGAAAAATGTACATCATCACATAAAACTGAAGGTGTGCACACATATAAGGAGATTTTGTATGTATAGGCACAATAGTCTAAAGAAATATAGACCTAAAATATACACATGAACACTACCAATAACCACCAAATAGTGTTGATTATTGCATAGTCTAAAAACTGAAGGTGTGCACACATATAAGGAGATTTTGTATGTATAGGCACAATAGTCTAAAGAAATATAGACCTAAAATATACACATGAACACTACCAATAACCACCAAATAGTGTTGATTATTGCATAGTCTAAAGAAATATAGACCTAAAATATACACATGAACACTACTAATAACCACCAAATAGTGTTGATTATTGCAAGGGTTAGACTCTTATGACAACATCTAGAGAGGTCTTCAACATTTGTTTTAAGGTTTGAAACAAACTAGTTATAGAGAATTTCAAGTTACAAAGATACCTTATATGAGAAAAAATTAATCAAAATCAGCTAAGTACATTATTCCCCTCTTGTTTTGTCAATTCTAAATTAAAATAGTATAATATCTACTTATCCATTTTAATTCATAGTGGTACATTTATTTCCATATTCTACATAATTTGATTTGTGTATAGTTTTCCATTACTTTATATCATTTTGATCCAAAACAATTAATTTTAGTTTAGATAATTTTAATCTAAATCAATTAATTTTTTTTAGGAACCCAATCATTGATTTGAGCACAATAAACTACATGTTTCCTCCTAGATTAAGGTTTTATATATATCTCTTACTAGTGTTTGACTTTCATATTTGATTTTTGTTTTCCCCTTGTTTACATAATAAAAAACCTAATGTGGATATAATGAATGTCAATCATTTATATTTCAAAATCTAAGATATGATTTTAATATTTACATCACTCTTTCGTAAATTATACTAAGAATTTATTTCTCATGCAATGAAATGGGTTGAATTTAGTTGTAATAAAACTAAGGGTGATATTATACATGAGTAAGTGTTAGCTTTCCTTAGTAACACATATTGCATGAATTTTGAATATGAGATGTTATTGATTACTATTCAACCTAGGCTTATGTTAAATTATGATATAAAGTACTAGTCATTTCAAATATAAATTATGATGTCATAGATTAACTTAAAAATATTCAATCAAAAATATCTATAACATAAATGATCAAAAGATCCACTATATATAATGACATTATTTATACACTACATGATGTAACCTTATCAAGTAATCCTGAACCAACTTATTTTAAATCAATTTTTAATACATTAAAGGGTAATAAAGATAAAATTATTTAATATATATATATATATATATATATTTATATTTACCTACTATGAAAATTATAGATCATAATATCCCACTTTTAGTTTAGATAGGGATCTTAAATAAGGGGGTTAAGAAGGTGATTATAGATAATGGATTAGGGTTGAACATTTGAAACATAACATTTATTCAAACACTTGGTATCAATATAGATTCTATTAAGAAATGGGATAAGAACATCATGAGTTTTGAAAATATATCTTGTCAGGTTCTAGGAATGATTACATTGGATGTAATAATGGGGCCTAAAACATTAACCACTATATTTTAGGTAATGCTAGACCATTTGAATTAAAAATTACTATTAAGGAGATCTTCGATTCATGTCATGTATGTTATCCCATCCAACCCACATTAATGCATAAAATTTGTACATGAAGGATGTTTGCATACATGTCTTGTGGATAACAAATCTATATAATATTAAAAAATCATTGAACCAGATGAAGGATTTATATCACAATCAACCATCCCTCTATCATCCATAATAACCCTATTTAAAGTCATACCAATAGAGTAAATACATATATATGAGATATGATTAAAAAATTAAGGTTAATGAATATAAATCAATGTTTCCATCAGCGTTTTTAGTTTAAAAAGATGTAAAAATACTAATACATATAAATGACATGAAAAAGGAAGAAAGACCAAATCTTTATTTTTTTATCGATACCAAAAATCCAAACTTAATGATTATCAAGGATGATAGTGTTGATGATGACAATGGAATCCCAAAGAACATAGATTATAATATATACCATCTAAACTTTACACCTATGTCACCAAGAGAATATTAATAGAATTACAACAATGAGTATTGATACATTATAAGATATCCTTTGAGCACAACCTAATTTAGATAAATTAAAGGCATCCATTTCAAGCTGCCATGAGGATAAAAATGGTGTAAATGTATCTCTCAAGAAAAATCTATAAGGTAATAAAGTAAAAGATGAATGCTCTATGGTACATCATCAAATAGATCATGATCAACATTATGATGAAACTATAAACATAAATTCAAATTCTTTTTATAAAATTAATTCAAGATAACAATATCTCATAATAAGTACTCTAGTAAAACAAAACTATGTGAAATATAGTATGACTCAATCACAAGAAGTACCACACATCACATACTATATATCTAATGAATATCAAATATCTATAAAAAAAATAAAAACATAGAGCTCATATATGTAAAACCTTCAATGTACATTTATACAACACTAAAAGTTAATTTTTTACAAAATAAAACCAAGTACTATTTTAGAAATGTTGCTTGATAAGAGTTTGATCATTTTACGTTCCATAAGACACAAATTTATGACTTGTTTATCATAGAAATAAGGGAAATCATATTGTAGTTATCATAAAATAACTAGACATAGAATACATAAATTTGAGGTATTACAACAAAATATTCAAAAGTTTAAGGATCAAAACATTTTAATAATCATACATTTACAAACCAAGATAACCAAGATGGATACACCAATTACAACTTATAAAGGGATCCAAAAAAATAAAAGAGTACATAAAGTGCACAAGTGTCCACAATAGACCCATTGACCATCCAAGTATTCATCAAATATGACTATAGGTAATATTTTAAATTGATATAGAAGAAGGGGCCAATACATGCAACATTCAATTTGTACAATAGTTAGGCCACAAAAAAATTGCGCTAAAACACTCTCTCTATTGTGAGGGTTCAATAATCTATATTACATTACCAATTGCTTATGGGCTAAAGGTTTTGGAAACATTGTCATCTATGATTACGACTATGGAACCATTTCAGGCTATACTTGGACAATAATGCATAGAATAAATACAAGCCAACATTGATGATCTTAATGTGTTATATTCAAGTTTGAAAATAATAAAATTAAAATTCAACAAGATAGAAAGGATGAACCATAAAAAATAAAAAATTCAAGAACATGTAAAGTCACATCGCTTAAAAAATGATGTTATAACATACACATGATGTTGAGAGAAATACAATGCTTTCACATACATGCCTTGGGAAGAAAAAGGAAAATGTGACAAACATACCTAGGTATGATGACTCTAATGATGATGATGTATGAATTTGAAATGATTTTACATCAAGAGATATGTACACTATTAAGATATTTAAAGTCTACACCTAGGCATGCTGAGCATTGTTATTATTGTTGAGGTTTGGCATTAATGTTGTCATTGATGTCAAAGGTTCTTGATAAGCTCTTCACGAGGTCATTAAAGAGTGTATCTATGTGAGAGAGTATTGATAAATGTTTTAGTGATTATGAGAGTGGAAGATATGATTGGTATGTGTTTTTATGACTACATGAGTGATTTTAAGGTCAGCATGGAAGGGTCTTGTTGTCAAAGTTGTCAAATGCTTGAGCCTAGTAGTGTCTTGAGAAGGTATGTGCATAATATACCTAATCTTATGCATGAAGGAGCATGATGGATTGGTGAGATAAGTGAATATAGGCATGATCCATTGTATGAGGTTGTTTGATCATGTATATGAGGCATTGGATCACTCATGTGAGTCATAAGGTAAGCCTATAGGGGTAAGACCTTTAGACCAAGTCTGCACCTAGACCACTCCTATACCCTGCCTAGTCTAATGAAGAATCCTGATTTACTGTCAAGATATATGAAGGATGTATGATAGTGTTAAGGAATGTATGAAGTTTCTTGAGTATGTGATAGTGGTGAAGAGTGTATGTAAAGAGGCATGAAGGTTAGTTTTAAGGCCCAATGTGGTTTGTAGGATAAGGTTTGAGAGAACAAAGAGAGAAAGAGTGTGTGTGGCCTAATGGGGTATCAAGATCAGTTTTAAAGGAAAGTGTGAGTAGGGGAGAATTGAAAAAAGTTATTCAAGTTTTTAAATCATTTTCACAAAGTTTGAGGTCATGGTTTTGTAAGAAAATTCACAAAAAGTGTTTTTAAGGTCTCTCGAGTGCACAAAATGAAGGGTTCTCTACTTGAGAAGGTTTTTATTATGATCATTATCTAGTAAAA
Organism: Torreya grandis; assembly: GCA_037957365.1. NCBI lineage: Eukaryota > Viridiplantae > Streptophyta > Pinopsida > Cupressales > Taxaceae > Torreya > Torreya grandis. Next base: position 1,411,964 of record JARHVA010002758.1, on the reverse strand, counting down.
AATATACATGGGAACCTAAGATATTTATGATATATGGTAAATGGTCCTATCTCAGAATTATAGGCATTTTTTTTTGGATTGAGGGGCTATGATTTATGAACAACTGTTAATAGTGGAAGTGTGTTTAAACCCTCTTAAAACCCTAATAGTGACCCAATGTTGAATAAATTATTAAAAGGTAAAAAAAATTGATTTGTTTGATAAGGTAAGATATTGGAGTTTGTATTCAATTCTCCTAGTCACCTTCAAATGTGATTGAGTTGTTAGGTGTGTGAGTAGACCTTACAAGAAAGTGCACATTTCTTGAAGATTTTCTATAACAATCAGAGTTGATCTAGTCAAAGTATGAAAATTAATGGAGGATGAATATTGAGACTCATTTTTCATGTATATAAAGGTTTATGGACAAAATATATCCCTCAAATGTGTAAAACCAGTCATCCAAGTTAGCTAGTCGCTAACAGGCATAATAGTGAAAATAGTGAGAAACCCAAGCAATAGTGAGAAGATGATTAAGAATGTGTTATAATGGAATAGTGATGAAACAAAGTGAATAGAGATTTTTTTAAGTAATTTTAATACATTATAATGTTTTTAATAATTTTTTTAAGTCAGTGGTTATACTGAAAAAATTTCTCACAAGTTGCCCTGTCTGGTTCAGATGAGATAGTGATATATAAGGTTATGATATTGGTCTGCAAGACCAATATTGCCATTTGACTATATTATCTTTATATATAAGAATGGTATAATGATATAATAGGATCATATACATGAATCATAAGTCATTGAATAATATATATAGGTTTTGGAGGTTTGAGTCACCATGACTAGTCTTTTAAGAAACTGGTAATTCTAAGTGAGCAAGTTGCAAGAGTGTTTTTGAGTTATTTTGCCCTATGTAATTAAGTATAATGATCATAATTAAGTTTTAAATTTATTTTAGGTTATTTTTATATTTTTATTTTCATGGTTTTTTGGATAAATAAAATGTGATCTTTAGTTATTCAAGATAGACCTTTCTATGTGTATAAAGGCCTAATGTGAACAGTATTAATGGTGTGCTTCAATTAGTGATTTGAGCTAGAAAGTGTCATGGACCTAAGATGAGATTAGTGGAGGTATATTTGAGTGGTATATGAATTTTTATTTTTGTGTGTATATTTTTAAAGTGTCTCAATGAGATCAAAGGGTAGCGTGTATTATGGAAGGCCTAATTGAATTAGGTCTCATTAAGGCCTAAAGAAGGATTTGGTCCATTTGAGCTATGGCCAACATAATGTAATGATTTATTAATTTTTATGGAATTTAATAATTCATATTATGTGGAAAATATAAGTGGGAAAGTGTGTGTGGCCAACCAATAAATGTATGAGTAAGAGTCTAGTATAAGAACAAGTCCTAATAGGATTGCTTGAGTTGTTAGAGAAGTGTGAGAAAAAGTAAAGGATATAACACTTTGAAGAGATGAAGGAGGTATTATAGACCATAAAAATGGTGTATATAAACTATAAAAAAGATATAATATGGGTACTATAGGTTAACATCAAGGTCATATGACCTAATCTATCTTTAAGAGACCTAGTTGAGCGAAGGAGCCTAAAAGGTAGTTTGAGAGGGATAAAAGAGAGAGAAGAGATGAGAAGGTGATCATCATATATTTTATGTGAAACAAGGTTTATTAAAGTTGATCCAAAAAAAAATGTGGCTAAGTGGGTATTGAGTCATCTAAGGGGGTTGGATCCTCCTTGCAAGTTGGTGTATGCTAAAGCCTAGTTAGGTTGGTGCTTACCTAGTTGGGGTTGGTGATCCATGTAGAGTTGGTTCTTCACAAAATTATGATATTTTGGATTATAAGACTATAGTCCATCTATAGGGATTACTAGGTTTTCTTCCCATTTAGGGTTTCCCACTCATATGTGTGTTTTCGTGTTATGCTCATGTGAATGACTCTTTATGCATTGTTATATATTGGTATTGCCTTGATGGTTCAAGGAATGTTAAAGTACATGTGAAATAAAGTTTTAATAAATTGATTCACCCCACTCTCATTTATTGTGTTTCTAATAATTGGTATCAGATCTTGGTACTTTTAAGCAATTCTAAGAGCTTGAAGGTGATCCTAAGAAGCACAATATATCTAGTGATCAAAAGGAAGAAGACAACATATATGATGAAGAAGTCTACTATGATAGTGAAGAAGGAAAAGTTGAAGTAGACCTTAAATAAGATCTCATAAATTCCCTTGATGATTTGAATCATGAAAATAAGATTTTCAAGGATCTCAAGAGTCACTTAGAAGGTGTCAAGATAAGGTTTAGGTTAAAGGAAGTTGAGTTTAACCAGTTGAAGATAGAGCTATATTCTTTGAAGGTTGAGCTTAATCAACTCATAAACAAGATGAGAAAGCTTGAGAAAGAGAATGAGAAGTCAGAAAAAGACAAGATTAACAACATGGAAAGACTAATAAAGAATCCTAATGCAATAAATGAAAAGTTATCATGGAACCATGAGAAAAGGAGAAATTAGTCAAGAGGTAAGTACATAAATGTTGTTTGCTACAGTTGTCATAATATGGGACACATTGCAAGATTTTGTTCTAATAGAGTTATAAGGCCCTTAAGATTAAATAAGATATATGAAGCTCCTAGAGTGCATGATAAGGGTTAAACATTGATATAAAGGCTAAATTAAGTTAGGACTACTCATATTGAGAGCAAGAGTCAAGATGGACTGTTTGCTAAGGAAGAATAGAAAAATAAAGTGGATTCTATGTTAGCTCAGATTGCCTTTCACATTCAAGATGAAGGCAAAAAATGGTATATATATATTGGTTGCTCAAGCCACATGATAGGAGACAAAAATAAGTTCATCTCTTTAAATAAGAATGTTGTAGGAATAATGAGTCTTAGAGATAACACAACTAAAAATATAGTTGGCAAGGGTATCTTGACTTTGGACAATGGGAATACCAAGAAACAAATGTGTTGTATGTGGAAGGTTTGAAACATAAATTTATTAGTATAATTCAAATGTGAAATCAAGGACACACACTAACATTTCATGATAGAGGATGTGAGATGAGGAGAGCCAAATTAGGAACGCTGATTGCCAATGTTGAGAAGACTGAGAACAATCTATATGTCTTGAATGATATCAAGAAAGAGAGATGCTTTATGAGCAAGAAAGATGAAATTTAGCTATGGAATAGAAGATTATGTCACCTAAATTTTGATAAGATAGTCAATATAAGCACTAAGATTTCTGTGAAGAATATGCATAAGATCACCAAACCTACAAACATACTTTTCAAAGCAAGTCAACATGGTAAGTAGACTAGAAGAAGGTTCAAATCTAAGGAATAATCTACTACTAGACCCTTAGAGTTAATACACACTAATTTATGTGGGCCTACAAGAATTTGAATAATTCAAGGATATAACTACTTCATGTTACTCATAGATGACTACATAAGAATGTTGAGTCACATTATTGAGAGAAAAGTTAGAAGCTATTGACAAGTTCAAGGCATTCAAGTCTCTTGTTGAGAATGAGAATAATGGGAAGATCAAGTGTCTAAGATTTGGTAGAGGAAGATATTTTTGGTCCAATGAGTTTTATGAATTCTATGAGGTTCATGGAATAAGGAGACAGTTCTAAGCAATTAGGATAATTTAGTAGAATGCGTTAGTGGAAACAAAGAATATGACAGTCCAAGATATGGCTAGAACTATGCTAAATGACTCTATATTATCTAATGGATATTAGAGAGAGGAAATAAGCACTATAGTCTACATTTTAAATAGAGGACAAATAAGGACTAATGGAAACAAGACTCCTTATGAAATAAGGAAAGGTAGACCTGCTAATGTGAAACACTTTAGAGTGTTTGGGAGCAAATGTTTCATCAAAAGAGATGATGAAGAATTAGTAAAGTTTGATTCTAGATCTGATGAAGGCATTTTATTAGGATACACATCAATGAGCTCAACCTATATATGTTATAACAAAATCTTATAGAATATAGTGGAGAGTACCAATGTGAATATTGATAAGATAAGAAGATCACACTTATAGTTAAAAGATACTTTAGAGAATCTGGACTTTAAAAATGAAGAGGAAAATATAGAAGTTGATGAAGAAGAATAATTTAAGGAGAGACAAGACTCAAAAATCCCCTCAAGATAGATTCAAATAGATCATCTTGAATCTCAAATCATTGGCAATAAGAATGCATGTATGCAAATAAAGAGTAGACTGGTAAGTAATATAAATCAAGAAAATGTTTCTATATTATCTAATACTGAACCTAATAATCTTATAGAAGTAAGAAAGGACAAATTTTGGATAGGTGTTACGACTAAAGAGTGAAACCAAATAGAGAAGAATGAGACTTGGCAACTAGTTCCTAGGCCTAAAGATAAGAATGTCATTGGGACAAAATGGGTGTTTAGAAACAAGTTGAATGAATATGGATAAGTCACTAAGAACAAGGATATATTGGTATACGAGGGATATGAAAAAGTTGAAGGGATAGAATTTGAGGAGACCTTTACATCAATATCAAGATTGGAAGCCATCAAATTATTTATAACATAAGTAGAATTCAAAGGGTTCAAAGAATACCAGATGGATGTCACCTCTACCTTTTTAAATGGGAATTTGGAAGAGGAGGTGTACATAGAGAAACTTGAGGGGTTCTCACTATCTAGTGATAAGGACTATGTTTGCATATTTAAAAAGGATTTTTATAGTCTAAAGCATGCTCCTAGAGCTTTGTATCCCAAATTGGATAGGCATCTATTGGATCAAGGATTCAAAAGAGGAGTTGAAGATAATAATCTTGACCATCAGTTGATTGTAGTTGTCTATGTGGATGACATCATATTTGGTGGAAATAATGAGAACATGACCAAGGGATTTTTAGAGGAGATGAATAAAGAGCTTTATATGTCCATGATGGGAGAACTATAATTCTTTCTTGGGTTAGAAATCACTCATTCTAAAAAGGTATATTCATTTCACGAGCTAAGTACTTAGGGGGAGCTAAACAGGTTCATTATCTCTAAGAAAATATGAGCTATTTCAATAAGGTATGCATAGAGATAGGGTTAACATGTTTTTATTATGTCTCATAAATTCATATTCTTGTGTGTTGAGTATTTTGGTTGTAAGGAGTATGATCTAAGGAGTTGCAAACATCACTTTGTCATTTATGTCAAATGGGGAGAAATAATAGAATGGGTAAATAAGAATGATCAATTTCCATTGTGTTTTTCCATAAATGAAAAAGGGGGATATTTTTTTTATCATTTTTCCTATTTTTGAGGTTTGTAGTTGATGTTGTCATTGATGTCAAAGGTTATTGAGAAGGTCTTCATGAGGTCATTGAAGAGTGTATCTATGTGAGAGAATATTGATCAATGTTGTAGTGATTTTGAGAGTGTAAGATATGATTTTTATATTTTCTTATGACTACATGAGTGATGTGAAGGTCAGCATGGAAGGCTATTGTTGTCAAAGTTATCAAATGCTTGATCCTAATAGTGTCTTGATAAGGTATCTACATAGGATGCCTAATATTATGCATGAAGTATCATGATGGCTTGGTGATATAAGTGCACATAGGCATGATTAGTTATATTAGGTTTCTTGAGCATGTATATGAGGAATTTGAGCACTCATATGAGTCATAAGGTAAGAATATAGGGGTAAGACCTTTAGACCCAATATGCATCTAGACCACCCCTAGACCCTGCCTAGCCTAATGAGGCATCATGATATATTGTCAATACATATGAAGGATGTATGATAGTTTTAAATCATGCATGAATTTTCTTGAGTATGTGAGAGTTGTTTAGAGTGCATGGAAAGAGGCATGAAGGTTATTTTTAAGGCCCAATGTGGTTTGTAGGTCAAGTTCTAAGTGAGCAAAGAGAGAGAATGTGGCCTAATGGGGTATTAGGATCATTTTTCAAGGAAAATATGAGTAGGGGAGAATTTAAAAAGGTGATAAAAGTTTTTCAATCATGTTCACAAAGTTTTAGGTCATGGTTTGCAATAAAAGGCAAGAAAAGTGTTTTTAAGGTCTCTCAAGTGCACATAATGAAGGGTTCTCTACTCGAGAAGGTTTTTCTTGTGCTCATTATCTCATCGAAACTCTGAATGCCAATCTAATTTATTCATGGTATATCAGGAAGGGTCCCAGCTCAAAATTATAAGTATTTTTTTTGGATTGAGGGGCTATTCTTTATGAATAATCATTAATAGTAGAAGTGTGTTTAAACCCTCTTAGAACCCTAATAGTGACCCAATGTTCAATATATGATTAAAAAGTGTGTAGAATGGATTATTATTATTATAATTTAAGCTATTTTAGGTTATATTCAACTCTCTCAGGAACCTCCAGGTGTGATTGAGTTTTTAGGTGTGTGATTAAACCCTACAAGAAAGTGCACATTTCTTAAAGAATTGTAGCAATTAGAGTTGACCTATTCAAAGTATGAAAATGAATGGAAGATGAATATTGAGACAAATTTTTAATGTAAATGAAGGTTTATATATATAATTTATCCCTCAAGTTTGATAAACTGATCATCTAAGTTACCCAGTCGCTAACAGGCCTAATAGTGGAAATAGTGAAAAACCCAAACAACTATGAGAAGATGGTTAGGAATGTGTTATCATCAAATAGTGATAAAATAAAGTGCATGGAGATGTTTTTAATGAATATTAATACATGATAATGTTTTGTATAATTTTTTGAGGTCAGTAGTTATAGTGAAAACGTTACTCACAAGTTGACATGTCTGGTTCAAATGAGACAGTGAGATATAAGGTTATGAGATTAGATTGCAAGACCAATATTACCATTTTAAAATATTATATTTCTCTCTAATAATGGTATAATTATATGATTTAATCATATAAATGCATGAAAATTCATTTATTATGTCTATATAGGTGTTGGAGGTCTGAGTCACCATGACTAGTCTTTCAAGAAAACTGACAGTTCTGAGTGAGCAAGTTACAGGAGTGTTTTTGAGTCCTTTTTCCCTATGTAACGAAGTAAAACTCTCTTGGTGAATTTTTTGAGGTTTTGGAGGTTTTTTTTATATGTTTTATTTTCATGGTTGTGTGGCTAAATAACATGTGATCTTCAATTGTTCAAGATAGACCTTTCTCTGTGTATGAAGGCCTAATGTGAATAGTACTAATGGTATGCTTCAATTTGTGATTTGAGATATAAAGTGTAATGGACCTAAGATGAGATTAGTGTGATGGGGGGATCACAAGAACAAACACACTTTGACCTGATCCCTCTTGTTAGGACCTTGCTCCTCAGATAGAGCACAATATGATTACCAAATATAAGCAATTATAAATGCGGAAATAACCAGAAATACAAGTAACTAGAATTCACCAATAGCACAGAATATGAGAGACAATACACTATCTTGTATTAACACTTTACAAAAAAGAATACAATAAAGAGCCACCACACTCTTCCACCTTACAGAGGCTTCCCACACCTCAAGTGTACAGTAATTCTTATACAACACTCTCCTACACAAAAACGGTCCAAACAACCAACTCACAAATAGAATTGGTGTTCACCTCTCCAACCAGTCAGTAATAACCCTGCCAGTTCACCAAGCACTCTAAAGCACTTCAAGTTGATCTCCCATGAACTTGTAACCTGCAATTCAACAGACCATACTCACACATGTAAATCTCCTATGAGCTTGCAACAACCTGCAACTCAATGATCTTACCCTTAGAAGGAACTTCCTTGCCTTCCTTATCTTGTAAAAATTACAATACATGCCAATGGGTCTATAAATAGATCCCAGACTTAAACAATAACTTAGACTCTTAATTTAGACAATTATCCATGCAACTCAAGACTCTAACTAGTCTTTACATGCAAACACTTCGTTCACTTAACTAACTGTCTGTGCAACGAACAGTTCTGGAACACACAGGTGACCGACACCGGTCCCTGCTTGTCTGGTTCTGCCGACGTCGGCCGACTCTCTGCCGTTGCCGGTGGCCTTCTGCACTGGTCACAATTGACATCAGTCCTGCTGCCGATGCCGGTGCTCCTGGATCTCAGCAACCTTCTGTTCCTTCTGTTTGCAAAGAGTTGAAGCTTTTAGTTCCACAACTTAATAATCTCCCACTTGGAGATAAACAGCTGCAACCTGTACCTGTACCTATACTCAGTCTAGTTTGTTCCCTTGGCTTTGTATCCCTCCTCAAGATCACTCTTGAAGACCAACCACCACAAATCTCGTGGTGCAAAACCTGTCATCCAAATCACCTGCCACATCCACATCTACAACCATGTAGAAAATAACCTGAACCTGCATAGCATGTGCACCTACTGCTAGTCCCTCTAAGAATCCACTAAACTGCCCTCCAATGGTTCTCTCCCAGATTGGCTCCAAACTTGTGACAACTCCCACTGCTTGGGAAAACTCAGGTTTAGTACATACCATGCACTCAACCTTATTATGTGAATCAAGACCCTGTTCTGTGAACTGTCCAACCATCGGCGTGCTAACCGGTCTCACACAATCATCCTGAAACGAAGTCAACATGTGACCTTCCATGTCTCTAGAACACACTCATGCCAAAGAATCTTGCTGCTCCCAGATTCTCTATGACATCCCTCTGAACTAGCTTTACCTTTAGTTCAACAATAACTTGTATATGTAACCCTGCAACAAGCACATCATACAGTAATAGGCTAATGTAGCTAATATTATCCAACCTGGTAAAGAGAAACACAATGATCAAACCTCCATTGCCCTACAACTATTACAAGACCATATACCCTGATCTTTCGTCTCACGTATCCATTTTCGTTCTTCTTCATTCTTAACATCCATTCGTCTCTCAATGCTTACATCCAGCTGGCAACTCTACCCAAAACCCCTGTTTGGTTCTCCTCTAAGGAATCACATCCTCCATCCATGCCAAGCTCCCACTGTTTCTTGGATCTACCTGTTCTGCTTCTTCAATAACTTCCTGGTCCTATACCATAAGTGAGCAACAAGTAGTGTAAAGAAGGGAAATGATGAATTTAAGAACTTACTTACGCCTTTAGTTCTCCATATGGGCGCTTGAGACACCTTGACAACTTGCTGTCTACCCAAAATTCATCTCAATAATCGATGCCGGTCACATCTCAGTCTGCAACTGACCGATGTCGGTTCCCTGCGACTGCCTCCTTGTCGACGTCATTTTTCCCTGGCCGACGCCAGTAGATATCTACCTTGAGTCACTGACATCGGGCTGAACATAACCAACGTCGGTCCCTGTCTGGACGCCGATGCCAATTTTCCTACCGACGTCGGTCTCTGTGTTTTTCTAGTGAGACCTGACTTTTTCCTGCAAGCTCTTTTTGGATCAAATCCTTGTCCAAATCACCCTTGCTCTGCTCAGAATTCTTCTGCATCTTGTGCTGAACTCTGTCCGTCACCTTCTCCTTGAAAACCAAGGCTTTCATGTTCTTGTCACTAACATTGGATTCCTCAAGAAATGTCACCTTCTTTTTCTGCATACTAAAATCATGATCCATACCTTCCAAATCTGAAAGCATACCCTTTGACTCAAGAACAAGCATCTCCTTCTTATCTATGTGACCAAGCCTATTAAGCCACATCTCTGAATCTATAGCTGAAGTAGATAACCTAGAAAGAGAATTAATAATATAAGTAGATAGATAAAGCGAACCTACTTTCTTACCTCTAGCTACAATAAGTGTACCCTTGGTAACCTTCCAAGAGTGCGCTGTGAGAGTTACTGTGCAACCCTCATCACCTAAACTTCGTACAGAAATCAAATTCCACTCCAGAACTGGGACATGCATGACCTCTTTTAACACCCATGTGTTACCTATCTGCAGTTTCAGCTTCACTTTCCCTTTGCCAACCATCTAACAAGGCTTACCATCCCCTACACAAATTTATCCAAAGTCTCCCTGGACATACTCATGGAAAAATTCCCTATGTGGGGATGCATGAAAAGAGGCACCAGAATCTAAAACCCAAGATTCTACTTTATCCAAAGAACATACCAGAGCATCCCGTGCAGCGTAATCTGCAACATCTGCTTCTTCTTCATGTCCTTCATGCTGATCTTCACCCGATCTACAATCTCTCTTTAAGTGCCCTTGCTTTCCACACTTCCAGCAAGTTATTCTGCCATACCTAGACTTGGATCTCCTGTCTATCTTGGACCTTGATCTCCCACGCTCTATCTTCTCTCTTTGCCTTCTTCTGCCTTCAACACTCAAAGCATTCCCTGATGACTCACCTGTGCTTTTTCTACGTATCTCTTCATTCAAGATCACACTCACAACATCATCCACTTTTAAGACTTTTGAAGGAGACAAAGTATTAGAAACTGCCATTACCAAACCTTCCCAACTTTCAAGTAATGAACACAAGATTAAGAGAGCTCTAATTTCATCATCAAAAACAATATTGACTGAACTTAACTGGTTTACCAAACCATGGAAATCACTAAGATGGCTATGAACAGATCCACCTTCCAACATTTGCAAATTAAATAAACGCTTCATAAGAAATACCTTATTAGAAGCCGAGGGTTTTTCATATAAATTTGCCAAAGATTCCATCAACTCCACCGTTGTCTTACACTGTGATAAGCTAGAAATCACAGATGATGCAAGACTCAATCTAATAGATCCTAGAGCCTTTCGATCAAGAACCTCCCATTCTTCATCTTTCATATCTGAGGGTTTGCAATTAACCCCACCCAACGGTAAGTACAAATCTTTCTGATACAGATAGTCCTCAACTTGCATCCTCCACAATTAGTAGTTCTTGCCATTAAACTTCTCCATTCGTAGCTTATTGTCTTCTGCCATTGCTCAACTCCCACTCAAACAGAAACCCTATGAGTAACCTGTAATCAAAACACACTAACTAGATCTAATCCAATCTGTTAGTATCCCAACCAAAAGCTCTGATACCACTTGATGGGGGGATCACAAGAACAAACACACTTTGACCTGATCCCTCTTGTTAAGATCTTGCTCCTCAGATAGAGCACAATATGATTACCAAATATAAGCAATTATAAATGCGAAAAGAACCAGAAATACAAGTAACTAGAATTCACCAATAGCACAGAAAATGAGAGACAATACATTATCTTGTATTAACACTTTACAAAAAAGAATACAATAAAGAGGCGCCACACTCTTCCACCTTACAGAGGCTTCCCACACCTCAAGTGTATAGTAATTCTTATACAACACTCTCCTACACAAAAACGGTCCCAACAACCAACTCACAAACAGAATTGGTGTTCACCTCTCCAACCAGTCAGTAATAACCCTGCCAGTTCACCAAGCACTCTAAAGCACTTCAAATTGATCTCCCATGAACCTGCAACCTGCAATACAACATACCATACTCACACATGTAGATCTCCTATGAGCTTGCAACAACCTGCAACTCAATGATCTTACCCTTAGAAGGAACTTCCTTGCCTTCTTTATCTTGTACAAATTACAATACATGCCAATGGGTCTATAAATAGATCCCAGACTTAAACAACAACTTAGACTCTTAATTTAGACAATTATCCACGCAGCTCAAGACTCTAATTGGTCTTTACATGCAAACACTTCGTTCACTTAACTAACTGTCCGTGCAACGAACAGTTTTGGAACACACAGGCGACCGACGCCGGTCCCTGCTTGTCTGGTTCTGCCGACGTCGGTCGACTCTCTACCGTCGCCGGTGGCCTTCTACACTGGTCACGATCGACGTTGGTCCTGCTGTCGACGCCGGTACTCCTGGATATCAACAACCTTCTATTCCTTCTATTTGCAAAGAGTTGAAGCTTTTAGCTCCACAACTTAACAATCTCTCACTTGGAGATAAATAGCTGCAACCTGTACCTGTACCTGTACTTAGTCTAGTTTGTTCCCTTGGCTTTGTATCCCTCTTCAAGATCACTCTTGAAGACCAACCACCACAAATCCCATGATGTAAAACCTATCATCCAAATCACCTGCCACATCCACATCTATAACCATATAGAAAATAACTTGAACCTGCATAGCATGTGCACCTGCTGTTAGTCCCTCTAAGAATCCACTGAACTGCCCTCCAATGGTTCTCTCCCAGATTGGCTCCAAACTTGTGACAACTCCCACTGCTTGGGAAAACTCAGGTTTAGTACATACCATGCACTCAACCTTATTATGTGAATCAAGACCCTGTTCTGTGAACTGTCCAACCATCGGCGTGCTAACCGGTCTCACACAATCATCCTGAAACGAAGTCAACATGTGACCTTCCATGTCTCTAGAACACACTCATGCCAAAGAATCTTGCTGCTCCCAGATTCTCTATGACATCCCTCTGAACTAGCTTTACCTTTAGTTCAACAATAACTTGTATATGTAACCCTGCAACAAGCACATCATACAGTAATAGGCTAATGTAGCTAATATTATCCAACCTGGTAAAGAGAAACACAATGATCAAACCTCCATTGCCCTACAACTATTACAAGACCATATACCCTGATCTTTCATCTCACGTATCCATTTTCGTTCTTCTTCATTCTTAACATCCATTCGTCTCTCAATGCTTACATCCAGCTGGCAACTCTACCCAAAACCCCTGTTTGGTTCTCCTCTAAGGAATCACATCCTCCATCCATGCCAAGCTCCCACTGTTTCTTGGATCTACCTGTTCTGCTTCTTCAATAACTTCCTGGTCCTATACCATAAGTGAGCAACAAGTAGTGTAAAGAAGGGAAATGATGAATTTAAGAAGTTACGCCTTCAGTTCTCCATATGGGCGCTTGAGACACCTTGACAACTTGCTGTCCACCCAAAATTCATCTCAGTAACCGATGCCGATCACATCTCAGTCTGCAACTGACCGATGTCGGTTCCCTACGACTGCCTCCTTGCTGACATCATTTTTCCCTGGCTGACATTGGTAGATATCTGCCCTGAGTCACTGACATCAGGCTGAACATAGCCGACGTCGGTCCCTGTCTGGACGTCGACGCCAATTTTCCTGCCGACGTCGGTCTCTGTGTTTTTCTAGTGAGACCTGACTTTTTCCCGTGAGCTCTTTTTGGATCAAATCCTTGTCCAAATCAACCTTGCTTTGCTCAGAATTCTTCTGCATCTTGTGCTGAACTCTGTCCGTCACTTTCTCCTTGAAAACCAAGGCTTTCCTGTTCTTGTCACTAACATCAGATTCCTCAAGAAATGTCACCTTCTTTTTCTGCATACAGAAATCACGATCCTTACCTTCCAAATCCGAAAGCATACCCTTTGACTCAAGAACAAGCATCTCCTTCTTATCTATGTGACCAAGCCTATTAAGCCACATATCCGAATCTACAGCTGAAGTAGATAACCCAGAAAGAGAATCAGTAATACAAGTAGATAGATAAGGCGTACCTATTTTCTTACCTCTAGCTACAACAAGTGTACCCTTGGTAACCTTCCAAGAGTCTGCTGCGAGAGTTACTGTGCAACCCTCATCACCCAAACTTCTTACAAAATCAAATTCCGCTCCAGAATTGGGACATGCATGACCTCTTTTAACACCCATGTGTTACCTGTCTGCAATTTTAGCTTCACTTTCCCTTTGCCAACCATCTGACAAGGCTTACCATCCCCTACACAAATTTCTCCAAAGTCTCCCTGGACATACTCATGGAAAAATTCCCTATGTGGGGATGCATGAAAAGAGGCACCAGAATCTAAAACCCAAGATTCTACTTTATCCAAAGAACATACCAGAGCATCCCATGCAGCGTAATTTGCAACATCTGCTTCTTTTTCATGTCCTTCATGCTGATCTTCACCCGATCTGCAATCTCTCTTGAAGTGCCCTTGCTTTCCACACTTCCAGTAGGTTATTCTGCCATACCTGGACTTGGATCTCCTGCCTATCTTGGACCTTGATCTCCCACGCTCTATCTTCTCTCTTTGCCTTCCTCTGCCTTCAACACTCAAAGCATTCCCTGATGACTCACCTGTGCTTTTCCTGCGTATCTCTTCATTCAAGATCACACTCACAACATCATCCACTTTTAAGACTTTTGAAGGAGACACAGTATTAGAAATTGCCATTACCAAACCTTCCCAACTTTCAGGTAATGAACACAAGATTAAGAGAGCTCTAATTTCATCATCAAAAACAATATTGACTGAACTTAACTGGTTTACCAAACCATGGAAATCACTAAGATGGCTATGAACAGATCCACCTTCTGACATTTGCAAATTAAATAAACGCTTCATAAGAAATACCTTATTAGAAGCCGAGGGTTTTTCATATAAATTTGCCAAAGATTCTATCAACTCCACCATTGTCTTACACTGTGATAAGCTGGAAATCACAGATGATGCAAGACTCAATCTAATAGATCCTAGAGCCTTCCGATCAAGAACCTCCCATTCTTCATCTTTCATATCCGAGGGTTTGCAATTAACCCCACCCAACGGTAAGTATAAATCTTTTTGATACAGATAGTCCTCAACCTGCATCCTCCACAATTGGTAGTTCTTGCCATTGAACTTCTCCATTCGTAGCTTATTGTCTTCTGCCATTGCTCAACTCCCACTCAAACAGAAACCCTGTGAGTAACCTGTAATCAAAACACACTAACCAGATCTAATCCAATCTGTTAGTATCCCAACCAAAAGCTCTGATACCACTTGATGGGGGGATCACAAGAACAAACACACTTTGACCTGATCCCTCTTGTTAGGATCTTGCTCCTCAGATAGAGCACAATATGATTACCAAATATAAGCAATTATAAATGCGAAAAGAACCAGAAATACAAGTAACTAGAATTCACCAATAGCACAGAATATGAGAGACAATACACTATCTTGTATTAACACTTTACAGAAAAGAATACAATAAAGAGGCGCCACACTCTTCCACCTTACAGAGGCTTCCCACACCTCAAGTGTATAGTAATTCTTATACAACACTCTCCTACACAAAAATGGTCCCAACAACCAACTCACAAACAGAATTGGTGTTCACCTCTCCAACCAGTCAGTAATAACCCTGCCAGTTCACCAAGCACTCTAAAGCACTTCAAGTTAATCTCCCATGAACCTGCAACCTGCAATTCAATAGACCATACTCACACATGTAGATCTCCTATGAGCTTGCAACAACCTGCAACTCAATGATCTTACCCTTAGAAGGAACTTCCTTGCCTTCCTTATCTTGTACAAATTACAATACATGCCAATGGGTCTATAAATAGATCCCAGACTTAAACAATAACTTAGACTCTTAATTTAGACAATTATCCACGTAGCTCAAGACTCTAACTGGTCTTTACATGCAAACACTTTGTTCACTTAACTAACTGTCCGTGCAACGAACAGTTCTGGAACACACAGGTGACCAACGCCGGTCCCTGCTTGTCTGGTTCTGCCGACGTCGATCGACTCTCTATCGTCACCGGTGGTCTTCTGCACTGGTCACGACCGACGTCGGTCCTGCTGCCGATGCCGGTGCTCCTGGATCTCAGCAACCTTCTATTCCTTCTGTTTGCAAAGAGTTGAAGCTTTTAGCTCCACAACTTAACATAGTGGAGATATATTTGAGTGGTATATTAAGTTTTATTACTATGTGTATATGTTTAAAGTGTCCCAATGAGATCAAAGGGTAGCATTTATTAATGAAGGCCTAAATGGATTAGGTTTCCTTAAGGCCTAAAGAAGGATTTGGTCCATTTGAGCTATGGCAGACATAATGTAATGATTTATTCATGTTTATGGAATGTAAAAGGGCATATTTTTTGGAAAATATAACTGTTAAAATGTGTGTGTATGTCAAAGAGGTGTATGATCAAGAACCTAGTATAAGAACAAGGTCTAATAGGCCTAATTGAGTTGTTAGAGAAGTAGTCAAAAAATGTGAAGGATATAACACTTTGAAGAGCTAAGGGAGTTATTATAGAGAATAAAAATGGTGTATATAAACTATAATGAAGATATATAATGGGTTTTATAGGTGAAAATTAAGTTCATAAGACCTAATGTATCATGAAGAGAACTAGTTGAGCAAAGGAGCCTAAAAGGTAGTTTGAGAGGGATAGAAGAGAGAGAAGAGTTGAGAAGGTGATCATCATTTGTTATATGAGAAATAAGGTATACTAAAGGTGATCAAAAAAATAATGTAGATGATTGGTTTTCATTTAAGGGGGTTGGATCCTCCTTGCAAGTTGGTGCTTGATAAAGCCTAGTTGGGTTGGTGCTTAACTATTAGGGTTGGTGCTCCATGTGGAGTTAGTAATTCAAAAAATCATGATATTTTGACTTATAGGAATATATTAAATTTGAAAGTATCAATGGGTTTTCTTCTCCTTTATGGTTTCCCACTCATATGTGTGTTTTTATGTTATGCTCATGTGAATGACTCTTTATGCATTGCTATATATTTGTATTGCCTTGATGGTTCGAGGAATGTTAAAGTACATGTGAAAGTTTTAAGAAACTAATTAACCCACCTCTTATTCATTGTGTTTCCAATAAGGAATCCAATGGATGCAATCATAATTATTTCAAACACAATTCAATCAAATAATCAAAAATATAGAAGAATTAAATACTCAAAAAAATACAAAACAAGACCTATGCATGACACTTTTTTTCAATACACATAGTTTATTAATGTTATTCATCATATACATGGTGAGTTACAAAGACATTTTTTACACATAATTTTCATGGTATATATGAGTTGTATGCCAGACATTCAGGTTACATATGATACATGCACATACATATTTATGGCATTTCTCACTTATATAGGAAATATTTCTACGTTGGGGGCATACCTATAAGGGGAGAATCTTTGCACAGTTTTCAAGTTATATATTTTTATGCTATTTCAATGATAATATTGATATACTTGGACTGTTTATACATGAATTGATTTTTTTCATACTTTCTAGAGTGTTATTCCTATATATATGTATAAAACTAGATAATGAATGCATACTAACATTACTTGCTTTGTGAATGCTTTATATTTACTATTGTGACATTTATTGATCATTTATGTGTGCTTTATTGAGTGTGTTGTGGGTACATTTACCATGTCTTGTCCTATCATGTGTTAGTTTTATGAGAGGATCTTATAGTCCATTTCATGGCCATGCATTTTCTGTGTCGTGTCATGTCTTGTATGCTTGTGTGATTCTTGATTATGATATTATGTGCATGTACATGGTTAAATATATATATTAGAGAGATTAATTGTTATTGTGTGTTTGGTGTTATGATTTATATCTCTATTAGATGCAATTTCATGATTTATATTGTTCATCTATTATGATTCTTATCACTACATGCTTGTTTGGTATATCTACTAAACATTGAAACTTGTATTCCCATTGCCTTGGATTACATGTTTCATACATTGAATGATCAATTTTATTTATGAAGACATATCTCATCATGTTTTGTATATGTACTTTACATAATTATGCATTTCTATATAACATATGATGCACACAACTCTTTATTTTGAGATGAGCAATTCACAAGACTCATCCTGCATAACAAAATGGGGGCATAAAATGGGTATGTTTCAAATATTTAGGCCATGAAAAATATACATTTCACATTTTAAGACAAATATATATGATTCGAATGTGTAAAATGAGCAGATTGAGACATGTTTTGGGTATTTTATAGGATTGTAAGGAAAAAATATGACATTTTATGACATTTAAAAAAAATATGTTGCCATTAGTTATCACTTTGAGGTATATATGGATCATTTGGGGCATGGACTTTATTCATGTGAACATTTTACTATTTTCTATATAAGGATATGTGGAAATGATGGTACTACATGAGTAGTTTTGGGCCTATATCCATCTGTATTAGTTGATATTTTTACATATAAGCCTATTTTGGGGTTTAAATTTTACATACAAACCTCTTTTAGGGTTCTAATTTTACATGAAAAACTATTTCAAGGTTCTAGTTTGACATATAAACTTGATTTTGGGGTTCTAAAAAAGATTTACTATGATATCTAAAGCATTATGGTTGAGGTTATTGCATCAATCAACTTCAAACACTACTTTTATAATAGAAATTGGGGTATTTACACTCCTTATCTCACAATACCAATGCTTACATCTCACTAGGGCATGATCACCCCATGATATTCTATAAACAAATTTAAAAAGTTATAGTTTAGTTTGAATACCATTATGTGTATTCATTTCTTGGATTTCCAATTGTAAGTGATTTAATGATTTATATTATTTTAGATTTATTATCATAAGAATAAATTGATATACATACATTTTCTTATGGATTTTACATGAAAAACATGGTCATTCTAGATATACCTATGAACACCAAGACTATTACCCTAGTTTTTGAATAGAAGTCAAAATTCTAAGAATGTCAAATCTTTTGACCACCAATAGTCAAATTTAGTCAAACTTGGTCAAAATTGTTCTAGGGTTAACTTTTGGTCAAATAAGGAAATCAAATTGAAGAAAATGAAAAATTTGTCTAAGTCTTTCAAGACTTATTAGGTTTTTACCACTTGCTAAACAATCTATCAAAATCTGATAGTTATTTAAATATTGTCATATTCTTGAGACACATAAAGCACATGTCAGACCCTAAGACTTGTATAAGCACTTATCAGAACTTGATTATTGCATTTGCACTTTTTAGAGTTTGATCATTGCATTTTCATTTTCCAAATCTTGATAGTTGCATTTTCATTAGCCAAACTTTGATTATTGTATTTTTGCCTGTTAGGTCCTGATCAATGCAGAAACACTCATAGAAATATGATACCTACATTTTCACTTATTAGACTCTGATAGCTTCTCATTCATGCCTAATTTATCTACCATTACTCCTCGTATGTGCTTACCTTGTAAAATGTTTTTCCAAACCCTACTCATTTTTCTCATTTGCTTATAATTATCCAACATCCTTCATCTTCCATTACTCATTTTTAAAGTTTTTATAGCTTGTTAATTTCTATGTTTATAGGTATTTTCACAGGGTTTGAATCAATTACAAGACTCAAAAGTAAAAGAGTTGGGGTTTGCTTCATTTTTCTCAAAATTCTATTCAAGAATTTGTCCTCTTGATAAAACATCCTTAAAGATATTTAAAAGATTCCAAGGTTCAAGAGAATGCCTGGTCAGGATTCATACCATTGTCAAACACTCATTGGATCTTGAGGGTTGCCTAAACTATCACTAGATTCTAAGACTCTATTGGACATGCTCATGGACTCCAAAACTACATTAATCATGTTATGAGACCCTGTTAAACATGTTATTGAACTTTGACTATATACCTAACAATGCATTAGAATTTGAGTCCTTCTAAAATAATTATTAGAACCTGACACCTGCATTTTCATATAGCAAAACCTGACCACCTATTTTTCACTCTATCAAAGCTCAATAATTTTTAAAACACTCTACTATACTCTAATACTTGCATTTTCATGTCTTGATTTTTGATCCTTTCCAGAACACATTCTGATCCCTTTCTTCCCACAAGGTGATTCATATTTTTGTATTGATATCACATATAGGTAAACTCATCAGATGTCAACATTCAATACTCTAACCAAAGAAACTACTAAGAAAAATACTCTGAAAAAGACCCCTACCAAGAAGAAATTGTAATTGGAAGAGGACACATATATGAGGTATCAATTTTGAGTAGTTTCAACTTCACATTTGGACTCAAATGTTGAGTAAATAACTGAAACTAACTTTACACATATTGACATGGAGGATTTATAGAATAAAATGAATAGTTTTCACAAAATAGATTATGGACAAAGCATTCACGATAATAAATTGGCATAAGAAACAATGTTCTTAACTTTAGTTAAATGTCTATATTAGTGTTAAAAAAGGCCTAACACTATTGTTGATGATCAACATTCCCCTATTCTCAGAATGGGGACCCTCATTTCTATAATTTTGAAAAATGCCCAAGATGCTAAACATATTAAATCATTTGACTACATGGAGAATTGATTTAATACTTATACAATTTTTTGGTTAATCATTCATTTTGTAATAAGGATTGATACTTAGAAATAATCAAATTATTTCAAGTCTTCTTCAAGTTTTATTCAACAATGAATTATTGACCATTGTTGGTTCAATGATATGCAGATAGGAATTTGCTAAGGAATCATGACCTGGCTCTCTAATTGACATAAACACAACAAGCTTCATTGGGTTTTATTTGATTAACATTGTGTTGTGTTTAAAACATTTGGTTGTAAATATCTAATTTAAACTTGTTTAAATTTTCTTATTATGGGTGGTGACATCTTTAAGAAGCTAACTTAGTTTCTTGCTTGACTTCATAGAACATCAAATTAAAGTTGTGGTTTATGATGGCTTATAAGACATCAAAGTTTAGACTACTACCTAAAGGGACATATGTATACCTCATCGAGCCTCATAATTCCTTGAAGGTTCATCACATCATGCGTAAGACACTTGGAGCAAATATATAAAGTCCATGAGCTACGTGGCATAGTCTAGAGGGATAACAAAGAAGCTATCTGTTAGAATTCAAATCATGGGGCTACATGTCAGGATCTTAGCCCCTACAAGTGATCTTGTCCAATCCAAGCCTTTACATATCCCTCATGCATCCCACCAAAATGTATAATCCTATGAGGTGCCATTGTGTGTCCTAACAATAACTAGCTAGACCTGAACTACCTTCCCAGAATGACATGTGTCCTCATTGGGTTCATCTGAGGTCACCATGTGTCCAAATCATATTTAATTCATCCAAAACTCCTAAGAGATCATAAATTAGACATCTAGGTTTCACCTAAGCTATATGATCAAGGTTTAATGATACATAGTTATCTGATATGCCTTCCAAGAATGACACTTGGTAGAAGAACAAATAGAAGCCTAAAAGAATGATGCATGTCCCCTTTGGGTCCATGTGATGATGTCACATGTCATTCCCATGCTATTTTTATCTTAAATCTATGAGATTGACTCTAAAAGGGATGCATGTCTCCATTCAAACCATCCAATTAGCACTAAGTTTCTGATAGTTGTCTAAAAGCCTTCTGAGGGAGACACTTGACAAGTAAAGTTATGATTGCCAATGAAAGCAACACCTAGTGAAGAAAGCTATGATTACCCATGAGAGCGACATGTGGCATTCTCATAGCTAATTATAACTAAAAAATACCACTTGAAAGCTTGCTATGAATTGGAATATGTCATGTGGTAGGGTGCAAGGGAGTCTTCATGCAAAGCTACATTATGAGAGTCCATGAGGTAATCAAAAGGTGCCAATTGTCCATAATTCAAGCTAACTAAGCAATTTAGTCATATTCAAGCCTCATGAATACCTAACTAGATCTGAGGTGTTATCCACATGTCAAAAAGTGGCAATATTTAGATTTAAATCTAAAATTTATGATAAATCAAATATGAATTAAAGTTAAATTTGAATTATGGTTTAATTAATTGCCAAAAGCAATAGTTCAAAGTTGTTTCAAATATATGCAAGGTTGAAAAGCTTGTCATTAATACAACATGAACTAAGATCACCATAAATATTACATTAATCAAATTGATATTTCAAAATGCTATGTAATCAGGGCTATTGCTATCTACATTTCAAAGCTATATGCATTTACTTTCTTTGATGTTTGTGCTCTCACAAGTTTGACAAAGCTCAAATTGTTTGTAAATTACATTCCTAATCACCATTATCAAAGCTTTAAAATTTGTATATGGATACAAAATACATTGATCTCTACTTGAATTATTATAATAAATGGCACAAACAAGTCCTTATACTCCAAGTAAGAGTAGTTATTTTGATAATGATGACTTCTTGTTTCAAAATGGTACTTCCATCTTCTTCAAAGACATTGAATTTATTCTTGAAGCCATAAAATATGGTGATATACACTAAAACAACATATAATTTAATGTAAATTCATCTAGGGCTAATGAGGATGATAAGACTATGCCTAATTTAATCCAACTAGCTTTTGATATCCTCACCATCAACACAGTTAATCTCCACAAGGCCGTAGCTAGGCCAAAGGTCATGTCATGCACTAACCTAGTTTATGGTATTTTTAGGAAGACATAATGTGAATATGGGATACTTAAATCAATATCCCAAGGGCTCCATTTTTATTTCATAGCAAGTCCAAGCTTTAAGAAGTACTATGACCTTCCCTCTCCACAGATTGAATACAACTAGGTCATCATCAACAACTAGTATGAAGTGCACTCCCTAGAGAAAGTATTGGCTTTGTGTGTGACTGATCTAATAGGAGATGTTCTCATGGATGACCAAGTAAACTTGCCTATCCAATAATTCAAACAATGAGTCAAGATTGGCCTTGCCCTCTTGAATAAAATATTTAGTAATCCAAACATTGCCCATGTGGATATAAGGGTTATTCCATTACTGTAGATAATACTATAGGAATAACACATTCCCCCACTTGGGGAAATTATTAGTAATAACTTGGTATATGAAATTCAGGACACTTGCAAGAATGGTGCCCCCTTCTTCATGATGAGCTACTTGTTGGATGCAATCTATGTAACTACTCAACTAGGTCAGAACTCATGATCTCCTAAGTTCTAAGACATTATGCCTCAACCCTTTTTTAAAATGCATATTCTTAGGTTCAAGTGAAATATTAGAGTGACTGTAGAAGAGTTCTACCTAGTGGTTTATAAGTCAATCATTAAATGCAAAATGCACAAGGTTTAGCCTAAATTTATGAAAACTTTGAGAGACATGGGTAGTTACTGGTTATACCTAGACTGTATAGTCATTAGAATAGGAGTGATGGTGGCTCCTCTAAGACTATGCAAGTTTATGCTAATGAATCTATCTTGAGAAGAAATGGCCTATCAAATTCTACACAGAGTTGATGGATTATTTAAGAATAAGAAGAAAACACCCCCCATAAAGTTCCCTACAAATTGGGGAGGAGTAGGATCACCAAGTGGCATGATATTATTGTAGCTACTAGGTATAAGGATTTCACACCTATTTCCTAAAGATGACTTCAAACCATGGGATCCCAACACTATCATTATAAAACATCTATTCAAATTCAAGAAATATGTAGAAATGGAGTACAAGCATCAAGAAGAAGTTCATTAGTGGATATACATAGATGCTCTAAAATGTTGTAAAGAGGAACATCAAATTATATATGAGACTAGATAGAGAAAAGAAAAAGGAAGATATTGTTAAGTCTTAGCCACCACCAACAAATAGGAACATGTTTGATGCTAACTATGAAGAAGGGTAAGATGATGAATAAGAAGATAATGTTCCTCTTGTTAAGAACAAGACATCTAGACCTCCAAAACTTTCCACTTCAAGCACACATGACTTACCTCCAAGCTTTGAGTAAGGAGGATCTAAAAATTATATGACCCCTCCCAATGGCCCACAATAATATCTGTATCTACTATGGGAGCCAGTTTGGAGAGCCTAGGTCAACTTGACCCTACTATTATTAACCTTAAGGAATTAAAACAAGGCATTTAGCTCTCCATAGAAGAAGTAAAAGCACTGGATGGTAAGAACATTGAAAAGGTCTATAAGAGAAAAAAGGAGCCCAAGGTCACTATGAGGGGAACAATAACCCCTCCACCATCTTCTCAAGTAGATGCAAGTACACCATAGGCTACCCTTGGAGTGTAGGCTCCCAATGTAAGTACCTTCCCATTCCAATTTAAATTACATCTGCTTTTGATTCTACTTTTGTATTCACTCCTCCTACCATTACTCCCCCATTGGCTTTAATGTAATCAACATCTATAACTACCACTGCTCAAACTTCATTTGATACTAGCTTGGGCCAAGCTAGTGGTTCCTTAGGATTCACCAGTCCCCATTTAATTTCTCATGCCACTACCAATATTTCATCTTCCTCAGGCACTAGTGTTAGCTAGGCTATTAGTTCCACTTCTTCCTAGGGAGCAACAACAACTAGTGAAACATTATTTGTTATTGGTTCCCCTATATCTATAAGGCCATTAAGGCCTATTTCAAAAAAATTCACCTTCCCAAATCCACCTTTACTTGCATCCCCACTCAATATTACTATGGTTACAAAGGTGAGTGTGCCTCCAGAATTGCCTTCATTTATCCTAAATATGGGCCTAACAAGAACTCTCTCTGGAAAACTTGGGTAGATGGATCCAACAAATTTGTGCATTCTTGCTACATCTCTAGCCTCTACCTTGACCCAAACACTCCCATTATAGCCACCTATAATAATTAAAATACTTATTATTGTCCCAAATTGGGTCAAAGACATTATACTATAAGTGAGACAAGAGAAACCATAGGTAGTCCTCTTAACACCATAGACTGGCATAAGATTTGATGCTACTATAGGTAGAATGAAGAGAGTGGTGAGGAGGCAGGTTGAGAAGCCCCAATCTAGATCAATTGTGGCCCATGAAAGTGAAGAGTCCCTCTTCACTTTAACAAGGAAGATGAAAGATGGCCTAGGTAAAGTGGATGAGTATGTAGAGGACCCTGTGTCCATGGTCCAAGCCAATGCAGAATCCATAGTGGCCTTGATGAAAGGAATACAACAAGAGGTGAAAATATTGAAGGAATAAGTGTTACTTATAGTGCCAAATGACACCGTAGTCTAAGTAATTAATGTAGTCATAAATTTCTTTAATTTATACAAAGTCATAAAGATAAGGAAAGACTATAGGACTTTGTAGTATAATGTGGTCATTAAATATGACCAAAATCTTGCACTTTATGATGCCAAGTTGGCAAACTTGGCTAGAGTTATGAGAAGCAACAAGTTCCTAGACCTTAAGATATTTCCACTTGAAGACATTATATCGACACAAAATATAATGATAAACAAAAAGAGGATTTAAAAATATGGATAAAATAGGTTATGGATGTCACTGCATCCTTAGAGAAGATCGAGTTCAAAATTTCCTTTTATTGAAGGATGTTATGGTCACTAGGTTGACCAAACCCAATGGCAATTTCATGGATGACTAGGAATTTAGGGCTCAAATGAAGGTGTTTGTTACAAAGTTCTAACAGGACATAGCCAATGCCAAGACTACCACTAAGGTGATGAACATTGTGGCTTTTTCCAACCAAAGGCTAGAGAGAGCCAAGGCCATTGAAGAAGCACTAAGGCCTATACTTACAGTGCATGACAGGCTTATTTAATAAATGTCTAACCTATTTTAGCTTATGATTTTGGATTTTGACCAAATTGACTAGGATTACTTAGTGTTCATAGAAATAAGGGAAGAGGTAGAGAAATAAAGATAACAATAACAAGTTGGTCAACAACCTCCTCCAAGGCCTTGAGGGATACTCATCTTTGTTTTGTAAATTCAAATTTATAATATTCCATTGTAATATGTGTCATTTGTATTTAAAGCCACTTGGATGTATTTGGGAATCTTTTAATGGGCCCACTTGAAATTTCATAGTCATTTTGAGGCCTATATATAGGGGTATTCCCCCTCATTATAAGGAGGAACAATTGTTATAGAATTAATGCAAAAGAGCTAAGAATTTTAGAGATTGTTTGTATGCTTTATTGTATGTTTTGTGGTTTTTACTTTTAGAGAATTAAAGGTTTCTTTTCATATGACTAATCTGGCAATAATAATATTGTATACATCTGTTGGTTTGAGTTTAACACTAGGCTAAAAAATTTGCTAGTATATGTGCTCTATTTTCATCTTATTTACAGTTGAATTTACTTATGTAATTTAATGTGAATGAGTAACTTTTGTGCAACATATGCTTTTAGATATATGCATTTCATTTTATTTGAAGCATTAGTTTTATTTATTTGGATTTGAGTATTACACTAGGGTTGGTGAATGCTAGTTTTACATGTTATTGTCATGAGGTTAAAAGAATTGGCACCTATAATCATCTAAAGCAAACTCTTTTCTCTGCCTTACCCTACTCACCTTTGGATCTACCCCATGACTCACTCTGTAAATATTCATGGTTTGTTTTTGTTTGGGAAATAATTGGCAAAGTTTAAATTAATTTCACAAATATTAGCAAGAAATAAAGTGTCACTGCATATAACTTGTTGTCCCTAGAATAGGGTATGCTTGTAGACTTAAAAATGGTGGTCATATCTTTGATATTTTACTATTTTTAGTAGTAGTTGTGTTAAAAAATAAATCCCCAAGTCTTCCAAGACATAAAATTGAGTTTGTTACTTTCCCCCCATTCCTTAGTGACATATGGAGCACATTAAGTGCATCAATAAGAAGGTAAAAGTTAACACTAGAAGGAGGGCCCCTATGCAATTAATTTCATGCATCTTGGTGAAATTGTAGTGTAATTCATTAAATATATGCATAATTGTTTCAAAGTACAAAAATATTTTTAAAGAACACTAAGGATCTACATTCTTTGAATGAATCTTTGTATTCTTTAAAGTATTTCATCAAAGTTAGTGTTCATTCGTATAAAATTGGTAAATAATCTAGATATTTTTCTAACTTTATGCAAAGATAGGTGAAATACCCCATTATTTAGATGTATCAAATGTTGTTTTGGTCATCTTTACAAATGTTCATGGAAATTTGGTAAATAATCTATATATTTGTGAGAATTTGTGCAAAGATCAATCATTGAGACCTCACTTGTACTAAATCTAAGAATTTAAGATCATAATTTCTCTAATTCATTTGGGATTGAGTAAACCTTGGCATAGTTTTGTGCTAAAAAATGTTTTGAAATGCTCAAATGCACTCAGATTGTTAAATTATGCATATAAATGCATTGGAATGCTAGTCTAACATTGGTATTTGTAGGTTAACATGCAGAACTAATGGTATTTGTGAAGGTATTGAAAATTTAAGGCTTTAAGGCTTTGATCCTCAAAGATCAAGGTAAAGCTACTTGATCTAAGGACTTTTTATAAAAGGTTAACTTTTCTTTATAATATTTGACACTTATTAGGCTACCTCTAAAGTTCTACTCTCTATAATTGTTACACATCCTAGAGTTTCCTAGGATTAGAATGAGATCTTGATATGAATCCAAGGTCCCTTTAATATCCCTAAAATTTCATAGGAAGGCTAAAGTAGACAAAGGAAAGCATAAGAAGTCCAAGACCCAGCGAAATTCCCCATCTAACTAAAATTTACCACCTCTCTTGCCAATCATGGTGTGGTTAGCTAGCTCATCCATAAATGTCCTTGGAGCTATGCATGATCTGCCAAGGAACCCAAAGAAATATTTACCTCTCTTTACCCCCACTGGTAGAGTAACTATTAAAGAGCATAAACAGTCATTTAAAGCTTCTTTGAGGTTTATTAATGGAATTCATGAGGAGATGGCTTGATTCCTTTTTCTCTTTACTTTTTGAGATGTGGCTTATGATTGGTTTCTCAACTTGTCAAAATATTCCATCATGGGATGGGATCAATTCAATGATACTTGTATTGCCCAATTTCATAGGGTAGTAAGTCCAAGAGTCATGTATCAATTGTTCACTACCCTCAAAAGGGACATAAAGGAACCAATTAGAACATTCAACATAAGGTTTCAAAATATGTATAGCCTAACATCCCCACCCTATAAGCTAACATACATTTTGGATTTAAAAATATACAAAAATGCCTTAAATATGATGATAGCTTCTTCTTGAAAAGTGCCTTGAATATTGACATGTTGTATTTAGCATATGCTAAAGTCATCCATATTGATGAGCAAATGCACCCTTAAGGACATCCTACCTTTGCTATACCAAATAATGACCCAAAACTACCCACTCTAAATGTCATACCCAACATGAATCAAAATTTACCTGCATTAAACCAAGTACCAATAATTAACTAGTTTCCATTAAGACATGTTATACCCAACCAACAGCTAGGATTTTTTAACAAAGCGAATGATAGATCACATCCCTAGAATAATATCAGTCCAACATTGGTGCCTATAAATAACTCCAACATCTAAACTATAACCAAAAATAATAACTTAGAGACTCCAAATGGAGAATTGGATTAAATACAGAGAACCATTCAGAAACTCGCTAATGATTTCTTAGGTCTCAAGAAATAGATGAGAAATATTGATGAGAGTTACAATCAAACTATAACTACCAAAGATATAATAGACTATCTAATAGGTCTAACAATAATAGTGATCCCCCCTTGAGCAAGTTACTTGAGATAAATATTTGTGAGTTAGCCTTACCCAACTAGTGTCGAGTGCACAATGCCACCATACATGGAGAACTAGACTGTGTTGAATTTTGTCATGCATTTGAATCCATCCATAGCCAAATGGAGGGGTTTGAAATGAATCCCATTGATCAAAGTAATACTAAAGGCTTTGAAAATACCAATGATACTTCTAGAGCTCTAGAAATAGTCCTCATGGTTGAGACTTATGATTTTTCCAATCAAGATGAAAATAAGCCTAACGATAATGTTGAGGAAGTACATGCTTTCCCATAATACCAAAGGAGTAACTATGATTTGAGAAGTAAAGGTCAAAACCCACCCCTAACAACTTCCACCCCACCTAATAAAATAGATACACCTCCTAATGGCAGGACAAACAATAATCCACCACCCCCTAAAGGTAAGGAAAGTCAGCCAATAACAAAATCTCCCTACATAATATCGAAGGGTGGATAAAATATAGTGGAAGACATGAAAAATATCAAGGTAAACATAATGTTGTATGAAATTACTCAAATCACTAAGTAGTATGATTTTTTCTTGAAATCATTGAATGAAAAGCCTAGCTCCAAAAAAGCTAAACCGGATCATGCAAATGTCGTAATGTATAAGATTACACATGAAGTCCCACCATTTCTATTGACTATAAGGATTTTTGGTAAAAATATTCATAATTTATTGTTAGATTTTTGTGCTTTAGCTAACATTATGCCTTTAGGAATCTATGAAAAAGTAGGACTAAACCCAGTCAAATTAGAGAAGGTAGAGGTGTAATTGGATAAATCAAGAGTGAAAGTGCTAGGTGAATTATTGACATACAAGTTGTTGACATACCTGAGGCTTACAGATTTTTATTAAGTCATAATTAGACTAAATCCTTGAATGGATATATGTCCACTATTATTCCCACATGTGGCTACCTTAGCACATGATATTCAATCAAATCAAGATTAACTAGGAACCTAAAATGAAATACATGATTATTGAATATAAAGCCAAAAATGAAAAGGTAAATTACCAATCATCTAACTTAGGTGTTTACACTTTGGAAACCACTAATGTTATTATAAATGATAAGGTGAAAGAAGAAATAAAAGGTCCCTTGATATTTCACTTTGATGGTGCACGAGCTAAGCAAGGTTCTAGCATTGGATTTGTTTTGAAAAATCTCAAAGGAAAACAATATCTAGCTTTTTATAGATTATAGTTCACTTGTACTAATAATTTAGTAGAATATGAAGCTCTTATTTTAGGACTTCAACTTGCAATAAAACTAAGGTAAAAGAACTGTTAGTCTATGGTGATTCAGAATTAAATTTTTAATCATATCAGAAGTAGATATCAGTGTAAGCTTTCCTATTTAATAAATTATAAATTTAGAGCTTGGGATTTAATTGAGTATTTTGACTCATTTAATATTATTTCCCTACCCAAGGAGTAGAACCAATTGGCAGATGCTCTAGCTTCAACAAAAATGAACCTAGTGCCTCTAGAGCCTTTGAACTTGCAGGAATATACTATGGAAATAATTTCATGCCCATGTATGCTAGAAAATATCAATCTCTTCCAAGTTTTTGATGATGATAAGAAGAAAATTGACTTTATGTGTAATTTTGGTGTATTTTAATCCCATATTATTGATGAATAAGATGAAATTTTTGTATAAAATTCAAAGGACAATAAATATGGAGTAATGCAACTCAAGGAGAACTGAATACCTAAGGGCGTGATCTCCTTAGAAAGGATGTTTGACCTAGATAAACAAAGAACTAAAGCTAAACAACCCAAGGTGAGTAGAAAAGATTATAATCAAGTCAACTTTGAAAATTTAGGAAGTGAGAAAAGCATCAACATTAGTTTAGTTTTCACTGCTAAAGAGCTAAAGGAAGCTACTATAATTTTAACTAAGTTCATATATGTCATTGCCTGGTCATATGATGATCTTAAGATATTTGATACTAGTGTGATTACTCACACTATCCCCTTGAAAGAGGCTTTTAGACCCTTCAGGAAAAGATAGAGGCCAGTGAATCTAGTGCTGGAACCTATGATTTATAAGGAAGTGAAGAAATTCCTATATGCAATGAAAATTTTCCCCATATGACACTCGACATGGTTTACAAATATTATGCCAGTCCAAAATAAGAATAGAGAAATTAGACCCTATGCCAATTTTAGAAACTTGAATAGATCCTCAGAGAAGGACAATTATCCCTTTCCATCCTTGCACAAGGTCATTTAGTTGGTGAGTGGGTCTAGAATGATGTCATTCCTTGATAGTTTTTTGAGCTAAAACCAAGTCCTAGTGAAAAGAATGATGGAATGAAAATTTCCTTTGCCACCAAGTGGGAAACATTTGCATACAAATGAATTCCATTCAGATTGATCTACATAGGAGAAATTTTCTAAGGAGAAATGGACCATGCATTCCAAGGACTAATAGGTAAGTGCATCATTATTTACATGGATGATCTAACATTTAAAAAAAAATAGAGGATATCACATGATGTATTTGGAACAAGTGATGGAAAAGTGCAAGAGGTATGGCATTTCTCTTAACCCAAATAAAAGTATCTTCTACATAACTGAAGGCAAAATTTTAGGACATGTAATCACCTAAGAAGGTATGACTATTGACCCTAATAGGATAAACACAATTTCAAAAGTATAAACCCTAACAATAAAAAAGAATTGAAATCTTTCTTTGGCAAGATTAATTTTTTAAGAAAATGTATCTTTAGTTTTGCAAAGATCGTAAGACCACTCAATGCAATGATAAAGAAATATACGAATCTAAAATGGATCACTGAAGTAAAGAAGGCATTTCAAG
Source organism: Torreya grandis (assembly GCA_037957365.1). Lineage (NCBI taxonomy): Eukaryota > Viridiplantae > Streptophyta > Pinopsida > Cupressales > Taxaceae > Torreya > Torreya grandis. The sequence goes on along the minus strand of JARHVA010002758.1, from coordinate 1,380,835 downwards.
ACATTAAAGATGCTATTATTCAAACTCCTATCCTGATAATCCTAATTTTAGTAAAGACTTTTATCTATACTCTTTTGCTTTTGAGCACACTATTATCATTGTCTTAATATAGAAAGTGGATGATAAAGATCACCCTATATCATTCATGAGCACCAACTTAAAGAATGGCAAACTTAACTATCCTATTCTGAATAAGTAAGCCTACACTCTAATAAAGGCCATCAATAAGTTTAAACATTAAATCTTGAGGAACAAGATGTATGCCATAGTGCGTGATCTAACTATCAAGTTGATGCTAGGACAAAATGAACTTGGAGAATAAAGAGTGAAGTAGATGACCAAACTCTAAGAATATGATATAGAAATAAAATATACTAAGTTAGTTAGAGGATAACCTATTTTTACTATCACACTAAAATTTCCCACCTATGAGTTTATGTCCAAGTATATGGAAGATGATAAAAGAGTACAGTCTTGAATACTGAACACCATCCAAATAGAAGATCCCAAAGACAAAACATTGAAAAATTTCAACAAGCATCAAGATGTTGTAAATAAATGGTTTGATAAATGATCCAAAGTTAAAGCATTCTACATATTATATCTAGTCCTATTATGGGATAAGGCCCATGAAAATAAAAGACAACATGAAAAGTTCACTCCTCTCTATATTGGACCTTACCAAGTGGCAGAAATACTAAACAAAAATGCATTCAAGCTCAAAGACCTACAAGGGAATGAATTGACCTTGCTAGTCAATGGGTAGAACATGTAAAATTATTTATCTGCCACTCTATCACAAACTCCAAAAGGGTAGTAAGCTTGTTTAGAGTTATATTAGATTAGATTAGAGTAGTTTCCTTTCTTGATTTGCTTTCTTATTGTGTTCTTTCTCACTTTTCACTTTGCTTTCTTGCTTTGATTTCTTGTTGTTTTCTTTCTTGATTTGCTTTCCTATTGTGTTGTGTTTCTTTTCTATTATGTGTTGTAGCTTAGTAATAAGTACTTTAGACAATAATTCATTGGTTTATTCTATGTTAATCTGGTCCTAAAAATGGGAAGAAGGGATTACTAGTTTTAAACATTGGTCATCTAAAGTTTGGAAACCTCTAGTAGTGTTCTAGTTTAGAAAATTTGGGTGGGACTAATTAGAATTTATTTTTCTCATTAAAATCCTAAGTCATTTTAAGACTATCATATAGTTCAAATGAATGAACATTTTCTTGAACTAATGTTTGAATCTATGTGGACCATCATACTATCACTTAAATCCACCAAGTTATTTGCTAGGGAAAAACTTGATATATGAAAGTGAATTAACTCTAGAATATATCTTAACAAAACCTTACACTTGGCTAATTCTCATTCCCAACCATTCTGGTTTATGAATGCAGGTATAAAAAAAGGAAAAATGATACACCAATGAAGTGAAATCATAAAATACTTTCAAATTCCATGAATGGTGATTTAGGAAATCTCTACTAGGGCTATAGACACTTGACTGGTAGTAAAACAAGGCCCATAGTGGAGCTAAAGGTATCTCTATTAAGTCTATAGACACATGGCTGGTAGTACAATAATGCCCAAGCTATCCTCAACTAAGCAAAGTATGATTGTATAAAATCTAAAGAATGTGTAAGTCATTCATGTTTAATGTCTTAAAACTTAAAATCTATCATTTCTGAACCTAGTGACAATGATTAAGTAACCTCAAAGCACACACATAGTATGATTTTCTACAAGGTTTAAACACTATTTAAAGCCTATGGTCTTTCATTAGTTTTGAAAAGTAGTTTTGGTACTGATTGAAGATCATAATGAGATAACTAATTCTTTGATTTATCTTTGAATGGAATATCTAGATTCTAACATTTTTCAATGTTTCCCCACAGAGGTTTCCATTTTTTTGATGATCAAAATTCCCCTATTCTCAAGATGGGGACCCTCCTTTATTCAATTTTCAAAAATTCCCAAGATGCTAAACATATTAAATCATTTGACTACATGGAGAGTTGATTTAATATTTCTACAATTTTTTTTTAATCATTCATTTTGCAATAAGGATTGATACTTATAAATATTAAAATTATCACAAGTCTTATTCAAGTTTTATTCAATAATGAATTATTTACCATTGATGATTCAATGACATGCATACATGCTTTTGCTAAGGAAGCATGACCTGGCTCTCTAATTCACATAAACAAGGCAAGCTTCACTAGGTTTTATTTGATTAACATTATGTTGTGTTTAAAGCATTTGGTTTCAAAGCTTTGATTTAAACTTGCTTAAATTTGCTTAAGATGGGAGGTTACATCTTCAAGAAGATAACTTAGTTTCTTACTTGACCTTCTAGGATGTCAAATTAAAGTTATAGTTTATGATGCCTCGTAAGATTTCAAAGTTTAAACTGCTACCTAAAGGGATAGATGCCCACCTCACTAGGCCTCACAACACTTTGAAGATTCATTTCATCCTATGCAAGACACCTAGAGAAAATTTACTAAGTTCACAAGTTATGTGGCATCATCTAGAGGATCATGAAGAAGCTATTTGTTGGAATTCAAATCCTAAGCTACATATCAAGATCATAGCCCCTGTGACTGAGCCCATCTAATCCAAGCTAACACATATCCCCCATACATATTACCATAATGTAGAATCCCATGAGGTATCATCGTATGTCTTAATGGAAACCAACCATACCTAAGCTACCTTCCCATAATGATGTATGTCCCCCTTGGTTCATATGAGGTCACCACATGTTTATTCCATGTCGTATTCATCTAAAGCTCTTGATATTTTGCATGGTAGACATGTTGGTTTTACCCAAGCCATTTAATCAAGTTTTAAATATATATAACTATATGAGTTGCCTTCCAAGAATGACACATGGTAGAAGAACAAATAGAAGCCTACAAGAATGATACATGTCCCCTTTAGGCTCATACACATGTCATTCTCATATTGTTTCTATTTGCGATCTATGAGATCACCTTTGAGAGGGATGCATGTCTCCACCTAAGCCATCTAATTGGTGCCAAGTTAATAATAGTTATCCAAAATCATTCTAAGGGAGATACCTGATAAGCAAAGTTATGATTTCCCACAAGAGTGACACCTAGTGAAGAAATCCATGATTACCTCTGAGAATGATACATGGCATTCCTGTGGCCAGTTAGAACTAAAAAACATTGCTTGAGAGATTTATATGAATTGGAAGATGCCATGTGGTAGGGTGCCAGTGATTTTTTATGTAAATCTCTATTATAAGAGTCCATGAGGTAATCAAAAGGTTCCATGTGTCTGGACTTTAAGCCAACTAAGTAGCTTAGTCATATTCAAGCCCCATGAATAACTAGCTGGATCTGAGGTTGCCATCACATGTCAAAAGGTGGAATATTTAGCTTTAAAGCTAAAATTGATGGCAAATCAAAGATGTATTAAAGTTAAATTTGAATTTTGGTGCAATTAATTGCCAAAAGTAATAGTTTGAAGTTGTTTCAAATATATGCAAGGTTGACAAGCTTACCATTAATATGGCATGAAACAGGATTGCCATCAATTTTGCATTAATTAGAGTAATATTTCAAAAGGCTATGCAATCATGGCTATTACTATCTACATTTTGAAACTATATGTGTTTTCTTTCTCTATTATCTACTCTCTCACAAGTTTGATAAAGCTCAATCCATTTACAAATTGCACTCCCAATCACCATTATCAGATCTTGAAAATTTGTATAAGGATATAAAAGACATTGATTGCTACCTAAAGTATTGAAATAAATAACACAATAAGATCCTTCTTCTCTATGTAAGAGCAATTATTTTAGGAATGATGACTTCATGTTTCAAAATGGTACTTCCATCATCTTCAAAGACACTAAATTTATTCCTGAAGCCATAACATCTAGTGATATGCACTACAACAACATATAATTTAATGTATAAGTAGATAACACTATTAAGGAGGATGAGACCATGCCTCATATAATCCAACTAACTTTGGATATCTTTGCCATCAATGCAATTAGTATCTACAAGGCCATAGCTAAAACATAGGTCATGTCATGTACTGACCTAGTTTATGGTATTTTTTGGAGGATAAAATGTGAAGATGGGCTACTTAAATCAATATCCTAAGGGAACCCTATTAATTTCATAGTAATACCAAGCTTTGAAAAGTACTTTTACCTTCCCTCTCTATAGATTGAATACAACTAGGTTGTCATCAAAAACTAATATGGAGTGCACTCCCCAAAGAAAGTCTTGGCTTCATGGGTGATTGACCCAATAGGAACTTTTCTCATTGATGGATAGGAAACTTTCCCATCCAACAATTCAGACAAGGATTTAGGATTGGCCTTGCCCTCCTGAATAGAATATTTAGAAATCTACACATTTCCTATGTGGATATAAGGGTTATTCCATTACTACAGATAATCTTAGAGGACCAATAAATTCCCCCACTTGGGGAAATTATTATCAATAACTTGGTATATGTAATTTAGGAAAATTGAAAAAATGGTGCCCCCTTCTTCGTAATGAGCTACTTGTTGGATGCAATATGTACAACTGCTCAACTAGGTCATAACTCATGGTCTCCTGAGTTCCAAGAGGTTATGCCTCAACTCTATTCTATAATGCATATTCATAGGTTTAGGTGCAATATCATAGTGATTGTAGAAGAGTTATACCCAGTGGTTTATAAGTCAATCATTGAATGAAAAATGAAGAGGGTTCCCCCTTAAGTTAGGTAAACCTTGAGAGACATGGGTAGCTACTGGTTATACCTAGATTACATAGTCATCAAAATAGGAGTGATAATGGCCCCTCTAAGAATACTAAGGTTTATGCCAATGAAGCTAGTTGAAGATGAAATGGCCTATCATATTTTGCATGAAGTTGATGGATCCTTTAATAACATGAATAAAACAACCCCCACAAGGTTCCTTATAAATTAGGGAGGACTAAGATCACCAAGTGGCATGATATTTTTAATTGATACTAGGCATATGGATTCATACCTATTGCCTAAAGATGACCTCAAAATGTGGGATCCCAACAATTTCATTACCAAACATCTATTCAAATTTTATAAAGATGTAGCAATGGATTACAAACATCAAGAAGAAGTTCACAAGTGGATATGCATAGATGCTATAATGATGAGGTGGTGCTCTAAAATGCTATAAAGAAGAACATCAAATTAGAGATGAGACTAGATACTTAGAAAGAGAAGAAAAAGGAAGATATTGATAAGTCTTGGCCACCACTAATACATGGGATCATGTTTAATGCTAATTATGAAGAATGGCAATATGAAGAAGAAGAAGAAGAAGAAGAAGAAGAAGAAGAAGAAGAAGAAGAAGAAGACAATGTCCTCTTATTAAGAATAAGCCATCTAGATCTCCACAACTTTCCACTTTAAACACACAGGACTTACATCCAAGCTTTGAGAAAGGAGGATCTAACAATTAGCCTAACCCATCCCAAGGGTCCATAATAATCTTTAAATCTGCTATGAGAGCCATTCTATAGATCCTAGGTCAACCTGACCCTATTGTTATTGATGTTGAGGAATTGGAACAAGGCATTCATCTCTCCATGGAAGAAGTATAAACACTAGTAGGTAGGAACATTGAAAAGGACTACAAGATCAAAAAGGAGCCTAAGGTCACTATGAGGGGAACAATAACCCCTCTACTAGCTTCTTAAGTGGCTATGAACACACTATATGATACCCTTAGAATGTAGGCTCCCAATGTAAGCACCTTCCCACTACCTGCTTTTGAAATTTAAAGTACATCTACTTCTACTTCTACTTCTATATTCGTTCCTCCTACCATTACTCCTCCATTAACCTCAATGTCATTAGTAGATGTAACTAACACTACTAAACATTAATTTAATACTATCTTAGGCTAAGCTAGTGGTTTCTTAGGATTCGCCATTCCCCATTTCATTTCTCATGCCACTACAATATTGCATCTTCATCAAGTACTAGTGCTAGCCAGGCCATTAGTTCCACTTCTTCCTAGGCAACAACAACAACTAGTGGAAAATCATTTACTATTGGTTCCCCTGCATCTACAATCACATTAAGGCCTATTTAAAAAAAATTCACCTTCCTAGAGCCACCTTTCTGGCATCCCCACTCAATATTACTACTATTGTAAAGGTGAGTGTGCCTCCAAAATTGCCTTCATTTATCCTAAACATGGGTTTGACAAGAACTATATTTAGCACACTTGGGAAGATGAATCCAACAAACTTGTTACACATTCTTGATATATCTTTATCCTCTTCCTCAACCCAAGCGCGCCCCCCCCCCCATTGCAACCACCTCTAATATGTATAATACCTATTGTTGTCCCAAATTAGGTCAAAGATATAATACTAGCAGTGAGACAAGAGACACCATAGGTAGTCCTTTTGACACCACAGATTGGCATGATATTTTATGTCATTACAGGTATAATGAAGAGAGTGGCAAGGAGGTAGGTTGAATAGCCCTAGTCTAGCTCAGTTGTATCCCATGAAAGTGAAGAGTCCCTCTTCACTTTAACAAGGAAGAGAAAAGTTGGCCCAGGTGAAGTGGATGAGTATGTAGAGGACCCTATGTCCATGGTCTAAGATAATACATAATCCATAGTAGCCTTGATGAAAGGAATGCAGCAAGAGATGAAGAGGTTGAAGGAGCAAGTATTACCTATAGTGTCAGACAACACCACAATCTAGGTAATGAATGTAATCATAAATGTCTTTAGTTTATATAAAGTCATGAAGAAAAGGCAAGAAGATGGGAATATATAGTATAATGTGGTCATTAAATATGACCAAAAACTTGCATTCTATGATTCCAAGTTGGAAAACTTGGCTAGAGTTATGAGAAGCAACAAGTTATTAGAACTTGAGATAATGCCACTTAAAGACATAATCATGGTACAAACTATAATTATGAATAGAACCAGGATATTGAAAAGATGGTTGGAACATGTTAGCAATGTCACTGCATCCTTGGAGAAGATAGAGTTCAAAATTTCCCTCTTGTTGAAGGATGTTATGGTCATTAGGGTGACCAAGCCCAATGGAAGCTTCATGGTTGACTAGGAATTTAGGGATCAATTGAAGGTATTTATTGAAAAGTTCCATTAGGATATAGCTAATGCCAAGACTACCACTGAAGTGATGAATATTGTGGATTTTTTCATCTAAATGCTAGAGATCCAAGGCCATTGAAGAATCACTAAGGCCTATACTTATAGATTATGGCAAGCTTATTCAATAAATGCCTTACCTATTTCAGCCTATGATCCTATATTTTGGACAAATTGACCAGGATTACTTAGTGTGGATGGAAGTTTAGACAAGGGAAGTGACAGAGAAACAAAATCAATAACAACAAGTTGGGTAACAACCTCCTCTAGGGCCTTGAGGGATATTCATATTTGTCTTATAAATTCAAATTTAGAATATTCCATTGTAATATGTGGCATTTTTAATTAAATCCACTTGGTTGTATTTGGGCATCTTTGAATGGGCCCATTTGAACTTGCATATGTATTTTGAGGCCTATATATAGGGGTATTCTCCCTCGTTATAAGGAGGAACAATTGTTATAGAATTAATTTAAAAGAGCTAAGAATTTGAGAGATTGTTTATATGATTTATTGTATGTTTTATGGTTTCTACTTCTCATGCTTTTAGATAATTAAAGGTTTCTTTTCATATGACTAATCTAGCAATAATATCATTGTATTCATTTGTTGGTTTGAGTTTAACACTAGGCTAACAAATGTACTAGTATATGTGCTCTATTTTCATCTTATTTATAGTTGAATGTGCTTATGCAATTTAATGTAAATGAGTAACTTTTGTGAAACATATGTTTTTAGATATATGTAACTCTTTTCCTTTGAAGCATAAACTGAGTTCATTTGGCTTTGAGTATTACACTAGGGTTGGTGAATGCTAGTTTTACATGTTATTATATTTAAGGTTAAAATAATTGGCACCTATAATCATTTGAAGCAAACTCTTTTCTCTACCTTACCATCCTCACCTTTGGATCCACTACATGAATCACTTTAGTTTAGCTCACTTTGTAAATATTCATGGTTTGTTTGTGATTGGGAAATAATTGGAAAAGTTTAAATCAATTTCACAAAGATTAGCAATAAATAAAGTTTCACTTTGTATAACCTATTGTCCCTACAATAGGGTCTAATTGTAGACTTAAAAATGGTGGCCATATCTCTTCTATTTTTATATTTTCAGTAGTAGTTGTGTAAACAACTCAAGTCCTAAGTCTTTCAAGACTTAAAATTTAGTTTATTACTTTTCCCCCATTTCTTAGTAAGACATGGAGCACATTAAGTGCATCAAAAACTATGATGTCGAAAAGAGAGAAATTAATAATATTAGTGGATAACTTATCTTATGTTTAGGCCCAAAACACATTGATCATCTACTTTAGTTGCCTGATAGGGAAGCAGTTGCTAATTTGACTTTTACATCTACTCAATAATTATGGGACTCTAATACTAGCTTCTATTCAAAGTGGGTTAATAAGCAATGGCTAACAAATCTTAATCATAAAGTAACAAGGCTACCCAATAATCTCTCTAGATTTGAATTCATGATTGAAATCAATGACATGATTACTCTTCTGTATAGAGTAGTGGGAAGTCTAGTTACTAGGAATTTCTAAACATGGATGTACATATATATATGGATCATTCACCAAAACAAGCAATATATCAATTGGGGATATTTAATTAGTGACTCAATTCACAATCTTCTTGTATAAGTCAATACAGCTTCTAAATTCTATATGACTTCTTACCTTATTTATGCTATCACCAAAAGGAGATTCTATGATGGTTTAAACATAATAGGTGATATGCAGACTATGAAGATCTATGATTTTTATCCTCAACTCTCTTTGAAAACAACTATAAATCATTTTTGAAAGGTAAATGACACATTTTTACAACATATAATTTACATGTTCGAACCAAAATCATACAATTTAAGGCTATTAATTCAAGCCTCTATAAATATTTACAGGTGGGGGACATGGTTCATAAAATTCCCAAATTTTACCTACTTGAGTATTTGTGACTATGAAATTACCCCGTATATACTTCTGATATATGTGGATGATAAATGGGCTTTGATGAAACTGGTAAGATAATTTATTGAAACACAAAAGTTGTTAACTTTTAAACACAAGTATGGAATAAAATTTCCATTTCTATTGGTTGATATACTTGTGCTTCTTTGGCCAAAGAAAAATTGATTGATGAGGAAATACATCATGGTACTCTCCAATAATTTGAAATTTGACCTTTATTTGATGCAAAGGGCACGATTCAAAATATTATTAGTTATTCACATCAATATGTACATCACTTTGAAGACTATTGGATGGACTGTGATGATGAAAAAGAGGTAATTATTTGTGATTATTCACAATTCACCCTAGAACAAGTAATTGTTTTTGATATATTGGAAATAAAAAATAATATTGTAGATAATGAATATCCACTAGACCCCATCTATGAAAAAGATGAAATTGGATCAAAACCTCTTCCAAGAGTTGATTGGTACAAGAAAGAGTCTACATCTCTCATTGAAATAATTCAGGGAATTTTGAACAAAACTCTCAATTGGTTGAAGAGCAAGTGTATCAATGTTGATAAAGTAATTTCACCCCCTCATATAAAGGAAATTGAATTAGGGATTTCTCATCAATAATGTCAAACATAAGCATGAACATACTATATAGTAGGAACCAACAAGTATATAGAAGAAATAGACACTGAACTAAAAATTGAAGCTATCATAAAGACTATTCCAGTGAATAATCTATTCAAGGTGAAAATATCCAAAGCACTTTGAATCTTTCTATTTCATAGGAAACTTATTTTGATAAATTTTCCCATCCTCAACCCCAGGTAGTTAATACTACTCAATAATTTTTGGCTTCTGATTCATCTTTGTTCTTAGATTATTTTAGTCCTCCTTAGCATGATATCTCAACTCTATTATCTCCCACTTAAAATATTGAATTATCTACCAAAACTTCTTTCAAGACTCTAGTTGATACAATAGAAAAAGAAGGTTAAATTTTTCTTGAAAAACCTCACATTTTTTTTAGATCTTTCCCCTTCTTCTAAAGCTCAAAAAGAACCAAGCACGGCTCTTGTAAGACAAGATCCTAATGTAGAAGTTACTTATTGGCTAAGTAAAGATGTAAAGAAAAGGAATAAATTTGAATAGCCTTAATAGAAATATTTTAGCATCTTGGCCACCGCTCATCCTCATGAGATGAAAAATCCTAAAACAATCTCAAGAATAACTACATATCAAAAAGGAGAAAGATATGCAGAAGTAGTTATTCCACCAACACATTAGGACAAAGACATTGTCTATGCATATGAGTATCATATCACCAAAGTCCATTGGGAAAAATTCACAAGAGAAGGCATGAAATAAAACACCCAATATATAATTGGTACATTACTTGATAAGATGGAAAATGATAAGGTCACCAATAATCAACTCAAATAAAAAGTTGAATAACTAATAGTTGTAGTTCAGAAATTGGTGAAACCAATTAAATCTTCACATTCAATTAATGATCAAGTATCTAATATATAAACTCGTCATGTTGCATAATAAATTGGCCACATGGGCAAAGCAACAAAAGAATGGATTGAAAATATTTTACAACAAGGTATTATTATTCTTCAAACAACATTGGCTACCTGTTCTAAAATTTAATTCGAATATGATCAAGAAAATAAATCTCTAAGCAAATATGAGAAGTGAAAAAATGGAATGAGTTATTCCATACATTGGAAGAATTCTCTTTTGATTGCTCAAATGACCTAATTCAAGAAAATTTTCTTCAAAAAGAATAAATTGTATATCTCATCAAGTTTTTGGGAGATGTAAAATTCAAAATTCATTTTTCAAAAGAAAGTGTTAATAAATTTGAAGATTCTAAATCAATAAAGAGAGGTGTTATTCTTGAGATACTGGGAGAGTTAAGTATATTTAAATGTAAACTCACATATGATAAAAGGAAATTTATATCTAAAGAAGTCATTATTGATCAATTCAATAAAAGTTTTAAAAAATTATGCATTCAATTAGATTCAATTCAGAAATTAATCAAGTATCAAATAAAATTTGGAAAAACTTGATACAATACTAAAGAAATTACAAGGAACAACTCAAAAGATGGTAGATTTGTATTATGATGAGTAAATAGCTTATACATACTTAGATGGGTCGAATCATGATAAAATTCTAGAAATCATACAAATATTTGACTAACATTATAAGAGGAAACTATGACCTAAGAAAGAAGAAGTTCAAATTATCATTAATGAGGATGATAAAGACTAATTGTTCATGAAATTTCAATCTTATCATTCTTATAACTATAATTGTACTTATTTAGCTAATTCATGCATTGTAAAATCATGCAATTGTACTAGGTCCTTTTATAATTTTCAATCATACAAATTTGCTAACATAAAATTTCAAGTTGTGTAAGTTTGTCATTGTACTTTTATACGTCATGCAAAAACACCAATGCATTTTTGCAAACTATGAAAAATTTTTAACATGTTTTTGCAAGTTTCAAGTTGTGAAAATTAGCTAAAGTGATTTTACAAGCCCCTAAAAAGGAAAAAAAATTGGTTACACCTTGTAACCACCCATTTTGACCTATAAATATGAATTTGGGACTCATTTGTAGAGGCATAATAGTTAAAATTCTGAGAATTTTTTTGAAAGAGGAGATTGTATCTACAAACCAAAAAAGATCAATACAAGGAGATTTTCCAAACTTTGCATTCAATATTTTTATGTACTATTGGGTCATTTGGTGATCCAAAGGTAATTAATTTAGTTTATTTTTGTTTATTAGGTAGTTTTACCTATTAATTAGTTTTTCAACCAACTCATATTCTTGTAAGCCTTTTATAAGCTTACTTTGTAAAAAAATAAAATGAGTTTTTATATTGAATACAATTTTATTTTTAATTCCTGCTGATCCACAAGCTATCAGTGGTATCAGAGCCACAACAAGAAACAAAGGAGGAAGAAAGAATCTATGGAGGTCTACGATTATTGAAAGGAGAAATATTTTTTTGAAGTTGAGAATATAAAGGTTTTGAATTCAAACTTGACCTGTATAGTGCTTAAAGATAATGGCAACTGGATCAACCACTCACTGAGTGTCTCTAAAGATAAGAATCACTTTTCCATGTGATACTAGTAGTTTCTTCAAGTCAGTAATACCGGAACTTGTAAAGTAAAATTCACTTGCATAGTTCAGCCTAAAGAAACAAGAGATAGTGAAGCATCAAAGAGAGGCAACAGAGAATCAATAATTTTTTATAAATCCATTACTAGTTTTGTACAGTGAGGAAGATCAAAATGAAAGTTAGTATAATTAATGATTGCAAGATCTCCTACTAAGGCTGTGCATGATCCCCTAGGCAACATAGAAGGAATGATATTTGAATTTTTTTTATGACACAGTAGCTTGCAAGAATTTTATAAATTTTTTCAAAACTCTATGTCTTGGAAGCTTATCACTCAACAAGGAGATTTGAGATGTAATGAGTAATGTGGAGCTAAAAATAATTAGCATAGACCTATACAAAAACACTATCTTGCTCAGGAGGAGATAGAGCATGTGAGTAAAGTTTTCAAAGTTTTGAAAAACCCTAAAATTTCTTTGCCACATTGGCGTGGGTTTCACAAAGGAGGCACGTGAAATATTTTTTTATGAACAATCGCTAGTGAATTAATATTTTTGCATACAAAATTAAATATTTTTCATATAATATTTTTTTCTTAAATCAAGAATACATGTAATATTTTCCATTTATATTTTCAAAGTGATTGAGGGAGAGTTGGATAGGTCAATTTTTAGTAAAACATTTCAAAGAGAGAAGGTCAAGGGTTCAAAACCCATTCAAATAAATTTTGATAAAATTTTATTTTTTGACCTTATCAAATATTGGCAATATAAGGGTGTAACAGTGATTTTACAAGTACTAGGTATATTTTGTATTCGAAAACTATTTTTTGAAGGTAAAGGCAAAACCTCAAAATAATATTCCCTTGTCTGTTTTGACTTGTTTTTTAGCACCGTGACAAAAATTGTGAGTTTGATTTCCAAAAATGTTAAATTGTCACCTAAAAATTATAAATAATGGAGTAGGAACATGGAGAATACACTCAATTTTAATGACCTATGGGAAATCACTAAGAAAGAAACCACACCACCAAATGAATCTACAAAGTTGATTGAATATCAAAAATGTGATAAAATGTGCACTCGCACTTTTGAAATCATCTTGCACTGAATAGGTAATCATTCATATTGAGGTAGTTAAAATTGGTGTATGGAAAGCTTAGAAAGCATTAAAATATATGTATGACAAGCAACTTGCATATAATAAAATTGACTTTCTTATGCAACTATTGAACAATAAACTGGCAGATAATGAAGATGTCTTTGAATATCTTTCTCACATGAAAACATTGAAACAAGAATATTATACAATTGGTGGTAAAATTGATGATGATATGTTGATTTATATCACATTAAATGGTCTTAATTATTCATACACCAATTTGTTTGAAATGCTATAGCTTAGTGATGAGCTTAACAGTGCCACATTTGACTCTATTTGTGAGTTATTAACTCAACATGAGAGGTAGTTTGTAAGGAAAAAGAGTAAATCCATGGAGGAGGCCCACTATAAAAAAATAGACAATCCATTTTCTGAACATAATATAAAACATTATTTAAATCATTATCAGAGATAGAAACACTCTCCACAACACACTTCTAGACATAAGCATCATTCTGGACATAGGGATCAGCATGGTTCTCTAAAGCATGGACATCATTCTAATTCTCAGAAGCATAAGCATCACCACAAACATTCACATGGACACAAGCACAAACATAGGAATTATTATTCATGTGGCTATTCTTCCTCTAGTTCCAATGGATGTGAGAGAATATGACACAATTATGGTGGCATAGGACACCTCTCTATAGAGTGCCCCTCTAAAAGGAGGTCCTCCTGACATTGAAAAAAGGCAGAAGCAAACATCGTTAATCACTCCAGTCACTCTAGTCACTCTTTTGGTTATTCTTTTGTATATTCTTCTGATGGATGGGATGACTACAAAGTTGCTTGATCCATATTTGATGACTATATATTTTATTATCTGGTGACACACCCATCTTGTGTGAGTTGTTAGGCTCAAGATTGAGATTTGATACAATAACATTTTTTGTCTTGTGTACTTTGCTTTCATAGATGTAGTGTTGATATGATCTTTGATGTGGAGCATTACAGTGTTTTATACTTGGTTTATTTACTACATAACTTATCACCTATTGCTTGATAAGGGGAGAAGATATTGCATATTGGCTTTCGATCAGTCATTGATGATTTATGGTATGAGTCAAAATGATGTTGCTAGCATTGTTAGTATTAAGCAAAGGCTTATGAGAGATGGTGATTGTTGGGCATCAATTTGAGATGTTTTATACATAGTACAAGGGGTAGTCACTTGTTGGATGTATTTTGTGTGAGGATTGATGTAGTTAGATAGTGCATGATCATGTTCTACTATAGTGCACGGATGATCAGGTGTGGATTAGTCTAAGATGCATAGTGTACCAGTTGTAGTTGTAGTAGAGTCTACATGGATGACTCATAGTTAATTGCTCTAGTTTTTTTATACCTCTTTGGATCAAGGGGGAGTTTTTGGGTCATTTAGTGATCCAAAAGTAATTAATTTAGCTATTTTTTATTTATCAGGTAGTTTTACCCATTAGTTGGTTTTTCAACCAACTCATATTCTCGTAAGCCTTTTATAAGCTTACTTTGTAAATAAAATAAAATGAATTTTTACATTGAATACAATTTTGTTTTTAATTCTTCCTAATCCATAGGATATCATGTAGATTATGTATGTATTTACTATCTGCATGTATTCAATTCTTTATTTTTTGAATGTTATCACAATTGTTATAAACTAGTCAAAACTATGAAATTTCATTATAGTATTTCTTTTCAAATATACATTTTTTATTTTCATTTTGGTGAAGCCTCGATTAAGAATTAATTCTTTAATTTTTGTCAAGGAAATACAGAGTGGTAATTATTTTTTATTGTCATTTATATAGTTGATTTATTGTATGTTGTGCATTTCTATAAATATATTTGTCTTTCCTATCCATTGAATGATAGAGGTTTCTTGTTAAAGATTGTATCCTAATTTATATACATTTACAATAGGTTTTTGTGTTCATCTTGTTGTATTTACTACTATTTTCATTTTCAAAATACTAAGTTCCTTCATATCCCTCTTGCATATTTTTCTTTCTTTATCCTTTTCATACTTTTTGGTTAAAAGTACTACCCTGATGAAACCACTTTATTATAAATATTTTCCTTTACTACATCTTTTTGGCTTTCACTAAAGGTAGCTCCACCTATTAACATGAGAGGGACTCTATCCACTAACTATTGATAAGAAATGTCTATTTGTCCACTTTACAAATTTTCACACCAACAATTTTTAGCGTTCACCATTAGGCATGTTTTTGCCATAGTCTTACAACCCATATTTTGAAATATTAGTTTGTATGACTTTGCCATCAACACAAGCACCACTATAACAACCTAAACTAGATTTGGAGTAATATACACAACTAGATATCATTTCTCATATCAAACAACTTGATTGGGATTTAGATGAAGTTTTAGTAACTCATTTCTAAATCATTTTGATAATTTTGAATTAAGAGTTAGACCATGCAAAAAGAGTGGAAATAATTCGTGCACATTGAGAAACCCATAGAGCTTGACCAATAGCTCAAAATTAGCAGGTTTCATTCATGACCATATCAACTATCCAAAATATTGATTGTCAACTTGGTTTGAATTGGATAGAAGCTACTGAAGAAGACATTGCCTCAAGTTTGTGAAAACTAGCCTAGGATAACAAGACAAGTTTCACTCAATTCAATATTGTCACTATGTAATAAACATGAAAGAAGATCATGATACTATTTCTTGAAAAAATGTCAAAATAATTTCAAGGAGATAAATAAGAAGACAAGCACAAAGAATATCTCTAATAACTACTAAAAGGTAATCAATTAATAAGAATTTTATTAAAGATTTGATGCTTTCATAGTCCATACAGTAAATAAATAGTTTTTTAGAATAAACTGTGTAAATTTTTTATTGCCTATCATCGTTTTGGAGACACATCTATGATCCTTCATCAAGAGACAATTAAAATGTGGAACAACATGACCTTACACTCCATAAAAGTTATGAAAAATGGCAATTGTGAAAGTTTCCAAAAAGAAATTAGCCGTTGTAAAAAGTTGCCAAAAATGAAAAAAATAAAAACCATAAAGGAAATTGCCATTAAAATTACGTAAATAAAATCTGAATATTATAAAATTATTATCTATAATTAAGATTTATACAATTTTAAAATTACAAATATTATTATATTATAAATAATATTTTAATAATTTAAGATTTATAATTATTACATATGTGATTACAAATGTTCTTAAATATTTATTATGAATAATATTAGTAATATAATGAATAATAACAATTATTATTGCATAATTTTTAATCAAATATAATAAAATATTGTTTATATTAAGATTTTTAATAACATATAAATGTATTTGATGTTGTACATATTAAAACTCATTTAATAAATAATACAAAAAATATCTATAGAATTATGATAATATTTGTAAAAATAATAAGTGTTAATATTTATAATATTATAATTATTACCATATGTTATTAAAAATATTATTAAATACTTATAATATGATAAATATTATTAAAATTATTATATTTAATATAATATTTTAATAATATTTGTAATATTGAACATATTATTAGTATAATATAATGAAATAAAATATGCAAAGATTAAAAATATTTTCAATAATATTTGTAACTTTACATCTATTAATGTAAATATTGTTTATAATATAACAAATATTTTTAATATTAGAAAGGAACAAATTTTGTTATAAAAAATAAAAAATAAAAAATAAAAACCTAATAAAACAAAACTAATACAAAATATAAACATAAACATAAGGAAATTATGAATAAAATCTAAATAAATAAAATCTCAAAGGACCCAATAATATAAATGATAACAAATTAAATAAAGAAAGATATAAAAAGAAGAAATCAAACAAAAGGTAAAGAGCAGAAAACTAACCTAACATTAAGAATTTCATGTAGTGGCCATTCAAACAGGACAAAAACTAGTTCTTCAACCCAATATTGATTGGTTAAGTTACATGCAAGAAGACATTTCGTCAGATTTGAGAGCATTTACATGGGATAATAGAATTAATTCAACACATTTTCATAGATTTGTTGAAGTTTTAGAAGATGAGGAAGAACATGTTATTTAACATAAAGAGATGAAACACCAGTTGTGTGTAGAATTCAACAAAGAAGACCAGCCTAGAGAATTAATCAATTTGCACTAGCTCCTCGTCAATAGTAAAAACTAGCAAAAAATGATTTAATAGAGATAGTAAATCAAAAGTTGAAATTAATATTTTCTATCAATTAAAATAATCTTATGCTTTTAAACTAAATTCAAAATAAAAAGGTATACTCAAAAAAGTAGTTAGTATTCCCACAACTCCTAATAAAAGTAAGAAATTACGAGGGGCAATCATTAGTCAAGCTCTTGTTTCACCAAATATTTTTATCCCACTACAAGCAATATTTCCAGTCATTTAGCCATGAAACAGTTATGTGATCTTCCAAAAGGTTCACAAAAGATTTTTTCAAAATTCTCAAGTGATCACAAACAACATCCAAAAGAACATATAGTTGTTTTTTCTATAACATGTGAGATTCTAGGAGTAGAACATGAATATATAATAGTGAGATTATTTGTTGAAACTATATAGAATAGAGTTATAGATTGGTTTTATCATCTTCCTCCAAGAGAGATAACAAATTAGAATGATATGAAAATATAATTTTAAAGTAGATTCAAACAAATAAAAGATGCACCTACATTACTGGTTCAATCCACATAGATGAAGAAAGAATTTCATTAACTTCTGAGAGATTTTGTAGTTAATTTTAACAAGCTACTACATAAAATACCATTAAATTCCAAACCTACAAATGAAAATCAAATGTTCCTCTTTATTAATTCTTAATTACAAGAAGTAAGCTATAAGTTAAGAAGTAAATAATATGATTTGATTATAACTCAAACTCTAACTATTTACATTAAGGATGATATGATAATGGCCAGGAAAATTTAAAAAGAGCCATCAAAAGGTAAAATATAGAATATGGGTCAATATTCTACCGAACAACACTTACAAAAAATGGACAAAGATATAAATTTTTTGAAGAAGAATTACCTCAAAAAACTATTGTTTCTCCTTATCAAGGCATCCAAAGAAGAAACTATGTACCTTTTCAAAGAGATCATCCTTGATTTCAAGGTCCTCAACAAAATATTACATTAGAATCTTCTCCTCAACAAAATATAAATCCACCTATGAATGTTGTTTTGGAAATAGAAGAAATGTTTGAATATGAAGAAATTAAAGAATTAAATGAATCAGAAAATCCAAATCTTTAGGAATGTAAAATTTAAAAACCTAGTGATAAATCTGCAAATGTGTTCCTAGAATATAATTTAGATGAATATGATTATGAGAAAATTTTTGGGGACATGAACAATCAGTCATTTATGGTCTTCACAAGAGGTCAAATTAAATAAAAAAACAAAATGATAGTTAAGAACAATCTACAAAAATTATCTTTCCACAAAGAACACCACATCATGTTCAGATGAAAGGAAAACAAATAATAGATAAATTAGGTGAGTCCTTCCCAACTTTTACTACTAAAAACACTCCTCTTGTCAATGTTAATGCTAACATGTCTCAAAATATAGAATGCTCATCTTCTACTAGTTTACTTGGTTTTCACATAATTAAACATGTCAACAAGACCAAAATTTAGATGTCGCAAGCTGAATATTTAAGAGCCTATCCAAATCATTTAGATATACTAGTGTAGTTTATCAAAGGCAAATATCCCACCTAGAAAAATTTAATATTAAGATAATTCTAGTCACCCCAACTTCTTCTAATCCAGTCAACTCCATGGCTGCAAGGTTGACCCTTTCTCCATTTTATTATTCCTGAAGGGATGCAAATTTAGTAATTGAATGATTGACACAAGGACATATGATAATGTAGTACCTGTCAAAGTTTCACATGTCATTGGCTTGACTTGTATGAAAATATTGGTCATTGTTACTCAATAGAAGTGAAACAAGTTCCACTTATTGGTCAAATAAAAATGTCCAATTTTCTCTCACATCTTTTCCTAAGAAAAGGATCGAGATCAATATCCTAATAGTTGATATCCCAACAACCTATGATATTCTCTTGGGAATAAATTTATGTAAATAAATTGGTGGAGAAATTTAGTTATATTTGACACAAGCAATGATTATAGTTAAATGGGTGAAACAATGCCTTGACCAAAGTTGAAAATGAAATACACTATGCAAAAGGTTGATGATTGTAGGGTATATATATTATATGAAGATGCCAGTATAACAACTATATTTTGATGTCATAAAAATACATGGATATGCCACAAATCATAGAAACTAATCCCAAATGTGTGTGGATGTTGGAATTTGATGGTATTTTCTCTTTAATAGGATCTGGTACAAGAGTTTTCCTAGTATCTCCTAGTAAATAAATATTTATTTTATCTTAGAAATTGTAGTTTGAATACACTAATAATACTACAATATATGAAATTTTTTCCTAGGTTTACAAGTTATATAATAAATGGGAATTAAATATTTGAAAGCATTAGGTGATACAAAATTAGTTGTGAAATAAGTTAAAGGCCAATATCAAGTAAAAAAATTACCATTTGAAACATTACAAGAATAAAATTTGGGATAATATAGAGGTTTTTGAAGCATTCTATATTCAATCTATTTCAAGATAAGCTAATTCCAAACCAGATACATTTAAAGTACCAACTTCATTATTGATTTCATTTTTAGATATTGGTAAAGACAAATACATAATTGAACTAGTGTATCGACGCAACGTACCAAATAATTTAGAGAATTGGCAGGGGTTCAATGATGATCAATAGATCATTTATTTTCTTGAAAAAATGATATTTTTATAAATTTGTAATTTGAAGGTATTGATTCATTATATAGGGAATCTTCTTCTTCTCAAAATCAGAAAGAAAGTATTGCCAATGAACAAGATGAAGGAGTGATCAAACTAAAAGGAAATAAAATCTCAAAATGTTTGGTTTTGTTAGAATAAGTTTTCAACAAGCATGATAAATTCATTAAAATAAAGATGCAAAAATATTCTCTTGGCTCAACAAACTATGAGAAAGTAAATTTTGATTCCTAAGAACAACCTAGGTTGGTCAATATTGGAAAATATTGTTCACCATAAGAAAATAAAAAAATCATTAGTTTACTTTGAAAATACATTAAAATTATTACATATTCATACAAAGACCTCAAGTATTTTCATATGATAAAAATATAACACACTTTTCCTTTTAAATCTAGATGACAAACCATTCAAATAGAAACAAAGACAATATAATCCAAATATTGCAGATACGATTTTTATATAAACTTAGAAAATGTTGAATACACAAATCATTTTCCCAATTGATCATTCATCTTAGATTGCTAACATAGTCTTAGGACACAAAAAGAGTGGCAAAATCAGACTTTTTGTAAACTTCAAGAATCTGAATCAAGCATCTCTCAAAGATAATTATCCATTACCCATCATGGATCAAGGCCTTCAAGTAGTTATAGGTTCAAAAATTCTCTCAATGTTGGATGGCTTTGCATGTTATAATCATATTAAAGTTGACAAAGGGGATCAATATAAAACAACCTTTACAACCCCATATGAAACTTTTGCATACCATTGAATGTCATTTGACATGATCAATGTAGGGGATACATTTCAGAGAGCCATGGATATTGCATTTAAAGATTTAAAAAATAAGATAATTATAGTATACTTGGATGACCTAACAATGTTCTAAAAAAATAGGGAAAATCACTATGAATAGCTCGAAAGGGTATTCAAAAAGTGTGTCGATTGCATATTTCTCTCAACCCTTAAAAGTTTGTTTTTGGGGTAATATAAGGTAAAATATTGAGGCACATTGTCTCTAAATAAGGAATCAAAATTGACCCAAAAAGAGTTGAAGTAATTTAGAAGTTGTCTTTGTTGACTAGTAAACTAGGTGTACATTTGTTCTTTGGAAAAGTGAATTTCTTGAAAAGATTTATCCCAGATTTTTTAAAACTCACCAGGCATATTACTGAGATGATGAAAGAAAAACCTTAATTTAAATGGAATAATCAAATAAAAGAGGCATTCAATAAAATAAAATCTGTTATTGCTTGTGCACTAATGTTGGTTTGCCTTGACTTCAAAAAGAAACTCATCATTTATTGTTATGCCTTAGAACACACTCTCTCAGTGATACTAGTTTATAAAAATGATAAAAGTATTAAATATCTCATTGCTTTTATCAGTTAAAATTTGAAAGATTATGAATTGAAATATTTTCCAGAAGAGAAACATGCATATGTAGTTGTGAAAGCTATCAAACAATTCATATATTATATCTTATATTCACATTCTATTGTAATAGTGTCAAGTATAGTGGTCAAATCTATTTTAACCCAATAAGAACCAAGATCTAAGAGACTCAATTAGATAACCAAATTTCAAGAAAATGATTTGGAAATCAAACCCACAAAATTGGTTTGAGGAAAAGAGTTATGTCAACTCATAGTAGAATGAGCAAAATGTTAATCAAAATAAATAGGACTTTCCCTTTGTTCTCTTTGTTGACTATACTAACGAGTGGTTTACAGATATTGTGTTATTATTGACATATGGAACATGTCCATCTCATCCAAATGTTAGAAAATGCATAACACTAAAGCTAAAATCTAAAAACTACATAATTTAGTATGGTATTTTTTCAAGAAAAGTATTGATGATGTTTTTTTAATATGCATCGATAATAAATAACAAAAGAAACTCTTACAAAAAATTTATGATCAAGCTTGTGATGGAATTTTTTTGGATCTAGTAATAGCTTACAAGAAATTAATATCTCATTAATATTGGCCTACAATTTTTAATGACTCTTATGAGTTGGTAAGAAAATATGAGGCCTATCAATAATTCATTAGATGACCAAAACTTGTAAAATTTCCACTCAATCCAGTAGTGATAAAAGAGCCCTTTCAATAATGGGGGTTGGATTTTTTTGAGACTATGAATCCTCATTCAAGTTTAGGACACACACATGTTCTTAATACTCCAAAATACTTCACCAAAATGGTAGAAACTATTCCAATCAAACAAACAACTTCAGAAGTTATTTTTAATTTCATCAAAGAAAATATTCTTGTGAGATATGGTGTTTTGTAAAAGATAGTAATGGACAACACTTCAATTTTTTTAATTTAAAGATGACATGATTATATTATGGCTATGGTATTTCACTATCCCATTCTTTATACTATCACCCACAAGGAAAAAGTAAATCCAAATCAAGCAATAATAACCTAGTTACTATTATTTGCAATAATAACCTAGTTACTATTATTCACAAGATGGTTTATGAGAATAAAAGGAACTAGCACAAGAAGTTGTATGATGCATTATGGGAAAATTTTATAATGTTAAAGAAATTTATAGGTATATCCTTATTCTAATCAAATTACAAGATAGATGTGGTAATTCCAATAAAACTTAAATTACCCACATTATAACTAGCTAGAGCCTTTGAGAATTAGATTTTTGAAAGTTCCTTGGACAAAAGAACTCTCTATTTGAATATGCTTGAAGAAGATAGATATAGAGTTGTTGATAGAATCACCAAATATCATGCTCAAGTCAAAGTTATTTTTCATAATAAAGTAACTAAAAAAGAATTTCAAGTGGGGGATCTTATTACTCTATGTGATAAGCATAAAGAATCAAAAGGTAGTCATGAGAAGTTTGACTCATTATGGATGGGCCCCTTCAAGATCATACACTTATTTGGAGATAACACTTTCTAATTGGCCTATTGTGATGTCACACATCTACCATTAATCTATAGTGGACAATACCTAAAGCATTAATTTAAGTGAAAGTAGGTAGTCCCATGCATGTAATTTTGTACATAACATTTTTGGCTTGTCTCCTTTTCCTACACTAGTTTTGTTGTGTGTGTATGTTTTTTTTAATAATACAATATCTCATTTGTTGTTCCCTAATTTTCAAAAATTGATCTTCTCTTTTGATACATTTCTTCTGACACCTCTTTGAATTTAAATGAGCTACACATCTTTAATCTTATGATAATTTCAATATTCAAAGATTCTTCAATTCTCAGAATTAACACGATTTCAAGAACCTCTTCAAGTGAATAAATAGTGAAAATTAGAATCTTCTTCAAAAGGATCTAGCCTGATAGCATGCATTTATTTATAATATGATTTAGATAGGTGAACTGATTGTCAATTGGTCAATTCAGGATCTATAAATTTCATGTCAAAGTATATCGCTAGATAGTGTGTGTTCATTTCTCATATTATTGAGATAGGTGAACTATATGTTAGTTGGCTAGATCAGGTTGTACAAATATGAAGTGACACCACCTCTCAATAATTTTCAATAGTAATATGCAAATGAACATAAAACCCAATGAAAGAACACTAGTCTACAAAACTAGAATCTATAATTCTTCTCTCATCCCTTGTAGTTCAAGGTCCCCAGTCGAAGCCAACGGTTATCCTAATTTTTGAAAAAAAACTAAAATATCCAAGAATGTCAAGTATTTTGACCACTAATAGTCAAATTTAGTTAAACTTGGTCAAAATTATTTTAGAGTCAACTTTTGGTCAAAATAGGAAATTAAATTGAAGATTTTTTTTTTAATCTAAGTCTTTCAAGATTTATTAGGTTTTTAACACTTGCTAAGTAAGCTATTAGAATATGATAGCTATTTAAACATTGTTAGATTCTTAAGACCCCTCAGCCACATGTCAAACATTGAGACATGTATAAACACTTATTAGAAATTGATTATTGCATTTACACTTATTAAATCCCAATCATTACATTTTCATTTGCTAGATCCCAATAGTTGCATTTTCATCAATTAGATCCTTATTATTGTATTTTTGCCTATCAAGTTTTGATCAATATAAAAACACTACTAGAAACATGACACCTACATTTTCACTTGATGGGCTCTGATAGATTCTCATGCACACTCAATTTCTCTACCATTACTCCTCACACATGCCCACCTTACAATATATTCTTCCAAACCATATTCATTTGACTCATATTTACTCATTTTGTTATAATTCCCTAGCATCCTTCAACTTTCATTACTCATTTTATAGTTTTTTATGATTCCAAATTTTTTATGTTTATAGGTATTTTCATAGGGTTTGAATCAATTTCAAAACTCATAATGAAAAGAGTTGGGGTTTACTTCATTTTTATCAAAGTTTTCTTTAATAATTTGTCTTATTGCTAATGCATACTTAAATATCTTTGCATGATTCCAAGGCTTAAAGAGCAAAATGATCAGTCAAGATTCATACCATTTACAAACACTCATCAAATCCTAGGGGTTTCCTAAACTACTATCAAATTATGAGACTCTATTGTGCATGCTTGTAAACTTCAAAACTTGCATATATATTCATTATGTTTCAACACCTTATTAAACATGTTATTGGACTTTGAATTTCTACCTAAAAATCCATTAGAATTTGAGTCTTGCTAAAATAATTGTTAAAACTTGACACCTACATTTTCATATAGTGAAACCTAAATGCCTATTTGTCACCCTATCAAATCTTGGTAATCTATAAAACACTCTACTAGACTCTAATAGTTACATTTTCAAGTCCTAATTTTTTATCCTTACCAGAACACATTCTGAGCCACTTCTTCTCATAAGGTGATTCAAGTGTTTGTCTTGATCTCATAGGAAAGTAAAATCATTAGATGTCAATATTCAACACTTCGATCAAAGAAACTCCTAAGAAAAAACTTTCTAAAATACCCCTACCAAGAAGAAATTGTAATTAAAAGAGGACACAAATATGAGGTATCAATTTTAATGAGTATTTCCACCTTCACACTTGGACTCAAATGTTGAGGAAATAACTGGCATTGACCTTAGACATATTAATAGTAAGGATTTCTGAAAAAGAATAAATGGTGTTCACAAAATAGATTATGGACAAAGCATTCATAATAGCAGATTGGCATAGGCATCAATATTCCCAACTTCAGTTCAACATCCAAAATTAGTGTTGATAATGGCCCAACACTATGATGCTAAAAAGAGAGAATTTAAGAATCTTAATGGAAAACTTATCTTATGTTTAGGCCCAAAACACATTGATCATCTGCTTTAGTTTCTTGATAGAGAAGCATTTTTTAACTTGACTCTAACATCTGCTCAACAATTTTGGGACTCTAATATAAAATCCTATTCAAAGTGGGTTAATAAATAATGGATAACAAATCCTAATCATACAAAAATAAGGCTACCCAATAATCTCTCTATATTTGAATACATGAATGAAATCAATGACATGATTACTCTTTTGCATAGAGTAGTGTGAAGTTTGGCTGCTAAGAATTTCCAAACATGGATGTATAGATATATATGGATCATTCACCAAAATAAGTAATATATCAACTAGCGATAGTTAATTAGTGACTCAATTCGCAAGCATCTTATAGAAGTCAATACAACTTCCAAATTCCATATGACTTCTTACCTTGTTTATGTTGTCTCTATAAGGATATTTTATGATGGTTGAACATAGTAGGTGATATATAAACTATGAAGATATATGATTTATATCCTCAACTCTCCTTGAAAAAAAGTACACATCATTTCTATTGGGTAAATGACACATTTTTACAATATATAATTTAGATGCTCGAACTAGAACCATCAAATTTAAAGCTATCACTTTAGGCCTCTAAAAATATTCATAGGTGGGGGACATGGTTCATATGATTCCCAATTTTCACCTACTTGAGAATTTGTGGCTATGAAATTACCTCGTATATGCATCCAAGATATGTGAACAATAAATGGGATTTGATAGAACTAGTAAGATAATTGATTGAAACACAAAAGCTAATGTATTGCAAACACAAGTTTGCAATAAAATTTTCTATTTTTATTTGTTGATATACTTGTGCTACTTTGGCTAAAGTAAAATTAATCAATGAGGAAATGACTCGAGTTACTCTTTGATCATGTAAAATTTGACCTTCATTTGATTTTAGGGGCATGATGCAAAATATTCTTGGTTTTTTACATCAACATGTACATCACTTTGAATACTACTAGATGGAATATGATGATGAAAAAGAGGTAAGAATTTGTGATTATTCATGATTCACCCTAGAACAAGTAATTATGTTTGATATATTAGAAATAAAAAAGAATATAGAATATGATGAATATCCACTAGATCTCATCTATGAAAAAGATGAAATTAGATAAAAGCCTCTTCTAAGAGTTGATTGGTACAAGAAAGAATCTACATCTCTCATTGACATGACTCAGGGCATATTGAACAAAACTCTCAAATGTTAAAGATCAAGGGAATCAATGTTGATAATTCAAGTTTTCCCCCTCCTATAAATGAAATTGAATTAGGGATTGCTCATTAAAAATATTAAATAAAAGTAGGAACATCCTCAACAACATGAACCAATAAGGATCTAAAAGAAATAGAGACTAAAATAGAAATTTAAGATGTCATAGAGATTATTTCAGTGAAGAAGCCACTCAAGTTGAAGATAAATAGATTGGGATAAAATATCCTAGGTACTTTTAATCTTTCTCTTTCAAAGGAAACTCCTTTTGATAGTTTTTTCCACCCTCAACTCCTGGTAGTCAATACTAATCAACAATTTATGGTTTTTGATTCGTCTTTGTTGTTATATTCTTCCATTGCTCATCAACATGATATGTTAACTCCAATATTTCCTACTCAAAATGTTTAATTTCCCATCAAAACATATTCCAAATCTCTATTTAATACAATAGAAAAATAAGAAGGTGAAATTATTCTTGAAAAACCTCAAATTTTGTCAGATCCTCCCCCTTTTTTTGAAGCTTAAAAAGAACCAAGTATTGTTTTTGTATGACAAGATCCTAATGTAGAGGTTCCTAATTGGATAAGTGTAGTTATAAAGAAAAGGAAAAAAATTGAACCACCTCAAGAGATAGATTTCAACATTTTGGCTACCATTCATCCTCATGTGATGAAAAAACCTAAAATAGTTTCAGTAATAACCAAAAATTAAAAAGGATAAAGATATACAAAATTATTTGTTCCTCCAATTGAGGACAAAGATAGTGTCAGTGCATATGACTATCAGATTAACAAAGTCAATTTGAGAAAATCCACAACAAAAGACATGAAACAAAATGTTCAATCTACAATTAGCATGGTATCTAAGAATATGGATCATGATAAGGTCACCAAGGATCAAATCAAACAAAAAATTGAACAACTAACAACTATAGTTTATAAATTCATGAACTAATTCAATCTTCACATTCAATTATTGATCAAGTCTTTGATATATAAAATCTTCATATTGCATAATAAATTGGCCACATGGGCAAAGCAACAAAAGAATAGATTGAAAATATTTTAAACAAGGTATTATTATTCTTCAAATAGTATTGGATACATATTCTAAAATTCAATTTGAATATAATCAAGTGAAGAAATCTTAAAGAAAATATGAGAAATAAGTACAAAAATGGGATGAGTTGATCTCTACATTAGAATGATTCTCTTTTGATTTCCAGATGACCTAATTAAAGAAAAGTTTATTTAGAAAGAAGAAATTATATATCTCACCGAGTTTTTGGGAGCTATAAAATTCAAAGATTGTATTATCAAATATAGTTTTAATAAATTTGAAGATTTTAAATCAATAGGGGAAATATTATTCTTGAGATACTGGGAGACATAAGCAGATTGAAATGTAAACTCATAGATGATAAAGGAAAATTTCTATATAAAAAAGTCATTATCGATCAGTTCAAGGTTTTTTTTGAAAAGATTACAACTCCAAGTTTTGCATTCAATTATGATTCAATTTAGACATTAATCAAGTATCAAAGTAATTTGGAAAAACATGATATAATACTAGACAAATTAAAAGGAATAACTCAAAAGATGGTATATTTGTATTGTGATGTGTAAATATCTTATACATAATCAGATGGACTGAATGAGGATAAAATGCTCAAAATCATACAAATATTTGAAGAATATCAGAAGAGGAAGTTGTGACTTGAGAAATAAGAAGTTCAGATCGTCATCAGTGAGGATGATAAAGACTTATTTTTCATCAAAATTTGATCTTATCATTATCATAATTGTAATTTTACTTCTTTAGTTAATTTATACATCATAAAATCATTTAATTTTACTAGGTCCTTTTTACAATTTTGAATCATACAAATTTTCAAACACAAAATTTTAAGTTGTACAAGTTTGTCATTGTACTTTTACAAGTCATGAAAAAATACTAATGTATTTTTTACAAACTATGAAAAATTATTAGCATAGCTAAAGTGATTTTAAAATCCTCTAAAAAGACAAAAAAATGTGGGTACACTCCATAACCACCCATTTCAACCTATAAATATGAATTAGGAGCTCATCTATAGAGGCATGCCAATTAAACTCATGAGAGAAATTTTTAAAGAGGATATTGTATCTGTAACATAAAAAAAGATCAATACAAAGATATTTTTCAAACTTTGGGTTCAATATTTCTATGTAGATTATGTATGTATTTTCTATATGCATGTGTTTGATTCTTTATTTTCAAAATGTTATCACAGTTTTTATAAACTAGTCAAAACTATGAAATTTTATTATAGTATTTCTTTTTGAATCTACATTTGTTATTTTCATTTTGGTGAAGCCTTGGTGGAGTTAGAAAGTAATTATTTACTTTTTGGCAAGGAAATACAAAGTGATCATTATTTTCTATTATCAATTATATAGTTGCTTTGGTATATGTTGTGCATTTCTATAAACATATTTATGTCTTTCCTATCCATTCAATGATAAAGGTTTCTTGTTAGATATTATATCCTACTTTTTATACATTTCCAATAAGTTTATAATTTAATTTGTTGGATTTTCTACTATTTCCATCTTCAAAATACTTTTCTTTCCTTCACATCCCTCTTTCATACTTTTTTTACTTTAGCCTTTTCATACTTTTTGGTTCAAAGTGCTACCCTGATGAAACCATTTTATTGTAAATATTTTCCTTTACTGCATCTTTTTGGATTTCAATAAAGGTAGATCCACCTGTTAACATGAGAGGGAATATGTCCCCTGACTATTGACAGGAAACATCTATTTATCCACTCAACAAATTTTCATGCTAACAAGTACCAAATTTATTCTTTTATCATGTTAATTTATCATTTTGAATACTAGATTAAAGGGGGAAATTTTTAAACATCTAAATTTGATATTAGACACTTTGGAAACATGAAATTGTACATACTTTGACATAATTTGACATAATTAAATAATGCATATACATTTTAATCTTGAACATAGTTTCCCTCTATCTATCTAATCATATATTGACTTGGACATCACCTTGAGAATCACTTATAAACGTTAGGAATCAATTAACATTCTATTGAGACATTATAAGAAGGCATACACATCTAACACCCTTAAAGGATAAATCCATAGATCCAAGTCTGAATAATTAAAATCAAAGTTAATTCATGCTAATTATCAAAGATCAAAACATTACATTGTATTTTTAATCACCTAAAAGTGGTAATTGGATGCTAATAGTGTCATTTGAGTTAACCTATCACTAGGCTAGCCACAGACCTATCCTTGAGAATTAGACATAATTTAATAGTCATTTAGTAGATCATAGTCACCTACATCTAGCCATAACATAGTCCTAGAACTGTCATCTTAGATCCCAATCCAAAATCCTTTTCAATCTACAAAGAAGATATTGGCACCACATTTGGGACACTACAACCACATAGTGCTAGTGTCCCTAACTAGGCATTACTTTCCTTAGCCCTAGTTCTTCCCAAAAAATAGTTTTTCAACTATGTGCCCCTCTTAAGATCATCTTAAGCTTATTTTATTATCCACACAAGCAACATAACCCTATAAATACAAGTCTAATCTACCTCTATTCACTAGATAGAAAATAGATGCAAAAGTTATTCAAACCAAAGATAAAGTTGTGTAAAATGAAGGTATTTGATCATTATTCTACCCTAATTTCTATATACTACCATATAAATTAGCACTAATCCCATTTTTCAAACATTTAAAATCTTAATCACATTGAAGGCATCCAAGGCCACTCTCATTATAGCATTCGCTTGCACATACATCAAATACTAGGTGGGAGAACTAAATCTAGTTTGATCCCTCTTTCAATTATTGGTATGTAGGAAACTCTCTACATAGTGGGGTGTTAAGGATGTCCAGTCCATCCTAGTTACCCACAAAAAAACATTTCTCATATTATTCTTATAAGGAGACTAGGGTGTGCACATTAAATCAAATTTTCTGAGTATAACATAGAGCTATAGGTTTCAGTCATGTAAGAAAAAGACCTAAAAACACAAGAGAAGGTCCTCCTATAAAAGAGGAATGGTCTTGAAAAAGGGGACATTACACACAAATGGTTCTACTATCCAAACTAGATGCTACTAACTAGTGATCAGATGAATAATAAAATCCTATTGATGACACAAAATACTACCTAGATCTCAAATTTTAGAACCTAGGTCATCTATGATAGTCAGTATTTAGATAAGTCTCTATTTATCCTTATTTATTATTATTAGAAATTCAAATAAATTCAAAGGTCATAATAAATAAGTACTTAATTATTACATATTTATTTAGTTGATTTTGGCATCTCAACCCTTTAACCAAACATAAGATTTTTATTATAAAACCCTAAAAGGTTAATTTATTTGGTGAACACTGTATACTCATAATATTCTTAAACTTTATCAATTACTAATGCTTTCTCTCTTGTAGGAACACAATGAGTCTCAATCTCTCTAAGTACATGCCTTAATGGGTACATCGAGAAAGGTGTGGGTAGACCATTGATGCTTCACATGATTTTTGTCCCTTTACTACCACTTATTATCAACACAACCATATCTTAATAACATTCCCCTAAGCTTTGCCTCTTCTTTTACACCCTCCTCTAGTCATTTTCTTCCTTTATTAGTCCTTCACTATCCTAAAATCTTTTTTGATGATTTACGATACACTGTCATCTTGATCGACCCTATAATATAATTGATAAAAATCATTTAGGGTCTAGGTCAGCCCTTGGCCAACCTAGACCAAGATCTAATTTTTTTTAATAGCATTATATAGTTGATTGGGTTGACCCTATCAACTAAAATTTTGAAAAGGACTAAGTTTATATCCAGACATATATACACATTCATTTCATCATTTATTTTAGAAGAGAAGGAGAAGATATATATATTACACACCTACTTATACACCATTCTACTTGAGGAGCATAGCTTAGGGTTTCATACTTTCTTTGGAGATATGGATCTTGTCTTATGGAGAAGTCTTTTGGATTCATGGATAGGTTTTTAGCCTAAAAATGATTTATCTTTCTCATCTTTACATACCACAATAACCTCTTGTGAATCACCTTGACCAAGGGAGAGATATAGGATTAGTGGGTCCATCTTCAAAGGTAAGTATTCCTAACTTTGTTCCTCAATCTTTTGTAAGAGTAGATAGATTAACATTTGTACTTCTCTCCCATGTATTATGATTTTATATACATTGATGTGAGTATATGTCTTCTATGCATGTTTACTTTTGATGTTTATTACCCCCACTTTGTGCCACAAGCTTTGGTGAGCACTAAATTAGACTTTTACTTTGATTTTATCATTTTTACATAGTGAATATGAAATACATAATACCTAGTTAGGGTTATTGCATAGTTGTGTTTGAATAGAGGATTTGGGACCCTCCCTAGTGATATTATTATAGTAAGAGATCCCTTAGCTAGGTATAGCAGATCCATGTTGGTCATAACCTCATATATCTCATGTATCAACAATTAGAAGTGTAAGTAGGATTTATCTTCTCTGAGCTAGGATTGATTTATAGATCAATTGCATTTCCCTTTGCACACATTTTAGAGAACCCAACGTGAATCTAACCCTTGTAGGTTTTCTTTCACACCATCATTTTTATCTTTATATTATGTTTTTCTATATTTTTAGTATTTTATCAAACCAATCATTATAGTTATAACTTTATACGTGAATGTTTAACATAGTCACTTCAAAATGACTTTGTTTTGTTTGTGTAGGTCTTCATCAGTTACAGGTTACTAGATCAAATATTTTGACATAGTATTCTTAATCAGTACAAAAATAGTATACATTATAGAATAGGTTGACTCTATGTACTATTTTATTCCACCAACATAGATGTCAACAACCATTATCAAATAGGTCAACTTTATTCATTATTCTTATTTAGCATATATGGTTTTGCAGAACTTGGTTAAACTAGTTGACCTAGTTTTCATAATTTGAAAGCAGTAATGAAGCACTATAGCATAAAAATTTGCAATATAAATAATATTCAATCCCACCAAGATTCCTTTCTTATCTCTCTTTGTAATTTTATTTCTTCCTTTAGTTCTATCTTTCACAAGTTAGCAATTTTCAAAATTGTAACCCTACAACTAACTAGGTCAACCTGGTTCTATAGTCTACCTTCTATTTGAGATACATAGTTGACCTATTTGAATTTATTTTTAAATACCTTAATTTTTTAGAAAAATAACAACTTAGTAGACTCTGTTCTATATTATTTTCATATAATGTCTCCTAAACTGACTTTATACTATTATCAATCAAGG
Source organism: Torreya grandis (assembly GCA_037957365.1). Classification (NCBI taxonomy): domain Eukaryota; kingdom Viridiplantae; phylum Streptophyta; class Pinopsida; order Cupressales; family Taxaceae; genus Torreya; species Torreya grandis. Next base: position 1,347,649 of record JARHVA010002758.1, on the reverse strand, counting down.
AATTAACATCTATTTGTTAGTAATTAATCTATATTTCCTTTTTAGTTATTTGCATGCTTAGAGTAACTCACATAGTCTAATTATGTGGTTTTATAATTACCATTCTAGTTATACTATTGTATTCTTTTTCACAAACTACCAAGTCACTTAAAATTCAAAAATCATTAAACATTTGTATACCCAAGGCCTACCTACTTGGATTTCATCACCAAGGGGGAAGTCAACTTGGTTTTCTAGCTAAGTATAAACATGTGGTTAATGGTATATATTATCAAAGCACTTGAGACCCTTATTGATTCATGATTATGAAGTGATGGGGTAGGCCACAATACCAAGCCAATACCATTTCTAATATAGATCCCTTTTAGCCCAAATGTTATGAAACCAACTTTAGATTGATTTCTAGTTCCCTATTTCAGCCAACTTTCCTATCACATTAAAATCAAAATTTCTAATAATCTAATAACACTTAGGGTGACCAATTAGTTATAATTTTATTTTTATTTGATTGATTTTTCTTTGATCATTGTGTGTTGTATTACAAAACTTGCATTGGCTAGCATTCATGCAAGTTTTGTGTTGTGTGCCCCAATTGGATCAATTGCATTGATCTAATTATTTATGTGTTTGCTTTCATTTTTGCTTCCAATTATCTTGCAAAATTTTTCCCTATTTCAAGACACTATCATATTAGTTGATATAATATCCTACATACTATTATACCTTCCTACTAGTAATACACAGTTGACTTGAATGAATGTGTCTTCTTATCCCCCTATTCAATTCTCTATTCAATAGTACATAGTCAACTTGCATGACTGTGTATCATTATCAGCTTGTTTAGCCTTCTTTTTTTCCATACATAGTTGATCTAAATGATTATGTATTATTTTATTTTTTTTCTTCCCTAGGTTACAAAACATAGTTGACTAATTTGACTTTGTATCCCATTTTTTGATTTTGTGTTTGCATCATCATCATTCTTGTTAGCATTTATATTTCATCATGAACTTCCTATTTGAAGACAACACATAATTAAACTCAATAGATATGATGAAAATTACCAATATTAATAGGTTTCCCCATAAATAGCTTGTGACTTCCACTTTAGATAAAAGTAATGTGCATATGGCCACTCACACTAAAAATTATGAGACTTGTCCTCATGATTCTTTAGTTCATAATCCTCTTTTCTCCTTAGAATTTAATCTTGAATTAAAGTATACTCTAGAAATAATTTTAGTCATTAATGAATTTCCTCAACATCGATGAAAATATCTTTCCACTATTTACAACCTTGTGATAAGTGGTCAAGAAGAACCCCATGCACCTTCCCCCACATTATCACATGTATTTGGGGGTGATAGCTTCCTTGCTTCTCAACCTCTTCCTTATCTTTTGATTCCTCATACTATGACCTCTTCTTCCTTGACTTCTTATACCTCCATACCAAGTATCTCTACTAACATGGCAAGTTTAACATCTAGTAGGACTTTTCCTAAACCACTTTTCTCAATCACTCCACTAGTACATCATTTTCTACCAATGATAATCATGCCACTAGTGCTTATTTTTCTTCTAATCCTTCTACTAGTGCATATTTCACAACACATGATAATCATGCCACTAATGCCTCCTTTTCCATAAATGCTTCTCAAGCCATTAGTTTTGTTCATGCGACTACTCATAGTGGTACCTAAGCTACTCATACTAATTTTAATGCTTTGCATTCCATACATACTAATCAAAACACCACTTAAACCCACCAACTTTTATTGTAAACTCTTAACCAAATAAACACTTTCCAAGGTAATAATGCCAACCAAATGATGAAAATTTAGAATCACCTTATATAGGACCTCAACAAGTTCCATGGGGAGTGCACAATCAAAATACCCCCACCCCCTTAGCGATTTCCATGGCAACCTCATTTCCCAACCACCTTGTGTTAACAAAATAATTAAACATCCTCAAAATGAACCTCTTACTCTTAAAATTACCAACATAGATATAGGAGGTATCACCCCTACCATTAGTTATAATGGGTCAACTGATCCTACCTTATATTTGAAAACATTTATCAATATATATAGATATTGAGTCAAGTTAAACACCTTTGCCACTACCAAGCTATTATAAAAAACCCTCTTTGGAGATGATTTATATTGGTATAATCAAATCAAGTTTCATTCCACCACTAGTTTTGAAGATCTAGTTAATGCTCTAGTACAATAATTTCAAACTATTGACCTTCCTAAGAATACCTTGGCACATTTTATCAATTACAAGCAAATTGAGACTAGAATCACATAATATTTCATCAAAAAGTGGAAGTCCTTATCTAATAAGTGTGAGAACAACATGGCAAATGATAATCTCTTTCATATATTTACCAACTCTCTCTATCCTAAGTTTCAATATCATGTTAGGACTCTCTCTCCAAGAAATTTAGAAGAGGCCCTCAATGAAGCCAAGCACCAAGATTTTCTCATGCATCAGTTTGATCCATACCAACCTCCTGTGAGCACTTTCATGTGCATAAAAAATAAAAATTTCATGCTACTAATGATAGTGTCACTAATTCCTTTGATACCATTCATAATATTTAAGCTATTACTCCCGACCCTGCTCTAGAGCAACCGTACCCTTTAAACCACACACCTAATCTTAAACTTTCTCAAATAAACAACATCAATGTTCATAATCCATTATACTTAGGATAACTCCAAAAGTGTCTAAGAAGGCCTCTTCCACAAGAGATTGATCCCACTCAGCCTATGAAATCATGATATGATCTAAATAAATTATGTTGGTTTCATGCTATTTGGGGTCACACTCATGAAACTTGTAAATAATTGCATAACTTAGCTATGGATTTCCTCCTTGGTCCAAATTTTGATCACCTATTTAATAAACATAAACAAGCATATGATATTGCCTTCAAAGCTCACAAAACACAAAATAAAAATCAATCTTTGAACTAGGCTAATGCTTATCTAGCCATTTACAAATATCCTCTTCTAAACCATCAAGACAATAATGGCAAGCCTACCCCTTCTACCAATAACATTGAAAGTATTCTATACCAAAATCCTAAAGATAATGTGGTAAATATGAATAATATACAAAGGATAGTTTATTTCATCGATTCTCATCCTACACACCAACCATCCCAAACTTTTCATGTGATCTTATATTCTTTCCCAACTCACCTAACAAAATTGGGGCAAGAGGACCTCATCTCTTTCGAAGAACAAATTCCAAGACCTCCATTAGATAACACCTCTCATATTATTTCTACAATTTCCCCACCTTCTTTACCCACCAACAACATCATTCAACCTTATAATACAACTTCTTCAAATCAATCCCAAGATAAACCTAAATCAACTACCCTATCCTCTCAAAACAACCAACCAATATTTCCCCAAACCAAACAACCAAATCCTATCAACACAATTTTACATGCACTTCTAATCCTCCTTCCCAAGATATCTTCCAACATTATGCACCTCTATCCAAAATTCCACTCATGGGTTATGATGATGGGACCCTATCATAGAGCTTACCAATCTTCCATCTCAAATTCCCTTTGTCAAACTCATATGGACTTCCTCATGTGATCACAACTACCTTATGAAAATCCTATTCAGAATGAACATCCCCCATTCTCCCATAGAAGGACATGAAACTACTTTATTTGGGTCATAATATAGCATCCTGAAATAATGCGAAGACATTTATATACACGTTGGCAAAACACTAGACACTTCTTTCTCTCTCAAAATTTTTATTGTTTTCTATTATCCTAGATGAAATTATGCTTCATGTAGATGATCCTCCCATCTTTATAAGCTTCAAAATTAGTGATATTCAAGTCAAGAATGTTTTTATTGATGAGGTTTTAGGTACTTGTGTTGCCTCTCTTGACTTCATTAAACCCCTTAATACTCTGAGTGTAATATTAAGTCCACATGCAACACATGTTAAGGTTATGATCATATGCAAATGCCTACTTTAGGCTGTGTGGATCCCTATTACCATCTTACCTATCACTATTCAAGTGAAGGCAATGATATTCAATTTTCCTCTTTCCTACAATATCTTTCTTTATAGGCCATGGACTCATCACATGAGGCCTGTTGCTTCTTCTACCTACCAATGTGTCAAGTTTCCTCATATTGGTGCTATCTGTAAGATTCAAGGTGAAACTAACCCATATAATTTTAAACAATTAAAAGAATATGATGTATTTAAAATTCCAACCCTTGAACCCTTTTTGAGTGTTCCATTCTATGAATCTCAATATTTGATTTCCTTGTCAACTCTACATGAGGTTATCATGGTCACCTTGAACTCATGGGAAATATACCACCTAACCTCTTAGATTTCAATGATGATGAGCCAGATGATATCAACCTCAAGATAAAAACTTCATATCTCTCTCCTCTTCTCATTTCCCAGCTTCTACCTTCTTTGAAGTCATGTTCTTATCAACCACCTAGTGATGACATCCCCATAGTCTTAACTAAAAATTGACATTCTATTCATCATGTAACCTTAAATGATAAATTCATACCTATTTGTGCCATTTATTTTTATACACCTAACTATGATGATGGTTACACTTTAGATGATCCATTCCTATGAGATCTTGTTCAAGCTAGAGATGTTGAGATCCTTCATTATCATTCTTCTTTATTTTAGTAATTCTATTCATATTATCTCATTCCATTTTATATAGTTCTTAATTTTAGTATTATTCCCCTTGTTTTTAGGGTAGAGATGGTATGTTCATGTGGAACACCTCTAATTTTCAAATAACCTCATAGAAACATGCTTAAATATCATGTTATGACTATTCCCTATAGATTCTCTAGATACGAGGATCCCTATAGCCTACTTCCCCATGAGATGCTTGCTACTATCCTTAAGCCTTGTGTGCATCCTTATCCTCCCTCAGTTGAGCCTAGTCTATATCCTATTTTGATTATACCCTTAATTGAGTCTCTTCTTTCTTCTGATTCAGTTTCTCCTTTAGATGATCATTGCCTAGTCTCTCCACTAACTCTGCCTCCCCTTGGTGATGGCCTACTTCCTTTACTGTAGCTTGCTCCCTTGACCACCCACTGAGCTAATCATTTGTATTATGGCATTCATAAAGTTTCCACTCATTCTATTAGAGACTATAAACTATACCAATCTTCCATAGATTCTATTTCTACTCCCTCTATTAGTACACCCATAAAGTCTAATAACAATTGTATATATTGCTTCCATGATACATATAATCATTCCTCAACTCATTGTTAAATTTTTTGACAATATAATGACACCTTTTGTCCTATTCTTACTCAGCCTATAGATAATACTATACCTCCTCCCAAGTTATTACTTGAGTATCATCCCAAATATGGAGAGGTATATTGTCTATGGCATTACTTCGATAACCATCACATTGATCATTACTTCATCCTTTAATAACATATTCAAGATTGCTTTATGACCATTCCTACACCTATTATTCCTCCTCCCATAGGTCTTGCACACAAGAAGGCTCTCCTTTATTCCCCTATGGTTTCTAAACCTATTTTCCCTTGTCCACTCATGGTTCCTCCACCATGGTCCCTTCCCTACCCATGGTTCCTCCACTTATGGTTTCTCCACCCGTAGATCCTCTTTTACCTATGGTCCCTTCCCCATTGATGGCTCCTTTGTGTCCCACATATTCCATTCCTATTCTTTATCCTGAGTATCCTATGTATGATGACCCTTATGAGAATGATCCTTTAGTCATGCATAACTTTTCTATTAAGGAGATTCAACAAAAGTTCTTTTCCTAGATCTCACTGAAAATTGATGAAACCCTCACTGTAGTTAGGGTCCAAATTCATAGAGATATATTAGATGTTATGGATAATGTTTATGGATAAATTTAACAGTACTTATGAGCATGATATGGTGTTACTTCACTTTATTATTGATTTTTATGATGGACACGTGATCTATTTATATTTATCTACTTTATTTATCATTGAACTCTATGTCAAATTCTTGATTCATTTAACCATCTTACATGGCTCTTTATATTCTACATTATGTGTTCTCTATGGTATATTTTTATTTCCTTATGATATCTTATGGATTGTTTTCATGCCTACATGATTCTATTTATGATTTCATTTATTTCTATGGATGTTTTTATCTTTTCTCATGATTGTTTACTATCTTATCTCCATAACACAGATAATTATTATTGTGACTTGCTTATACAAACCTTCCTTCCCTTAGTAATCCTTAGTTACCATGTGATCAGTTAGCAAACAAGTCATCTCATTGTCATTATCTATTTTACTAGTCCACTTTAGATATCCCATTATGCTCCTTATATTTTCTTTCACAAACTAAGCATACACATGGTTGAAACTTGAGATAACATAATGTTCATAAGTACTCTTATGTATTTTAGTTAGTCATGTCTTTGGATACTTAGCTTCCTTTAAGAGAAAGTCTAAATCTCATTCGTATGTATCACTTTGTCTCTCATTTTGGTTATTCAAAGTTAATATGGAGGAGGAAGCTTAAAATCTATAAAATTTTAAAATCCAAATCATTTTAACAAAAGGCAATGATACAAAAGGCAACATTCAAAATTGTAAAAGTTAAATCACACTAAAAGATGTGATTCAAATCACATATTATTATTATAATCAAAGATCAAACTCCAAAGTTAGTCTCATGATATATTTGAGGTACATTGGGGTGCTATAGACTAGTATATTGGGAAACGAGAATAAAAAAATGTTTTAATGTTACCTAATTTCTCACACAAGTACCCAATCTTTGGAGTAGAGTGATAGCTCTATAAAAGTTCTTGAGGAATAGGGAACACATTGTGGGAAGGTAGGTTAATTTTACTTTTATTGTTAAAATAACAAACATGATTCAATATTATTATCTCACTTATTTTCATATACAACTTTGTGCTTATTAGGAGCAGGTATCCTTTATATATTATCACTAGCCACTTAGTGTCTTTTTTGTGTCCTTAGTGTGCCTCATGTTTCCTCAGGTCTTATCATAGATGCATACATTATGATTTTTACATTCCCTTTTTCATCTACAACAATCCTAATATTTCCCCTTGATAAATATTATTTTTTTAGCTAATCACTCCCCCTAGGGACTCCATTTGTGAGTTATAGTAGACCATGTATAATACTAGGCCTTCCTCACAAATTACCACATTACCAACATCCCCTTTTAAAAACATATTTTCTAATTATTTTGACCTCATTAGTGTTACCTTTATGATTTATAGTGTAATACCATGGATAGGACAAGGCCTTCCTCACAAAAAATTCCAATACCCAAGTCACAATGAAACTACATGTGTCAAATTTGAGATAAATAGTGATTGATTATGATTTTTTCATCATTGACATGCTTCCCATATTGATATAATATGTTTTATGATTAATTCATTGATATTTCACTTTTATCTTAGTATTTTTTGATTGCATGTAAGAATATAACATTTTCTTAAATTTTTTCATACTTCCTATCTTGAATTAGTGCAATCAATTTAAGTTCATTTTCCTGATTGTGTTTCTCTTTTATACTTCCCAATGTGATTTAGTATGATTGATTGACTTAATTTTTTTGTTTCTATACCATTTGGTTTTCATGTGCCTTCAATTTTTTTACATTATTTTCATACTTCCCAATGTGATATAGTGTGATTTTACTTGTTTTAACTTGGTACAAATCTTTTCTATGGTTAAAAAACATTTTTTACCATCTTTAGTTTATTATATTTAGTCATCTTTTGTTATTACACATTTCTCATCATGATTTAGTTTGTAGTGAATTTATTTTTAGTACTTTTAGTTTTCAAAATTATTTTTGCCCTTTTATTTATTACCATGCATGTGTATCCATAATAATAGAAAATAAAACACTCAACATATATTGTCCATAACATATATAAGAAAAGCTAAATATATGTTATAGAAAGAAATACGTCCATGCATCAACATCCACAACCAAATATAACTCATTAGATAAAATATAACTATCAAAATAAATATCTATATATATCATGTGCTTTATAAATACAAAGTACAAAATACAAAATAGCTCCATCTCTAAGGTTGGGCTCCATCCTACCTATTATGTGGCCTAGCCATAGTGCCCATAGATGCCTGGGACTATCTCCTCTAAATGGTACACTATAATGAGGAAATGTGGGATCTCAAACTTACTATTTTTCCTTATATATTGTCCACATTGGCCTAAACCTATCCAAAATGGATCACGGTATCCATGTGCACTACTCTCACTTGAGCCAAGGATTTCCAAGCCTATGCCTCTCCCTCTCCCACCCCTAACAATGGCTGCAATCCATCCTCACATGTCTAAAACTACCTCAAAACCTCCTCCACTAGTCTAAACCATCTTACCTAGGTTGGAGTAGATGATACCATAGGAACATCTAGAGTGGTGGGGTTGTATGGTGCCAACATCCCATCCAAAATACCATGATGTACGACCATAATCAGGGCTCCCCATCTAACCTCATCTATCATTAGATCTATAAAAATAAAACTAGATAGTTATTAAATCACATATATATATCTCAAAATCTATCTATCTACTATAACCACATGCAACTAGTATTCTATATCAAAGTTTAAATCAAAATTACAACATTTCTCACCGGTGCTAGTGTCGCCAACCACCATCTCCCTATCTCTCATCTACCAATCATAGTCTCTCTATCCATTTTTTCCCTGAGTGCCTCCTCCATGGACAACCTCCAAACCATTTCAAATCTAAGAGTCACTACTTGTGCATGTCATGACCCTCTTCTTAGAGGTGTCTCCATAGACTAGTTATGTCTAAGAATTTTTGTTGGGTCACCTTGTGTTGTCACCCTCACCCATGCATGTTCTCACTAGTAATGCCTCCATCTATGGTGTGGCTAAGGTGATTTCTATTCTAGTGTTCCCTACTATAGTGCCTATTATGTACTTATATCCACATCTATCTCATCTCCTCCTACTTCCATCTACCTTTGTGCTTGACCAGTCCATGGTCTAACACACCATGGCTTAATCACATGTATCTCCACTATTACTCCTCCTCACCCCCTCAGCTCTATAGCATGTTGTGCCTAATAAGTAGGCACTACTAGAGGGGATGTTGGGTATGGGAGTCCAAAATTCCTTTGCAATCATGCCATTGAATGTGGCTCTACCCATGAGGTATAGTGGCATGTGATCCACACCCATGTCAACCCTATCATAATAGTCGACCAATTAAGCCATATAATATCAATGTGCTTGTAGGGATACCATAAGATCTGATCTCATGTGATAGTTTTTAATGATAATACATGGGGTATGGCCTAAGCTACATGGTTCTACCTCCATCTCATCACTTGAGGTAACCTATCATTGACCACATGGGGTAACTAGCTAGTTGATACATAAGAAACTACTCATATATCTAGGCACTCAATAAAACAACATGCCCCATGGTATTTTTCCCTCTAGAAAACATCCCATACATATCATGCATGAACTAAACTCAGATGACATCCCAAAAATCATATAGTGCCCCTTGATCCAAAATGGACTGGCACAAGGTTATCACATATAGTAGTACCTTGTCGTCTAACTTGTGACACAATACTCATGTTATCATAAGTCTAATCACACCCTTGTATATGTCCAAAATATCCATAATATATATATGTTAAATAGACTGACCCTTAATATAAGGTATATCCTATCAGATCACATCACCCACTAGGCTAGTGCTCATCTCTCTTCCAAATCATCTGATGTCCCAGTGCTCACCAATGTCCTTCCTATCAGTAGTCCCGACAAAGCTTGGACATCCTATAGTGTGATGCCCACCTCTATGGTATCCCTATCCACCACCCAACAAAAAGTTTTGGTCAACTATTCCCATGATCTAAGGAATATTAAAATGAGATAAACACTAAGCAAGATGTGCCTCATCTCCATGATACTTCCAAAGCCTAGTGTGACCAATCACGCTCTATCCATATTATTTAAATATCCAGTAGATTTGGTAGCCACAATGCATCTATTAGTCACCAATACCTCCAACATCTCTATAAAATATCAAATAAAAAAAGATGTATTAAATCTCCATGTCATAAATAATCAAAATACATTCTTCAAATTTCATAAATTAACTATTTACATTAGCTATTTGATTTAGTTTCTCAATTTTATATAGAATCAACCCCTTCAATAATAAATTAGATCTTTAAATAATAAATCAGCGCTATATTTTATTTGTGATACTAAATCAACCCCTTACTTTTCTAACTAGATTGGCCACATCAATACTAGATCAGACATTTTATTATTCTAAGATATTATATTGACCTTATTCTACAAAATTAGTGGCTTTTAAAACTACTACATTGACCTCTTCAACAAACTAAGTCAACCTTGTCATACGTAGTTAGCCTTTACCCCTTACCAACTAAGTCAGCCTACTGCTACAAAGTTAGTCCCATTCTTAGCATACTAAATTGGCCCACTACTATATAGTTAGACTTTTTCTTTTCCCTTGCCTTATAGACTAAGTTGACCCAGTCGATTTTGTTCATCTATAATGATGAATTTTTGCCCATTTACCATAAATTCTTTGGGAATTTTTTGGTTCAACTTCTTCCTACCCAATACCTTGTTTTACCCCTAGTTTACCTAAAAATTTATTAGGGTTCATTTTAGTACCTATATTTTGCCTAACAATCAATTTTCTATTTTTAGCTTAGTTTAAAAAAAAAATTAAGATTTTGTAATTTCCAATTGCTTACTTGTGCTACTCTCGCTATAGCCTCTATGGATCTTCCTCATCTCAACTATCATCTCCTCACCATCTTGGCTCTCTGGTCTTTAACTAGGTCTCTTAGAGCTCTATTTTCTAAAAATAGTAAAGATAAAAATTGAGTCATTTTCACCCTATTTATATTTACTATTACAAAATTATTTACCTTTCAAATATTTATCACTAGATTTCATCTTTTGATCATATATTTGTTTCTAATAACTCTTTTTTTGAACCATAAAATGTCCTATAATCTTGACCTCGTAGAGAATATTTTCACCTTTTATATATATATGGTGCACAAATTTCTATTTTTCACTCTTGTTTTGCTAAATTTTACAAGTTTGCCTAATGTTCTCTACATTGGACACCTTCACATTTCTTACATATCATTCTTTATCTACAACACTAAGGTAAGTAAACATATGTGTTATTCAATATTGTTCTTTAATTTTATCTTATTTGTTCCTTACTATAATTTATTCAACTTCAACATTATGTGTTGCTATGTTCTTTTCCTAAAGCACCATCATGTGTTACACCTAAGTGACATGTGTTGAGATTTGAGTGGGGCATATTTATACACATAATTTTTTTAAACTTGATCAATTATTGATATTTTTTATCTTGCAAGAACCCATTAAGTCTCAATCTCTCTAAGTGCACGTCTTAAGGGGTGTAATAAGAAAGGTGTGGGTAGACCATTAGTACTTTTTAGGATTGTTTTCCCTTTACTACCATTTACTATCTACAGAACCATATCCTAAAAACATTCCCCTAAGCTTTGCCTCTTCTTTTGCACCCTCTTCTAGTCATTTTTGCCTTCATTTGTCCTTCACTAGCCTAAAATCCTTTTTGATAGTTTATGATAGACTGTCGACCCCATCGACCTTGTATTCTAATTGAAAAAAATCATTTAGGTTATAGGTCAGCCCTAAGATGACCTAGACCAAGACCTTTTTTTTTTTTAATAACATTATAAATTTAATTGGGTTGACCCTATTGGCTAAACTTTTGGAAAGTACTAGGGTTAGATCTAGTTATATATACACCTTCATTTCATCATTTGTTTAGGAAGGAAAGAAAAAGAGATATATATTGTGCATCTACTTATCCACCATTCTACTTAAGGAACATAGCTTAGGGTTTCATACTTTTATTGGATATATGGATCTTGTCTTGTGGAGAAGTCTTTTGGATGCATAAATAGGTTGTGTAGCCTAGATCTGATTTATTCTTATCATCCTTACATACCACAACAACCTCTTGCAAAGCACCTTGGCCAAGGGAGATATTGAGGCTTGGTGGGTTCATCTTCAAAGGTAATTATTCCTAACTTTGTCCCTCCTTTCTAAGAGTAGATAGATTAAAATATGTATTTCTCTCCCATGCATTAGGTTTTTGTATACATTGGCATGAGTATATATCTTCTATGCATGTTTAATTTTGATGTTTATCACCCCACTTTGTGCCAAAAGCTTCAGTGAGAACTAGATTAGAATTCTACTTTGATTTTTTCATTTATACATAGTGAATATGAAAAACTTTGCGTTTGATTTAGAATTAGTTAGGGTTATTACATAGTTTTGCTTGATTGGAGGCTTTAGAACCCTCCCTAGTGATATTATTATGGTAAGAGATCACTTAGTTAGGTCTAGCAGATCCATCTTGGTCATGACCCTAAATATATAATGTATCAACAATCAGAATTATAAGTAGGATTTATCTTCTCTGAGCTAGGATTGATTTATGGATCAATTGCATTTCCCTTTGCATACAAACTCATCTTACTTTGAATATTGCTTCAAAACCTAGCTTGTATTAATATAAAATTTTATGTAATAAATTAGGGATAAATACTTATCTTTTTCTATTTTTTAGACAATCTAGATAATTACATCAATTTCATATTAGGGTTTTAATTTATTTTACATATAATTTAAATTTGTTGCAAAAAAACCTTAGATTCTAAAACCCTAACCCTAGACACACTTAGGGTCTATATCATTTTCTATTTATACTCATATTTTACATTCTTACATATTCTAATTTATATTTAATACAATAATGATCATAATGATATAAGAAATTAATCACTTTTTATTTCAAAGTCTAATACCTTCATTCACATGTTTATTCCCTTCAATTCAGAATGAACTCAAAAAAAATATAAACACATGTATATATGATGATTTATATCAATTGAAATATATGTCATATCTCATAGCATGTTATATTTTTCCTATATGGAATTCCATTAAAAATTAAACCCATATACACAGAGGATTTAACACATAAACTAACCACTATGTTTCAAGTTTCAATGCCATATCTTATGTGTAGGAAAGAATCTCCTTCTCCTCCTCATCTCCATGAGGGTGATAGATAATTTCCTCTAACCAGGTCCATGATATCATTCCTCCAATATATGAATCAACCTATAAAACTATCATTAATCCCCTTACTCAACCTATTCACACCTTTTCCCTACAATGTGTGTACCTACATGTTCAAACAGAAAAAGCCAGGGTTCTCACTTGTGAGACTCTGCATGATCAAATTATCAATATGAATAAGATAATTATAAGTTTAAAAAATTAGAATCAACTATTACAAAAAAATATTATAATAATATAAAATCAATTTATAAGACAAAGGCCTCCAGGGCACAATAACATAAATCATGTATATGCATCTTCACCTAATCAATTTGTGGAAAATAATGTTACATATCCAAATCATAGATCTTAAAAAATTACATCTATAAATAGTGATTCAAAAATCATTCAAAGGTCAAATAAGAGTTCAAGTGAGACATTAATGGAAATGATTAAATCTAAGTTGATCAACCTACCTCCTCTACACCGAATGAGGAGATCTAAATATTTTTTTGCATATCATAGAATGCATGGGAACCACACTGATTCCTATTTAGCATTAAAAAGGAAAATACAATCGATAATGGATACATATGAATCACATAGTGACACATCATCCACACAACATACAATGTCACATCTACCAATTCAAAAAGGGTCAAATTTAGAAATAGTACAAAAATGGTTACCAAAGCGTAAATCAGAACATCAAAAGGTTCCAAAAGCATAATCACATCAAGAAATAGTACAAAAAGCACAAATAAATATAGTAAAGCTACCTATCTAAAATGAGGATCAACATTCAATAGGGTATGGATTTGGTAAAAATTATCTACAAAAGTATGATTATCATGGTCAAGGTTTAGCAAAATAGGCCCAAGGCATCACTTCTCCTATTCTAGTAGTTGATAATATTGTTAAACAATTTTTGGGATTCATTGGACATCCTAAGGCACATTAGTCATAGATACATTTTATTAAATAAAAACATCTAGATACATGGGAAATGTTATAGAAAGAGCTAGATCCTCAGTTGCACAGTCAAAATCATGCTCAACTAACAAGCATTCTCAAGATAGATTCTCTAACAAATGAGCTTCCACAACACATATATCTAAAATAAGCACAATTTCAAATGGAAATATCATATGAATCTTCCAAATCACAATTTAGAGAGGTCATCTCCACAATATGAGGTAATTCCTTCTAGCACACCAGGTTATTATGATTCTGATGTGGAAGAATATTATGATTTTGTTGAAGAACAATACTTAGATTTTTATTGAAAAAATATTCAACTACAACATAGCAATCAAACTACATGGGAGATTACCATTCCTATTTTTGACACAAGCTAGAGTGATAGCGATCCTCCCCTAAGACCCATTGGTTAGAATGGTTCATACTTTTGTACTTAATTCCTTCTCTCTCTCACTCTTTGTACATAGTTTATTTTCATTTGCTTGTATATATCTTATACTCAAAAAACACAAAAATATTATAACATGTCAAAATTAAAAAAATTCAAATATTTAAAAGACATAGTTAGTTTTATCATACACATATACTTCGCTTATTCTTTTTGAGTGCTTGTAGACTCTAGATATGATTCTAATCCACTACACTATTCCAAACCAATTATCATCTACCCATTGGGGGCATATACACCAATATAGGTTTATTCATTTTATATATCCACCCACTTAGGGGCATCTCATACATAGTTTCTATAACCAGGTTTTTCTTTACATACTATACATTCTAGTTTATGCATTGATATATCTTGATGTTAATCATTTCTCTTTATTACTTAGATTTTTAGTTGACTATCAATAGTTAGACTTAGTATATATGCATTCTAGCATCTGCATAGATTTTTATTACATAATTATACATTCTCTCATTTCTAGTTCCTAGATTAGACTTGATTGTGCTCCTATGTTTCTTCCATCTTTGAGGGCATTTAAATATGCCATTATTTTTTAGCTTTGACACCACTTCTATATTTGTATGCTTTGGACATGCACCCATGTCCCTTGTGTGTGCTTTCTTGCTTCTCTATATGGACATTTGAACATGTCTTTCTATGTGGTTCTACACCAAATAGTTGATTATTTGCATATGTGGACATTTAAACATGTCCTTATATGTCTTCATTCTTAGATTTATTGACATGTTCCCATGTCCCTTATCTTGTGGCCCCTTAGCCTACCTTTTGTGTACCTCATGTGCTTGTATGTTTGATTCCTTATATGCTTTTACACCATGACACTTGTATTTGCTTGCTACACACACACACACACACACACACACACACACACACACACACACACACACACACACACACACACACACACACACACACACACACACACACACACACACACACACACAGAGAGAGAGAGAGAGAGAGAGAGAGAGAGAGACCAGTTTTAGATACAATGAGAGTTCTCATGCATCTACCCTTCTTAATTGGGAGTTGTGATGGATATCATGCTGCATCCCCCTAGGTATTTACTCAGATTTTGTTGCTATATACATTGATTACATCTATCTTGATAACCTTGTGCAAATGATAGACTACAACATACATCTTACATTTCCTACTTATGCTTAGATACATTTACATTATGATTTTATTTTTTACATTATATTGGAATATCATGCACATGCTTTAGCTAACACATTTTATAGATATACTTATTTAGAGGGTAGTTCTTACATAGGTTTTGAAAATACCCTTAAAAAAGGGGGCATTTATAGGTTTTTATCATAGAGATCAGGTTCCTACATTGCTTTTCACAAATACATTTCAACACACATGGTCATTTTTAAAAATCAAACTCATCATAGACATAGGATAGAAAAAAGACTTAGCCATCAGTTTAGATTGCATAAAAATCAAATCAAGTAGTTATTAGCACCCATATTGGGATACTAGTACCATAATGCACTACTATTCACTATAGGGCACTACTATTCACTATAGGGCACTACTATGAAATAGCCCCAGCTTTAGGGTAGTCCAAATCATTCAGACCAGTACACTAGGTATAGTACACATTTGCACAAATATAGTCACAAGTTTGGTAGTTATGTTTAAATTTAATTTAGATACATTCATTTTATCTTAAATCATACTAGTTGCTTAGATTTAGGGGCATCATGTGTAACATGATCACTCATACATTTAGATCAGTTACATAGGTTCAACTATTACATACTTGATTCATATTTAGTATACTCAAATACTAAATTGGGGTATGTGCATGGCACATTAGTTTCCATATACCCAGCTTCAAACTAGTTGATCAGATGGAATTTTAAAGTCCATGTCATTCTCTATGTTGTATACACTTGCTATCACATTCTAAGTTATCACTAGATTCATGCCTTACTCTACCTATAGTGGTTTTCATTTTTGAGTCACCCAGAGCCACCTAATATACTTTAATGGTTGTAAAGGCAAATACATAGTTAGATACTTTTATCATTTTACATATTATAGTTATAGTTGCATCTACTTCACACAGGGGGAAATGGAGTCATGGTCTAATTGAGTTCTTGAACCACCTACATGAGAGTGTTAGACACATTCACAATCTTATCCAATATATTCACATAGATCAACATCCACCAAGCAGGGGTGGGCATGATGGAGTCAAAATTGGATTGATTTTTTGAGCCACCCATATGAGTATTGATCAGGCCATTAGCTTAGTCCGAAATATTCATTGATATAATCATTATGCACGCTCACACACACTTGTTTTCACTAGGTTCATGTATTGGTTTGTGTACCCAACAAGGTATATTCATTTTTTCCTCTCTCTTTACTCAGCTTTACTTAGTTATTTCATTTCAACATAGTCTTTTAATTTTAATCATATCTTAATTAAGGAATGATTTTTGTATGTTTCATTATAGGACATTACTTTGGATCATGTTCCACATACGTAGACATAAATTCACATAGTCAAACTTAGTTATATAGGCTTCACTTCCAAGTTAAGTCTAGGTACACTTATTTTCCCCTTATATTAGTCATTTAACTTTGCTACATTAGTAGCATAAATGGGGGTAAATTTAATCACCTAAAAGTGATAATTAGATTCTAAGAGTGTTTTTTGAATTAACCTATCCCTAGGCTAGATATAGAGCTATCCTTGAGCATTAGACTTACTTTTATAGTAATTTAGTAGACCATATTCACCTACATCTAGTCATAACATAGTCCCAAAACTATCATCTTAGATCCTCATCCAAATTTCTATGCAGTCTGTAAAGAGGACATTAGCACCACATTTAGGACACTACAATCACATAGCGGTAGTGTCCCCAATTGGGTGCTAATGTCCTTAGACCTAGATTTTCCCAATGGATAGTTTTTTAAATGTGTGCCCCTCCTAAGGTCATCCTAAGCTCATTTTATTATTTGAACAAGAAACATAACCCTATAAATACAATTCTAATCCACCTCTATTCACCAGATGGAAAATAGATGAAAAATTAATTCAAACCAAAGACAAAGTTGTATAAAATCAAGGTATTTGATACCTATTTTGCCTTTATTTTTGCATACTAAAATCTATAGCATCCCTAATCCTAGTTTTAAAACATTTAAAATCTCAAGCACATCTAAGGCATCTAAGGCCACTTTCATTCTAACATTCACTTACATATACATCAAGCACTAGGTAGGAGAACTACATCAATATTGATCC
Organism: Torreya grandis; assembly: GCA_037957365.1. NCBI lineage: Eukaryota > Viridiplantae > Streptophyta > Pinopsida > Cupressales > Taxaceae > Torreya > Torreya grandis. Next base: position 1,329,675 of record JARHVA010002758.1, on the reverse strand, counting down.
CTCTTTGGAGTATTGGTATATAGGAAAATATCTATGCAACAGGGTGTTGAGGATGACCATTAGATCCTAATAACACACATAAAATCATTGCTCATGCCATGCTTGCAAGGATTCTAGGGTTTTCACATTTAATCAAGTTTTTTATGTACAATATAGAGTTATAGGTTTCAGTCATGCATGAATAAAACCTACAAACACAAGCACAAGTACTCCCTAAAAATATAAATAGTACCATAAAGGGGACATTAGTGACACATAGATGATATTACACACAGATGGAACTATTATCCAAACTAGGCAATACTATCTAGTGAATAGATGAATAATAGAATCCTATTGATGACATAGACTACTACCTAGATATAAAATTTCAAAACCTAGATCATCCATGATAGTTAGTTTTTAGATAAGTCTCTATTTATCCTTATTTATTTTTATTATTATAAATTCAAACAACTTTAAAGGTCATAATAAATCAATATTTAATTATTGCATATTTATTTAGCTCATTTAGGCATCTCAACCCTTTAACCAATCATAGGATTTTCATTGTAAAACCTAAAAGGTTAAATTAGTATTATAGATTATTCATGATGTTACAAACACACATATAATTGGGAGAACTACATTGACTTGGGTCTTCTTTATATTATTAAAATGTAGGTAGTGCTCATAAATTTAATGGGAAGTGTTTGGGGCTATCCAACCCAAAATAATAACTCTTCTTTCAAGGCCATATGATGGTTAAATGCATAATTAGGTTTTATATGAAATGAATAGGAAAAAATACATCACACATGAATAAAGGGATTTACACACAGGAATTATTTTTTGGCATAAGTACATGGGTCTTAGGAGTTATAAACTCTTATAGTGCATAGGGACACTGTTGGTAACCACTATGCAGTGTTAAATGTTATAGGGGTCAAGCTCTATCAGTAGTGTCCATAGAGGTATTCAACTTATATTTTAGGTTTGGATATTTATATAATAAATTACAAATATTTTATAGGTACAAAGACACATTTTTGATTGATGATTAATTAAAATCAACTAGTATATTATTCCTTTCTTACTTTATTAACTCTAAATTAAAACAATGCAATATCTACTTATCTGTTTCAATTTAGATTATTAAATTTAATACCATCATTTACATAATCTAATTTGTGTATAGTTTTCCATTATTTTAGATCAATTAAAACTAAAATAATTAAAACATACTCCTCTTTTAGTGTGTTGAAACAAATATTCTATGACTCAATTCTAATTCAATCTTGTGCACATGTGGCTAAAATTTTCCTATGAGTGAACCATGAGAATGGACATATTCAATATGGAGAAGATTATATTCTCAGCATTGGTGAATTTATTAACTAATAAGTATGATTTGAGATACTAAATCCAAGCGTCTTATGTTATGGCATTGATCTTGCCTTCAAACATGGGATGTCAAGTTTGACTTGCACTTTAAAGTGGGTCTGATACTAAAACTATTTGTGAGAATTCAATGAAGAAGAGAATGTGGAGGTTGGGTTGATCTAAATAATTAACTCATGGTATAGGCCAAATATTTCATTACACTATGATTCTAGGGTTCTAAAATTATATTTTGGATGTCGATGCTACCATAGGTTTATTTTGGGCATCAACCATCTTACTCTTGTTGTGGCCTTCTTAGTGATGGGTTGAAATAGATCCAACTAGTAATCCTTCATTCTCTCATTATTCTTGCATTTTTATAATCATAAACAAGATTTATGCTTTGATACCAATGATTCAAATGGTGGTACCCTGGACTGGGTCTGTGGTCAACCAATCCATAGTTAAATATACATAGTGGATGGTAGACTGCATGGGATATATTAACTAGACTAATATATCCAAGCACACTTTGAGATATGAAAAATAATGATATGCAAAAATACAAATTATACTTTATATATATAATAAATAAAAGTATATATGTTTACATTGAGTTTGTAGGAATAATAGTAAAGCTCTAATGATCAGATGGGGAATGTTTCCTTGTTGATTTCCTCGACTGATGTTATAGAAAAAAAGGTATACATATGTGTTTGAGTGCTAGAGAAAGATGTCAACAAACTCTTTTTTGGTCTGTGTAATCTCTCATCTCTATGGATGCATAGGTATCAATCACATAGAATGAATACTAATGGTTTTGATATAGTACATATATACATTATAATATGATGGTTATAACTAAAAACAATTGTTGGAAGAGTCATTAAAATTTTATTTCATCTTCCCTAACTGAGTGACTGTTATGATCCAACATGTTTCATGTTATGAAAATGATCGAACATGGTATAGGTGGGTAGTGTGCCATCTGGCATGCCATAAGGTAGTAAATTTTTACAAATTAAATGCTAACACGTAACAATCCTAGGCATATTTACAGTTACAACTAACATACAAATAATAAATTCATAATGTTGAGGTGAGTTGCAAGCAATGTGAGATGTTGTGAGAAATCATAGATTACATATGATTACGTGTGGCATTAGAGAAGATATGAATGTTATGTGAGGAGATTAGTGTAAGGTTGTATAAGTTGTATGTATTGTGACATGAGTAATATAATTTCTATAAAAATAATGAGAGGATGGCAAGGTTATGAGTGGTTATGAAATAGGCTATAAGGATACATAGATGACATTCAAGGTGATATAAAATGAGATAGTGTATCCATGCAAATGGTGCCAAACCATCAAGGTGTCACCTCTATTAATAGTTGGAAATGTTAATTTTATCTATATCAAAGGTATATTGATTTTTTGTTTTTTGAAAAACATTGTAATTAACCAAGAAATTAGTCCCATCAAAACCTACTTTCCAATGACAACATAGTAAAATATATTACAAAAAATAATTATTCATGGAAAAAAGTTTTACACCTCTCAAAAAATAATAATTTGGTGTTTAAATTTCTTGACACAAAAAATGAATCAAATTAATAATCTTTAGTGATTATTATAGTACTACTTCCTATTGGTACATACTAATAATTGGTGTTGCACCAATATGCAATATTATATTTTACATACACTTAGTTAAGTCTAATCATAAGTAATATATTACATTCAAACCTAATTAATATTTAAAAATAAAGAGAAATAATTGACAAGGAGAGGATTTATAATATCATCTTAATTTATGATAAATCAACAAAACTTATCGTAGTCTAATAATATAATTATTATTTTTGTGGTAAGACAATGAGAACCATAAAAACCCATCACAACTTGAGCACTTCTGAATAGTAGATTTTGATGAAATCACCTCAACAAGACTTTCACTTTTTAATTTTTTCACGATCCCTTGTGAAAATTGGCATCAACATGTGTGGGTGATGCAGAGTGAGTTAGTGGTTGGTTAAATCTACTAAAAACCACCAAATTCACAAAAATCAAATCATTGATATAATTTATCAATATTGTTTATGTCATCCATTTTGATGTTATGAGATTTGAATTTCCCACAAAAAAATCACTTAAAAAATGATGAGAGTGGTAATGTAATTGCATCAAATTATGTGCTAGGATCTATCATGGAACATAATTTTTTTGCATTAAAAATAAATTTCTCTTATTTATTTAAAAAACACAAAAATTCAAAGAAGGGCATCTCTTTTTAAAAAAATAAATGATTTTTTTTTCTATTGATTTTTATAAGTGGATAAAACCATGTACGATCTCATCAATCACATGGATGTGTTTTATCGTAATTTATTTATAAACACACCAAAATTTCATATTCAATATGTTATACTAATCTAAATAAGAAAACATTTTAGTAATATTAATGTAGATTATGTTATAACATTGGAAAATGATTTGAGAATGTAGTTTTTTATGGAAAAAGTATATGAATTTTATATTTTTAGTTAATAAATTAACACTCTCATTAAAAATTCATCTTGGAAATGGAAGTAGATGGGGAAATGGAGGGATGAATGGATCAAAATTGGATCAAGGTCAACAAAAATAAGATTGGGAATTATTCTAGTAAGTGACCAGTAAGAATTAGTGTTGCATGTGGATCAAATCTAATTTGGTTTGTAGCATGGATTGATAGGCAAATATTCACAACACTATAAATCCGTTTTCATGTTTGAGTAAACATGTGTGAAAATTAATTAAATTAAATCCATATGTGTGTCACTTTTTAGGTTGTTGAAAATGTTGGAATTTTTTTACATAAGGCATGTCAGGTCCACCCTATCGACCAATTGCACCCTAACAATATCAAAATAATTACAATAATAAACTTATCAAATCCCATGGTTTTGATTGGTAGAAGAACTATAAGATAATTAATAAGGGTTACCCTACTCATTCATCATATTTCAGTCCAACCACTATTAGAATAAAAAGTACAATGTTAATGAATGACATGTTGACAAATCACTTTTTTGCACAATGTGATGATAAGATCAATTCAGAACTCAATTATATTGATTTAGAGATGGATATAATAGATAGGAATATTCATGTTGAAGAATAAGGAAATATGGTGAATGAACACAAGTTAAATGACACGTCATATCAAGCCATAAAATTAGATGCCATAACTCCATTATTTTAGCCAAGAGCATTTTGGTAATATTTATTTCATGTTACTTTAACACTGCTAGACTTGAAATCAAAGAACGGATGGATTGAGACAAGCTTTACCTCATTATTGAGATATAATTACATAAATTTATTGAATTTTAGTCTATTATAAAAAATGTAGTTATAGATAAATACATCTATATAATGATTTTACATAATTTCATGTATAAATATATTACCAATTAAAATTATAATTAACCTTTAAATAGGTTATTAAAAGATGAATTTATTCCGGAAGGCATCATTATTCTAGCTACATACAAAGATGCACAAAAAAATTATTTAGACATAGGGATTGGCTGGAAAAGTATGATGCTTTTGTTAGTGTAGGTTTTATTCCATTTAATGGTTTTTCCTACAGATGTTTAGTTAGCTTGCTTTGGTGTCTTTTTAGGTCATTGTAAAAGATAATCCTACATTCATGAGGAAGTGATGACATGCTTATCTTTTACCTATATTGCGTACCTTCCTAAATCTTTTATGGCTAATGATGCTAATGCTAATATTACAATCTTTCAATTGTTTGATTAATAAGCTTATTTTAGCTCATGTTTGATTTCTCTACTACACATTAAATTTCTTCATTCATTTGACTCTATTCATTAGATCCTTGATTGTGTCCCACTCTAACATGGTATTAGAAATTTTATAGTAGACTAATACCATCATTGCTATTGTAAAATATTTATTTGAAGCTTACGTGTCATAGATCTACCATTCATTGACCTAACATATTGAAGATTCACCCTTTTCTAGATTTTAATATTCTTATTAGGTCCTCTATTGATATAGATTTAGAAAAATAAGAAGTAAAAGTGTATCCTGATGATCATATTTCATCTAGTTGGTTTTCATGCAAAATAGCTTGCATCATTAGATTAAGAAGATGTCAAATCCCTAAGATCAACTATAGACAAGATCTAGTTTTATGGTGGTCATTTTTTGCCATTTTTGGAGGGTTTCAAGCCTTTTTCAATGATTTCACACAAATCCATAAAATATATTGTATTCAAAGGAAAATACTTTCTAAATTTGTATGGATTTTTAGAGATATTTAGTGGGTCTTTGGTCATTTTTCAAGAGACATACCAGATCTAGTTGAAATAGGTAGACTTTCTATACATGTGTGCACTATGAGAAACTCTAACATTTTAGGCACTATGACAATCATCTCCATATCTAACACTTGAAATTACCCCTCCTACCTTAAATGCTCCAAACCTCAATGGATACAAACTTGGGTTGCATCCCTGAAGGAAATTTATAGCATCAAAACTATTAATTATGAGAGCAGTCCATAATCATGGCATTAAGATTATCAATTGTTGGAGTATTCAAAAATCCTAGCATCAAGACTTTCAACCATCAAAGTAGTCCATGCCCATAGCATCAAGAATATTGATTATAATAGTCATAAACCCTGACAATTGTAGTGACCGACTACATCCCTAACACACTTCTCTGACTATGGAAAGTGATGACAATCCTGACATAAGGACTTTTGGGTGCATGTTTGGTCTTAAACCTCATTGCAATAAGCCCCTACATCTTCAATGAAAACACTAATGGTGTAATTTATGATTATAAGATCATTCATAAATCATAAAAACTATTCAAGTGGGTGAAAACTCTGATGATAGCCATGACGACATCAAATTTAAGCTCATGAAGGTTAACACTATTCATTTGAAAAAGATGGTCCTTTTTGGATGATCTCACTCCCCTTTTTTGATGTTATCACTCCCCCATCAATCACATCAATTAAAGTGGGGGGGGCGGATAACCCATTTTAGGTCTTAAACATTGGTCATATGGGAGTTAAGCCCCTAGTCACTTCCAACCCAAAATTTCTTAACTTTTGCTCCAAGGGAACATAAGTTTTTTGTGGGGAATTTGATTTCAAAAAAAAATCACACCAAAATTTTTCATACCCAAAATTTTCAAATTTATGAAAAGTGTAGATAATTATTTATTGCAATCAAGAAACATTCAAACTATCATAAGTTTTAGTCAATAACTTCATTTCAGGAGCCATTTTGTTTAAAATGCAAGTTTTTTGAGCTTTACACATTAGTGATATTTTCATGCCTTGTAAAATTGAACCTTTATAGATTTAAGAGGGTTGTTTATCATCATATTTCAACACACACATTTCAACACATACTTCCTTTTTGCATCATGGGTATAAGTTTAGTTCTGATTCTTACACCATTCAACTATCATGAGTGGAAAGTGAAAGTATAAATCCTCTTGAGGAACAAAGGCTTACGCCAAATCAAGATGGGTATAAAAACAAAACCAACACCTAAAGCAAAGAAGGTAAAGTGGTATAATAAAAATGATGAATCCTATGGTCTTATATGCTTGTCTATGTTTCTCAACTTTCTCTTTCACATTGAATCTACAACTACTCCAAATCAAATGTGGACCATCTTGGAAAACCTCTTTGAAAATCAAGACATCATAAGGAGTCATGAGTTGGAGAATGAGATCATTACTTTGAGCTCAAATGATTTTGATATGATATAAGACTTCTTAACAATGTTCAAATCACTTAAGTTATAGTTAAAACAATGCAAATTTGATAAAAAGGATGATCAATTAGTTCTTTACATCCTTGTTAAATTGGGATCTGACTATTCTATCTTCATTTCTACCTTCCACACCATCATGCATGCCATTGGACCTACATGGATTATGCCATCCTTGGATGAATTTATTGTTGAATTAACTTGGGATCAAATCAATTTCATTCAAATAGATACATTGAATTCATCTAAATCACATGCCTTAATTAATATTTGTGATAAATAAAAGGCTTTTAGTAACAAGGAGAATAAATAAAACAAGAAGAACCCAAAGTAAAGAAAGGGTTATAAATATGATGCTAAGTCTAAAACATCAAAATAGTCAAATGGGAAATCCAAAAAAGAGTGAATTACATGGCTATTACAATAAATCTGGACATGATGAATCTAAATGCATGAAGAAACAGATTGACCAATTGGAAAAAATGCTTGAGAAGAACAATATCAATGTCCCTAATTCTTCCAATTAGAGTTCATCAACATAGGAGTATTCTAAGGCCAAAGGAAATAAGAAGGGAAAATATAAGGTCAAAACACTTGTTTTAGTTTCATCCAACCTTCCACATGGGTTATTGATTCTGGTGCTTCACACTACATGGATTTATCATATAACATGTTTTTATCCTTGGAGCCTTCTTTTATGCCTTCATCTTGTTAGGTGATGATACTTACACTAAATTTAGTGGGAGTGGATCTATTGAAGTGAATTATGGGATATTTCATGATGTTATATGTGTTCTCTCTTTATCCATTAATCTCCTATCTATTTATCAAATCAATGACATCAATTTTGGCAAGGAGTTGAGTTCACACTTAATTTAGTGGTTATTGGGGAAGTGAACAATGAATCCATTATTAAAAGTAGATCACTAGTCACAATTGTATACTTTCTTACATTTTGCACCTGATCAACCCTCTAGTACACTATTCTCTCATTTAGATAGGGTGAGTAAATTATGGCATGAGCAATTTAGACACCTTAACTATCACTACCTAGAGAAACTCAATCATCAAGACATGGTTTCAGGGTTGCCACAAGTCAAGTTTTTTGATGGAGTTTTCTAGGGTTTCATACTTGGTAAGTATCCTAATGAGAATTATGACAAGGGAAAATCATTGAGAGGTGAATAGATATTGGAGATTATCCACAGTGACATTACTAGTCCATTTACAAAACCTTCAATCAATAGGACTAAATACGTGCTTACGTTCATCGATGACTATTTGAGGTATACTTGGGTATACTTTCTTAAGTATAAATCTGAAGTCTTTGATCATTTTTAGGACTTCAAGGCACTTATAGATAAATAGTCAGGTAAATCCATCAATATTTTATATACTAATAATGGTGGTGAGTATTTCAATAACCATTTCCATCAATTATGTACATAAGAAGGGATATAACTATAACATACAATTCCATATAGTCCTCAATAGAATGGTGTTACAGAGTGTAAGAATAAGTACTTGAAGGAAATTTCCAACTATATTCTCCACTCTAAGTCTCTTGTACCTTAGTATTGGGTCAATACCATCAAATATTCTTGTTATATCTAGAATCATGTTCCACACAAAGAATTCAAGGGAGTCACTCTTTTCAAAGCTTGAAGATATTGAAAACCCATAGTGAAGCACTAGAAGCATTTGTATCTCTTGTTATGGCCTACATTTAGAAGAAGAAATATATGGTAATGAAACCTTAGAGTTATCCATGCATATTTATTTGATATCTTGAGGGTGATAATGGATACAGGCTTCTCCATCCCACCACTCATGATGTGTTCATTTAAGAAGTGTTCATTTCCAAAAGGGTCTTTTAGACTCCACACTCAACACTTCTCCCCCTTACTTAGATGCACTAGGATTTGATGATAGTTGTGATGATTCATGTCAACCTAAATAACTTCCTAAAGATTTAGATTCTTATTTTATTTATGATGATGAGAGTAGTGATGAGGATTCCCTCCTCTTTCTCATAGGATATCTTTAGAGGATAAGGAATCTCCTCCTGATTATCTAAGCACTAGTCCTATTTGGGATATAAAAATAGTGTAAAGTGTTGTCCAATGTGTTGTATATCCATTAGACACCAGTCAAACACATTCATAATTATAAGATGTTCCACATGCATTCATTATTCTGATCCATAATCATTTCAAAAGGCATCAAGCACTCCTAAGTGGGATACTACTATGGAAGAGGAATATGGTTCCTTGTAGAGGAAAAACACTTGGAATTTATTCCCTCTTCATAAGGGAAAAAAACTTGTTCAATGTAGGTGGATCTATTGAATAAAATTTGTAAAATATGGGTCTATAAAAAAATTCAAATCACGTTTGGTAACAAATAGTTTTTCTTAGGTACTTAGAATTTACTATACCAAGACATTCACCCCAACTTCCAAAATGAACTCAATCAAACTCACTCTCGTTATTGCCACAACACATCATTGAGATGTTCATCAAATGGATGTGAAGAGTGTCTTTTTTCATGGTGACCTTAAAGACTAAATTTACATGGAGAAACCACAAATATTTGTGTAAGATTAATCCTTAGTTTATAAACTTCAAAAATCTATTTATGGGCTCAAACAAGCTCCTTGATCTTGGTATGCAAAGATGGAATCCTTTATTCTTTTAGTTGGGTTATAAGATGCCATTCTGATCTAAATATCTACATTTTATGGTAGAATTATTCACTATAGATTCTAGTTCTCTACATGGATGAAATATTGATCACATGGAGTTCTTAATCCACTATCACAATAGTGAAAACTACTTTGTCTGATAGGTTCTCAATAACCAACTTGGGCTTGTTACATTACTTCCTCAGAATTGAAATTTCTCAGTTTAACTCTAGGATCACTATTGCACAATCTAAGTGTTATCTTGATTTGCTTACATAGTTTAACTATAAGCCAACTTTGACTTCTTTTCTATCTAGTGTGAATCTTGAGTCTGATTGTCCATATCTTTTGGTTAATGCTACATCATATTAACAACTTATTATCGGTCTCATCTACCTTATGCATACTAGACCTAATATTTCATATGTAGTGGGCATGGTCTCTAGATATATGCATGAACCACATGAGTTACACTAGAAAATAGATAAGTAGATTCTCCACTACATTCAAGGTGCTCATAATTTTAGGATTCACTATAGAACATACATTGACATCGACTTAATTGGTTATATAAATTTATTAGGCTAGTAATATTTAGAATCATAAGTCTACTTCGAGTTACAGTTTTTCCATCGGTTCAAGTCTAATTAGTTATTCAAGCAAGAAGTAGAATGATATTACTTTATCTTCTATAGAGGTAAAATACATAGGAGTTATTAATGATGCCACTAAGGCTTTTTGGATTTAGGGCATTGTCACTGAGTTTGGCATTAATGACCAAAAATCATATTCTATGACAACCAAAGTATAATCTAGACCTATAGGAATTTAGTCCATCAATATACTAAACATATCAAGATTCTCATGCATTTCATTTGGAAGCTCATCTATGAGAAAGTCATTGATCTTTGATACATCTAGATGATGGATAAAATTGATAATGTTTTTATTAAACCCTTCACTGAGTGCAAGTATCTTCATTTGTGACCTTTTCTTAGGGTTCAAGCAGCTCTGACATCCTTCTCTAGGGAGAATTTTATTGTACTTGGTTACCTCATCATGAATTTATGTTGAGATCAAATTCTACTACCCACCTAAGCTATACTTAAGGGGGGTGTTAATGTAGGTTTTTATTCCATTTAATGTTTTTTTCTCTACACATGTTTAATTATCTTGTTTATGTGTCTTTTTAGGTCACTATGAAAGATAAACCCACATTCATGAGGAAGTGAGAACATGTTTATCTTTCACTTATATAATGTACCTTCATAAAAAAATTATGGCTAATGATGTTAATATTAATATTGTAAAATTTTGATTATTTGAGTAATAAACTTCTTATAGCTTATGTGTAATTTTGATATTACACAATACAAATTTCTTTGTGCATTCTAATCTATCTAGTAGATCTTTGATTGTGGCCCACCCTGATAGCTTTTATTATGATTGTATGTTATATGGGGAATATAATTAAAATGCAAAGGTGTGTCTTATTTATGGTCAAGAATGTTATCTTGAAGGTGTAAATGGGCCTAGAATTTAAAAAAAAAGTATTAAATGATTGCAAAGACATGAAACACATTAGGGGAATATGGCCTACAAAATTTCATATAAAACCATCTATTGTTAAGCTCTAGCTATGAATCCCTTTGGTAATATTGCCACAAGATATTTAATATGACTTGTCATGTTGGTTAACTATGATATTACTCCATGGTTGAAAATAAAAAAATATCACCTTATACTTTCACTTATTGTTCTAAGGAAGAATCAAGTGCAAAATATGGATGTCTACCTTACACCACTTATACAGGAGTTGCGAAAGTTTTTTCTCATTATGAACCTCGATGTGTAATTTACTTTTGTATGATTAAAAAAATTAGCCATACTCTAACTATAATAAAAGTTCAATTCTAGTGTGTGTGTGTGTGTGTGTGTGTGTGTGTGTGTGCGTGTGTGTGTGTGTGTGTGTGTGTGTAGTAAACATTTTTTGTTATTACATATGTTTCAATTAATAATTTATTTTTTTATAATAAAATTTATTTTACAAGAACCCCTTGTCAATCTTCCCCTTAATTTTTCAATTTGTGTTGTTTGACATTTTGTCAAAGACTTTGCATGCAATCTAATTTTCTAAATATGTTGATGGTTTTGGATGTCTATTTGTGATTTATGCTTTATGTTTGATGAGAAATGACATAAAATAACACCATACAAACATAATGAGAGAGATCATAAAAAACTTCTTTTTTCTCCTTTAAAGCAAAGTATATCAGACTTAACAAAGTTATGATCTGAGTACAACAACAAGATATTTAAGCCTAATTTTCACACCAAAGAGAGTTTATTAACAAGGCAAACATCCCAGTTACAAATAATTAATATTGGACAATAAGAGCAATGATGTGAAGAAGACAATGGATGAAAATGGATTGATTTTTTGATTATTTTTAGACCAACAACTCCAATGCAAATCTAGAAATGATGCTCCAAAATGATGCCTTATCAATTACCAACACCTCTCCAATGCAAATTGGTTAGGGAAAATATGAAACCTTAGACTAAAATAGGTCCAAAATATGCTAAATGTATTCTCCAAACCCTAGCTCCTGTAGTTTGAAATAATAATATTGAAATCTCGAAGTGATATCTATAATTTCATCCAAACCTCAGTTGCCCAAAATAGAAGAAAATTAATATAAAATTAAGGATAGGTCTAAAAATCCTAAAACCACCTTTAAATGATGCCATAAAGTCCCTAGATTTGGTTTCCCAAAATAGAAAATGCATTAGAAGTCTTTGGCACTTCAAATCTATAATTTAGCTCCAAAAATGGGTTCAAAACCTAGCTGGAAATGACCCCAAACTGATCATAAATCTATAAATATGTCCAATGGTGAATCTTGGATAAATCCATGTCATAAAGTAGGATTGGGTTTTCATCTAACCTAAAAATCTCCAAGGTTTTTCATCCTTATATTCAAGCTGAAACAAGTTTCAGCCAAGAAGAAATATCTCTAAATCAAAATAACATAACTCAATGAATGAAAAATGATCTCCAAATGCTCCTTTTAAAGCCCTCAAGTGGAACACTCCAAATAAGTCCCACTTGAACTTAATTAAATAAAGTTTTTTATGTACACAATGTCACTTTATGACATAAAGTGTTTTTGGTTGACTTAAGTTACTTTTATAAAATAATTCAAAATTAGAACACTTTATAAAGTCAACTTAAGAATAGAACTGCTTAAGTTAATTTTTACTCCTTGTTTCAATTAATCATTCCCTTACAATGCAATTTAGCCCATGAGAATAGTGAAAAGGCTAAATAACCAAATCAACTATGATCATTATGAGAATGGGGACATTACAGTCCTCGCTTCTCATGATTACTTGCCCACAAGCAATTGCACCTATACCAACTCTTCCACTACTCCACTCTGATATAATAATCACCCAACCAATAGATGCAAAATAACTCACCATGATCCTTATAAATAAGTGTATCAATCAAACTAATACCTAGATCCCAAATCATTATACCATCACCCCAACAAGAAATGAAGAAATAGATGTCTATCGTTGTGTCCTCAATGCTAATTATCCATCTAACCCTGACTGATCTCATAGGAATGTGATATATGCCTATCACAAGTGTAAAGGGGAATATGCCAACCCATGTAGGTTGTTGATATAAATTAGAAAAAAATTATACAAACTAAAAATCATTCTTATGATGATACAAAAAGTATCTCTAATGATATATGATGATAGAAGATCATCACCATGCCAATATCCAATAATTAAATAGTTATCCCAACCTTTCCAATCTATCCAAATAACTACTATCACCAAAGTACAATCTAAAAATTCCATGACCAACAATGTAGGATAGCCATATATCATTGATGTAGGAACTAGCAACTGATGGATTAGGGCTGGAACACTTATATCCACATGCACTATAAAGAAAGCATCATCAAGATGGTGTTGTGTTAAAAATAGTAGCCTCATCAAGTTCTTAATAGGTATTAAAATCTTATCCAAATTTGATTCACATTTATTTTCCTCTTCACATGCATGCATAACATTGTTGGCTGGTCCACAAAGAGCATTCAATTCTGATTTCTTCTTTTACCTTACCATTGCAAGGTGTTGCTTTGCTTGGGAAGCCAACAAATTGGCTTCCCTATCTCTCCTAAACCATTCATCACACAATTTTTGGGTTCTTTTAACATATACTATGCTATAATGCACAAAACTAATCTTATTACTAGTTGCATCATCAACCAATGACTCATGTTCATCTTCCAAAACTTGAATGCCAACATTAGGTGAATGTATAATATTTTCTTCTCCATGAATATGGGCTGATAACTCATGAGTATGCAAAGGCAAAGTTTTGATATTGCAAATCAAAAAATTAGGACTACTATTATAAGTTAGAAATTTAGAGCTTACCTCATGCCTTTCTTCAGATGTTGCTACCATAGAAGATTAGAATTTTGTTGTAGGCAATGAAGAATGTTTATCAACTTGATCTTATAAATATTGTAATGCTAAAGACCTTTTATCAAATTCATCAAAGTGACCTTGGCTGCCATGTAATAATTTTACTAATTTTCCCTCGTGTGTAGTGAATTTATCATCATCAAAATCAGCTATCTCATTTGTAGATGCTTTTCAATATTCAAGCATGAATGGTTGGACAACATTATGATCAATCAAATGAGCACCAATATAATCCATATCTTCATATGGTTTATCAATGTCAATCTCTAAACCAACATGCTCCATGTCAAAGGGACTCATATTCACCTCCTTTATAGATGCCTCATGTGTTTCTTCTTGTAAGGATAATGGGGCCACATTAGAATCATTACAAGATTCTATCCTTTTATCCTCATGTACTAAATCAACATGTTTCTCAAAATCCTCATGAAGATTTTTACAAACCTCACTTATAGTTTTTATATCCTCTTCTTGTGAAAATACATCAAGAGCTATCATATGGTATTGTTTCTTTGCCAAATCAGTCTTGTAGTGTTGCCTTGTATGCAAGTCCAAGGAATCAATGAAAGGTAATTCTTTCTTAACATATTGAAGGAAAGTATCATATTACTCAAACATTATAAGTATTTATTCCCTTATATTTTTGTGTGTTGAACCTTTACTTATAGATGTGGATGAGTTACTAGAGTGCCTAGATTGTCTCAAAAGAGAATCTACATAATGAACTAACCTTCATTATGTTTGAGCAAGGTCCTTCATGATCTTTTACATGCTAGGCATCTTTCCCATAATTAAAAAATATCTATCTATAACTTAAAATTAACCCAAACTAAAATGTAATCAATTGATTTTACCCAACCGGATGGCAATATCCAAGCTCTGATACCACTATAAGAACCCCTTGTCAAACTGGCACTTAATTTTTTAGTTTGTGTTGTTTGACATTTTGTCAAACACTTTGCATACAATCTGATTTCTTGAATATGATGATGGTTTTGGATGTCTATTTGTGATTTATGCTTTCTATTTTGATGAGAAATGACATAAAATAACATCATACAAACATATATTAAAACATAACGAGAGAGATCATAAAAAGCTTATTATTTATCCTTGAAAGCAAAGTATATTAGAATTAACAAAGTTCTGATCTGAGTATAATAGCATATATTTAAGCCTAATTTTCACACCAAAAAGAGTTTATTAACAAGGAAAACATACCTGATTACAAACAAGTAATATTGGACAATAAGAGCAATGATGTGAAGAAGACAATGACTGGAAATGGATTGATTTTTTGAGTATTTTCAGACAAGCAACTCCTCTAATGTAAATTTGTAAATAAATTTCCAAAATTATGTTGTATAAATGACCAACACCTTTCCAATACAAATCAACTAGGGAAAATATGAAACCTTATAAACCCTAGGCTTAAATAGGTCCAAAATATGCTAAATTTATTCTCCAAACCTTAGCTCCTATAGTCTGAAATAATAATACTAAAATTTGAAACTAAAATCTACAATTTCCTCCAAACCTTAGTCACCTAAAATAGAATAAAATTCATATAAAATTAGGGACAACTCTAAAAATCTTGAAACCACCTTCAAATGATGCCATAAAGTCCCCAAATCTATCCACCCAAGATAGCAAATACATAAGAAGTCTTTAGCACTTCCAATTTGTAATTTAGCTTCAAAAATGGGTTCAAACCTCAACTGGAAATGGCCCCAAACTAATCAAAAATATATAAATATGTCTAATGGTGAATCTTGGATGAATCTACCTCATAAAGTAGGATTGGCTTTTCATCCAACCTACAAATCTCCAAGGGTTTTCATCCTTGAATTCAAGCTGAAACAAGTTGCAACCAAGATGAAATATCTCTAAATCAAAATAACATAACTCAATGAATGAAAAATGATCTCTAAATGCTCTTTTTAAATCCCTCAAGTGGAGTGCTCCAAATAGGTCCCTCTTAAACTTAATTAAATGAAGTTTTTTATGTACACAATGTCACTTTATGACATAAAGTGTTTTTGGCTGACTTACTTAACTTTTATAAAATACTTTCATAAAGTAATTCAAAATTAGAACACTTTATAAAGTAACTTAAGAATAGAACCGCTTAAGTTACTTTTTACTCCTTATTTCAATCAATCATTCCCTTAAAATGTGATTTAGCCCACAAGAATAGTGAAAAGGCTAAATACCCAAATCAAATGTGATCATTGCGTAAATGGGTTCATTACATTTTAATATTTGATGTTGTATTTATTTTTTAGGCAATGAGTTATGCCAAGGGAAATAATAAGAATACAAATATGACAACAATGTTGATGATAGTAACTATAGTAACAAAGATGGTGATGATAATGCAAACTAGACATTAATAATTATTTCATTGAGTTTTTTAATATCAAAATGTTCATTATAAAAATGATGTCATCTTAATAGAACTTATTAATAATGATAATGACTATATTAAACTTTGACATAACTATATTAAATTTAATAATTATTACTAGTTTATAACATTTATATTATTTTTTTCATATTTTATTAGTTGTTTATTAATTACTATAAAAATAATCATTGTCACTTTAATCATATAAGTTAATAAAACAATAAATCCTTTACAACTACTAAAATTATGTATTTAACAATATAAATATCTAAATAGGTTTTTTTTGGGAATCATTAATATAAATAAAGTCATGAAACCTATAATATAAATATGTAATCTATCAAAAAAATGAAATTTCAAAAAATTGTATGCTGATGCTGGAAATTAAAAATTTTCAAATTGAATTTAAAATAAAAAAAAGTTTGATGATTTTAATCTTAACACACATTTGTTGATGCAAATGAAAAATCCTTACAAATTTCATTTAAAAAACATCTTGATGTTTTTAATGACACACACATGTTGACACACTTCGTAAAACATGTTTTATTGACACATAATGCATCAATGAATCTCCACACAATTTTTGCCAAGTCAGCTAATGCAAAATTCAAGTTTATGTCAGTGTCTTTAATGCAAATCATGTCATAATAATTTTTATATCATGGCATGAAAAAATATAGTAAAAAATGCAACAATTTTAATCTCCTATTGACCTGAAAGCATCAAAATATACTAGTATCCTTAGAGCGATACACTCCACATTTTTGGGCCCCATAATTATGGACTCTATATTTTTTATAAATGTTAAACATGCATTGACATATTTAACTAATAGCTTCATTAGGTCTGGGGTTTCAAAAACATTTCTTAGTATTTAAAACTTTTCAGCAATCACTAAGAAATAGGTCTTAGTCTTCAAACCTTAATAGAGTAGGCAAACCTACAAAGGTTAAGGAAAAGAATTTTTTTATGGTTTGTGCTTAGGATACCAATATTTTTAAGCATGAATTAATTAACAGGCCCCTCAATGGTACATAATATCAAAGGCAACACAATAACTAAAATGTAATTCAACCAAGTAATCTAATGTAATAGAGTATGTTACTACCATAATCTTCAATGTTATAATGAATGCTCTCTAAATGTATGATTTCTTTTAGAATACTCCATAGAATGTGGTGAATATATTTTATGTGTTCTTTCAATTTTCCTTATATTCTTAGATGTTTTATCTATATTTGTTGATGTACATGTATATGTATACCTATTAAATTCAAATTACGACTTTATCAACATGCAAGCGACTAAACGGGCAAAAAACTAGACAAGACACAAGTGCAATGAGATTGGCCCAAAAGACATACTCCCAAAAAAATGTACATTGTAATTTTCTGGTCAGGCCCCATAAACATATAGTGTATGGTTCTTGGGGGACCTAAAAAACAAATATCAAGAGAGAAAAGAGAGATAAATATGTGGATAAATAATAAAGAGGGGAGATGATATAAAATGAATAAAAATGTGCCAAGCCTAAATTAGACCAATAATAGATATGTACATAGGTACCCAATAATAATGAGATTTAATGAATAACAAATTCATTAGGGGACTTTTTAATTGAAATTATTACATCTTATGTTAGTAACTAACAATATTCCTAACTCCAATTTCCAATGCTTCAAATTGTATTCAGGTGTGGAAGCTTGTATCTAAAAATAATTTATAACTCCACCTCACATTGATATATGTAGATACTAAATATAAATTATATAGCACCTCAATCTTGTATATTTGACAATTACTTCTCATGGTTGCACCCTTTAGTTCATATACCTTCCTAATGTTGAAAGGGTTACATCTATTATCTCTTATGCCTATTGCTTATCTTTTAGTCTAATAATATGTTATTTTGATGACCAGACCTTCTATACTATGAAAAATGCTATAAACCTAATTATTATCATCCTCTATAAGTTTTAGACCTATACATATTTAAAGTTTTAGACACTTGTGTCCTAGCAAAACACCTACATTGACGTGAGTCTCTTGTGCCAAATAAAGTGTTTAGTGCCCTAAAGTCATCAAATTTACAATTGTCTTTATGGTTGGCCTAAGTGATTTAATGTGAGATATTTACTAAAAGTATTTGTATATATGCATGATCAATCCTCATTCATTCCTCACTGAAATGAAATGTATATCAATTCATAAGGTAACTTACCAGAATTATAAGTATTCAAGTGAGAAAAGCTTGATTATTATTTCCTAATTTAATATCATTTGTATGTCCTATAGGTCTAAATTACTAAAGGATTATCCCATGAGACATATTTTCCAAGTTACAAGCTAGGTCATTATATGTACTTGATTATCACAAATTGCATCTTTATGCACACACAAGCTAACATGTAGTGGAGACATACACAAGTCTAAGGCCTTCTTTAGAGTATTGTATATGTAGGTTGCACCCATTGATAGATGGTTACTTGGACAAACTCGACACCATAAGCCCACTAACATATTTTTCCATAATCACTATGAAGATGAAGAATTAGGGTTTTATCATTTAACAAGAAGTGACAATATATTAGAGATATTTAAGTATACCAGAGTAAAGGCAATAGAAAAACTAGAAGGGTCTAGGTAGTTGCATCCATATCTAGTCAATATTATGTACTAATCATATGCATCTAGGTTAGACAAGTGCATTGATGGAACCATCTAGATCCAACACAAGCATCCAAGGCCATAAGTGAAAATTTATAGAATTTAGATCCATTCTACTTCTAGCCTATTCCATAATAGATTTCAATGCACATTGTGAACTATTTAAGTAATCTTTTTTTTTCATTTATCACAATATCAATCAATATTTATACTTTTTATATATATCATATTATAACATTTAAATTAATAATATTATTTATTTGAATTTTCAATTAATTGGCCTACTATAGATTTGTTTATCACCCTTGTGATTATTCATTTCTATATTCTTAACCCTATACTATATTGCTCCATCTCAATTTAGGGTTAAACATTTTGTGAACCCAACCTTTGTGTATTTCCATGGAACTCCTAGTGTGCTCTAGGTTTTTTTTGAATCTTAATCTCTTGTTTAAAAAATACAAATTTATTTTCTTAAAATCATGTTCAATATGGATTAAAAAGAACTTCTTCCTCCTCCTAACCTTATGTAGGGTGATAGTTACCATCCCTCTAACCAATTCCATCCTATCACTCCTTTAAAGGGAAAGGTACATGGTATATGCCTACATGTTCAATCAAATTTACCTAGAGTTTGTGCTTGTGAATCCATAAAATATAAAATCACTACCATAATAAATTTAATGGAAGAGTTAAAAAATTCAAAATTAATATGTTAGTTTTTAAGTGAAATCATTGAAAAATCAAATTGTATACCTACAAAATCCAAAATGTGCTCATGTTAATCATGTGTTTGAATCTTCCTCTATCAATGTCATACCCAACAAATTTTCACTTCCAAATGAAAATATAAAACAACATACATCTAAAACAAGTGATTCAAATAATATACCAAATCCTACAAAGATTCCAAGTGAAATTCTAAGATAAATGCTTCAAAATTAAGTGATTCAATTAACTCCTCTACATCCTATGATCCTAATACTATTGTGCATATTATAAAATGCATGAGCATCATTCATATTGTTATTTTAAATCAAATAAAAATAAATAAAGTCTTAAACACAATGGTGATCCTTTCATTGATACATCACTCAAGCAATCCACTCACATTATGTGTACTTCTCCTCAAACATAAGTGCCAAAACAATAAATATGGTTACCAAAAGATAATTCAAAGTAATATAAGGTCACAAGAACAAAGAAATAGCAAAAATACCATTACCAAAAATTCCTAATGATTATGAAAGTAATGATACTATTCCTAATATCAATATGATAGATGAATAATTGAGCAAGCTTCATTTTGATCCACTCGATAAATTATCAAATAATCTATTCATACCTACAGGTCTTGGTATTTATAAAGTAAATCCATATCCAAAATGTACATAACTAAATATAGATAAAATCAAGCTAAATTATATATCTCATGATGTTCATAAGATATTAACATTTGAGGTGCACATAGATATACATAATGGTAGCACAATCGTAATATGAGGCAATTCGTTATTCATAAACAAATGATCCTAACAACATTAATAACATAGAAGATTGGTATGATCCTAAAAATATAGATAATTAGTATGATCATGATGATACTGATTATGTAATATATGAATATGACACACATGATACATGGCCTTCACAGAGGCATTCTCTTTGATGAGTTATTTGGATTATAGTAGCACTTATACCTATATTAGTTCCTTGGCATTTTTTTTGTTGGTTTCATGTTGGTATATATCATATCATTTATTTTTATATACACACATATGTTTCATGCATCTTTTGAGTGTGATACATGAAAACTCAGGCACATGATATATACACATATGGATGTTGGGCCTTCCCTCTACTCACATCATCAATACATTGGGGGAATCATTTTTATTAACCATGATACATCTAGGTTACATGATTATATGATCATTTCCATTATCATGTTTGAGAATATGTATTTATACATGCCTTTATTTATGCTTAAATATTTCAAAGTGTACTTGTTATGTTATGTACTTAACATTTTTTGCTAACGCATATATCAAGGGACTAGTATGTTATGCTTATGCCAGTTGCCTATGATTTTGTGCTTTATTTTTTTGCACTTATTTGAATGTTTTCCTTAATTGCTATTATCTTTCATTGTATTATTTTTTTGAGCATTTTAAATGAATCCATTGATTGTGTCCCATGTGCTTATGTTTTCCTATTTTGACATTTGAATATGTATTAGTTTTTTATATGTGGACATCTGAACATGTAATTATTTGTCTTGTGGATATTTTCCTAAGTCATGTCCCTTTGATTGTATGTCATTTGAACATGCCCCTTGTATGTGGTTTCTTATACCATTGCCTTTTGTCTTGATTTTGAGTGTTCTTGTGTGTGGGTGCTTGATTGATTGTTAAGATTGTAGATGTTGACACGACATATATCATGCATCTTATGCCTTGATGTGATCACATTATGTGTGCTTCAATGATTTATTTACCTAGACATATTTCTTCTATATATTATATAATACATTCATAGATTACACAATTATCTTATCCTTTTAAGGTAAGGTGACTACAAGTTTATACTTCCCTTCGCCTCAAAAGGGGGCATGTCATAGAGGCATGACCTCCAAATTATTCAAGTTTTAGATTAAATGGGGGCATGTTATGGAAACATGTTCTCCACACTTATACCAGTTCTTAGTTTTAAATTTAGTGGGGGCATGTTATGGAAACATGTTCTTTACACTTATACAAGTTATTAGTTTCATATTTAGTGGGAGAACTTTATGGAAACATGCTCTCCACACTTTTACCAGTTATTAGTTTCTAATTTTAGTGGGGACATGTTAAGGGAACATGTATTCCACATTTACAAAATTTTAAATTAGCCAAATTACACAGTTATATGATTCATATACACATTTTTGGTAGCATTATATACATTGGTACCATTGTTATACTCAGGTTTCAACTTGAGACATATACGAGGTGCATATGCCATGTAAATGGCACCTTAAATTGTAAAACTAAAATCAATTTTAGATATTTATGTGAAATTTAGCATATACCAATATGGACTTTTATAGACCATTATCGAGTCAATATATTATGGTAGTTTCTTCACTTTTGGCAAGGTTGAGGTGATTAAATTACTCAATCTTACCAAGTTTATAGGATGTAGTGATTAAATCATTCACCCTCACTAGATTTATAGTGCAAGTTAACTTGGATCACTCATGATCACCAAGTTATAAATGTGATTAGGTTGTATGGTTGAGTTAACCTTAACTACTGGGTGGCATCTCACTTTTTCTCCAAGATTGAAGGAAAGTTATCATCCAATATTTATTTATATATACACTTGATAGTTTTTAATTTTTCCTAATATCAGTTTTAGTTATTCATAATGAAACATATTCTCAAATAAAATTTTCAAAATTCAAGATAATTACATCGATACACATGTGTACTCCTAACCCTACTCTCTTTACCAAATTATATGCATTGATTATATATTATAACATGATCTTGATTGTAGGTCAATCACAATAAAAACACTCAAGCTGGACACATGCAAAGACAAGGTGTGTTATACATACCCAAGTACACATTTATTTTCCTTTAAACTAGCAAGAGGGGGAAATTTTAAATACTAAATCTAAATTATATATCTCCTCGGTCTTATATATTTGGTAAGTACTTCTCATAGTTATACCCTTTAGTTCTTAGACCTTATTGTATGCAATTAAAAATGCATCATGTCCATAAATCAATCTTGGATCAGATGGGATAGATCACACCTACACTTCCTATTAGGGAATATACAATTATTAAGTGGGAGCATGACCAATGTGAGGATCCACTAGACCCAATTAGGGGATCACTTGTCATAACACACCATGAGAGGTAGGGATCCAAAGCCTACAGTCTAACATAATCACACAACAACCCTAAAAGAGTCCTATGATTTAATATTTCACTAATCTAATAATAAGAAAAGTAAATATAAACTAGTGCGAACCAAAGTTTGTGGCATAAAGTAGGGGTTAGTAAAGCAAAGTAATCAGAACATGTATAGGGAACTTCAAATAAATTAGGTATGAGTAACACCCTAATACATGGAATATAAAGAGTAATATTATTTGAGCCAATACTTATGCTACTTCTATCTACTAAAAGAAAGGAGAACAAAGTTAGAATATACTTACCTAAATGTGAACCCATCGAGACTCAATCTCTCCCTTAGCCAAAGGGGATTCACAAGAAGTCTTTATGGTTTATAAGGATCATTTTATTAGGACAAAGCATCCAAGACCTATCCATAAGACTAAATTCTCTAAAATAATAAACCTAAGCTAAGTCTTCTCAAGTAGAATGGTGGAAGATCAAATTGTGAAGAAGCATGAGTGGATAATAACTCTTGATTGCATATTCTTATAATGACCTTATATATAGGAGTATATTACCCTAAAATAATTTAGGAATATCAACTGTGCTAGGTTGACCTAGTTAACCTAACATATTTTTGAGCTAACTCACTAGGTCTATGCTAGGTCAGC
The DNA here is from genome assembly GCA_037957365.1 of Torreya grandis. NCBI lineage: Eukaryota > Viridiplantae > Streptophyta > Pinopsida > Cupressales > Taxaceae > Torreya > Torreya grandis. The sequence continues at coordinate 1,305,671 of JARHVA010002758.1, read as the reverse complement.
CAGGAGGCTAATGAACCAAAAGAGATAAAATGTATGTAAGTTGTACTAGGTTGACCAGGTTGACCTAGTATGTTGAATAGGCCAAAAGGGTGCAAAGTAAGGAAATGAAGGATAAAAAGAGGAGGAAAACTAGAATACTATGCAAGGGAGTAGAAAAAACTTAGTGAAAGGTTTTAAGAACTAGTTGGATTAGTAATAGTATGGAAAAGAGTGACAACAATCCTAAAAATCACCAAAGGTCTACTCATCCCTTTCCTAGTGCATCCCTTAGAGCATTCACTCATAGAGATTGAGTCTTGATAGGTTCCTTAAAGATGTAGAGTGTCAATAATTGGTAAAAGTTGAAAATATTATGTGTATACATATTCCCCTCTTGAAGCTCATCATGTGTCACTAAGGTGTAATAGGGGATAATTCCTTGAGAAAGAACATAAGGAAACACATAATTTTGGTGTTAAAAAAAATTTAGTATTTTAAAATAATAAAATAACTAAAAGTAAATGACTGAAAGGGAAACTAACCTAAAAAAGTAAAGATAATACGTACCTTGACTTACCTTTATCATAGGATGGTTGTCTTTTGTGTTGTTAGTTTTGATTGTGTAAGGCATAGAGACTAATTTTGACAAACCCAAGAATGCAAAACTAAAGATAAAAAGCAAATAAACATAATAAAAGCCAAGACAACTGGTGGTATGAGGATGGGATGTACTTGAGAAATTTGGTAAGTTGGGGTGACAGGTGATATGTTAGACCAAACAACCAAGTCAAATAACAAGAGTAAATTAGGTGACCAAAAAATCCAAGCCTACTAAAGATTAAAAAAACTTAGACAAGTTATCCTAAAGTAAGAAAGGCAAACTTACCAAATCAAACCAATGATATATGTCCAATAGGATGGTAAAACAAAATGAAAATAGATGGTAAAACAAAATGAAAATAAATGGTAAAACAAAATTGATGAGTGAGAAATAATAATCCACATCTCAATCATCAATGGCAAAAGGTGCATGAAAGTGAAAACGACATTGTTGAGTGAGCAGTAATAAGCCACATCTCACTCAATAATGGAAAAAGGGTATGAACTTAGGTGTTCGTAACATCAAAATAACAAAATTATGATAAATGGGAAAAATAAAGTAAAGTAAGTTTAGTAAATATAAAGTGATGTAAATAAAATGATCCAAAGTTACTCAAACATGTTGTTTCGCTCTAAGGATAGATAAAACTAAAAAAATTTAGTGATAGCATGTTTTTAAGAGGTGAAGAAGAAGGAATTAAAGAAGATGGAAAACATATTTGAAATCATAATTTATCTATCAAGGGGGGAAAATGAAATGGGTGGAGGGGATAATGAAGGAAAAACCAAGGTAGAGAGAACTCTTAATCGAAGTCCAAGAAACTCAAATTAGGTTTGTCAAAACAAGAGGACTTTCAACATTAAGAACAATGAATAACTTCTCTTAGTGACACAAGTATTAGGTAAATAGAGTATATAGATCATCCCATGAAGGTTATATGCATGAAAATTAAAATGGACCTACCTCCCCATGATGTGTTCCCCATTCTTTAGGACCCCTTACAAAGCCATCGATCTACTATGAAGATTGGGTACTTGTGTGATAAAGTAGGTAGTACCATAGAGTTTTTTAAAATCCCCTATTCTAATCTACTAGATTACCATACCCCAAAGGACTTTAGCTCTATGTGAAGCTAACTATGGAGTTTGAGCATTGATTGGAGATAAGATATGTACTTGAAATCATGTCTTTTAGTGTGAATTTGACTTTTGAAATTTGTATGTTTCCTTTTAAATATCATTGCCTTTTATTTAAATGATTTGTCTTTTAATTTTCTTTTGATGGCTTTTTCTAGATTCCTCATCCTTACAGATTTGAAAGACCAAACATGGGTGCTAAATATGAATTCCATTTGAAAACTTGGGACAATGTTGCTAAGAAAGAGAACTTTAAAGAGCATGGGGTCTAAGAGTCTCATAAATCTAGGTAAAATAAAAGTTATATCTTGACTTCGACCTTGTTTTATCCAATGTGAAGATGAGAGAAAGGGAGAATCAAGAGGAATGGCACATGGAATAATTTAAATTGCTTCAAATTGTAAACAAATGTGACAAAGAGAAAAGAGAATGAATACAATGAAATTAAAGTGTGAATCCTTATCATAAGAAAGAGTGAAATGGAGGAAAACATGCTAACATAAATTGTTGTGTAGATTCCATCTAGCAAGAGAAGCAAAAGCAAAAGTCTAAGAACAAGGATCAAGAATATGAAAAGAATGGTAATTTTATGAGGATGGTTAGGTCCTATCCATGGTCTTACAAAATAACTCATATAAGATAGACCCATGAGGGTACTAATAAGTAAGAGAAAAATAAAGTGAGGGAGCCTTTTTACAAAGCACCTCACAAAGAACAACCCAAAGAATGCCAAAACAACATTGGCAAGTAGCAAAAATAGAAAGAAATAAGTAAAAAATGGTGGTTTTGTGAGGGATACCAGGTCTTATCCATGGTCTTATAAATAAAATCATAAAATAAAACCCAAAGGGTATGAAAAAACAAGAGAAAATACAAGAAGATAAGGAAGACTATGGTACATCAAGAAACCAAAAGACCAAAGGGGAGGACTTAAGGTTTGCAAAAGGAAGGAAATTGTTGTAGAGGGAGAGACCCATCCTTAGGTAACCTAAAAAAAATGTTAGATAGATATAGATATAAAACATGACAAGAAGGAAATGTTTAGGCAAAGTATTTTTTGATGAATTGAGCGTTGGTGGGCTCTTTGAAAACATGGCCTTCATTAGTTTGAAGATGATAAGTGCTTGGACCAAGGATATCTTTGACTAAATATGGGCCCCACCATTTTTGGGAATATTTTCCTTTAATTATGGTTGTAGTCTAATTTAAGGACAAGTTTACCAACATTAAAAGTGTGGACTTTAAAATGTTTATTATGTTGTCGGGTGATGTGAGCCTTGTATTGGTAGTTATGTTGTAATGCAGAAAGATGATGTGCATCAAGAAGATCAAGGGCATGAAGGCACTTCACATAATTCTTCTTCAATAATAATACCATGAAGAGATATACATAGACTTTAACTTCTAATAGAAGGATCAACTCATAACCATAGACTAAAAAAAATGGAGTTACTTTAGTGGCAGTACGTATGCTAGTCTAATAGGCCCAAAGTGTAGGGTAGAGATGGATATGATAATCCACGTGGGTTTTATGAATTGTTTTTTGGATAATTTAGTTGAGAATTTTATTGGTGGCCTCATCTTGACCATTTCATTATGAATGATAAGGTGTGTAAAACTTTTGATTGATCTTAAATTTGGTACAAAGTTGTTTAACATGTCTATTTTTGAAATTACCACCATTGTCTGAAATGATGGTATGGGGAACGCAAAAGAAAAAAATAATTTGGTTAAGAATGAACTTGGATATGGTAGAACCAATAACATTAATAAGGGGCATGACTTCTACCCACTTGGTAAAGTACTCGGTAGCAGTGATGATAAAAATGTGCCCATCTTGGGAGTGAGGAAGTTTACCAGTGAGACTGAATCCCCATGTGAAAAATGGCCAAGGAGATTTGATAATTTTAAGCTTGGTAGTAGGTGAATGGATAATATAATTATGAATCTAATAAGGATTACATTTCTTAGCAAATTCAATTACATATTTTTAAAGAGTAGGCCAAAAGTAACCCATATATAGGCATTTGCATGTTGTAGCATGTCTGCTATATTGACCACTGTAAATGCCCCCATGTGATTGCTTGAGAAGAAGAGAGACCTCATCTTGCATAACATAATGAAGCAAGGTACCTTTGGTGTTGTGATAGTAAAGGATTTTATGTCAAAATACATACTTGAAATCTTATTTATGAATGTGTGTCTTTTCACGAGAGTCTAAATTAGGAGGATAAGTTTGGTGTTCTAAAAATTGAATGATATCTTTATACCAAGGGATTTATCAAATAGTCATAGCCTCGATGTGATAGATAAAGGAATCAGGTGGTTGGATAGATGATGGAGATTTTTTGATTTGTATAATAAAGGAAGGATCAAAAAGAACTTGATAAGGATGAAAGAGAGAAGTTGAAGAGGCAAGAGAATCAACAATGGAATTTTGGTATCGAGGAATGGGCTCAATAGTGAAAGAGATAAAGTCCTTAGCAAGAGTGGTTATAATTTGATGATAGGTAATGAGGTTCTCACTTTTACATTGATAATAACCATTAACTTGATGACAAAAGAGCTGAGAATCTCCTAAAGCATGAAGATATTGCATGTTAAGATCAAGATCAGATCTCATGCCTAAGCTAAGAACTTCATATTTGGCCATATTGTTGGTGACATCAAAGGTAAAAAAAAAAATCTAAAGGAATGATCTTACCAAGAGGACTAGTGAGAATGCAACCTGCCCTAGCTCCTTGAAGGCATTTAGCACCATCAAAGTGGATGGTCCAAGTATTCTCATGTAAGTCAACATTAATTTTAGGGGATCCTTGATAACTACCTTTGATTTAGTAGTACCAGATGGATGGGAAGATTCTTCAACATTATTAGCTTTAAAATCAGTAGTAAAGCTATAAAAATAGTCTTTTAAGGGATATGGATTGATTAAGACCTTCAATGAAAATGATAATGTCATCAGAAAGATCATCTTGAAGTGAAGAAGTGGTCGAAATGGGATCTATGGTAAGTTAGTCAGCTATGACTTGCCCTTTAACATATTTTTATGTGATGATGTAGAGATCAAATTCTGTAAGTAAGAACATCCGTATGCTAATTCTATCTATAGTAAGAAAAGCTTTGGAGAAGAAATAATGAAGGGGGTCAGAATGAATGATGACATAAGTAGTTTGGTATAACATATAATGATGAAGCTTTTTAGATGTAAAATAGATAGCAAGGCAATCACGCTCAACTTTGGTATAACATGTCTCATAATCAAGGAAGCCTCAGTTAATGTAGTAAATATAATACTCTATTATTATATCATCTTATTGGGAAAGTATTACCCCAACTGAAATAGGTGTGGAAAAAGTATAGATAATTAATGGTTTATCATTGGAAGGTGGATGAAGTGTAGGTGGATGAAGTAATGACTCTTTTATATTATTGAAGCCTTTTTGACATGGGTTCATCCATTATAAATTTGTACCTTTCTTGAGAATGGAATTGATGGAGTGAATGCAATAAGCCATTTTAGGGGCAAATCATCTAATTTCCCCAAGTTTGCCTAAATAAGTATGAATATCAAGAATAGATCGAGGAATGGGCATGTTAACAATAGCACTAATTTTGGTTGGGTCAACATCGATACCATGGAGGGAGACTACAAATCCTAAATATTTGTTAAATGTGTCTGCAAAAAACATTTGAAAGGATTAATTCTAACTTTGTATTTAAGGAGATGGTTAAAGATGATAGCAAGATCAAAAAACTAGTTCTTACGATGTTTGAATTTAGCAATAAGATCATCCACATAAGTTTAAACAATTTTATGGATGAGATCATGAAAGATGTGAGTCATATCATGTTGGTAGGTATCTCTATCATTTTTAAGTCTAAAGGGCATTTTAACATAACAATAGGTGCCCCATTCCATGGTGAAAGTAGTCTTATGTTGGTCCTTTAGAATGATATGAATCTTATTGTATCCCAAGAATCCATCCATAAAAGATAACATTTTATAACCAACCAGGGAATTTAAAATGACATCTATTTAAGGTAAGGAGAATTTATCCTTAGGACAAGCAAGATTAAGGTTGTAGAAATCAATACAAATGTAGATAACCATAGTAACCTTCTTCTAAATGGGAACAATGTTAGAAACCCATTATGAATAATCCACTAATTTAATGAATTTAATATCTAGTAATTTAATTATTTCCTTATGACATAGATTAGTAGCTTCAGGTGGGAATTTGCATTGATTTTGATGCACTAGATTAGCATCAAGATAAGTGATGATGTTATGAACCATAATACTAGGGTTAATACCAAGCATGTCTTGGTAGGACCAAGCAAAGTCCTCTTGATAGTTATTAAATAATAGGCTAAAGTTATCATGCTTAGGTGGTGAGAGTTCTTAAGAAATTATGATTAGTTGAGGAGAAGATGGTGTACCATATTTGATATGAGTTGTTTCTTTGATAAACATGGCATTTCCATCTTGAAAGTGGTAAGGTGCGTTAGGTAAGGATAAAATTGGATTTGTTTTAGGATCAATGTTAGCAACAAAGTTGTTGAAGCAAGGAGTTTTATTCTTGAAATTTTAAAGTTTATGATGTTGTCAAGGAATTTGAGGTTCCTAGGTATGAAGTAACTCAAGAATAGCTTAGTCACTAGGCAAGGTAGGAAGAGGACCATAATATTCAACATATACTTCAAGATCTATAATTTTATTACCATGATGATCATATTTAGAATGAATATGATGGACATTGGTTGCCTTGGCATCTAGTGTAATTTCAAAACTAGATGAAGAGGATAGATTCAAAGAGATAGGAGTGTTAATAGATTCAATGCTGGGAGAAGGATCTAATGAAATGATAGGATCCAAAAAAAGGTAGAGAAGATGTAAAATCATCTACAGGTTTAAAAGGTGTAAGTTGTTCTACCACCAAAAGAGTATCGATAAGTAGAGATTTGGCAGGAGGTACATGACCCTCATAATCTAAATCATGATGTATAGATATGGTATGTATATCCTTATTGAAGGCATGAATTTGGGAAAAAATATTTTTTTAGTGTTGGACATCCAAGTCTATAGAGTGAGTTTATGCCATGATATAGTTGTCATCATACGTTAGATAGATCATACATGCTTGAGAATCAAGGGAGTTTCAGAAGGTGAAATCCCAATGTTGTTAAATGTATGAGGGGACACGATGAGAGGATATTGGAATAATTTATCCACCACAAAGTGATTTAAAGTGAAGGCATCTTCAGGTAAAGATGGCTCTTGAGCATTTCATGGAGGGGGAAAATTGGTAATCTCATCCATGATAGGAATAGTATGATCTTGGGGTAAGAGAGGAGGAAGCCAATCTGCAATATATGGGGATAGCTTATTGTATTCCAAGTGTGTTGCAACTCATTGGGCTCATCATCATCTAAATCCACAAGAATAACTTGAAGCTCAAGATTCATGTTGATGAACTCAGGTAAAATAACACTATTGATTTTAGAAATTGTAAGAATTTGATATTGAGGCTTAGGATTGGGAATCTTGATGCTCCATGTGTTGGGATCAACATCATGTTTATAACATTTTCCTTTATGTAAGAATTTAATACACTGACTACCATAAGTGGTGATGTCCCTCATCTAATGAGTCTATGGATGACCAGAAATAATGTTATAAGATAAAGGAAGATCAAGGACCATAAGTTTGGTTCTAACAATCTTAGGTCTAATGGTCAATGGAAGAAAAATGCATCCAAGTGGTTTTTGATTAGTCTTGTCAAATCCATGGCAAGTAAGATGGGTTTGTTTAAGATGATCTTTGTTATAAATAAGTTGTTTAATGAGCCACAAGGCTGTGACATTAATAAAATAACCTTCATCAACTAGAAATTTTTGAATAAGGGTGGTATTAATGGCTACTTTGATAAAGAGAGGTAGATCATCGACATGAAAATTAATTTCATCATTAATCATGTCCTCTTCAAGAAATTCAATGGAAGGTTTGGAAGAGGGGCACATAGTTTCAATGGTATTAACATTAGTTGGTTGAGAGTCAATGGAAGGTGGTTCTTCATCCATTGAAGATGGATCTTCAATTTCTTGAAGTTGTTGCATAAGAAATTTATGATGATAAGGTAAAGTGCGAACCAACTCCATAAGAGGAATCTTACAAGGCATAGAGTTGAGTTCTTCAATAAAATTCCAATGTGATTTAGAAGAACTAACATGAGGTTTAAAAGGAAAATTATATTTAAGAGGTATAGATGTGGTGGGAATATTGGAAGGATGAAGTTGTTCCTTAGGGGATTCTGAATCATCCTGAGTGGTAGTGGTATCTTTAAGAAATTGTTCTTCTAAAGATGGTTTCTTAGGCTTGGTAATAGGATCTTTGTGGACTAGTTTAAAATGATAATTAACCTTAGTAGTGTTGGCATATTGAGATTTGTTATAATATAGGTCATAATTAGCATCGATGGCACAAACATCCTTAACATTTGATTGATTATTATTTAAAGAATATTTTTGATTATTAGTAGTAGAGGATTTAAAGTTTTGTGATTTTTGAGATGCGATAGCATACTCTTGATGATGAAGTTTGATCATAGCATCATTATTGAATGAGTCACCAAGTATATAAGAAATGGCACACTTAATGAGCCCTCTATAAGATTCATGAGAATGCCCAATGTTAGCATGGAACCAATAGAATAGATTGGGATCGTACCATTTAGGAGGAGCATTGGGATGAATGAAAGGTTTTGAGGGTGGAAAAAATTATTTCATTTGTTAAACTGAAAGAGGTGCATGAGATGGTAAAGAAACATCAGATTTAGTAACTCCAAGTTTAGTTTCGGAAGAATTGTTAGTGATAGCATTAGATGTTTTAGAATATCCTTTAAGAAGTTTATGATTGGGTTCAAATTGCTTCATAAGAAAGTCTTGACTCTTAGCTTGGTCAAGAGCTTCATTAAGAGTTTGAGGAATCAAAGTGGTAATAAATATTTTGAATAAGTTATCATCAGTCATATTATGATTGGATTTATGAGCTAAAGATTTCCATCTTTTATTAAAGTCATGAGCCAATTCATTAGGAGATTATTTTGAATTTATGAATTGACTAAGACAATATTCAAGGTCATTATGTTGAAACTCTTTAACCAAAGGATTAGCCAAATCTTCAAATTACCAAATAGAATGTTGAGGAAATTGATTATACCATTCTAATACTCACTAGTGAAAGTTTTGACTAATAGTTTAGTTGTGGTAAATGTATTAGTTTGGATCCACTCTTTGTAAAGGTTACCAAAGGCTTTGAGGAATGAAGCAGGGTTTTTAGTCCCATCATATTTGATAGTTTGAGTTATGTTACCAATATCAATGGATACAATGAATGGAGTTAAAGGCTCATTTTGAATGGTTTGAAGCATCTTGTTATTTATTATAGGTCATGGAATAACATTACTTTATGCATCTCGAAGAGGTGGAGGAATATAATTAGGATTAGCTTGAGGATGAATAGCTAGAGGTTGATTAGCCATGTTGATTAAGTGTTGTTAAATTTGCATCATTTGCTTGTATTAGATTTTTTCATGATTTTCATTTACTGATTGACTTGAGCTAAGAGTTGGGTTTTATCGAGAGGTGAGTTAGTGTTGGTTGGAACACTCCTTGAATAAGTGTTAGGGGAAGGGTTATTAGTAGGGTTGTTAAATATATTTATATCAATTACTCCCACATTGATTTGGAGAGATTGAGAAGTGTCTTGATAAGTATGGAAAGGATTCAATCCATCAACTTCTCTTAAGGTGTTATTTGCACCATGTTATAGTTTATAGATGAAGGAGAAAAAGAGATGCCCCAAGATTGATGGTTCTCTTGGGAGGAAAAGAAAGGGAGGAATGAACATCCCATATAGTATCTAAATGGATTTAGGTTATCTGAAAAAATTCTAATAGGATATTTCATTCTGACTGAAGAGAGATGCAAAACTATAGAAATGGAAATTAGATTGAAAAATAGGAAAAGTAGGAAATAGAATTAGGTCAACTAGATCGGCCTAGACTAGGAAATAGGGTTTATAGATTGTACTAGGTCAACCAAGTCAATCTAGTGTAGTGTATATAATCCAACAAAAGTATAGATTCAACCAATTATAATGAACAAGGAAGAGGAAAAGATTGATAAAAAGTTTGGAAATGAAATAAAATGATTTGTAGATAATATAAGAAAGTGTAGAAAGGAAACACATAATCAACTGAACTGATGTTGACCAATCCAACTGACACACATAAAGTAAAATATTTCACTAACACTAGATAATGCAAGCTTTTGCACATAATTGATCAAAGAGTAAGTTAACAACTTGAAAGTAAAGCTAGATACTTGGTCAACCTAGAATGTTGATTAGATTATTAAGAATGATTTTAAGGGTAAAGGGAGATTCGCTATAAGTAAGGTACTATATAGCAATATAAGAATAGTTTTAGGTAATTTTAGGATGAAAGGATTATAGTGGCAATGATATAAACTTGGTATTGGGGCCTACCCCCTCACTTCACACACCATAGTAATAAGGGTAATGGGTTCTTAGCCAATATATACCATTAACCATGCTTTACACTTGACTAGAGCATCAAGTTGGCTTCCCCCTTGGTGATGAAATCCAAGTAGGTTATCCTGAGTATTCAAATGTTTCAATGCTTGTTTGATGTTTATGTGGTTTGCATGTGTGTACAAAAGAATATAAATAGTATAACTACATGATTAATTTAAATCACCTAATTAGACTATGTGAACTATTCTAAGCATACAAACAACTAAAAATAAAGATGTGATTAACATATATGGTTCATTCCAACTTTGAAACAAGGTATAGTTGAGAAACTTTATGTATAATCATACAAAATAGGGTTGATAGGTTTGAACATGTACTATGGAAGCAAAGTCTAAAAATGAACTAGGTCAGTCAGGTTGACCTAGTTATTTTAGAACATAGAACTAGGTTCACATGGTCGACCTAGTTGACTGTACAAGGGTAGTTTTAAAGACTAAAAACTATGAAAAGAAAGTATAGAAATAGAAAGATACATAGAATTAGAAACTCATCTAAATGGTTTAGAGATAAAGAGGAGAATATTGTTGATCAAGAACTTTGGAGAAAACTATCAAAAACTTGTAAGCTGGGTCGAGTTGGTTGACCAAGTAATATAGAAACTTGCTAAAAAAGTGTTGAAAATGCACTAGGTTGACCTAGTCGACCTAGTTGACTGAATAGGAAGTCTAAAAACTAGAAAAAATATATTAGGTCAAGTTGGTTGATCCAATTATCTAAAGAGAATTTTTCAAGTTCTAAAACCTATACTGGGTTGAGCTAGTCGAGCCAGTTACCTGTTCCTACAAACCTATGCATAGAGATAAATAACTAGGTAGACAAGGTCAATCCATCACATTAAATATATGATAAAATTAATGATGAATAGAAATGAAATAAGTGAAATAAATATTACAAGGTTTTGATTCATGTCAGGTTCACCAGAATGTATGAAATAGGAAATGTATAATGTCCATAAATCAATCCTAGATCGAATGGGATAGAGCACACCTACACTTCTGATTGGGGAGTATACAATTATTAATCATGAGAATGACCAATGTGAGGATATTATAGACCCAATTAGGGGATCAATTGTCATAACACACCATGTGAGGTAGGGTACTAAAGCCTACAGTCTAACACAATCACACAAAAACCCTAAAAGAGTCTTATGACTTAATATTTCATTAATCTAATAACAAGAAAAGTAAATCTAATCTAGTGCACACCAAAGCCTGTGGCATAAAGTGGGTGTTAGTAAAATAAATAAATCAAAACATGTATAGGTAACTTTAAATAAAGTAAGTATGAGTAACACCCTAATACATGGAATATGAAGAGTAATATTATTCGATCCAATACTTATGCTACTTCTATCTACTAAAAAAGAGGAGAACAAAGTTAGAATATACTTAACCTGAATGTAAACAATTTAAGACTCAATATCTCCCTTAGATAAAGGGGATTCATAAGAGGTTTTTATGGTTTATAAGGATCACCTTGTTAGGCCAAAGCATCTAAGACCTATCTACAAGACTATATTCTCTAAAATAATAAACTTAATCTAGGTCTCCTTAAGTAGAATGGTTGAAGATCAGATTATGAAGAAGCACGAGTGAATAATAACTCTTGATTTCATATTATTATAATGACTAAAATGACCTTATATATATAAGAGTATCTTACCCTAAAATAATTTGGGAATGTTGGTTGTGCTAGGTCAACCCAGTCAACCTAGCACATTCAAGTAGGGTACTATTTTTCCATGTTTTCTCCTTTCCTAAGCATGGTGTTAGATAAATTAAAGATATGATATCTCTTAAGGGTTATAAACCACCTTCCTACAAGATTATATAACCTCATCTCACATGTGTGAGGGTGTGGGAGTAAGGAAAAACATTCATGTTCTCTATGTTTACAAACTGTAGATAGATTTCCACCTATTACAGGGTGCCTAAAGCTTGATAATGTAGGTTAATGGTGGATATGTGTTGGGTAATATTTCATTGTAATATAATTGATATTATCTCCCTCACATTCTCAAATAATCCTCCTCAATACAAATAATTCTTCATAATCCTATCTCAGGACTATGACTGATGTGTATGAAATGTGAAGTTCTTTGTTAATATTTGTAAAGGGTCTTGGAATTATTATGAGGCATAAAACATAATCTAATATTTGATCCATGATATATTTTTATATCTCATATTCATCCTACCCTTATGAATTAACCATCCCCACCCTCAACCCTCTATATAAAAGGTAGACCTCTCACAATTAATTCAAGTATGTACCTGCACATTGAAGAGACAAAGGTGTATTGACAGTTAGAATATTGATTTATATTATGGGTTAGATGTTTATGAGTCACAAGAGGCTTATGTAGATATGAATATAATATGAAAAACCTATAATTAAAATGAGGGCATTAAGAATTTATTATTATGAAAGGCAAAAAGAGCATTTAGATAGTTAGACATATCTACCTGAGAGACTTCACTATATCATGGGGGATTAAAGAGAGTGTATGTATGCTAAAGATGTGATTTTTAAATAAGATAAATGGGGAGTATTTCACCCAAACAATGATTATCCACTTAAACTTAGATATATTTCTTGAATAGACTTAACATCAAGGGGAATTTGAGAAGGTGATCTGAGCATAACCATGTGCAGGTAGCTTAACAAAGTCCAAGGCAGTCTAATGTGCAAGTTAAGTACTTGGAGAGTGTATAAGAAAAGATAACACTACCTACCAAGACATGATAACTAGATAGACTCCACTACAGGTCAGAATCACCAGACAAAAGAGGCTCACCTATCATACATTATCAAGAAGCAAATTTACCAACTATAGGTAGAATGAAGAGGAAATGATCAATCATACATGAAGGTGATAGTGGAGAGGGAAGATAGATTTTCTATATTATTACCTAAGGTCTTTAAATGCTTATAATAAGTGATGAAATACCAGGTTAGATAGAGAACCTAATTGCTTAACTAGATTAAAAGGGCCTAAAATTGATGGACACGTGCCTATATAGGCAATCTTTAAAAAATAAGGCAACTCAATGAGAGGTGTGGCCTAACAAGTGTTTTAAAAGTTTTGATATAATTGGATGAATCTCCTTATGTTATGGTTCTATATATCTAGTGATATAAGGTACCGAGGATAGGTTGTGTTGATGACTAAATGTGTACCATAGGTGCCCAGAGTGTTTAGTAAATACTTCTCATTTCTAAATTCTAAGAATCCAATGCATGAGTTGAAATTTATGGTAATCATGTTACTTGTTGGTGGAATAGAGGTAGAATAAGTGACTATTTCATAATATTTATATTAGTTGGTGGTTGGGAGACACCATGGCCAAACAAAATATCTATGTAAAGCATGCAATAATTATGCAAAGAATAGTGAATTATGATCAAGAACTAAATTAAAAATTAATTTAGGATTGATTTTTACAATGAAAAGATAAACTAAGGTGATCTAGGTTAAAAAATAAGTAAAAATAAAAGGTAGGGTAGAAATAAATGTTGTTGATCTTCATTCCATACATCATGACAAAGTTCAAGTCTCATCCAGGTAGGCACTTAAAACCAATGTATGATACGAAATAGCTTGAGCCCAAATCTCACGATATATCAGGAAAACTCCTAAGGAAGGTGAAAATATTGCAAATAAGAATTAGGTACACTTTAAATATTCTACCCCTATAAGTAAATATCATTAGATCAAATGCAAGAAGATTAAAGGAAATGAAATGAAACTTAAGACTTTTAGTCAACCTAGAATTTGCACAAGTTAAAAACTCTACAATTAAAGGTGTACACCAAGAATTCATAAGAACCATTCAAATTTGGAAATCAAAACAAGCAAATGAAAAGAAGCCATGTTATCAAACACACAGACAAATACTAGATAATCTTTACAAAATTTCTTGTTTGTATTATTTACTTCAAGTTTACAAAGTAATTTTGGCTCTAAGAACTCCCTCCTTTAAAAAATGGTAGTACTAAATTTTATAGAAGGATAAGGTAGTATACCAGTTATTTGCAAGATACAAATGTACAAGAAGTAAGGATAGTTTTCCTTTTTCTACAAAGTTATATAATACACTTGCTTTTCTAAAATAGATTTACCTAGAGGCAAATATGCTATAAAAATAGCATATGCCTTTACAAAAGAATATTCCATTTTAAGAATGGTACAATGCTTCACAAAAGTGGAATATTAACTAAATAGTTGGTGGGACCTACATTTGGGAACTTGTTTATTGCTACTGAAGGATGTTCATAGCCTTTTGATGCTCCTCATTAATGAGTCCCAAATCCATAGTTGGCCTTAAGAAACACTCTTCTTCCTTATCAATTAGATCATTCAATTCCCTATCATTCATAGCCATAGCTTCCTTAATGATTTTGGCCTCAGTTATCCTTTTTCTTACATTGAATATCATGTATAGGATCCTACTATTATCTACCCCAGACTGGCCTTGACTCTTGTCTCTATACATTTGCATTTTTGAGCACATAAGATCTTCATTTTTGTCACTTTGTGCTTGATTAGCACTTATTTGGCATCTATCTAGCACATTCACAACATTTTTCATAAATACCTTTAAAACACTAGTCATTTTTATTTAAAAATTTTCCTTTTCTTTCACACCATTGGATCATTACCCATGGATCAATCAAGGCCATTTATCATGACTTAGGACCTTGCCTGTGATTCACCATATTTGCATCAAACCTTGTGGTTGTGCCACTTGGCACCTTTGCAAGATTTTTGAGCTCTGTACTCTACCTCAATCACATATTAAACATGAATTTGCCACATGTTGAGCCCTTAGGCTCTCAAAGCTCTGTTGAATATTCATCATTGATTTTGGGTTGTTGGATCATCTGGTCTTGATGAAGTATGAGCCATTAATCTTGTAAAAAGCACAATATTTAATCAGTACATGATTATAAAAAGTAATTTAGGCTAAAATATTTTAAGATAATTTTATTTCATGTTTAAAAACATGCCCTATACTTAGGTTAAAGCATTTTATGCTAAGTTTCAAAACATGATATAAAGTAACCCTTTCAAATGATATAAAATACATTCATTTACCTAGATAAAATGTTAGATGAGATTGAATTTGATGGTCTCATGGATGTCAAATGGCTTTCATGAGAACATAAAATTTAAGATCATGAAGTTCTTATATTCCATATATTTTGAATTCAATTCATTACATCTGATCAAAAGCTGTGATGAAGAGAGAGCCATCGATAATGATTCAAGAAGTTACACACCATTGGTTTGAGGTTATATTAATGTTAATATTTGTATGTGGGAGCACCATTTGGTGGCTTTGTAGGGCTTCCTAGGCCTTTTAAATTTTCATTGTTACATTCACTCTGTTGGATCCTCAGTCTCGATGAGGTGAGAGCCATCGATCATGATCTAGATGCTCACACATGATTGGTTCAAAGGACTAAATGCTCAGGTTTGTCGAGTTTTCTTTAATTCATTAGATCTTTCACCATGATGAGGCATGTACCATCAAATCTATAAAGAATCAAGGTATTTAAGTTAGGACTCAATTAGAAATAAAACTTAAGCTAAAACATTACGGCTAAGGTCTCATCCATTTTGACAAACATGAATGGGGCCTTAGAATTAAGACTTTAGGCTAAAAGGGTAACAAAAAAGGCCATGCTAGAAAAATTAAAAGGACCATGTCAATACAAAATTTAAACTTGGTGGAAATATAAGGAATAAAAAGGGAGAAACTAAAGGGTAATAGGCATAATGTTTAGGCTAAGGTTTGGTCATGTTAATAAACATGATTAGGCCTTAACATGAAAATTAGGACTTAAATCTAAAATGAATTTGAAATATTCCCACCAAAAGTGTTCCTATCAATATTTAAATTTGAACTAGGGGTTCAAATTAGGGTTTGATGAAAGGAAGGTTTCATTGCATGAATCCAATAGTGAGATTATTTAGATCAAAGGCTAGTAAAAGCCTGGATGAAGATAAATAGTGAGGATCTAAGCATGATCCATTTATAAAGGCTCCATAAAAACTATAAATTATCTCACAAAGGGAAACTATTAACAACATTAAGTAACCTTAAAGCAAAACCACAAACTAGTAGGCCAACTTTATCAAAGTGGATGATCTTCAAATTCTAATAATATTCAAAACAAGTCATGCTTTTAGTGTTAAGTTTCAAAATATCTCAAGGGTACCAATTTTTATAAATGGGGGTATGCTGACCTCAGAAAATGGTGACTTCTGAGGGAAATATAGCAATATATTAGAATTCATAGACTCTAGTTCAAACTAATTATTAAGTTATTTATTCCATTTGATCAGGCACCATCATTAAGATCAGTTCATGGTTAGAAAAATATTACATATGAAAAATTAAGATCAAACATAAAAACTCAGTCATGTTGTGTGTGTGATTTGATTCTACTTATTGATTACTAAAGGATTTATCCAAGCATCCATATCCCTGACAAAGATGCCTTTGACTCCACTCAAGGCCTTTCTCTACTACTAGTCAGGTGTCTATAGCCCTAGTAGAGATTACCAGATTCACCTTTGCTTGGAAAGCTTTTGATTTTACAATAAGCTCTTATTTTTTTATTTTTTAGATCATCTTTTGGCCTTCTAGCAAAGGTTGGGAACTAGGTTAGTTGGGTTTAGTGATTTGATCAAGTGTTTGATTTTTAGATAATCATCCTTGGTTGTAAACTTTGTCCCAAGCAATTAATGTTTTTAAAGTGCAAGCAAGACTATGTTCTAATAGTTTAAGCTTTCATCCCACATTTGAAATCCTTCTTAAAACTAAGATTAGATCATAACGACATTTAAAATCTCAAGGAATAATTAACTTATCCACCAGTCTTTACTAATTTATCTAAACTGCAACATCAATCTCACATTTCAACAACCCATGATCAACCAATGTTGAGAAGTCATATCTTTATTTTGAAATGTGAAGCTTTTGAGAAACCTAGATGAAACTCAAGCTGAGGTTTGTTCAAAAGGAATTATTTATAAGTAAGAAAAAAATCACTAAGGTAAAAAAAAATATGTATAGGTATTATATACAAATAAGGGACAGGAAGGAAAAAAAACAAGAAAGAAATAACAGGGAAGAAACTAATCTAAGCCCTATACTAACTTCATAAAAAACTTACCTCCAAGATCAAATGGAAAATTATTTAATCTACTACATAACCTTGAATCATGATTACTTCCATACCACAGCCTCTTCTTATAGATAGGATCATTTATATGCTTGTGTCTTCTAGGTGAGGTAGTTTGATCTCCTATCAGCCTCCTTAGATACATGGATCAAAAATATGACTCTAAGAGCCAATCATATTCTTCCCAAATTATCCTACTTTGTAGTAGGAGTGATAGTTATATTTCATCCATAGATAGATAGTAGCTTAAATCATCTTCACCCAATAATGGTAGCTCAACTTGCATTCTCAGACTGGTGTCTTCATTAGGTTCTTTTTGAGGTAGATGTGTATTATCAATCTTTGTACAAAAAATATTCCAATTCATCCCAAAAGGCTTCTTCATCTTGATCGATTGAATGATGTACATCTAGAATCTCATCATGAGAAACATGTTAGTCCCCTATTCCTAACCTCTTGATGAAGTCATATGACAATATTCGATCTGATTCACTCACTCCATCTTCATTGTCAATGAAGGGAGGCAACTCTTCTATCCAATTAGGGTCTAGATTCTCTTGGTTTTGGGCCTCCAAAATAATATAATCTTCTATGAACTCTAGATCATTGGTGAAATCTTCAAATAAATCATCCTTGTGTTGTCTTATTTCATCATCTACCATCTCTAATTATTTGATTCCATTTAAGAAATCATGGAATGACTGTTGGCAGTGATCTTCTTTAGGGGTATTCTCCATTTCATAAATAAATGAGTATTGGTTACCTTTCTAGTTGTCTTCTAAATAAAGATCATGTTGTACTTGATCCATATCTACTTCCATCAACTCTTCCTCTCCATTTATAGGTGTACCAATAATGATGTCTTGTTGATCTTCAATTGTAATCTCTTTTACATCTTCAAGAATATAAGTTCCCTCAGATCAAATTTATTCAATTGGCTCATCTTCATCTTCAAATGAAAAATCAAAGGCTTCATTGAAACCTTGAGATGCTCCTACAAATCTAGATGTCCCTGGAACAAAGTTTTGATTAGGCACAATTTTTGAGGTTTCAAAAATATTACAATAATTAGTGATAATAATATCATGGAAAGTCATGTGTATGTCCTTAGCTGATACATTATTATGGCTATCATGAAACCTATTTAGAGGCCTATCAAACCTTTGGGAAGCATAGTTTGTGTCATAGTCTTCCCTATTGTTTCCTACTTATTTTTGAAACTAAATAGAGTTAGTGCTTAATTTTTGGACCATTTCAAATATCAAGTCATTCAAGTTTTTTGGTGTCTCAGGGTCATGAATTGGAGCATTATTACTAGTTGTGGGTACTAAATTTCTATGGTTTTGTGGATGGGATCCACTTGTAGTACTATTTAGGAACTCTAAGTGTTGGCCAAGATATGCATGACTCAAGGGAAAATGGTTCTAAACTAGTGTTAAAGTATGCATACTAGGAATGACATTCTAAACAAGCCAATTTGAATTTACATTAGACATGAAATATGCCGTTTGACCTTGGGGCTGCATTTGGTCATTAATGACTACAACTTCAGAAGAGGCTTGAGTCAATGTGTTTATGACTAAAAGAGATCTTTTTAGGAACATAGAGGTCAAGGGATCTATAACATCCTTATAAATCTCTAAGGCCAAAGCATCATTGGGTCTATAAGGGGATGTAGTTTTTACTAAACATTTTTTGGAACTGAGTGTTAAAGGCTCTAATGGTTTCATTAACATCCCTTTTAATTGTGGTAAACTATTGCTACAAGACATAGGAACTAATAATTTTGCCAAATTGATCAATGAAGATATTATTGAAGTTATTATAGCTAGTAATTAATCCTCTAGAAGATTAATAAAACATTCATAGGTAGCATCTTTAAAATTAAATGGCAATAACCTATAGGCTACATCTTCATAAATCACATTCAACAATCTCGTAGCAGCTTTAAAACTTCTGACATGCTCTTTAGCTACGACAACATTATTAGGACTAAAAGAAGGCAAATATCTTTAAAAATTCCAAGGAAGATCATGTACTATACCTAGTACATTGATTTAAGAACCACCTATCCAAGCCATACCTTGAACACATGAGTACCTTGAACTAGTGAAGTAGATTGGGAGCCTTAGGATTTTTGCTCACTTTGGTCTTGATTTTGCAATTCCAACTTAAGGACTTTGAATCCTATTTGAAGTATGATGTGTCAAGTTAATATTTATAGAGAACAAGGATTAAACTTGAACATTAAGCTAATTTTTCAAAGATTCATATAAAAAATAATAAAGGACATCACTCTTTAACTAAGTTATCTCAAAGAGGTGTCCAAATACACTAGTATGAAAGATCTTTACACGTTCAAGTAAAAATAAATTCAAATTTGCAAAGTATTTATGAATATTTGATCAAAATATCTATTACTAACATCAAATTAGTTAGATTCATATATCTAAAGTTATCTTTACCATAACTAAGCATATGTATTCAAAGAATGTCAATTTTTGTCTAAATAAGCCCAAAGACCAGTCTAAAACATTGAAGATCACCAAAATTTACACAGTTATGCTAAAAGAAACAAAAATATGTATATAATAGAGTGGTCTTTGATCAAAATACACTAAAACTAGTAAAGGTCCTACAAATTTGCAAAGATTTGTTGAGGCCCCTCCTTCTAGCACCAGTGAAGCTCCTCTTGTTAATGCCTAAATGTGTACCACAGGTGCCCAGAGTGTTTAGTGAACACTTCTCATTTTTGAATTCCTAATAATATAATGCATGAGTTGCATTTTGTGGTAATCATGTTATCTGTTGGTGGAATAAATGCAAAACAAGTGATTGTTTCACAATATTTATATTACTTGGTGGTTGGGACCCATCATGGCCAAACAATATATCTATACAAAGTATCTAGTAATTATGCAAATAATAGTGAATGATGATCAAGAACTAAATTAATAATTAATTTAGGATGGATATTTATAATTACAAGCTAAACTAAGGTGATCCATGTTAAAAATAAGAAAAAAGAAAAGGTAGGGTAGAAAGAAATGTTGTTGATCTTCATTCCAGACATCATGACAAAGTTCAAGTCTCATCCAGGTAGGCAATTAAAACCAATGTAATATATGAAACTGATTGATCCAAAATCCTACCATACATTAGGAAAACTCCTAAGGAAGGTGGAAATAATGCAAATAAAAATCAAGTTCACTTTAAAGATTCTACCCCTACAAGCAAACAACATTGGCTCAAATGCAAGAAGAGTAAAGGAAATGAAATGAAACTAAAGACTTTTAGTAAACCTAGCATTGGCACAAGTTAAAAAATATAAAATTAGAGGTGCACACTAAGAATCTATAAGAACCATTCAAATTTGGAAATTAGAACAAGCAAATGAGAGAGAAGCCATGATAGCAAACACACAAACAAATACTAGACAATCTTTGTTGAATTCCTTGTTTGTATTGCTTGCTCCAAGTTTAAAAAGTAATTTTGGCTCTAATAACTCACCCACTTTACAAAATGGTAGTATTGCCTTTTATATAAGGACAAGGTAATATACCAGTTAGTTGTAAGATACAATGTATAAGAAGTAAGGATAGTTGTCTTTTTTCTACAAAGTTATAGAATACACTTGCTTTTATAAAATAAACTGGTCTAGAGGCATATATGCTAACAAACTAGCATATGCCTTTACAAAATCATATTCCATTTTCAAAAAGCTATAATGCTTCACAAAAGTGGAATATTAACTAACTAGCTGGTGGGCCTTGCACTTGAGAACTTGCTTGTTGCTACTAAAGGATGTTCATAGCCTTTTAATACTCCTCATGAATGAGTCCCAAATCCATAGCTAGCCTTAAGAGACACTCTTCTTCCTTTTCATCTAGATCATTCAAATCCCTATCATAACTATCCATAGCTTCCTTAATGCTTTAGGCCTTAATTATCCTTTCTCTTGCATTGAAGATCATGTCCAAGATCCTGCCATTATTTACCCCATATTGGCCTTGACTCTTGCCTCTACACATTTGCATTTTTTAGCACACAAGATCTTCATTTTTATCACTTTGTGCTTGCATGGAACTTATTTGGCATCTATCTATAACTTTCATGGAATTTTTCATAAATTCCTTTAAAGCACTAGTCATTGTTATTTAAAATTTTCCCTTTTGTTTTACATCATTAGATCATTGCCCATAGATCAATGTGGGTCATTGATCATGATTTGGTACCTCACCTGTGATTGGTAGTCTTTGCATCAAGCCCTGTGGTTATGACACTTAAAACCTTTGTGGGATTTTTAAGCTCTATACTCTACCTTAGTCACATATTGAATGCACATCTACCATGTTTTGAACCCATGGGCTCTCTGAGCTCTACTAAATATCTGCCAATAATTTTGCATTATTGGATCATCTGGTCCTGATGAAGTGTGAGCCATTTATCTTAAAATATGTGTGAGATTTAATTAGTACATGATTATAGAAAGTAGATTAGGCTAAAATATTTTAATCTAAACTTATTGCATGTTAAAAAACATGGCCTAGACTTAGGTTAAAGCATTTTATGCTAAGTTTTGAAACATGATATAAAGTGGCCCCTTCAAATGATATAAAATACATCCATTTGCATAGACAAAATGTTAGATGAGTTTAAATTTGATGGTCTCATATATTTAAATGATGGCCTCATGGATGTCAAATGATATTCATGAGAAAATAAAATGTAAGCTCAGGAAGTTCTTGTATTCCATAGATTTTAGATTCAATTTGCTCCATTCGATCAAAAGCCATGATGAAGTGAGAGCCATCAATCATGATCCAAATGGTTACAAGATATTGGTTTAGGGTTATATTAACGTCAATATTCATGTGTGGGAATACCATGTGATGGCTCTATGGGGCTTCTTAGGCCTTTTGAATTTGCATCATTACATTTGATCTGTTATATCCTTAGTCCTAATGAGGTGAGATCTATCGATCATGAACTAGATGATAGCACATGATTGGTCCAAAGGATTAAATGATTAAGTTTTTAAAGATTTCTTCACTCCATTAGATCTTTTACTTGAGATGAGGCACAAACCATTGGATCTGCAAAGAAGCATGGTATTTAAGTTAGGACTTAGAAATAAAACTTAGGCTAAAGCATTAAGGATAAGGTCTCATTCATGTTGACAAACATGAACAGGGCCTTAGAATTAAGATTTTAGGCTAAAAGGGTAACAAGGGGGCCATGATAGAAAAATTAAAAGGACCCTATAAATACAAAATTTAGACTTGGTGGAAATATAAGGAATAAAAAGGGGAAAATAAAGGGGACTAGGCATAATTTTTAGGCTAAGGTTTGGTGTTAAGAAGCATGACCAGGCCTTAACATGAAAATTGGGGCTTAAATCCAAAATGAATTTGAAATATTCCCACCAAAAGTGTTCCCACCAATATTTGAATTTTAACTAGGGGTTCAAGTTAGTGTTTGCTAAAAGGAGGGTTTCATTGCATGAATCCAATAACGAGATTCTTCTGATCAAAGGCTAGTAAAAGCCTGAATAAAGATAAACAGTGAGGATCTAAGCATGATCCATTTATAAAGGCTCCATAAAACCTAAAACTTATCACATGAAGGGAAACTATTAATAAACTTAGGTAACCTTAAATTTTACCACAAACTAGTAGGCCAACTTTATCAAAGTGGATGATCTTCAAATTCTAACAATTTTCAAAACAAGCCATGATTTTAGTGCTAAGTTAAAAAATATCTCAAGTGTCCCAATTTTTAGAAATGGGGGTATATTGACCTCAAAATTTTGTCTCCATTAATGGCTTAGATAGACCTAATCATTATACATAGTTAAAATGCAGGATTGACATTCATGGATAGAGTCATCAGCAAGACTATGAAGTGTAGGTATAAATATGAGAAAAAGAGTATTTCATTATCCCCTAAAACCATTTCAAATTTTCTACACAATTATATCTTGAACTCTTGAGGGAAGGAATCCAACAATCTAGATAGACTTATTAGGTCTAAACAGGCCTAAGCAGGCCTATGCCTAAACTAGAAACTTTTACTTATTCAGAGGATAGATTGAGGTGTGTAAATGTATTTAAATGGAAAAAAGAAACCTAGAATAATTAATGAAAATTTGATAACCTCGGTTTGAAATAGAAAATATGCCAAACCCACCCCAAGGTTTACATAGCCATGATCTTTGCCAAACCCTAATACTGTTATATGAGAATATGTAGGAACATAGTGGTGAAAGATTTGATCCTAAGTAATTATTAGGGTCTTAGGGGTATGTTACATGGTACTCACAAAATACATAAAAAATATTGAAAGTAAAACTACTCATATCTCATACCAAACTCCAAATAACTTAGACTAATAGTAAATTGTTGTCTACAAATAGTCACACGAGTAAGTGAAGACAAGTTGAAGTTTGACAATCCAAAGGTAGTTGCACAGGGGTGAGAATAGAAGTTAAAGGGAGTATTATAATGAGGTTCATCCCCTAGAGTAACTTTTAGGCTATATAGACCCATAACACTCAGTCTAGGCCTATTTGGCCGAAAATCCTGTCTTAGGCCTATAAAGTCCACATCACCATGAGAGTATGCCCAGACCCTCCTAAGAAATTTTGACACCATGAGAAGGTATAGGGGGATGATTCAGGTCCAGGTGATTTAAATTATGGTAGTACAAAATAATGGTACATTTAGTCTTTAATCCATTTTCAAATTAAATAGTGTATACAACTATTTCTATCCATCATTTCAATGCTTAGATCTCTCACCACAAAGGGACTTGAGGTGAATTCTCTTAGTGGAAATTGAGCACCCATGTGTACTTTAAATGCATGGAGGAGAGAGTTGGTTTTAAGGGACCACTTTAATAAATTAATGTTAAGATTGTTGATAGGTCTAGAAGACTTATAAAGAGTGCAAGGTACATCATCTTACGTTCATATCTATCTACACTAGTTTCATGAGAACCAAAGCTTGTCAGAGGCTTTAGGGGGTTATATGGACTAAACACCCTTGATCATAAGTTTGGGATTGGAGATATCATATTAATGAACAATCGCTAAGATGGTAAACCTAAAAAACCCCCCTTAAACCCTACTATAGACCTAACCTAATAAAAGTGAAGATTTTGGCAACCAAACACTCCTAAATAACCCTAAAAACACTTAAATCACAAATTACACTCAAAAGAGACCCTGCCATGATACTGGTTTATACAGGCACTATACAATATTGTCAAAAAGTGTGTTGGTGAAGACAAGTTGAAGTTTGAGCATCTAAAGGTAGTTGCAAAGGGGGCTGAATAGAAGATAAAGGGAGTATTATAATGAGGTTAATACCCTCAAGTAATCTATAGGCCATCTAGACCCATAACACTCAATCTAGACCTGTTTGGCCTAAAAGCCTATCTTAGGCCTATAAAGCCCACATAACCATGGGAGTATGCCCAGACCCTCCTAAGAAATTTTGACACCATGAGAAATTATAAGGGGATGATTCAAGTCCAAAAAAGGTGATTTCAAATAGGCTAGTACAAAATAATGGTCAATTTAGTCTTTAATCCCTTTTCAAATTCAATAGTGTATACAACCAGTTCTAGCCATCATTCAAATTATTAGATCTCTCACCACATAGGGACATGAGGCAAATTCTCTTAGTGGAAATTGAGGACCCATATGTACTTGAAATTCATAGAGGAGAGAGTTAGTTTTAGGGGGCCACTTTTATGAATGAATGTTAAGATTGTTGACAGATCTAGAAGGCCTGCAAAGTGTGTAATTCCATCATCTTATGTTCAAATCTCTCCACACCAGTTGCATGGGAACCAAAGCTTGTTAGAGGCTTTAGGGGGTATATGGACTAAAAATACATGACCATAAGTTTGGGATTGGAGATCTCATCTTTATAAATAATTGTTAAGGTGGTAGACCTTCAAAACCCTACCATAGACCTGACCTGAGAAAAGTGAAGATTTTTGCAACCAAAAACTCTTGAATGACCCTAACAACACCTAAATCACAAATTACACTCAAAAGAGACCCTACCATAGTACTAGTCTGTATGAACACTATACATAATTGTTAAAAAAGTGTGCTAGTGAAGACAAGTTGAAGTTTGTGCATCCAAAGGCAGTTACACAAGGGTGAGAATAGAAGATAAAGGGAGTATTTTAGTGAGGTTAATCACCTCAAGTAACTTATAGTCCATATAGACCCATAACACTCATTCTAGGCCTATTTGGCCTAAAAGCCTATCTTAGGCCTATAAAGCCCACATAATCATGGGAGTGTGCCTAGACCCTCCTAAGTAATTTTGACATTGTGAGAAGGTATAGGGGAATGATTTAGGTCCAAAAAAGGTGATTTAAAATAGGGTAGTACAAAATAATGGTCACTTTAGTCTTTAATCCCTTTTCAAATTCAATAATTTAGATAGGCAGTTATAGCCATCATTTCAATGCTTAGATCTCTCACCATAGAGGGACTTGAGGAAAATTATCGTAGTGGAAATTGAGGACCCATATGTACTTCAAATTCATAAAGGAGAGAGTTGGTTTTAAGGGCCCACTTTTATGAATGAATGTTAAGATCACTAACAGGTCTAGAAGACTTGTAAAGAATACAAGGTCCATCATCTTATGTTCATATCTCTCCACACCAGTTGCATTGGAACCAAAGCTTGTTAGATGATTTAGGGGAGTATATGGACTAAACATCCATGAGCATAAGTTTGGGATTATAAATCTCATCTTAATGAACAATTGTTAATATGGTAGACCTCCAAAACCCTCCTTAAACCATACTATAGACTTGACCTAAGAAAAATGATGATTTTGGAAACCAAACACTCTTGAATGACCTTAACAACACCTAAATCACAAATTACACTCAAAAGAGACCCTACCATAGTACTGGTTTGTATGGACACCATAGAGAATTGTCAAAATAGTGTGATGGTGAAGACAAGTTGAAGTAGCATCCAAAGGTAGTTTCACAGGGGTGAGATCAGAAGATAAAGGGAGTATTATAATGATGTTAATCCCCTCAAGTAACCTATAGGCCATCTAGACCCATAACACTCAGTCTAGGCTTGTTTGGCCTAAAAGCGTGTATTAGGCCTATAAAGCCCACATCACCATGGGACTATGCCCTGACCCTCCTAAGCAATTTTGACACCATGAGAAGGTATATGGGGATGATTCATGTCTTAAAAAGGTGATTTAAAATATGGTAGTATAAAATAATGGTCAATTTAGTCATTAATCCCTTTTCAAATTCAATAGTGTATTCAACCAATTATATCCATCATTTTAATGCTTAGATCTCTCACCACAGAGGGACTAGAGGAAAATTATCTTAGTGGGAATTGAGGACCCATATTTACTTGAAATTCATGGAGGAGAGAGTTGGTTTTAGGGGACCACTTTTACTAATGAATGTTAAGATTATTGACAAATTTGGAAGGCTTGCAAAGAGTGCAAGGTCCATCATCTTACATTCATATCTCTCCACAATTTTTGCATGGGAACCAAAGCTTGTTAGAGGCTTTAGGGGGTATATTGACTAAACATCCATGACCATAAGTTTGGAATTGGAGATCTCATCTTTATGAACAATCATTAAGATGGTAGACCTCCAAAACCTCCTTAACCCCTACTATAGACCTAACGTAATAAAATTGAATACTTGGAAACGAAATACTCTTGAATGACCCTAACAACACCTAAATAAAAAATTACACTCAAAAGAGACCCTACCATAGTACTAGTTCGTATGGACACTATATAGAATTGTAAGTGTGTTATTGAAGACAAGTTGAATTTTGAGCATCCAAAGGTAGTTACATAGGGGTAATAATAGAAGATAAAGGAAGTATTATAGTGAGATTAATCCCCTCAAGTAATCTATAGTCCATCTAGACCCATAACACTCAGTCTAGGTCTGTTTGGCCTAAAAGCCTATCTTAGGCCTATAAAGCCCACATCACCATGGGAGTATGTCTAGAACCTCCTAAGCAATGTTGACACCATGAGAAGGTATAGGGGGATAATTTATGTCCAAAAAAGGTGATTTTAAATAGGGTAGTATAAAATAATGGTCAAATTAGTATTTAATCCCTTTTCAAATTCAATGATGTATACAAATAGTTCTAGCCATCATTTCAATGCTTAGATCTCTCACCATAGAGGGACTTGAGTCAATTTATCTTAGTGGGAATTGAGGACCCATATGTATTTTAAATTCATGGAGGAGAGAGTCGGTTTTAGGGGACCACTTTTATGAATGAATGTTAAGATTTCTGATAGGTCTAGAAGGTTTGCAAAGAGTACAAGGTCCATCATCTTATGTTCATATCTATCCACTCTAGTTTCATGGGAACCAAAGCTTGTTACATGATTTAGGGGGTATATTGACTAAACATCCATGACCATAAGTTTGGGATTGGAGATCTCATCTTTATGAACAACCATTAAGATGGTAGACCTCCAAAACCCTCCTTAAACCCTATTACAGACCTGACTTAAGAAAAGTGAATATTTTAGTAACCAAAAACTCTATAATGATGCTAAAAACACAAATAACAAATTACACTCAAAAGAGACCCTGCCATAGTATTGGTTTGTACAAATGTTGTACAAAATTGTCAAAAAGTGTTTTGGTGAAGATAAGTTAAAGTTTGAGCATCCAAAGGTAGTTGCACAGGGGTGATAATAGAAGACAAATGGAGTATTATAGTAAGGTTAAACCTCTCAAGTAACCTATAGACCATCTAGACCCATAACACTCATTCTAGGCCTGTTTGGCCTAAAAACCTATCTTAGGCCTATAAAACCCACATCACCATGGGAGTATGCCCAGACCCTCCTTAGAAATTTTAACACCATGAGAAGGTATAGGGGTATGATTTAGGTCCAAAAAAGGTGATTTCAAATAGGTTAGTGAAAAATAATGTTCAATTTAGTCTTTAATCCCTTCTTAAATTCAATAGTGTATACAACCAATTCTAGCCATCATTTCAATGCTTATATCACTCACTATAGAGGGACTTGAGGCAAATTATCTTAGTGGGAATTGAGGACCCATATGTACTTGAAATTCATGGAGGAGAGAGTTAGTTTTAGCACTTAATTTTATGAATGAATGTTAAGATTGATGATAGGTCTAGAAGGATTACAAAGAGTGAAAGGTCCATCATCTTACATTCATATCTCTCTACACTAATTGATTGGGAACCAAAGATTTTTATAGGATTTAGGGGGGTATATGGACTAAACATCCATGGCCATAAGTTTGTGATTGGAGATCTTATTTTTATAAACAATCATTAAGATGGTAGACCTCCAAAATGCTCCTTAAACCCTACTACAGACTTGACCTAAGAAAAGTGAATATTTTGGTAATCTAACACTCCTAAATGACCCTAACAACACCTAAATCACAAATTACACTCAAAAGAGACCCTACCATAGTATTGGTTCTTATGGGCACTGTAAAGAATTGTCAAAAAAGTGTGCTTTTGCAAGGTTTTGAGAGATTTATAGGGTGTAGAGTTGATTTAAAAGATGACTATCATTGGAAAGGAGGTTTGACACTTGTTTCATCTTCCCAAGACATTATATGTCCAAAAATATATCTATAAATGCCTCTATAAGTCCCTTCCAAACATATAGTCTATAGATATGAGAGGGAAGGTGACTTAGTCACCTAGTTTGGCAAGTTTGCAAGTGTGAGAAACTCAAGAAGACATATATCATGGTATGTAACATTTTTTCAGACCTAAAACTCACTTATTCAGGTGATCTCAAGGTCTCATAAAAGTTTTTATGGATACCAAACACATACAGTTAGGTAATTAAGCCTAATTAGCCTATTTGGCCTACTTGGTCAATAAAGAGAGTTAAAGGTTGGTGTAGCTAGGATATTGAGGGAGTTAATGTAGGTTTATCACCCATTTAATTGATCCTTAATGGGAAATCAATTCATATTCTATGGTCATAATTGAGAAAGAAGTTAATTTATTGACTTGGTTAATATGCCTTAAAGGAATATGGATTATTGTATGTTTTATGATGGCTTAATTACATCTTATTAAAGTTGTAACTACCAATAAAATGAGATATTTGACTAAATAAGTGCATTTCCATGATTTAATAGAGGTTGAACAAGTCAACCATAGCATCCACTACCCCACCTCAATGCTTAAAGTGGTCATTAAAGAGACCAATGCATGGAGAGTCATTTGGGAGGCTATTATGACTATGGTAACTGATTTTTAATTAAAGTAATGAATGTAATATGGTAATTTATGACATTTTATTCTCACCTCCATACCACTCTCCATCTCTTTCTCTCCTTATTATACTATATATTTAGGCCTTAGGCCTCAATTTGTAATCCCTCTCTTAGGCATGAGGAGACTCTACCTAGATTGGCACTTTGTAACCCCTTAAGCTAATAAAATGACTATATTTTAAACTCTTTGATGAAAGTTTAATGTGTTATATTATTTTTATTTGCACATGTGGTAGTTTCCTCCCTTGGCAGGTCCTAATTTCACCTAATTGCTAGTATATAATCTTATGCAAGTCACATATAGCGATTGAATGTTAAGTGGTTAAGATTGGAGTGGATATTTGATTGGTTAGAGCCTTGATATATCCCTTTCATCATTACCCTCATGTTTTGACCGTTTAGTGAAACCTTTATGTGAAACATTTTTGCATAGGAGTCCTTGGAGTTAGAAGGTTTTATCACTTATATTACTTGATAGTGTTTGTTGAAGTCTAAATTAAGTGGATGAATGATTATATTGGCAACCCAATAGTAATATTCTTAGTGAACTAAGCTAAATAGATTCACCAGGGGAGTTAGCCCCATAATCTATAGGTTTGGTCTCATTATAAGTTCACCATAGCCTTTAGGCCATTCCCATGTTAGTCTAGGTTTGAAGTATAATTAAACAGTTTCTTTTACAGTGTGAAAATTAGGTTACTAAAAATTATAACATGCCTAGTGGGACCACATTCAATCATTATATCCTTCACAACATCTTGGTCATCATAATAAGTTTCAAGCACTTACAAACTAGGTTGCAGTCATAATTTTATGATGAGAGTTATCATATAGTCATCATCTCAAAGGTAATAACATTTCTTGTTCATAGATCATTGTTATTCATGTGCATTGTGATGAGTTATGGCTACATATGGGGTAGAATTCTATCACACACTTCCTTATCAATATCCCTATAACTCATATCAGTTCCATTATGAAATCTACCAGCCCTACCTTGACCCTTGTCAACAATATGAGAGTTATCATCAAGCATATGATCCTCCAATACCAAGGATGCCACTCTAAACCTCATTGTGAGCCTCATTCACCTCCTTGGTATCATACTTATCAATATAACCAGTCATGGAAACCTCATGATGTTATTGATCGGTCCAACCATGTCCCAAAAAAATCTATATCAAGCCTCGAAATGACCTTGTTGAGATATGAAAGACACATGATGAACAGTGACACCTTGAGAGGGGATGTCCAAGAAATCCCTAGGCATGAGATTGAGAACATGAGGACATTACATCAAGCTAAATAAGAGTGGGATTTTTTATGAGACAAGGTCATTCAAACATCAACAGTGACATGTTAGATATAAAGGGTCTAGTTTCAAATATTAGGGATAAATTAGTAACATGTGAGGGGTAATAAGTTCACCATTATCAATAGTATGTCACCTCTTTCATTACACATCAATTCTCCATTGAACTACCCTTTCCCCCTCAATAGTCTCAAATAAATATTTGTCACAACCCTCAAAGTTCCTCACAATCCTTACCGACTTTTCCTTCTTGGAGGTCTTTCCAAGAAAGAGTTTAAAGGGAGGGAAAAGTGTGTCTTGAGAAGGCTGAGTTTTATGATTCACAATAGACTTTGCAAGGCCATTCAACTTCTAATCAACATGATTAAACCTCCAATCAAATGGTTCTTGACTTTGAGGCTCACCTTGCTAAATAGATTGAATTTGTAGACAAGCATCTACATTAGTCAATAGTAGTTGTAGGAGAAACACAATCCTAGTTGAAGACACCTTCATTCCTTCCCCAAGTTGTGACACATGTGAAGGAAACCCCTACATATAATTTTCCAACTTGGAAAAAATGCAACAACGAACAGAAGGATGAGATCAGTAAAGTATAAGCCAAGATGTTGAATTTTAATTATATTTAGAAAACACTCATCCCCCACCCTTCTCTCCTCAATATTCCATGGCCTTTCCCTCATGGAGGTATATTCAAGACAAGTGCAGCAGAAAGAGGAAGTGAAGGTTTTCAAAAGTGGGTAGCTCAATGATCATGATAAATCATCTAAAACACCATTGTATTTTACTCATATTATTTTCCTTTTTCAAGGATCCACAATGCCATTCCTTGAGAAGGAGCTTGTTCTTGGTGAGATAAATGAAGGAGATCTAGTTGTAGTGATATATGATGAAAGTGATTTGACTGAGAAAGAATACAAAATCACCATTGGGATACCCCTGTTAAGGATAGGTATGAATCAATATTTCATAATGTAAAAGAGGATGAACTATAAAATCTTTCTTGCATGCAAAATAAGTTTCAAAAATAAGACACTTCAACTAAATAGAAAAGCAAGCCCAAGATGATGGAAAGAATGATGAAGTGTTTGTTGAAGTAGTACCAAGTGAGGATATCTTGTCATTTAGCATGACTCATGAAGTTCAAGATGTTTGTCATGAATGTCTTGATAAGCACCATCCCATGTGGAGTAGAGTGAAATCATAAACCAAGACATGGAAGATTAGGAGCAGCTCATGATTGAGGTAAAATTAGCATTATTGATACAAAGAAGGCAAGTTTGGAGTAAATACAATTGGGTTCTTGACCTACTTAGCCAATCTGTACACTTGAGAGTAGAACAAGAAAATCCAATTTCTCCCCTAAGAGGCCATAGACATGCCAATTCCCCTATCTACAAATGGGAATCCTCATATAGTGAGCAATGCTTGGTTGGACTCAAATCAAGGCATGACAATCAAACCTCATGGTGCCATAGTGATCAGACAAGTTTTCCATTTGATCCTAGATGAAAGAATTTGATCTCAAGTTAGTTATTTTAGTTATTTTTGTCTTGTTTCAATAAGTGGTCAACACAAGTTTAGTCTGATGCCTTGTTATTTTGTTGTCTTATCTTGTTGTTTTCCTTAGTTTAGGTGTGTTTTTTTAGGTTTAGGTGATGTTTCTTTGGTTTTTTCTATTTGAGTCTTGTTAGTTTTTTGTATTCTAAGAATGGTCATCAAGTATTACTACTATGTATGAATCATCATTGTCATGAAGATGAGTGGCTTCTCTTGACCAATAGGCTAGTCATCCCTTGTGAGTTGCCAAAAATATTAGCAATTTGGCCTCCTAAGGCCAAATTTCAACCCCTATAACCAAAAACTTTTTATGACAACCATATAAGCCTATTCATGGTGATTTCTTGCATGATCATGTCGTTATTGATCCTATTTTGAGCTTTGGTAGCATTTTTAGAAGTGTCATTGTCTATTCTAGAGCCTTTTTATGAATCCATTATGTCATGGCTACCTTGAGTCTATTTGGTGAGGTGACAGTAGTTATAGTGATCATGGAGTGAATATGAAAGTGTCAAGCTGTCTTATGAAGTTCTAATGGTGGTTTAATGTCATTATTCATGGTTTGGTCATTCAATCTATTTCAAGTTGTCATAAACCCCTTAAAAGCCCTTTTAAGACCCTTAAATATGTGATATGAGTCAATATGACTTATAAAATCTTCAGAAAAAGAGAATATTTTAGTGTTTCATTATTTAAATGGGTATTCAAGAGGTCTTATTCTCATTATATATTCTTGGCTGTGCATTTCATATCCTTAAAAGTCCTTTTATGAGCTCATATTCACCTCCCACTAGTCAAATAGACCCTACACATGGGAAAACATGACTTTTTAGCTCCTCCCTTTCCATACCATCAGTTTTAAAATGATATTTGACCCATGTTTTCTCTTCTTATGACCTCTAATGATGGTTTCAAGCTTGAAATATGGAAAAAATGTAGAAAAGATAGTGTTTTCAACTATTTCTTATAGTTTGTATGGTCAGTCCATATAAAAGAGAATCAAAATTTGTAGGTGGGATCATGGTAAGTTTTCCAATGGATTTTTAGGTCAAAAGGATTGAATACAAGCTCAAAACCAAACTTCTCTCTCCATTGAGCTCCTTTGCAGCTTGGTAGAGCCCTTCAGTTTTACGGATGGTATGGACATGAGAAATAAGATGGAGGTATTAAAATTTGGTAAAATTAAGGGACCTTAGATATATTCCATCTTTGGTAATTTTTTATCAATTTGACTTTTTCTCCTTTACGAACAATCATTAACAATGTAGGTCACTGATAATGACTTCTACAATCAAGCAAGTTATCAATTTTCCATGTTTTCTCCTTTCATGAGCATCGTGGTAGAGAAATTAAAGATATGAGAGATTTTTATGGGTGTACACCACCTTCCTACAATAATATTTAACCTCATCTCAAATGTGTGAGGGTGTGGGAGTAAGGAAAACATTCTTGTTCTCTCTATTTACAAACTATAAACAAATTTCCATATGTTACACAGTGCCCAAAGCTTGGAAATGTAGGTTAATGGTGGATATGGGTTGGGTAATATTTACTTGGAATATAATTAATCTTATTTACCTCCCATGCTCAACTAACCCTCCTCAAACCAAATAACTTTTCATAATCCTATCTCAGGCCTATGACTATTGTGTATGAAATGTGAAGTTCTTTTTAATACTTGTGAAGGGTCTTAGAATTATTGAAAGGCATAAAATATAAGTCCATATTTGATCCATTATCTATTTTTTTGTCTCATATTCATCCTACCATTATAAATTAACCATCCCCCCCTCAACCCACTATACAAAAGGTATACCTCTCACAATCAATTCAGGCTTGTACCTGCACATTGAAGAGATAAAGGTCTATTGACAGTTAAAAGATTGAGTTATACTATGGGTTATATTTTTAGGAATCACAAGAGTATTTTGGAGAGAGTAATATAATATGCAAACTCTATGATGAAGATGAGTGCATTGATAAGTTATTATTATGAATGGAAAAAAGAACATTAAGATAGTTAGACAGATATACTTGAGAGACTTGAAAGTCTCATGGGGGCTCAAATAGAGTTTTAGTGTTATAAATATGTGGTTTTAAAATAATATAAATGGGTAGTATTTCCCCCAAAAAAATATTATCCATTTCAAATTAGATAGATTTATTTAATATACTTAACATCAAGGGGAATTTGAGAAGGTAATATGAGCATAACCATGTGCAGGCAACTTAACAAGGTCCAAGGAAGTCTAATGGGAAAGTTAAGTGATTGGAGAGTGTCTAAGGATATAGATGACTGACTATCAAGACATGATAACTAGGCATACTCCATTTAAGTTTAGAGGCACTGGACAAAAAAGACTCACCTATCATACACAATCAAAAAGCAAATATGTCACCTATAGGCAAAATGAAGAGGACATGATCAATCATATGTGAAAGTGATAGTGGAGAGGGAAGATAGAGTTTATAGACTATTCCATAAGGGTCATAAATGATTATAATAATTGATGAAATCCCAGGTTGGTGAGATAACCTAATGGCCTAACTAGAGTAAAAGGACCTAAAACTGATGCACATAAGCCTATGCAGGCAGTCTTAAGAAAATAGGGCAAATCAGTGAGAGGTGTGGCATAAAAATTGTTTTAAAAGTTTACATATAATTTTTGTAATCCCCTTGAATTATTGTTTCATATAAAAATTTATTTAAGGTACTAAGGGTAGGTTGTCTTCACCGATGGCTTAGGCAGACCTAGTCATTATACATAGTCAAAATACAAGATTGATATTCATGGCTAGATTCATTAGCAAGACTGTGAAGTGTAGGTATAAAGATGAGAAAAGGAGTCTTTAATTATCCCCTAAAACCATTTTATATTTTCTACATGAATATATCTTGACCTCTTGAGGGAAGGAATCCAAAAATCTAGATAGGCCTATTAGGTCTAAACAAGTCTAGGTAGACGTGTGCCTAAACTAGAAACTTTTACTTATTTAGAGGATGAATTAAGGTGAGTAAATATATTTAAATGGAAAAGATAAACATATAATAATTAATAAAAATGTGATAACCTAATTTTTAAATATAAAATATGCCAAACCTAGCCCAAGGGTTACATAGCCATGATCTTCACCAAACCCTAAGACTATTGTATGAGAATATACAGGAATAGAGTGGTGAAAGATATGATCCTAAGCAAGTATTAGGGCCCTAGGGGTATGCTAAATGGTCCTCACAAACTCCATCACTAATATTTAAAGTGAAACTACTCATATCTCATACCAAACCCCAAATAACTCATACTAATAGTAAATTATTGTCTATAGGCAATCACATGAGCAAGTGAAGCTAATTTGAAGTTTGAGCATCTAAAGGTAGTTGCACAGGGGTCACAATAGAAAATAAATGGAGTATTATGATGAGGTTAAGCCCCTAAATTAACCTACATACCATCTAGACCCATAACACTCAGTCCAAGCATGTTTGGCCAAAAACCCTATTGTAGGCCTAGAAAGCCCACATCACCATGGGAGTATGCCCAAACCCTCCTAAGCAATTTTGACACCATGAGAAGGTATAGGGGATGATTTAGGTCCAAAAAAAATAATTTTAAATAGGTCAGTACAAAATAAGGGTGAATTTAGTCTTTAAGCCCTTTTTAAATTCAAAAGTGTCTACATCTAGTTCTAGCCATAATTTCAAATGCCTAGATCTCTCGCCATAGAGGGACCTGAGGCAAATCATCTTAGTGAGAATTGAGGACCCATATGTAATTGAAATTCATGGAGGAGAGAGTTAGTTTTAGGGTCCCATTTTTTTTATGAATGCATTTTAAGACTACTGACAGGTCTAGAAGGCTTACAAAGAGTGCAAGGTCCATCATCTTACATTCATATCTCTCCACACCATCTACATGGGAACCAAATCTTGTCAGAGGTTTTAACGGGGTATATGTATTAAACATCCATGACCATAAATTTGGGATTAGATGTCTCATCTCTATGAACCATCATTAAGATGTAGACCTTTAAAACCCTCCTTAAACCCTACTATAGACTTGATCTAAGAAAAGTGAAGATTTTGGCAACCAAACACTCTTGAATGACCCTAACAGCACCTGAATCACACTCAACAGAGACCTTGCCCATTGTAATGATCTATATAGACACTGCATAGAATTATTAGAAAAATGTACTTTTTTAAGGTTTTGAGAGATTTTTAGGGTGAAAATCTGATTTTAATTATGCCTATCATTAGAGGGGGAGGTTTGACACTTGTTTCATCTTCCCAAGTCATTATATGTCCAAGATTCTATTTGAAAATGCCTCTCTAATCTCCCTCTAAACAGCCAGTCTACAGATATGAGAGAGAAGGTGACTTATGTTAGTGTAGGTTTTTATTTTTCCCTATTATTTAATTAGAGAAATTATATATTTGTGCATACATGGAGTTTTCCTACATTCGTGGGATAGGTTAGCTTATGTGGAGATGTGTGTCATAGATATGTCATAGGTGTTATAAGAATGTCATAAGTAACTCCTTTGACCGGCTATTCCGGGTATGGAAGTTACTTCTCTATTCTTAGCACATTGTCACCACCTTTTGTGGAGGAGTTACAGTCTATTCTTGGGGTGCTTTGACCACCATTTGTGGAGGAGTTACTTACTAGCTCTCCTATATGTATTCTTCATTATGGCCATCTCATGTTAATGGAATATTGGATTTTCTCCAAATTGTCTATGCAATTGTCTCTTGTTTGATTTCATTTACTTTAGCATTTTGTGGTATTCACTTGCTTTGTCCCGTGCAACCACGACTCGTGCATCCTCGTTATTCGGACCTTGGTGAATCCTCTGATATGGTATCAGAGCCACCCCAGTAACTGGTTGTCTATTTTGCTATTGCTTTCATTAAAATCTAGAGCTTTGTTAAGGCATTTTTTTTGTGAAAATTTGAAAAATTTTAGGAGATATTGCTAGTTCTTTGTACTCTTGTTCCTTCCATGGCTTGTTTGGTCTCTCCATATACATGCAGGCGGGATTTTGCAAGATCTAATAATCTTGTTTCTGTCAATCAGTGTGCATATTTTGTGTTTTAATCTGAATTGCAGGTTGTCACATGCCTTTGCAATCTCTTGGTAGTTGATTCTACATTTACATGCCATTTTTTTGGTTGTTGGGGTCATTTTTTTAGCTAAAGGCGTCTATTTTACACTAGATTTGCATCTTCTATACATCAACAAGAAAAACATCTTCTAGGTTTTTTCGAAGTCTAGAAAAAACCATCTAGGTATCTGTCAATTTTTGCATACATTCTGTATACTTTGCAGAAATGTGCTCATAAAGCTACAACAGGACCCATCTTCGTTGGCAGTTGCAATTTTGAAGGCAGTTTTCAAATGCTCTGTTCTTGCTCATATGGACTCCTTTTCCCACAAAATGTTTTTTTATTTTGGCTATTTTTTCATGCTCTATGCACTAGTGCAGACGTTTTTTCATTTTGATGCTAATATTTTTCAGAAATAGCAGATTCTCAGTCGTGACATTGCACAGTTCTCATTTTGTGAACTTCAGAGGATCATAACTTTCACATAAGACCTCATATCGAGATGATTCTTTTTTTGAAAGTGCATGATTTTTTGAGTAGATCATAGGTGTGATGTTTATTTCTCTGAATATTATGCCAAAGTTGTATTTTTAGCATATGCTCTTCATGAGGGTTTTGTAATGCATTGAAATCAAGACCACTTAGTATTTCTTGCTAGTGGTAGTTGTAAATGCACTAATATAAACTGCCAAATCATGTTTTTTTAGGGATTATTTGATTGAGCAATATTTGAGTTTTTTTAAAGCTTGTATATTCAATTATCGAAGACGAAGGGTGAGGCCCGAGTTGGCAGGAGGCCAATTCCCCCTCACAAAGACCTCTTTTGGATTCCTCACTCCATGTCGAGTCTAATGAGTGGTTGGAAGGCCACTTTATCTCTCAAAATAGGCATTTTTTTAATGTTTTAGTGCTATTTTTTTGCAAAAACACTAGTTTACAGGAAATTGAATCTTTAATATCTTGCAAATGGTAGCTCGGATTCAGGTGCCATTTTTTGAAAAAATATTTGTATTTTAATTATCCACAGTGTAGGCTTATTATTTGTTAAAAACTCACTAGTTTATAAAGTGCCTAAAATTTGGGTCTCCCAAGACGCATTTTCGGCTGAGTCCGACGTCCTGTTTGCTTAAAGTCTTGCACTAATTTCTCTAAGATGCATTCTCAGCTGAGTCTAACGTCTTTTGAGTGTGCACTTGCATATTTGGAGGGGGGGCTCAACATTTCAAGGGGTTGTGATTGCTTTTCAGCACTTGCAATCTTTGCTTTCATTATCCTTTTTGCATAATTTCACAACTTGTAATCAACACAACTTCACCTAAATTTAGCTTAAAATGGATTCTTTTCAACTTAAACCTCTAACACCCTTCAACTATCATGAATGGAAGGTTAAAATTTCAATCATTCTTAGAAGCAAAGGGTTGTATAGGATCACCATGGGTACTGAAGGAGAACCCAGCACTGATGCTGAAAAGGTTAAGTGGTATAACCGTAGTGATGAAGGTTATGGATTACTGAGCTCATCCATGTCTCTAGAACTTCTCTTCCATTTAAAAACCTCTAAGACTCCCAAAGACATATGGAACACCCTAGAAACCTTATTTGGGAAGTTTGATGAGATGAGAGGTCATGAGCTTGAAAATGAACTCATAAGTCTAAGTCCTAGCAACTTTGACACCCTACAAGACTTTTTCACTAACTTTAAGGCCCTTAGATTGCAATTAAAATAATTTGAGATAGAGAAGAAAGATGATCAACCCATCCTTTCTATTCTCACAAAGTTAGGTCCAAGCTATTCAGTCTTTGTCTCCACTTTCCATGCCACAAAAAGTGCCCTTGGCACTACACAAAAAATGTCTTCTTTGGATTCATTCATTGGTGACTTGACTAGGGAGCAAGATAAGATAATTCAAATGGGCATAATGACGTCTACTCAACCCCAAGCTTTGATAGCTGGAAATGGTAAGGATAAGACTTCAACAAAGGAGAAAAAGAAAAAGAACAAGGACTATGAGAAGAAGAAAGAAAACCACAATCCTGCCAAAAACAACACTGAGTCTTCCTCCTCCAATGCTAAACCTAAGAAGGAAAAGGTTAAGTGTGCCTATTGTAAGAAGATAGGGCATGATAAACACAAATGCATGAATAAACAAATAGATCACCTAACTCATCTTCTAGAAAAGCATAACATAGGTGTTCTTGAGTCCATCAAGCAGAATTCATCTACCCAAGATTCTACTAAGGCAAAAGGCAAGGGTAAGGAAAAAGAAAAGGGCAAGGCCTTTGTAGCAACTATAGCTTCTACAACATCATGGGTCATTGATTTGGGTGCTTCTCACCACATGGGCTCTTTACTAGTTGAGTTTTCATCTTTAGATCCTTGTAGCATGACTTCAATTAGTTTGGGTGATGACACATTAGTTTCTATTGCAGGGAGAGGATTAGTTGAAATGGAAGGAGGAACATTCAATAATGTTTTAAGTGTTCCTTCTCTTTCAACCAATCTCCTATCAGTGTACCAAATCACTCACATTGGTCGGGGCATGAGAGTTGAGTTTTCACTAGATTCAATGGCTATCAGGGAGTTGCATAGTGATACTACAATGGCAGTGGGTTGAGAAGATCACCAAGCAAGGTTATACACCTTCTCACATTTTGCACTAGATTCTTCTCCAACAGCATTGCTAACTCATTCAGATGGAGTTAGAAAATTATGGTATGAGTGGTGTGGCCACCTTAACTACCGCTACCTTGAACAACTTTATAAAAATGACATGGTCATTGGCTTGCCTTGTGTCCAATTCTCAAAAGGACTTTGTGAGGGGTGCTCCCTTGAGAAGCATCCCAAAGTAAAATTTGACAAAGGCAAAGCTTGGAGGGCTTCACAACCTTTGGAGTTAGTCCACAGTGATGTATTAGGAACCTTTCCCAAACCATCTTTCACAAGGGCCAAGTACATCCTCACTTTCATTGATGATTTCTCTAGGTACACTTGGATATATTTTCTCAAACAAAAGTCTGAAGTGTTTGAAATTTTTCTAAACTTTAAGGCTCTTATTGGGAAATAGAGTGAGAAATCCATCAAGGTTCTTCGAACTGATAATGGAGGGGAGTATGTCAGCAATAGGTTTGAGCAATTTTGCACCATAGAGGGGATTGATTTACAGTGCATAGTCATAGTCCTTCATAGAATGGGGTTACAGAATGCAAAAATAGGTTCTTGAAAGAGATGGGTAGCTGTATGATTCACTCCAAATCCTTAGCACCATAGTACTAGGCTGAAGCCATCAATTGTGCTTGTTACATTCAAAATAGGGTTCCTCACAAAGCTTTAAAAGGGATAACACCCTTTGAAGTTTGGCATAAAATGAAACTTGATGTTGAGAACCTTAGAGTTTTTAGATCCCTAGCCATGGCCCACATATCGAAGAAGAAATACAAAGCTATGGAATGTCAGTCCAAGCCTTGCATCTTTGTAGGATATCTAGATGGTGTTAAATGGTATCACCTTCTAGATCTAGTCACTCATGAGTTGTTCATCGAGAGAAGTGTCCATTTTTAGGAGAGTCCTAGAGACTCAACACTTGGCACTTCTTCTCCCTCATCAGATCTACTTCTTCATGATGATTCCTCAGATTCAGATCAGCCACACTAGGTTCCTGAGCTAGAAACATCTTCTTCTTCAAGTTTAAACAGTGAAGATAGTGATGCAACATCATCCACCTCTAGTCAGTTAGAAGATGAGGAGTTAGCACTTGACTCGCCTACTTTTGGGCCACTTTGGGCCAAACAAACACTTGAGAGTGCTGGCACTTGGGTAGGAGATCCCATAGATAACAGACGTACTAGGGGGGATTTTCAAAGAGATCCACATGCCTTCTTTGCTTCAGTTTTGGATCCATAGACTTTTCAAGAGGCATCAGGGGTACCTGAGTGGGATAGTGCTATGGAGGAAGAATATTCTTCCTTAATCAAAAATCACACTTGGGATTTGACTTCACTTCTTAAGGGAAGGAAGATGGTTCAATGTAGGTGGATATATCAGACCAAGTTTGCAACAAATGGGTCAGTTGATAAGTACAAGGTGCGATTGGTTGCCAAGGGTTTCTCATAGGTGGTAGGCATTGACTACTCAGAGACATTTGCACCCGTTACAAAGATGACTTCTATCTGACTCACCTTAGCATTGTCGTAGCACATGGTTGGGATGTGCACCAAATGGATGTGAAGAGTGCCTTTCTTCATGGAGACCTAGAGGAGGAGATCTACATGGAGCAGCCACCAAGATTTGTTCAAGATTCTTCCTTAGTATGCATACTTAAGAAATCTATCTATGGCCTCAAATAGGCCCCTCAGGCATGGTATGCCAAGATGGATTCCTTCCTTCTCATAGTGGATTTTACTAGGTGTCATTCTAATCTTAATGTCTACATTTTGTGGCAGGATGACTCGTTCTTGATTTTGGTTCTTTATGTTGATGACCTTTTGATCACCAGGAGTTCTTCATCAGCTATTACAGCGGTGAAGGCATCTCTCCAGGATAGATTTGACATGACAGACTTAGGTTTGTTGCACTACTT
This sequence comes from Torreya grandis, assembly GCA_037957365.1. Taxonomy (NCBI): domain Eukaryota; kingdom Viridiplantae; phylum Streptophyta; class Pinopsida; order Cupressales; family Taxaceae; genus Torreya; species Torreya grandis. The sequence continues at coordinate 1,263,260 of JARHVA010002758.1, read as the reverse complement.
ACTTGGCATCAAGATCTCATAGTCAGATTCAAAGATTTCTCTTGCATAGCCTAAGTATGCTCTTGACTTATTGGCTCAGTTTCACATGGTTGATTGCAAGCCATCTCTGACTCCCTTTCTATCAGGAGTCAAGCTTGAGGCTGACTGTTCTTCACCATTGGTTGATGCCACTCAATATCGATAACTTGTTGGCAGTCTCATCTACTTAACTCACACCAGGCCTGACATATCATATACAGTGGGAACTGTCTCTAGATTTATACAGGAACCTCATGAGCTACATTGGAAAGTAGCTAAGAGGATCTTGCATTACATACAGGGTTCACATAAATACGAGATTCATTACAGATTTGGCATAGAGGTTGACTTGGTTGGATATACAAATTTAGACTGGGTTGGCGATTCATAGACTCACAAGTCCACATTTGGTTATAGTTTCTCTCTAGGTTCTGGTCCTATCAGTTGGTCTAGCAAGAAGCAGAATGCTATTGCTATATCATCCATAGAGGCAGAGTACAGGGGAGCTGTTAATGTAGCTATTGAGGTTATTTGGCTTCAAGGGATTCTTTTTGAGTTTGGCATTCCTATCAGGTATCCCACCATCATTTATTGTGACAATTAGAGTACCATTTAGATTTGCAAGTATCCGGTTCAGCACTAGCAGACCAAGCACATAGAGATTCACATGCATTTCATTCGGGAGCTTATTCATAGTCATGTCATTGACTTTATATTTTGCTAGTCTTTGGAGTAGGTTGCAAACATCTTCACCAAACCTTTCACCAAGAGCAAGTTCATTCATCTATGAGCTCTTCTTGGGGTGCGGTCTACATCTATAGTAGCATCATCTTTAGGGGGGGCCTTCTAACCTCTTCATTTCTTTTATATCTCTCTTTTGGGGGGGAGTTTTTTTCCTACGTGTTTTCTGTCAGGGAAGTCCAAGAACAAACACACCTCTGTTCTGATTCCTCTTGTTGGATCTTGCTCCTCAGAAAGAGCACAATATGATTACCAAATATAAGCAATTATAAATGCGGAAATAACCAGAAAGACAAATAGCTAGAATTCACCAATAACACAGAATATGAGAGACAATACACTATCTTGTATTAACACTTTACAGAAAAGAATACAACAAAGAGCCGCCACACTCTTTCACCTTACAGAGGTTTGCCACACCTCAAGTGTACAATAATTCTTTTCACACAACACTCTCCTACATAAAAAATGGTCCCAACAACCAACTCACAAACAGAATTGGTGTTCACCTCTCCAAGTAGTCAGTAATAACCCTACCGGTACACCAAGCACTCTATAGCACTTCAAGCTGATCTCCCATGAACTTGCAACCTGCAATTCAACAGACCATACTCACATGTAGATCTCCAATGAGCTTGTAACAACCTGCAACTCAAATGATCTTACAATGGAAGCAACTTGCTTGCCTTCCTTCCTATCTCATGCCTTAATTACAATACATGCCAATGGGTCTATAAATAGATCCCTAGCTCAAACACTAACTTAGACTCTTAATTTAGACAATTATCCTCGCAACCAAAGACTCTAACTGGCCTTTACATGCAAACACTTCGTTCATTTAACTAACTGTCCGTGTAACGAGCAGTTTGGGAACACACAGGCGACTGACGTTGGTCCCTGCTAGTCTGGTTCTGCCGACGTCGGCTGACTCCCTGTCGTCGCTGGTGGCCTTCTGCACTGGGTCACGACCGACGTCGGTCATGCTGCCAACGCTGGTGCTCCTAGATCTCAGCAACCTTCTTGTTCCACCTGTTTGCAAAGAGTTGAAGCTTTTAGCTCCACAACTCAACAATCTCCCACTTGGAGATAAATAGTTGCAACCTGTACCTATACCTATACTTAGTCTAGTTTGTTCCCTTGGCTTTGTATCCCTCCTCAAGATCACTCTTGAAGACCAACCACCACAAACCTGTAGTGTAAAACTTGTCATCCAAATCACCTGCCACATCCACATCTACAACCATGTAGAAATTAACTTGAACCTGCATAGCATGTGCACCTGCTGCTAGTCCTTGTAAGAATCCACTGAACTGTCCTCCAATGGTTCTCTCTCAGATTGGCTCCAACTTGTGACAACTCCCACTGCTTGGGAAAACTCAGGTTTGGTACATGCCATGCACTCAACCTCATTATGTGAATCAAGACACCTGTTCATAGAACTGTCCAACCATCGGCATGCTAACCGGTTTCACACAATCATCCTGAGACAAAGTCAACATATGACCTACCATGTCTCTAGAACACACTCATGCCAAAGAATCTTGCTGCTCCCAGATTCTCCATGACAAACACCTGAACTAGCTTTACCTTTAGTTCAACAATACCTGTATATGTAACTCTGCAACAAGCACATCATACAGAAATAGGATAGTGTAGCTAATACTATCCAACCTGGTAAAGAGAAACACAATGATCAAACCTCCATTGCCATGCAGCTAATTCAAGACCATATACCCTGATCTTCCATCTCACGTATCCATTTCCGCTCTTCTTTATCCTGAACATCCATTCGTCTCTCAGTGCTTACTTCCAGCTGGCCACTCTACCCAAAACACCTGTTTGGTTCTCCTCCAAGAAATCACATCCTCATTCATGCCTAGCTCCCACTGTTTCCTGGATCTACCTGTTCTGCTTCTTCAACAACTTCTTGGTCCTATGCCATAAGTGAGCAACAAGTAGTGTAAAGAAGGGAAATGATGAATTTAAGAACTTACTTACACCTTCGGTCCTCCATATGGGCGCTTGAGACTCCATGACAGCTTGTTGTCCACCCAAAATCCATCTCAGTAACTGATGCCGGTCACATCTCAATCTGCAGACGACCGAAGTCAGTTCCTGCGACTGCCACCTTGCCAACATCGATTTCCCCTGGCTGACGCCGGTCAATATCTGCCCTGAGTCACCGACGTCGGTCTGCACATAGCCGACGTCGGTCCCTGTCTGGACGTCGATGCCAGTTTTCCTGCCGACGTCGGTCTCTGTGTTTTTCTTGTGAGACCTGACTTTTTCCCACAAGCTCCTTTTGGATCAAATCCTTGTCCAAATCACCCTTGCTCTGCTCAGAATTCTTTTGCATCTTGTGCTGAACTCTGTCTGTCACCTTCTCCTTAAAAACCAAAGCTTTTCTGTTCTTGTCACTAACATCGGATTTCTCAAGAAACGTTACCTTCTTCTTCTGCATACAGAAATTATGATCCATACCTTCCAAATCCGAAAGCATATCCTTTGACTCAAGAACAAGCATCTCTTTCTTATCTATGTGACCAAGCCTATCAAGCCACATCTCTGAATCTATAGCTGAAGTAGAAAACCCAGAAAGAGAATCAGTAGTACAAGTAGATAGATAAAGCGTACCTACTTTCTTACCTCTAGCTACAACAAGTGTACCCTTGGTAACCTTCCAAGAGTCCACTGTGAGAGTTACTATGCAACCCTCATCACCCAAACTTCTAATAGAAATTAAATTTTGCTCCAGAACTGGGACATGCATGACTTCTTTTAACACCCATGTGTTACCTATCTGCAGTTTCAGCTTCACTTTCCCTTTGCCAACAATCTGACAAGGCTTACCATCCCCTACATAAATTTCTCCAAGATCTTCCTGGACATACTCATGGAAAAATTCCCTATGTGGGGATGCATGACAAGAGGCACCAGAATCTAAAACCCAAGATTCTACTTTATCCAAAGAACATACCAGAGCATCTCGTGCAGCATAATCTGCAACGTCTGCTTCTTCTTCATATTCTTCATGCTGATCTGTACCTGATCTGTAATCTCTCTTTAAGTGCCCTTGCTTTCCACACTTCCAGCAGGTTATTCTGCCATACCTGGACTTGGATCTTCTTCCTGTCTTGGACCTTGATCTCCCATGCTCTATCTTTTCTCTTTGCCTTCCTCTGCCTTCAACACTCAAAGCATTTCCTGATGATTCCCTTGTGCTATTCCTGCGTATCTCTTCATTCAAGATCACACTTACAACATCATCCACTTTTAAGACTTTTGAAGGAGACACAGTATTAGAAACTGCCATTACCAAACCTTCCCAACTTTCACGTAATGAACACAAGATTAAGAGAGCTCTAATTTCATCATCAAATACAATATTGACTAAACTTAACTGGTTTACCAAACCATGGAAATCACTAAGATGGCTATGAACAGATCCACCTTCCAACATTTGCAAATTAAATAAACGCTTCATAAGAAATACCTTATTAGAAGCTGAGGGTTTTTCATATAAATTTGCCAAAAATTCCATCAAATCCACCGTTGTTTTACACTGTGATAAGCTGGAAATCACAGATGATGCAAGACTCAATCTAATAGATCCCAGAGCCTTCCAGTCAAGAACCTCCCATTCTTCATCTTTCATATCCGAGGGTTTGCAAGTAACCCCTCCCAACGGTAAGTACAAATCTTTTTGATACAGATAATCCTCAATCTGAATCCTCCACAATTGGTAGTTCTTGCCATTAAACTTTTCCATCCGTAGCTTACTGTCTTCTGTCATTGCTCAACTCCCACTCAAACAGAAACCCTGTGAGTACCTGTAATCAAAACACACTAACCAGATCTAATCCAATCTGTTAGTATCCCAACCTGAAGCTCTGATACCACTTGTCAAGGAAGTCCAAGAACAAACACACCTCTGTTCTGATTCCTCTTGTTGGATCCATCCTCAGAAAGAGCACAATATGATTACCAAATATAAGCAATTATAAATGCGGAAATAACCAGAAACACAAATAGCTAGAATTCACCAATAGCATAGAATATGAGAGACAATACACTATCTTGTATTAACACTTTACAGAAAAGAATACAACAAAGAGCCGCCACACTCTTTCACCTTACAGAGGTTTGCCACACCTCAAGTGTACAGTACTTCTTCTCACACAACACTCTCCTACACAAAAAATGGTCCCAACAACCAACTCACAAACAGAATTGGTGTTCACCTCTCCAACTAGTCAGTAATAACCCTGCCGGTACACCAAGCACTCTATAGCACTTCAAGCTGATCTCCCATGAACCTACAACCTGCAATTCAATAGACCATACTCACATGTAGATCTCCAATGAGCTTGCAACAACCTGCAACTCAAATGATCTTACAATGGAAACAACTTGCTTGCCTTCCTTCCTATCTCATGCCTTAATTACAATACATGCCAATGGGTCTATAAATAGATCCCTAACTCAAACACTAACTTAGACTCTTAATTTAGACAATTATCCTCGCAACCAAAGACTCTAACTGGCCTTTACATGCAAACACTTCGTTCACTTAACTAACTGTCCGTGTAACGAGCAGTTCGGGAACACACAGGCGACCGACGTCGGTCCCTGCTAGTCTGGTTCTGTCGACGTCAGCCGACTCCCTGCCGTCACCGATGGCCTTCTGCACTGGGTCACGACCGACGTCGGTCATGCTACCGACGTCGGTGCTTCTGGATCTCAGCAACCTTCTTGTTCCACCTGTTTGCAAAGAGTTGAAGCTTTTAGCTCCACAACTCAACATTTTCTCCTTTTCTCTATCTTATGGGAGATTGCATTTGTACATGGGTACCTCATCAGGCCTAGTTGTCGAGACCCATTTTATATTTCCACATTGCCCACCTAAGCTACGCTTATGGGGGGGGTGTTAGTGTAGGTTTTTATTTTTCCCTATTATTTAATTAGAGAAATTATATATTTGTGCATACATGGAGTTTTCCTACATTCGTGGGATAAGCTAGCTTATGTGGAGATGTGTGTCATAGATGTGTCATAGGTGTCATAAGAATGTCATTAGTAACTCCTTTGACTAGCTATTCTGGGTATGGGAGTTACTTCTCTATTCTTAGCACCTTGTCACCACTTTTTGTGGAGGAGTTACAATCTATTCTTGGGGTGCTTTGACGACCATTTGTGGAGGAGTTACTTACTAGCTCTCCTATATGTATTCTTCATTATGGCCATCTCATGTTAATGGAATATTGGCTTTTCTCCAAATTGTCTATGTAATTGTCTCTTGTTTGATTTCATTTACTTTAGCATTTTGTGGTATTCACTTGCTTCGTCCCGTGCAACCACGACTCGTGCATCCTCGTTATTCAGACCTTGGTGAATCCTCTGATAACTTATTCACCTAGTTTGGAAATTTTTCAAGTGTGAACTACTCAAGAATAAATATATATCATGGTATTTAACATTTTTTAAGACCTGAAGCTTACTTATTCAGATGATCACAAGGTCTCATACAAGTTTACATGGTTTCCAAACATATATAGTTAGGTAATTTGGCCTAATTGGCCTATTTGGCCTACTTGGTCAACAAAAAGAGTTGAAGGTTGGTTTAGAGATGATATTTAGGGAGTTAGTTTAGGTTTATCACCCATGTAATTGATCCTTAAGGGGAAAGCAATGCACATTCCATGGTCATAATTGAGAAAGAAATCATTTTCTTGACTTGGTCAATATGCATAAAAGGAGTATGGACTATTGTATACTTTATGATGGATTAATTACATATTATTAATGTTATAAATACCAATAATATGATATATTTGACCAAATATGGGTGTGATCATGATTTAAGATAAATTGAACAAGTCAACCATAGCCTCCACTACCCCACCTCAACGCCTAAAGTGGTCATTGAAGAGACCAGTGCATGGAGAGTCATTTGGGAGGCTGTTATAATTATGGTGAGTGATTTTTAATTGAATTAATCAATGTAATATAGTAATTTATGACCTTTTCCTCTCACTTCCATTCCACTCTCCCTCTCCTCTCCTTATTTTGTTATATATTCAGGCCTTAATGCCTTGATTTTTAATCCCTCTCTTGGGCATGAGGATACTCTACCTAGATAGGCACTTTATAACCTCTTAAGCTAATTAAATGACTATTTTTCAAACTATTTGATACAATTTTAGTGTGTTCTATTAGTTTAATTTGAACATGTGGTAGTTTCCTCCCTTGGTAGGTCCTAATCTCACCTAGTTGCTAGTATATAATCTTATGTAGGTCACATATAGTATTTGAATTTTAAGTGGTTGAGCTTGGAGTGGAGATTTGATTGGTTAGTGCCTTTATCTAGGCCTTTCATAATAACCCTCATATTTTGACCATTTATTGAAACCTTTATGTGAAATAGTTTTGTATAGGATTCCTTGGAGTTGGAAAGTTCAATCACTTGTATGGTTTGCTAGTGTTTGTTGAAGTCCAAGTTGAGTGGATGAATGATCATATTGATGCATCACCACCCCTTAGAGTATTTTTTTAATTCACTTTATATCCCTTTTCACCCTAATAGTAATAGGTCTTAGTGAACTGATCCAAATAGATGCATAAGGGGAGCTAGCCCCATAATCTAGAGGTTTGGTCAAATTATAAGGTCACCCACAACCTTTAGGAAATTACCATGTTAGTCCATGTTTGAATTAGAATTGAGAAATATCCTTCATAGGTTGAAAATTGGGTTTCTAACAAGGCCTTCTCTTCCTAATAACATTGGTGCTTCAATTTTAGGTCAAATCCCCATGCACCTCATAACCTATGTGACTCTTCTATACTAAAGGTCTCTACCTACTTCTTCATGGGATCCTTTTTCAAAGTAACTCCTCTCTTCAATTTCATCATTCTGTCTAAAAATTATTGCATGATATCCTTAATCACCCTCAATATCTACAACTTTAGTTTACATATCATCTTTTATTTCATCTAAGCCATACTATTTTCTTCTTCTTCTTATCTACCCATTTATGATCAACGGATTTAAAAAATACCCTCTTACACCTTCTACCCAAAACTCTAATTAGAGCATGCTCCTATCTTCACATACTTGACTACCTTCTTATAAGGTATTTGTCATCACTTTACCTCCTTCTTCTTAATTCTCTAACTACTTCTTATTTGTTATTTTGTTGGTGTTTCACCTTAAATTTTGTTGGCATTATGTCTACCTCACATCTACTGATACGCTGGCATCTTTCACTTCCAAATTATTTCATGTGATGACTACCTCACAGTCAATGTTATTTTTAGTGATTTACCTATCTTTTCTATTTTGCAATCACTACCTCTCATTCATTGATCAGTTGATGATTCACTTTATCCACTCCTCTATGCATTGACTATCTCTTATCAATGGTTTTGTTACCACTTTAACTCTTATAAACAAACTTACTCATAATTAGTGATCAGTTGGTACTTCATAATAAAATAATTGTGTAATAAATCTTGTAAATTAACTACCTCATAGTAAATAATCTATTAGTGCATTCCATGTCCTTGCATAGACACTTATCTCACCCTTCATCTAGGCATTTCTCCTTAACTCAACCACTATGTTGGTTACTTCACACATAGAAACCACTCATGTTTCCCATTATTTTACTTATTTATCACAACCCTATGTAGGTACCTTGGACTTGTGAATCATGACTATGAATTCTCCCTCTATGATACTACATAGATTATACTCTTGCCAATTTATATCCTCTCTTATTGTCACCTCTTTGTCCTCTTCCCAATTTTATTCATAATAGAGAATAAAGTTATGTTAGTTTCCTCATGGTCAACATTCTATTAGCCTTATCACATATTAATTGTAGGCTCAACACTCTCCCTACATTCCATAAGGTTTGAAACCTTGAATTGAGACCAAATGATGCAATCACAGTGAAAGGTCTTAGTGAATGGATTCCTTATACTATGTAATTGATTGATATTCTCACCTAATTTTTCACACACATACACACACAGTGGATTTTTAAAAATGTTTGATTCTCATTCAGTTAGTGAAGGTTTACAAGATATTTATAGTTTATTATATTTATAATTATCTATCATCTCTACATAGTCTAGTCCTAAGAGATTTACTTCCCTCTCTCTCTCTTTGGTGATGGATTGGCTTAGGTCTCCATGCTCTTAAGGCTAAAATTCTTATCTATTTGAAAATATACCTACTTTTTTAATCTTAATATTTTTCTCTCTCAAGGAACCAAACTTATTTTCATGTCAAGAATTACACCTTTCCTTATATACTCTTAGTCCATGATCAATGTCATGTCTTCCACACATGGGTTATCAGCTGATAAATGTGACCCTGCATAAATCTATAACATTGGTAAATATTTTTAGGCCTACCCTGGGACAACATGCTTTTAGAGATCTCAATATTCTTATTTATAATTCTTATTAACCAAATTTGTCACAATAGATATAGATCTTTAAATTTTTCATCTATCTTATCTACCAACACTTTCCTACTATGTAATAGTCTATAAGTCAATAGTAAGTTGTAGGTATGTGATTGGCATTCTAGACTCATGGCATATTATATTGTTACCTTATAATTTTCCACATGTCATGCTTGATGATTCCTTATATGACTCTATTTCAGCCCTATGTGACTTATATCCTTAAACAATGGTATTTATTCCCACCTTCCATGTGTGCCCACTATATTTTATGTTCATAATACATGTGACTTCTCAAGAAGTGGAATCTACTATGTTGATATACTCATGCCCAAACACTTTTCAAAACTACACATGATATTATATATGCTATCCTACATAAATCAAAACCATGAAAAAATGGCATGTTGTGACTCTAACCATGTACTCTTTTGAGTTGTCACTGATCTACACATTTATAATTCCACCCATACTTAATTTCATCAACCATCACTTTGGTGATAGTATACTCCTCATGCATAAAATCCTAATCCTTTTTTAAAAGATTACTAATCTAAACATGAACTTCATGCTTCTTTTTTCACTTATACACTCCATGTCGTGGCCAAAATTATTAAAATCTTATTCTCCAAACTTCTACACAACTCCAAGTTGTTCATCCTCCCACATAAGTGGAATCTTGCATCGTCATAAATATCCTTCCAAACTACTACAATGGGTAATCATGCATTACCATAGTTAGATTATTTACCTATTTGTTGAATCTCTTTTTGGGTGATAGAATATTACCAATTCCCTTGTGATGTTTCTGCATCAACACACACATATTGTATTTATCTTGATAGTGACATTAGTAGTTCATGTATATAAATAGTAGTTGTGATAAACATCATATCAATATATCACATGTAAGGAGTGTATAAATTGATCAATAGTAATGCAACATGACAAATATTAAGCAACATATAACATGAAATAACTTAGAGAAATCTAATACATCATACAAAAAGGAGTATTAAGGTTCGAATATAAAAGATTAGTTATCAAAGATAACCAATAATGCTAGGAGGGACATGATAATATTCATAAGCATAAAATTTTGAAGCACTAAGACCGTTATCAATATATATATATAGGGAATTTTCACATGTCATGTGAATCTAAATATAACACATCATCACCATTATATTTTTTTCCATGGTTATTAATTACTTAAGTATCCAAATGAGTAATGTCTTTCATACATTTTTTTTTTTATCGTCTCATGTTTTCCTTTGAAACATAATATATGATGAATGAACCTAGCATTGGAATAGATTTTCACACTTTTATTTTATGTTCCCTTCATTAATGTTGTCATTTTAATAACCCTTGTGATGTTTCTATGTATACAACTTCATCTTTGGTCTAATTTTTGAAAAACTAGCATCTCTTTGAATTTTTATCACTTGACCTTGATGTAAAAATTTCAAACATTGATGCAAAGTAGAGGGGATTAGTTTCATTTTATGTATTCATGATTAGATAAGAAAGAATTATATGATATATTATTAGGAAACAAATGAAATAAATTTTGAATTATCCACTCTAATAGGAAAAATAATGCAACCAAGAGATCCCCTTATAATAAGAGATAATATCCCATGATAAGCATATGAGTATATATTATATCATCCAAGTTAAGTCCAAGACTATAGATAAAATTTTCAGTACAAATATTAAGACTTGAACCATTATCAACTATTATGCCATGTTTTTCATTTACATCTAGAAATGTTCTTGTAAATAAATGTCCTTCATATGAATTATCATGTAAGATGTCCTCTTTAGTAATAAAAATTTCACTTGGTGTTATATTATTGTTTATTAAATAAATTAATCCAACTAAACCATCAATTATGTTTTTTTATAATCAATAGAAATATTTTATTGTATACACATGATATTTTCACTTGTATCATTTTACTAATACTTTCTATTATGGCAGCTCATCGATGCAACAATACCCCTTAGTGCATGCTTAAAAGGGTACATTGGAAATAGAGTGAAATCAATTCATGGTACTTTGAAAGAGATGTTTGTCTACCATTTTTTCATACCTTCAATAATATTAGTCTAACCTCAGAGTCTCTTTCTATCTTACCTCTCTATTTATTTTCCTTTCAAAATTTGTAGCTTCCCTATATTCTATTGTATCAGCTTAGATGATACATTCTATTTCATACTTGTATTTATTGTATTTTAATGTCCTACCTGATATAGTTTTGAGTCTATTTGTTTATCATCTTTAATATATTAGATTGGCCAATATAATAATTTGTTACCAAACATTTCTCAACTATATCAACCTGGTCAATACTATCAAATTAAAGTTTAGGGTAAGTTTTGAGTATTGTATCCATATATATAGGGGTCATATTTCATTCCAAAAGAGAGGTGACACATTCGTATACTCTGATTTCACTCACATTTATACTTCTAAATATTATTTAGAGGATCCATAAGTTTAGAACCTTACCTTAGATATCTAGTCTTATAGAGTCTCTGAAGTTCATAGGAGAATTCAAATGAGATAAGTACACATGGTATTTGGAGTCCCAACTAAGAATACATAGGTATTCATCTTTCCATTTTAGGTCTTCAACCTACAACTCTTGAAAAGTGTCACTTGAGCTAAAGGGAATATTGACGCATTGATGGGTCCATCCAAAGTTAAGTATATCTATCCCTACTCTTTTTCATTTATTTACTTATTAAATTAGATATTACATGTTTATTTATATTATCAATGTCTATGATCATTATTATGTATGTTTTTCATTATTAAAAATAAGTTGGTATAGATACAAGGGTGTTTAGGCTTACCATTATAGCCTTAGGTTTCATAAACTACCCATTGGTTGACCATTTCACTAATCATCCCATTTATTACAATATTTATAACCATATTTACAATCACTTATTTATCATTGAACCCTTGTGAGAGATATACCCCATGTCATAGTCTTGGGCTTTGGAACCCTTTCCTCTTAAAATTTGAGTATAGATTACCCTTTGCTAGGTCTAAAATTATTCTAGGTCCTTTCCTAATTGCCCAAGTATACACATGCTCTATTTTTATGACCTTATTCAATTCCTAGTCTATTGAGAGAAAGAGAACAAATTTAGGTCATCTTATCCCATGAATATTTTTTGGTAAACCCAATGTTAATGTTATTTTGCCTATGGTTGGATCATTTTCAACTTTTTACTATCTTCACTCTATCTTTACATCATCATACATTTTAGTGAAGTTTTTTTAAACAATATTGACCATCTTAATACATTTTTTCTTCTTTCTATATTGCATTGGCCAACTCGATATAGTTTTATGTCTCCTACCAATTGCATCAGTCAACCTGATATAGTTTTTGTCTGCTACCAACTACATTGACTATCCTAATATAATTATTTGCCTCTTTCCAATTGTATTGGCCAACACAATATAATTCATTTCTACCATATTCCCTAATTTATTACATCAACCTACCTAATATTATTTGAGTGTTTATTTCCTTATTTTAAATATATCATGTTACTATTTTATGTTATTCTTGCCTTTCAATCTAGAACTATGTTATAGCTATTGTAAAACTCATAGGAGATTTCATTCTATAAAAAATAGTCATTAGTTTTACCTAATTCATGGTGTTATGGGTATTACCCTAATACTCAAGCCATTAGACATCACTATATACATAATTTATCTTACATGTACCTTATGGTATATCTAAATCAACTAGGGTGTTATTTTTAACCAATAGGAATCATTTTAGAAATTTATTCATGTAGTACATTGGTAAGCAGTTAGCTCCAAGTTGTTACTCTAAACCTAATTTAGAGATGAGATATTATAGCTATGGGATGGTGTAATCCTACATAGTCAATTTCCATTTGGGCCTTATTCACTATTAACACTTTATATCAGTATATCCAAGATCCTAATAATCAAACACACCCAACATAATTATACCTTCCATATATGAAAAACTATTTTGTTATTTTACTATTGTTTGGTCAATTTAACAAATTTGATCAAATTGTATCAATTATCCTAATATAATTATATGCCTTCCATAATTATATCGATCAACCCAATATAGTTCTGAATTTCTTTCTAACTATATTGACTAACCCAATACATTCCATTTTATGATCATATTATATCGACTAACTTGATATAGCCTATTGTTTCTTATTCTTATTTCTTATTATATTGACCAACCCATACAGTCTATTTTTAGCATTCTGGTGAAATTAACTACATCAACTAGTTTGGTATATAGTTGATCATTTATCTTTCAAAATAGAACATATATTAGACCAATCCAAAGAGAAAACTCGATAGGATATTATAACAATCCTAATATTATGGAGAAAACTAATCCCAATAGGTTTTCTAAAAATAATTACATGACATCATTTTTATTGTCTCAAGATCATTCTACTAAAGATTTTAATATGGATACCACAAGATCTAAATGTTATGAACCATATAAAAATCTTATCAACACTAAATAAGTTCACCTACTCCAAAACTATGAGATTGATGAGGAATGTCACATAGAATATTTAGACAAAATGAAAATATTTCTCTGAGAGCATCTTGAGCATAGGGGTAAGGACCTTGCAGATTTATATCACATAATGATGGAAGCCCATGTTGAATGTCCCCCTTCCCCTACTCAATTTTTTTTATATAACTTGGGTAAATTAATTTGTGACTTCCCTATTTCCATCCTTAATCACCATGCCTAGTATATATATACTAACATGGTACATCCTGATTTTAGTGGGCATACCTAAAGTGATCACATTAATAACAATCTTAATGCCACACCCAATGTGTCCCAATAGGCTAATCAAGCCTATACTTCTAAACAAAGTACTCATGATCCTAATCATAATATCTTACAAGAAATGATAGATGACTAACATTCAAGATTATAATAGTGCTCAAATGATTCAAATGCGAAATCAACTCATGTCAATACAATTGAGACCTCAATAGATTTACTAGGGAGTGCCAAATCAAAACTCCCCCATCCCACTTTAAATACATTCTTGGAAACCTCATTCTACAACCCCCACTTTACAACAAAGTTATCAAACACCTTCAAAATAAACCCTTATCCCTCAAATTATAGACATTGAGATACACAGTATCACTCCTATGATCTCCTATAATGGATCCACTGATCTTGATTTGGATTTTAAGGACTTTGGTAATCTTTGTAAATATTATATTAAACATAACACCTTTATAGCTACCAAACTACTTGTAAAAACTTGTTTTAGTGATGCTTTAGAATGGTAAACTAAAATAAGATCAAACCCTATTTCTAGATTGGAATACTTAGTTAATGCATTAGTCTAATAGTTTCATTTGAAATATTTAATCAAAAAAAACTTAGCTCACTTTATTAATTAAAAATAAGTAGAAATGAAACTGCCCAAGCCTTTATTAAATGTTAAAAAGCATCATCCAATAATATTGAGCACAATATGATTGAAGACAACCTGTTCCCCCTATTAATACTACATTAAATGCCAAATTTTAATGCATTATTATGAATATTTATCCCAAGTCATTAGAGTAGGCCTTAGATTAATCTAAATGACAAGACTACCTCATTAAGCAATTCTAGTCTTCCCAACCTAAGCTTGGCACTCTAATGCTTATGAGACCTAAAAATAAACATGTTACTAATGATGGTGTCTTTGATACTTATGATTCTAAGAGAATCATCTATTCCATTATGAAACTAAGCTCCAAAAAAATGACTCTCCCCACCTATTAATGGAAGTACCTTCCAACATCCTCCTCCTCCCTCACATGTCAAAAATTGTGAAATCCAACATTTTACCTAGATGAGATTAGGAGACACCTTCCTAGACCCTCATCTAGAGACATTGATCCTTCCCATCCTAACTCTCATTGCTATGATCACCATTTTTATTTGTTTATGCAAATTAGGGTTATTTTAATGAAAGATGCATGCAAATTAGATATCAATATTTTGAATTCTTTCTTAGTCCAAAATTTTACAATGAATTCATGATTAGAGAGTATACCAAGCCTATGATAAGGTGGCTAAGGCTCATGAATTCAAGGTCAAGCATGAATCACTTATCCAATCCAATGATAACCTTACCATCTATTCCAATCCTCTTCCAAATCATATTCAATTTCAATAAAATAACAATCAAACCTCTTCTCAACAAGTTGATAATGTTTTTGACACCATGGCTAACCCTCATTCCTCTAATGATGTGAAAAAAAAAAGTGAACATGAACAAAATGAAGTTTGTTGTTTATTAAATTAATCTTTATCCTATTTGGAATCATGTCCCTTATCCAACTTATAGAATAGTTAAGGATTATCTTATAAATCATTTTTCAACTATTGGATCTAAATAAATCATTACTTTTATACTTTCTGATAGCCCAACTATTTTGACCAAGCTAGTTTAGTTTCTTGTTGATCATAGAATATCAACTAACTTGGTATAGTTTTAGACACTATTTATAAATTATATAGCTCCTCAATATTGTGTACTTGATAAATACATATCATGGATGTACCTTCATAGTATAGACCTTCCCATTTCCAAAGGCTTGCATACATTATCTCTCTATGCCAAATTACTTATGTGTTAGTCATACCAATGCTATTTTGATGACTCAAACCTTCTATCATGTTTATAATATTATAAACCTACTTATCTTTTATTTCTACAAGTTCTAGATTTGTGCCTATTTTTCATTTACTCGAACACTTGCATCTTAGTCAAATGCCTATGTTAACGCTAGTGTCTTACCCCAACATAAGTGTTCATTACCTTAAAGTCATCCAATTTACCAATGAAACATATTCCTATGTTCAGTCTAGTTACTTTAATGAGAGATATTCTCCAAATGGATTGGTATAAATACAATATCAAATGTCACTCATTCTTCACCTAGTACATACCAAATAACTCATAAAGAAACTTACCAAAGGCATTCAATCAAGCACTCAAATGAGCAAAGCTTTCCATTTTCTCATATTTCCATATTAGTCATAGGGACAACACATCTATAGGTTTGAAGTAATGAATGAACATGCCATGAGCCACATTTTCCAAGTTACAAGCTAGGTCACTCTATCTAATTGCTTATCACTCATTGCATCATAATACACATATAAGCAACACATAGGGGATAATTACATAAGTCTGAAGAACTATTTGTAGTATTAGATATGTATATAATGTTCATTAGGGTTTTTTTTGTATCTCAACACCATGTTCCCACTAACCCATTTTTACCACATCCAATATGAATATGAAGAACCAAGGCTTTTCTATTTGACAAGGAGCAACAACCCATTATCTAGATCTGAGCACACTAGAGTGAAGCTAACATAGAAACCAAAACATTTTAGGAAGTTGCATCTAGATCTAACAGATATTTCATAGATGCCACCTACATCCAAGTTAGACAAAATCATTTATGTAATCATCTAAGGTCGATGCAAGTGTTTGAGATCATAAAAATGCTTATTCTATAATTTGATGACTAATCCAGAATCCACCTCCAATCTTATTCTTTCATATTTTAGATCCAAGTCTGTATTAGCATCAGAACTAGTCAAGTATCTTATTTTCATTATCATTGCAATATCTATCATAACCATACTTTATATTTTTAGCATATCTCAACATAATAAATTAAGTATATATTTATCTAAGTTTTATAAATAAATTAACCTATTGTAGGGATAGCCTACCTTCCTTATGCCCTAGGCTATTCCTACACCTTTAACCCTATATTATTTAACATATATTTTAGAGTTAAACATTTGGTGAACCCAATGCATGTGAATGCAAATATTTTTTGATCTAGGGTTTTCTTTCATGATTTTTTGATTTCTAATTTCAAAGGGTCCAAAATTTAAAAATAAAAATTTCCCCTCTTCTAAAAACATATTTAGTATGGATATATCTCTTATCTACTTTATTTTGTAGTACATCATGGTAGTCGTTAATTATTATGTTTCATGTATGGTGAATTCAATAAATTAATGACCATATTAGATCATCTAGACTTATTCCCCAGAACTAAACTACATTGAATTTTACAAAAAGAATAATTTTCATATATTCTAAATAAAATGCACTATGAGTATGGTAATAATTTTGATCTATTCCTTATATATTTAATTGGAGAGAATTTTGAATAGAAAATTTTGAATAATTTATGCTTATTTGTATTAGTTTTATTTTGAGTTGGACTAGTAATAAGTCAAAATTATTTGAAATGGTCCCTAAATCTCTGAGTTCAAAACTTGATCATTGCAATCCAATGCATTTGTGCATAATTCTTACTGCCAAAATGTTTAAAATAAAATTTTACCTATTACCAAAAAATTCCAAAGAGAATTTATGAAATAGTCTTGCTCCTCCCACCATATTATAACCTCTTCTAGTTATATTACTATTAGAAGCTCACTCTTGGATTTGTTACATCATTCTTCATATTACAAGGATATTCTTTTGGATGCATTATGAATGACTTTTTTACAAATTAATGTGGATCCTCCATATGTGGCTTCTATGTTAAAATCTATCAAATATACTTAATATAACATTTATTTATAGAAATAAGACTTACCACCTCAAGACCTCATAAATTATTATTTATCGCTATACATTCAAGTATGTGCAAGCTATAAATTAGTACAAAGAATTCTCATGGATAATGGTTCAGGACTCAAAATTTGCAACATATCCTTTATTTATTTACTTAACATTGGCCTAATTTTTTTGAACCCTCTAACATGAGCATGAATGGATTTGATAACATTTCAAGATGAGTATTTGGGAAAATATCCCTCAACATCACCCTAGGGCCTCATACATTACCTCTTTTGTGACAAGGTATGCCAAATGATTTAAATTATAACATACTTGTGGTATGGTCTTGAATATATGATATGTATGTAATTTTCACTACTTATATTCATGTTTAAAATTTATCCATCAGGGATCTATTTACACATGTTCAATGGATATTATTCCCTTCACACATTATGCAAATTATGGTCTAGAAAATACATAGTCCTACACCACAATCCTATAATCCTAATTTTGGTTCTTGTTAGTTTCTAAGATATGGGTATAAATTATAAGGGTTGGTAAAACATGAGTAACATATATCTCAACCTATCTCTCTTATAAATAACATAAATTGACATGGCCTAGGTTTTTTAGGACAATATGTAAGTCATAACCCATACATTCATATTGAGCCTTGTTTCTAAAAGGCCAAATTGGAATGTATACATACATTTATCATGGTTAAATAATTAGTAAATTCTCATTTTATTGATGAGAGTTCTTATCTATAAATTTTGACATTAGACGAGTTCTCAAATGATGAGCCTTTGCCTAAGTACTTGGGGGCACATGAGGATCTCCTTAACTTCTATCATAATAATAGGTTTACTCGTGCCACCTCTGATCACACATAATTTGGAGAGAGTGATGATACCAATATCCAACATGATACACATAATTCTATTCCTACCAATCGTATAATGATCCACTTTATTGAATGAAGAAATAATGCAATATAACTATGGTATAGATAAAGATCCCTGACCAGTATTACTTGATGCAATGATGTAGGATGATGATGGTAATACCTATCGGTAAGTCCTACATGATTACCTAAAAATATTTGCTTGGGCTTACTCAGATATGCCTAGAATTGATCCATTGGTGGCAATGCACAATATATTACTATATCTAGATGCAAAACTAATTTGACAACATAAAATGCATCACAAAGTGGAATTAATAGTAAAAGATGAGATTAAAAATCTCTTAAATGTTGGGTCTATAAGAGCCATTACACATTTATATTGGGTATCTAACATTGTACCTATTACGAAGACTTATGGTGACATTTGATGTTGCACCAATTACCATGATTAAACAAGGCTTGTCCCAAAGATGTTTTCTATTACCTAACATCAACATGATTTTGTATTCTACAATGGGATATGAGACATTTTCATTTATGGATGTTTTTTCCAAATATAGATAGATAAAAACTAACACAATAGATCAATAAAAGACAACATTTACTACTCTATGGGCACATTTTATTATACGATCATGCTTTCAAACTCAAAAACATGGGAATAACATATCAAGGGGCCATGACTCATATATTTTATGATTTTATTCATAAAATATTGAAGATCATGTTAATGATTTACTCATAAAATCCAAATCTCTCCAAGACCATGTTGTTGATTTACAAAAAATATTTTAATGCTTGTAAAAATTTAATGTATGGTTAAATACCAAAAAGTTATTTTCGTAGTGTCCTCTAGAAAGCTTCTCATGTACATTATTTTTTGATGAGGTATCAAAGTTGATCTTAAAAAGGTAAAGTCTATTGTTGAGATGCCACTTCCAACTAATTTAGAATAGTTATGATGTTTATAAAGTATAATTCAAGTTATATGATGCCTCATTGCTTAATTAGATCATAAAATAATTCCTTTGACATGTTTGCTAAAAAAAGACACAAAATTACTAATGAGATGTGGGTGAGTTGTTAAAGTGGCTTGGTTATTTCAAGACCCATCTAAGTTCAAATATCATTAATCCATCTAAGGCCAAACATAGTCATCATTGGTATTCTCATGTCAATTATGGTTATTTTGGGTGTAGAAGTGTGATAGTGCACATGTTAATACTTGACACAATGTCAACCATAAAATTATAAATAAGATGATAATTAATGTAGGATCATACAAAGTGTGCATATAAATCTAAATCATCACCAATAATATATTATTATGAGAAAGTGATGAGTGATCTAGCTAGCACTATAGTATGATACACACCAATGATATTACATTAAGGGTGTGCATCATCAATAGTAGTGTGATATGATGTTAGTGGTGGATGTGCCTGATACATATAGTGAACACCTAAAGTGCCTCCTAATTCATTAGTTGTATCCTTTGGAAAAGGATCTAAAAATATTTTCATTGCCTTAGCTTCTATTTGTTGAGTTTTAGGTGCCTTTGTAGGTGTGACCACATCAATGATGTTGGCCTCTATCAAGTCATGTATCTTATGTATCCAAGTGATAAATTTGTTTTCAGTATGGCCCATTTCCCTATGATAGTCATAAAATGCATTGGAATCAAAAAATTTTGAAAGAGGCCTAGTCATATTAACCTCTTTGATGGGAGGGAGATATATGACATTACATTCCAAGAGATGTTGTAAAACATGTGTCAATGATGTTGGAAGATTTGTGAAAACTCTCTATGGAGGAGATGATAAAACCAAGTGAGGAGGTGACTCTAAAACTGTGTTAACTATGATATTTTGATCACTCTTGTTTTTAATGGCCATTAAGTTGTATGGAGGCTTATTACAACTCTTAGTAGTTGAATCTAATTTACTTGTGTATTTTAGTTTTCACATAGAGATAAGTTTGGCTTCCCTTTCTTTCACTATGTGGCATAAATTTGTGAATGCTGGAAACTTCATAAATAAGATAGCTTCATGTAATGCTGGTAGTAAACTTTTTTTGAATATGTCTTGGAGTTATTTATCTACCATGGGGCTAGTCATTTTTTCTAATATAGTTTTATATTGCAAGACATATTCTGCAATAGGCTCATTGGATTTTTGTTTAATTTGATCCATCTAAGCATAGGAAACCTTATCATTAATTTTTATTGAAAAATATGCCAAAAACATATCTTCTGATGGATTTAATGCTATGATGGACTAATTAGGAAGATCATATAACCATTGTAGGGCATAGTCCTTTAGATTACATGGGAACAACTTAGTAAGGAGCCAATCATTAGACACATAATCCAAATATGTTGCATGGAAAGCTCATAGATGGTGCTTTGGGTCACCCTTACCATCATACAAAGTAATATTAGGTGCCACAAATCTAGATGGCAAAGGTGTTATCACTATGTGTTGTGCCAAAGACGTATGTAAAAGAACATGAAAATCCAAGGCATGAGATGGCCTAGTATCACCCTACTAACTATGTAACACCTTGGCCTATAGATCATCAATCTCATGCATAATGGATTGTGCATCTAGAGAGGAGGAACTAGCCATAGGAGGTGTGTCCATTGTTGAAGTTTATCTATTTAAAATAGGTTTTTATGGAATCTGAGTTGCCCTCAAAGTAGGTGTAACAATATTGTTATATAGGGAGTGGAAAATTAACCATTATTTGATTTTTTCTTTATTTCCATTATGGCTTGTAGAATCTATGCATGATCATGGGGTTGTTCCCGAAGTCTATCTCTAATTTTTTTTAAAATCTCATCCTTATTAAATATAATATTTTCATTGCTAAGTAGGAGGAGAGTGTCTCAATTCCCATCTTGTGTATCATTTTGATCTTAATTATATTGCTCATCTTCTTATGTATTATCATTGAAGTCCACATAATTAGAGTGTAAAGGATAAATGATAGGAGTTGTAACTAGTCCTTTGTCCATGGTATAACCTTGAATAGAAGTAATTTTAGTATGTTTAATAGGATTGCCACTAAGCCTAGAACTTTTTCTTAAGTGAATAGAGATAACTTTTTTAGATGGCATATACCAAACAAAGTGAAAAAATGTTGCTAAAACATAATGTATGAAATTTGAAAAGCCTAACAAAGCCAATGGAAATAATAAAAATAAGGATACAAACCCTATTATCATATAGGGCTAGGGTTTGATCAATATTAAAAGTAAATTGGGTTCACCAAATGATTTAACTTTTTAGGGTTATGGAGTGTAAGCTTTAGGTTGTTAAAGGGACTACGTATAGTAAATCAAGGTATAAAATATACAATAAATACAACCACTAATTTCTAAAAGAATTGACGTAGTTTGACATTTCTAAAAATAACAATAAATGATACAAACAAGTACTTAGCTAGAAACTAACTAAGATAGAAGATCTAAAGGCTACAAACTAGGACATGAGTTGATCTGAGTGTCATGGGTAGGATCCAATTGTCAAAACCCTTCTTGAATAGTAGTGCTCTAATTTGATAGTAGTGATAATGGTGACATTGTCCTCATTTTTATGCTAATGTCCTCTATGCATAACTACCATGAGGTTTTGGGGGTACTTGTGTCAAAATCTACCAATCTTATTCCTATGTGCATAAGTTCTAATTCCCTATCGATGACCTATTTTGATGGATTTTGCATATGAACCCTAGACCTCCATGTTGTTATGGAATCCAATTGGCACAAGTAGTAATGTGTGATGTTAGTGGGATAGGATGGACATACTTAACACCCCATTGTGATGAGAGTTACCTACAGACTGATACTTCAAGGAGGGATCAAGCCTAATGTAGTTCTCCCCACCTAAGTACTAGTGCAAGTAAAAGTGAAGCTCGTATAAATGTTGATTTGAGTGCTTTGAGTGATTTTTGAGACTATATATATATATATATATATATATATATATATATATATATATATATATATATTCTGAGCTTGGGGTGGTTGTATATAACTGTATGTAGAAGTAGGACATAATAGGGATTGATGATTTTGATTATGCGTAACTTATTTAGAGATAATTTTTTTTATTTGCATTTGATTTCCATCTAGTGAATAAAGGGCTAAAAGTCATGTATATATATATATATATATATATATTTAGTGTTTATATGGGTATTGAAAGAGGTATATGCCAACCCTAGGTGTTTTTTTATTTGAAAATATATTTATTGGTGATAAAATGTGGGAAAAGGACAATAGTGACCAAACTGGGACACTATCGCCATTTGTGCTAATGTCCAAGTTCTGGCATTATTGTCCAGATGGTAGAACCTGAGGCACTAAGGGTCAAGATGATAAAGTGAGGTTTTAGGACTACTTTAGGGATGTTTAAAGATGTTTTTGGCCTACACAAAGATGAGATAAGTGTTTAAATAATCCCTAAAATAGGTCTAATTCTAATCTATGGATAGGTGGTCTCAAATAACACTCTTAGCACTCAAGTGAAATTTTAGATGACTACACCTAGCTACACTTGAAGGAAAACCTCTCAAAAACCCAATGAATATTATGAATTTGTGAAAATATATTACTTGAGATATCTCATATATTCAAAAAATACCAAAATCTTCAAAACATCCAAAAACATTTGCAGTATTTACATGTTTTAATATCTCCTTGACATATATGTTGTTAGTTCTATGTTGGTAGATAGCATATCATATATATATATATATATATATATATATATATATATATATATATATATATATGTTTCACTCATATTTTGAGTTTGAGAAAGGCATATACAGATACATGGTATTCCCTCTACTCATGTCATATGGATATTTGGGGCATCTTCTTCTTTAATCAAGATACACCCAGGTTATATCATGTTATGATCACTTTACATTATCATATTTGAGATTATTACTTAAACATTCCTTTATCTATGTTTATATCTTCCATAGTGTACTTGATATGTTATGTACTTAAAAAAAATTCCTAACACATATGATCCATGGGATACTATGTTATGCTAATTATCTATTGTCTATGTTTTCCTATATGCACTTCCTTGAATATCATATCTTATCTTGCGTGTTTGAGCATTTGAATATGTTCCATTGATTATGGCCCCTGTGCCTATATTTTCCTATTGTGACATTTTTATATGTCATGGTTTATTGTTTATTGACACATTAATATGTTATTCCTTGATTTATGGGCATTTTACTCAGTCATGTCACTTTGATTATGCAAAATTTGAACATGCCCCTTGATTGTGATCTCTTAGGCCATTATATTTTGATTTGATTTTGAGTTATATTATGTGTGTACTTGATTGTTTATTGATATTTTATTGTTAATATCTAGATGTTTTCATGATTTAAATCATGCATCTTAGGATTTGATTTGATCACATTTTGTGTGCTTCAATTATATATCTACCTAGACATGTTCCTTATATATGACGCATGGTTCATACATAGATTATATAGTTATCTTATCCTTTTGAGGTAAGGTGACTACTATTTTATACTTCCCCTCACCTTAAAAGGGAGGGCATATTAGTGGGGGCATGCAATATATATATGGCTTCCACATTTTTCATAATTCACCAAACTTAGATATGTAGTGGGGGCATGATTTGGAAACATGTTCTCCACCCTTACATAGTTTATAAATTGGCCAAATTGCATAGTTATATGATTCAGATACAAAGTTTTTATAGAATTATATACATTGGTACAATTATTATACCTAGGTTTCAGTGATCCACACCATGGGGCCTAAGACTGAGGTGTGTGTGGGATAGCTGAGTTATGGCTATGCAAAGTGAAGTTTGGAATGAAGTATTCAGATAAAATAAATCAAAACACATTAAATAGAGAAAAATTACTTACTTGAAGGAAATAAACATCTATTCATTAACAAAGAATAGGGAAAATAAAATAGAATATAATGTTAGTAGTGCATGTATATCAATTAGATGTGTAGAGAAAGCTAATGATGTTATGATTGTGTGTAGTGGCATAGGTCTAGATTTAACATCCCCAAACTAGATGAGTATGTTACATATTTATAGCATAGAATATAAGAGTAGTAATAATTGATATTTATTGAATTAACCTCCATGGTAGTCATGGTACTTAAGCATCCCTTGGCAAAAATGGTCAAAATAATTAATGTTCTAACCATTCCCAACAAGCCCCCTTTATTGGTGGAAAAAAGGAAGGCACAAGATTTGAATTCTAACGGCTAATTTTGTGCCAATTATTGAGCCACATGATTGAAGTAGACTGACAGGTGGTTCAATTGAGGTGGAACTTGAAGAGTGCATGTGGGTATGTGACCAAGTGTCTATAGGGCGTGCACTCTATGATCTCATGTGATTAGTGTGTAAAACTCTATGATAAAGTACGAGATTTGGGTAGAGGATTTTTAGAAAGCTCCTAGTAGTAGAATGTGAAAAAATGGAGGAGTGGTGCAATCTCTATGTAGAGGAATGAATGAGGAGTGCATTCATATATGTATAGGTTGTACATGGATCATTCACCCTTTCTTGAAGATCAATGGTCTCCATTGCATCAGTGTATAATTATAGAAACTTCACTTGAAACTGATGCAAGGTGTACCACTTATTTTGATCAACATATTTCCTAACCTTAACCACTCTGAAGATTTGATGTGTGCCATGGTAGGTTCATGTTTCTATCACTTCAATGATCTACTCCTATGTGGGTCACAAGTGTTTAGGATCCAAATCATAAGGATATTATGTCATTGTTCGCTCAAGAAGTGGTAGAGTGTAAGGCTTGAGAAGATCCACGTTGAAGACTAGGTGCATGACCAAGTATTAAGATCTATCAAGAATTAAGGTGTTCTTAATATCAATGTGAAAAATGGTGTAAGGACCATAGTTTATAGGCTTGATCTTTTGGTGTGTAACTTTGAAGCACTCCTTCTGAATGTGCAACCAGACTATATCACTAACTCAAAATACATGAGGTTTACAATGTGCATCATGGCATTCCTTGTACATAGCATGAGTGTGAGAGAGAAACTACTAAGCCTACTGGTGAATAAACTAGATGTGGTTAATAAACTTCTCATCTTTATCTACTTCGTATTCTTGTGCATGTGACTAGTGCCTAATGATTCACAGCAAGAGATGTTTAGGGGTACTAAAGGTTGAAACCTAAGACATGTCTAGAATGGAATTTGACTAATAGATATATGAAGAGCCATGTTATAGGCATGTTTAATTTATAATATATTATCATCCCAAGTGTGAGTGTGTGCATGATTTTACATTCGTAGAAGATGAAAAAGTGTGTTATTGACCACTTCATTTTACCCATCTATCTAAGGATGAAAATTCATTAACTAATCTAGTTACATACCCATCAAATACCGCAATGCTTTCAAAATATCACTCATGAAGTGCTAATCACAGTTGAAGATGATGGATGTTTATATCCCAAAATGATCCCAAACATAGTTGATGAATACTTACATAGTTCCAGCTATGTCAATGTCTTTCTTGCAAGTGATCATGATAGCCACCTTGGAAAAATGATCCACTATAGTGAACACAACATCATGATGTCATCTCATCATAGGTATCCCAGTCATGAAATCCATGATGATAAATTCCCATGGTCTAGATATAACTAGAAGAGGTGTGTAAAGTCCTAGCTTCTTATTTGTGGCTTAGTGATGCATCAAGGAATGCAAGATTTGATATGGAACTCCATGTCTATGCTCATGTGTAACTAATATAAATGTGAATTCAATGTAACCAGAGTCTTTGTCATGTTGAAGTGTCTAGAGGTCTTGGTATAGTGTACCTCTCAGATGAGTTGTTGGTGAGGTGCACCAGAGGTAATATAGAGATGTATGAGCTTGTAGAAAAGCTATTCAGATAGGTATAACTCTATCACATGTTTACCTTGCACAAAGATGGTGTAAGTTGTTTCAAAGTACTAATCAGTTGAGTAGAAGGGTGCTTAATCTATGAATTTTTGGTTACACATGTCCAACATCATGATGAGTGCATGAATAGGTGGTTGGTTAAGGTAGTTAATGGCCTTGTTATTCTTCCCATTCTTTTGCTTGATCATGTGATCTAGGAATTTGGCTCAAGAGAGGATGGTTAGTATGGTGTTAGTTCCAAAATAAAAACAAAATGAAAGAAACACACTAATAGCATAACATCTCTAGGCCTAGACACTAAGGAGAGCTTAGTTAACAAACATGAATAAAACACACAACTAAAATACAAAACAAACCTCTTTTACCTTCCTTGGATGCTCCAAAATTCTTGTTGTAGTGGCTTGCTTGGCTTTTGCTCATGAAGTCTTTGGTAATGGAAGCTTGGCTACCTCCATCTCTCCTTGGCACCTTTGGTTTGTGGCTTGGCTTGGCTTGGCTTGGATTGGAATCAATTGGGCATGATAACATTAATTTCTTGAAGCTTTTTTAACCATTTGTGCATTATAACTTTGCATTATTATGTCTTATAAATGATGTTATGAGGCCTCCTATTTATAGATTTTTGTAAATGTCTAGAATCAACTTGAACCATCTATCCTGAGATTGAGATGTGTGGTTAAGGATTAATTCAATTTTTGGAATTAAGTTTGTAATTATCCTCATTATGACATTGGAAGAGGGGAAATTAAGAGGCATGGAGGGTATCATAGAAGGTATTGATGAGGCATGGAGGGCTTGAATACTAATATATATGGCATTTATGGCCTAGGGATGTCTTTCCAAGAAATGAGGTCACCTGATGATGCAGATATTCAATATCCATTTCCAAAAATAAGGTTTCAACAAGTTTCCATGTAATTATTAATTAGGCTCTAATTTGGTTTAATTATATCTTAAGCATGATTAAGCACTTTGTGTAAAAATTATTCAAATTGATCAGAATGCCTTATTATTGGTCTAAAATTTGATTAGATTAGAATTAGAAGGAAATATTAGATGCATTAGATCTGTTATCCCATTTAAGATGTTATCAATAGAAAATAACAAAGGAACGTGTCTTGTGCAAGATATTTGATAGAAAAGAGCAATCCAGATCACCTAGGTGTAAAATTGGCATTTTGACTCAGAATGATCTGACCAAAGTTTGCTGGCCCATAAATTGCATTGCCCCATTTAGGGATACCCTGATCAAAATCAGCACTTGAATATGTTAGTTTCACATCATTTAGCATGTTTTAGTGTTTTTAGGCCAAATTATGCATTTTAGGTGGAAATTAGCCAAAAGTCTGGTTGGAGGTTATTGGTGGCCAGATTTAGGGTCTACAGTTTGCCCCTATTTGGGAAGATGTTGAAAACCATAGGCAAATCAATGTCTTAAAGAATGATAAATGGATTGTATGCCATAAAGAAGATGATGGTTGAAGAACAAAGCTCCAAATGGTTTTGGGAAGCCTATGATGATGCCCGCTCAAGAGAGTGGCTATCACATTTATTGATGGATGATCCCTCGAAAAGAAACAAGAAGAAAGGTGGAATTAACATATGGTTGAGATTAATCCAAATGAGAAAATGTTTGCACGCATTGATTTAAAAATGATGCTAATTTGTCCAAAGGCAATTATAATCAAGAATAAAAGTTAAAATAATTATTTTCCCATAGGTGGTTATAATCATTAAGTATACTTGGATTGGCTAAAACTGATGGTGCCCTAGTTAGGGCTGATTAGTAAGCATAACTCAAAGATATAACTTAGAATATAGATTAAATATGAGTGGGTGTAAAGTGATGAAATGATGAATAGAAGAATAATATTGGTCAGTGTGAATGATTCAATTGTATCTGTCAATGAGGAGATGCTCATCCTAATTAAAAATGATACAACTAGAATGGTTAATGGGTTGATTTGATCTAAGGTGGGATGGGAGGATTTGCCAAGGTGTCAAGGAGAAACTTCTATAGCTCCATTGATTGTAGACCTTCCTGAAGCTAATTTTTGTTGTAACATGTGATGGTAGGCATCATGAAGACTTGTCTAAAAATGCATAAGGAGTGACTCTTTATCCAATAAACACTCACAAATAATGCACCAATGATAAAAACCACGATGACAATGTTAATGGATGAATATGGATGGACTCAAGAATAATGTGCACAAGGAATCACCCAGTGAACTCATTAGACCGAGTCAAGGTAATAGTGCTAAAATCAAATAAACAAGCAAGCAAATAAACAAAAAAAACTAATAGAAAAACAAACTAACTAAAATAAATAATTAAATAGAAATCCTAAAAACAAAATCAAAATAAAGCATCCTAATAATGACCATGCCCTAGTAAGGTGGATCGAGGATAATTGACTAGGCTTAGATAGGATAAATATTTTTGGATTTTTTGAAATTTTATGAATGTTTTTGGCATTTTGAGGTATCTTAACTTGTTAGAGAATGACAAGATACCTGCTTGGAAAATGGTAAGAGAATTTGGCTAAGGTTACTCACAAAATGATGAGAGCATATGGAAAGGGGGATTGAGGTGACCTCAACATGAATTGAGCATGACCCACATAGTCCTAAAATGACTTCAATTCATAGGAATTCCATCCACACAAAAGGTGAGAAAAAATATAATGGCATAGATCAATGACACTACTTTTCCTATAGGTGGTTATAATTAGTAGCCAGACTGGTGAAACACTAATTTACCCATAGGAGTTTGTAATCAGGCTCACATAAACAAACCTAGTAAGATGAAAGATATCTTGCCAGATAAACTGTCACACTACATTCATAGACTGTCATTAAAACATACATTGGATTGATTATTGAAACTTGATTGAAATCCCCCCATAAAAGGTGCAGGAAGAACCAAAGTAACCAAGATCAAAATAGGATTGGATAGGATGACTAAAAATAGGCTTTAGTCTAAATAGGAATGGAATGATAGGATGGATAAAATGGTAAGAGGATTTTCTCCCAAGTGATGGGGTGAATGGTAGGATCTGTGATAATGGAAAATGGATATGTAATAATGGTAATGGCATGGCAATGTGAAATAGTATGGTACATGTTGTTGGCCTAGGTGTGGTTTTTGATTTTGTTGTTCCTACTAATATGGAGATGCACATCCTAATCAATAAATAATATAAATAGAATACTTGATTATGTTAATTGTTAGCCCACACCTCATCTAAATAGTTGCTCTGTCAAAAATGGCATGTAGATTTTGATGTCTAGAATGATTTTATGATCTTCATTGGTCATTGATTTTGATTCTTTCAAGCATCGAGACAAGGTATATTTGTAGCCTCTACAAAAGAAAGTGTGGCCATGGATGGTAAATAAGTTCAAATAATGGATGGTAGGTTTGATTATGAAATGGAATGGTAGATGATAATAAAATGTATAATGGTGGAGAAACAAATGAATATCAAGACTTTTAGTCACACGTAATGTTGTTGATGTCAGATTCAACATAACTTTGGTTATGGCAAGGTTGAATACTTGTTCTCTCAATAGGACCACCATATTTTTATGTTGTTTGGGCCTAAGAGTATCTGCCATTTGATTAGGTTGTAGATTGGAAGCTATTTTGATTTGATATTTGATTTTGTCTTCATCCAATAGTGAAGAACTTTTATGCTCAGCTATTGGTGCCTCAAAGAGGTTTTCACCAATAAAATTTTCTTGATTTTCCCATAGTGCCTCTGAGAAGGTTTCACTAAGGAATGTTAACTTTTGACTTTGATTATCTTCTAGTGATTTTGAAAAAGTTTCACTAGAAGATGCTAAGTTTTAACTTTGATTGTCCCCTAGTACCTCCAAAAAAGTTTCACTAGGAGAGTGTTCTTCTATTATATGATTGTGGTCTTGGCCTTCTTGCTCTTCTTCAACTGCTATGTCACCATGGATGTAGTTCAACAAAGTGTGATTCTATCGATCCCAATCAACACTTGTAGGAGATGGAATGTCAATGATATGGTTATTTTAGTTGATGGTAATGGCCTGTGGAATGGTAAAGGAATGGGGAGAGGACACATAATCCTCATAGAAGATGCTAGGATAGCTTGTGTCAAAGTTGAAGTACTCATCTTCAAAAACTATAGAAGGATCACAAATGTATTAAAATTGATCTGCAAGGCATGCATAACCAATATTTTAATATCCATGAACAAATTCTTCTTTTGAATCTAATTATAACTCAAGGGACTCTAAATTTGATGTTGAGACTGATGTTGATTCTAATTCTAATGCTAAATTTGATGTCAATTTAAGAATAGAACCTGACTCTAATTTTGATTCTTCATCTGACAAGTACTCTATTACAATGATGTCTTGCTAAATATTTGGTATTAGACAAGTAATAGCCTAGGATGGCATAATGGGCTCCACAAAAACTAGTTTGTCAAAGTGAGACTCCTCTAGGATGGGAAATAGGTCAAGAGACAACTCCTCAGAGACTAGCTTGTCAATAGGAGGCTCCTAAAAAATAGGCACATGATCAAGGTAATGATTTTCCCAAAGGTGGTTATAATCATTAAGAAGTGACTCAGCAAAGACTGGCTCATCAGTGTGAGATTCCTCAACAACTGGGATAGGACCAATAGGTGATTCATCACAGGCTAACTTATCATAAGTGGTTGGTTCAACAAATGAGTTGGAAGATACCAGCTTTGAACATAGCTTGGTCTTCAAATGATTGGATCAATTGAGGTTTGGATGGGATTGGTTCTAGATGAGGAATGGCTTATAGTTGGATAATGGTAGGGCATTAGGGAGCATGATTTCTCACATGAGCTAAAGGACAAAGTCCTGTAATGGTAATGATAGGACATTATGGAGCATGATTTTTCACACAAGCCAAAGGACTATGTCCTGAAATGATGAAGGGGTGTTGTGGAGCTTGATTGCTCTCATAAAATAAAGGACTAGGTCTTGGAATGATGAAAGGGCATTGTGGAGCTAGATTTATTTCACAAGCAAAAGCATCAAAGTCTTCCTCATAAACCATATCATCCCATTCATGAGTTGGCTCATAAGTTGGTTCTTGACTATGTTCTACGTATTTATTTTTGTAAAGAAGGTATGGATTCGTATCCCAAACAACATTATCTATATTTGGTTCCTAAAAGTCCTCTTCACAAGCCTCTTCATGCCAATCAAGGTCTTGAGTTGGATCTTAAGTTGTTTCGTGACTTTTTTCCCATGAATGATTAATATGAGGCAGATAGAAATCTATTTCACAAACCATATTAACATCATTAGGGTCTTGACTAAAGCCATAAAAGTCATTTTGTGTGGCCATTCTATTATAATTTGGATTGTAAGTGACTCCAACATAAGTGTATTAAAACATATCTATGTAAATGATGAAATCTCCAAAACAAAAAGGCTCAGAGTTCTACAAACTCTAAAAAACTATCCAAAGGACAAAAGGTTCAAACTTGGTCCAACTTGGTCGAAGGGGTGGAGTTATATATCCAAAATAGTTTGTGTTAAGACTTGGCATAAAATAGCCTAACGTCAAATGTCTAACATCAAATGTCATACACATAAAAGATCAAGCATCTAAATAAAACTGGCATGTCAAAGTTCTAGGTCAAAGTGTTCCAAACAAGGTCTTAAACTAGGAAATGGAATAGTTAAGTTAGTAGGTCTTTTGTCTAAATGTGGAGTCAAAAGCTAGGCTCAAAAAAATAGGCATGATGTGATTTGATTTAATCTAACAAGTTTGGAAACAACTTTGACATAAACTTGGCACATGGAATTAAACATAAACATGATTAGTTGGCATAAGACAAAAGGCTCTTTGAAAAAAGATGGTTTTCTAAAATAAAGGCACAAATAATGATAAGGATAGGTACTAAACAAACAAACCATTAATAGTTTTCAATTTTGGGTAATCGATCAACCAAATTTATGCAACCTAGAATATAAATATTTGTGTATCAACCCCACGAATTGAGGCCTAAAAAAAAATCAATCAATTTTTGAATCCAAACTTGATAAGGTTAATTGAAAACTCAATGTTTGAAAACTAGGATTTGACCAAATAAGCTAGACAAGATCAGACAACATGATGGCACAAGACAAAGGTCCAAATGGTATATAGGACATGGTTTGAAACAAATGGTTTTTGATACAAGGTGAAACAAGTCTTGAAATAAATTGAGTAGCCTAAGGGTGTAATCATGCTTGA
This sequence comes from Torreya grandis, assembly GCA_037957365.1. NCBI lineage: Eukaryota > Viridiplantae > Streptophyta > Pinopsida > Cupressales > Taxaceae > Torreya > Torreya grandis. Next base: position 1,230,244 of record JARHVA010002758.1, on the reverse strand, counting down.
ATGATGTGATCTATGTTATGCTTTAAAAGACTCAAAGACAAAATGGTTTGACATGATTTGGGTAGCATAACACTACCCTCTATAACTCAAATGGCATACACAAACAAGTTTAAGAAAAAATTTAAGGCACAAGTGTGGTATAAAATAGCCAGCATAACGTCTCTTTAGACAAACGAGTGACGTATAGACAAATTGGTTTTGACATGGTTTATAAACAAACAAACAAGTTTTAGTCTCAAAATATACCAAATGAGAAAATGATCCAAAAATACACTAAGTCTAATTATCCAAATCCTAGCAAGGGTATGACAATGAGGGGTTGACTAAACTATCAAGTTTTGAATGTTTCTAAGGGAATCAATTGCACAATGACTTTCATGTCAAACAATGTAAAATACAAGCACAAAAATTGAGTGATCGTGGAATTGGCTAGTTGTAAAAAAGTCTAGTCCTTTTTATAACCACTTCATCTTGTTGTTCACTCAGTGTAGTACAATGTCCAAATATAGATACATCCTATGTGCAACTCTAAAGGATTAATTGAAGTCAATGCTGGGAGATAAAACCCCAAGTCAAAGCTTCCCTAAAAAACTCATGGGAGGTAATGACCTCCCCCTCGCAAGCCAAAATGCATAAAAATAAAGAAAACATGAAATAGAAAGACTTTAGGGTCATTTTGAGGGTCACCCAAACTTTGATGAGTTTTTGGGGAGTGCTTTAGATGACATTCTTTCTAAGCCTTAGACTAGGCTTTGTGAAATAAGAATGGTACTTTTGATTCTAAGGGTTCCCTATAGGGGACAAATGGAAGAGCATACATGCAACATTCCTCTTTTTTCCAAACAAAGATTTAATCTAAACAACTAATACAAAAAATAATTGACAAGTGTGTTCAATTTTAAGCCCAAATGAAAGTGAGGTGGTGTTCATTTGACCCCTTGGTCTTAGTTGCAAACTTTGAAAACATTCACCAAAAACATCTAAATTCTTTGTTAAAAACCCAAAACAAGGTTACTAATTGATTTTTAAGCATGCAAAGGTGATTTAAATATGTTTTGAGTAAATATCAAGCTTGATCCTATAGCAAAAATGTTAGCATGTCCTTTAGCTTTGAAGCTCTTTTTGGTTTGAAATAATGAACTTTGGAAAAATAGCTCTTAGGTCTATGTTTTTAGAAAAACACAGTGACCAACATCAGTTATATACAACCAATGATGTTTATTTTAGCCAACCAAAATCTAACAGATGTCGATTTTGCTAACCAACATCAGTTAAGTTATGTAATCGATGTCGGTCTTACTTGTCGATGTTGATTACTATATAAAACTGTGACAACCAAAAATGGCAAAATAAAGTTAGAAAATCAATTTGCAAGAGTTTTAAGGGTCCAAATAAACATTTTAGAGTTGAAAAATGATCTTATTCAAGTGTGAGATGCATCTGGTCCCACCGGGAGTGCCATAATGTGATCTATGAATTTGGCTCAAGAGAGGATGGTTAGTATGGTATTAGTTCCAAAATAAAAACAAAATGAAAGAAACACACTAATAGCACAACATCTCTAGCCCTAGACACTAGGGATAGTTTAGCTAATAAACATGAATAAAACACACAACTAAAATGCAAAATAAACCTCTTTTACCTTCCTTGGATGCTCCAAAATTCTTGTTGTAGTGGCTTGTGCTCATGAAGTCCTTGGCAATGGAAGCTTGGCTACCTCCATCTCTCCTTGGCACCTTTGGCTTGTGGCCTATCTTGGCTTGGCTTGGTTTAGAATCAATTTGGCATGATAAAACTAATTTCTTGAAGCTTTTTGAACTATTTTTGCATTATAGCTTTGCATTATTATGTCTTAGAAATGATGTTATGAGGCCTCCTATTTATAGATTTTTGCAAATGTCTACAATCAACCTGAACCATCCATCCTGAGATGTGTGGTTGAGGATTAATTCAATTTTTGGAATTAAGTTTGTAATTATCCTTGTCATGACATTGGAAGAAGGGGAAATTAAGAGGCATTGAGGGCATCATGGAAGGCATTAATGAGGCATGGATATTTGTGGCATTTATGGTCTAGGAATGTCTTCCTAAGAAATGATGTCACCTAGTGATGCAGATATTCAATATCCATTTCCAAAAATAAGTTTTCAACAAGTTTCCATGCAATTCTTAATTAGGATCTAATTTTGTTTAATTAGCTCTTAAGCATGATTAAGCACTTTGTGCACAAATTACTCAAATTGATCAGAATGCCTTGTTATTGATCCAAAATTTGACTAGATTGGAATTGGAAGGCAATGTCAGATGCATTAGATCTGTTATCCCATTTAAGATGTTATCAACATCAAATAACAAAGGCACGTGTCTTATGCAAGAGATTTGATAGGAAAGGGCAATCCAGAGCACCTAGGTATAAAATTGGCATTTTGACTTAGAATGATCTAACCAAAGTTAGCTAGCCCATAAATTGCATTGCCCCATTTAGGGATATCCTAATAAAAATTGGCACTTGAATATGTCAACTTCACATCATTTAGCATGTTTTAGTGTTTTTAGGCTAAATTGTGCATTTTAGGTGGAAATTAGCTAATACCCTGGTTGGAGGTTATCGGTGGCCAAATTTAGGTATCTATAGATCAAAAGATGGAACTACTACATGTAAGTCATCCATTTCATGTGGTGCACATTTTATAGCTTGTTTCATGATTTTAGTAACTAAAGTGGTTTATGGTTCGAATGAACAATTGTCTTCTTCTTAAGAATGTAGTGTTACCATTACTTGATTGATTGCATGATAGCATATAGTTCCTTCTCATAAGTGGAGTACTTTTACACCATGTCATTGAACATCTTTGAGTGATATGTGACCATATATCCATGTTGTATGAGTACTGCACCAGCTACAAAGTTAGATGCATTAGTGTGAATTTCTAAGGTCTACAGAATGTTAGGTATTGAAATAATAGGTGTTGCATAGAGGCATTACTTGAGCATCTCAAAAGCGCATTGTTACATATAAGTCTAATCAAACTTGGCTTTTGCATGCATTATCTAGGTGAGGGCCCAAGAGATGTGTGAGAAACTAAGTATGAACCTACATTATAAGTTAGAAAGTCCAAGAAAATTCCTCAATTATGTGAGATTCTGCATAGTATGCCAATCTTGCATCACTTTAATCTTCTTTAGATTTACTCTGATGCTGATGTTGTTAATGATGTCTCTTAGGTATTAGATATGAGCTACACCAAAGGTACACTTTGCTAAGTTTGCTTGCAACTTATGTTGGCATAAGGTGCCTAGGACATATGAGATGTACTCTGTGTGCTCATCCCAAGTCTTATTAAAGATGAATATGTCATCCAAATAGATGATGATGAAAGAGTTTAGGAAATGCCTGAGTAGATAATCTTTCAAGTGCATGAATGTGTCTAGTGCATTGGTGATGCCAAAATCCATAACCAACCATTTGTATAATCATTCCCATGTCTTAAAATCTATCTTCCAAACATCTTGAAGATGAGTTAGAACTTGATGGTAACTTGACTTTAGATCGATCTTGGTGAAGTATTTTAATGCCTTGGAACTGGTCCATAAGGTCATCAATGCATGATAATGGGTACCAATTATTCACCATGATTTTTTTGAGTGTGTGATAGTCTATGTAGAGTTGCCAAGACCCATACTTATTAGGTGATAGGACTATTAGGTTTTTACAAGGTGAAGAGATTGGATTGATCTTGCCTTGATCAAGGAGTTCTTGTATCTAGCATCAGACTTCGTCATTATCCCAAACTGACCTATGATATAGGAAGATATTTAAAAGAGGGGATCCAGGGACCAAATAGATGTATAATTTTATTGTGCAGTGAGTTGGAAGGCCTTCAAGTTCTATGAAGACTTCATTTTATTGCTTTAATAACTTGTTGAGCTACTGCTACTGTAATGATGTGTAAGCATTATGCTTGCCATTACATGCTTCATCATTTTTAACAGTGCAGGTGTATTAGGGTGAATCATGAGTAACACAAACTTTTGTGCATGTGATACAAGATTGAAATAATATTTGGTAGAGACCAAGGTGACTGTAATGGTCGAGGGTCAAATAGTTTGTAGAAGTGATCTTGCATGTGGATAACCCATTTTTGTGGTTTGGCCTGATATGCAGCTTTACGATCGATCATATATGATCTTCCTAATAAGATGGCATAGACCTCAAGAGGTATGATGTCATAATTGGCATTGTCCTCCATCAGATTGACCTTTTACTAAAAAGTGAATTATCATCGGACCTGTATATATTTGCCTTACTACATCCACCCTAGAGAATAAGGATTAGGGTGCATAGTTGAAATGAGACCAAGGTGTAGTGCAGTGGATTATGCCATGATATTATTTTATCTACCATTATTGATGATGACATGTGGTTGATCCTTCACCCATAACTGAGTGTGGAAGAGATGTTTGCATTACTTAAAGATGTTGATTGCAACGGAGCTAGTGCTTAGACAAGAGGCATCTACATCAGTGTTGTCCATTTGCATGGGTCCTGATGTAGATTATGTGAATAGAGACTGTTGTGTGAGACATTCAAAGTAATCATGAGTGGATGAGTGATGGTGATGGCACCACTTATCACCAGACTTATTCTTACCTTTATCCAAAGTAGAAGGTGATGGATCCTTTGAGTGTTTTGTAATCTTATGAGGCTACATACTCTTACATGAAAAGTGTTGTTTCTTTTGTGTATGAGGTTATGATGTGGAGTTGTGCATTGGGAAAGCCTTGCACACTACATTAGATGAAGAGAAGCATGTTACTTCATATTTTACTTAACTTTGAGCTTGGTGGCATTGTGATATGTTTTTCATAATGTGTCAAAACTCAATAACTCCATGTTCATGGGAAGATAAGGTGAGAGTCTATTGATGTACTTAAATACTCTATGTTGTTTTCTCAAGTTTTTTCATAAGCATATAGATAAGTCATGTAAAATGTTAGTGTTGTCTTCTATGGGCTAATATTTTTATTGGTGTAGTTGTTTCAACTTGATGTATTCATTTTTAAAGTGTCAGAGAGGGTAGTATTCTTCCTTTAATGTATCAACAAAAATCCTCCAAGATTCTATTGGAACACACTCTTACATGTGTTATGCATTGAAGCTTTCCCACTAGTGAATGACCAAAATGTACATCTTTAGTACTATAAAGGTGATATTCTAATCATCAATGAAGGAGTTGACAGAGAACTAATCTTTGAGTTATTGAATCTAGTCATCCAATACTTTGGTGTCAATTTTTCCTTAAAATAAAGTAATGTCGAGATTGAATTTTACTTTTAAGGGGGTTTATTATTGAAATTATTATGGGGCATGTTGTTGAGATGAAGAGGAGGATTTAGGTTGAGATGTATCATTAACTCATAGAATTGACCAAAAAAATTGGTGCACTATGCCTCAAGAGCACTGGTGATGAGCCTTAGAGTCTTGGGGGGTTACCTCAGGTTGATTTTGGGAATCATCCATCTTAATTTTATTATGTAAATTTTATGGAGTCTCTAAAATAAAATAAACTAATAAACCTTCTCTCTCTCATTTCACTCTTGTGGTTATATGCATAAAAATTGGAATAGAGCAGAACTCATATATCAATTGATCTGCATCATAGCGCCTAAGATCAGGGTGTGTGGGGGATAGTCAAGTTATGGCTATGAAGAGTGAAGTGAAAAATGAAGTATTTAGATAGAATCAATAAAAAAAATTAATGTTGTTGAAGTCTTTACTTACAGGAAATGAAACTTCTATTCATTAGCAAAGAATAAGGAAAATAATACAGAATGCAATGTTAATAGTGCATGTATATCAAGTAGATGCATAGAGCAAGATAATTATGTTATGACTATGTGAAGTGGCACAGGTCTAGATTCAATCATGGATTTATCATTCCCACACCAGACACATATGATACATATGTATAGTTTAGATTACAAGAGTAGTAATAACTTTTATTTTTTGAATTATCCTCCATGGTAGGCATGGTAACTAAGCTTCTCTTAGTAGCAATGGTCAAAATGATTAATGTTCTTACCATTTCAAATATTAGAGATAAAAAATAAGGCATGGGATTTGAATTTTAATGGCTAATTTTATTCTAGTTATCAAGCCACGTAGTCAGATTAGACTGATAAGTGGTTGAGCTAAGGTAGAACTTGAGGAGTGCATGCACATCTGTGACCAAGTGTACATAGGGTGCATAGTCTACAATCTCATTCAATTAGTGTTCAAAATTCTATGATAAAGTGTAGGACTTGGGCATAAGATTGTTATCAATATCTTAGCAGTTGAATGAACATGAATGGGGGAGTGGTGCAAGCTCTACATATAAGAATGAATGAGGAGTGCATTTGGCTATGTAGAGGTTGTGAAAAGATCATTCAGTATGAAACATTTATGAGGTGCATTTGTTATACAAATAGTACATAAATTTCAAAATCAAAATAAGTTTCAGCTTTCAAAACACTTTTATGGGCTGTTATCACCCACCAGGTTAAACTTTTATGGATTGTATTGAACCAATCAACTGCAGTAGTTGGTTCTTTTTTAGTATGGTTGAGGTGATTAAATCACTCAATCTTTCCAAGTTTATAGGTTTGACTTGATTACATCATCTAACCTCACTAATTTTATAGTGTGAGTTGACTTGGTTCACTCACATTCACTAAGTTATAAGTATGATTGGGTTGCATGGTTAAGCTAATCTCAACTACTATGTGGAAACTCACCATTAAATCTAAAGTTGAGGGAAAGTTTTGTGCTTCAATATTTATATATTTATGCACTTTATAAATTTTATATTTTTCCTAATCTTAGTTTCAATAATTTATAATGATACATCCTTTCAAATCAAATTTCTAAAGGCAAGGTAGTTGCATCAATACATAAGTGTACTCTTAAACCTTGCTTTCTTTTAATTTCATAGTATACACATTAATTATATAATGTAACATGTTCTTGGTTAAATTCTAGTCACCAAAAAATTGCTCACTTTAGACTCACGTAAAGACAAGGTGTGTTATACACACCTAAGTACACATTTCTTTACCTTTAAACTAGAAATTTCATTATTAGATTAAAGGAAGGGGGTAAACACAGACACTATTTCTGAATTATATAGCACCTCAATCTTGTATGCTTGGAAAATACATACCATGTATGTACCTTCAGCATTTAAACCTTTTGGCTACCAAAAGGGTTGCATACATTATCTATTTGTGCCAAATTAGTTATCTCTTAGTCTGACTAATGATATTTTGATGACTTAGACCCTCTATCATGATCAAAATGTTATAATTATCCTTATTTATATTTCTACAAGTTTTGGAATTGTGCTTATTTCCAACTACCTAAACACTTACATTCCAGTCAAATACCTATGTTGACACTAGTTTTTCACCCCAATGCAAGTGTCTGGTGCCCTAAAGTCATCCGATTTTCAAAATAAATGTATTCCTATGGTTGGCCTAATTGATTTAATAAAATATATTATCTAAAGGGATTGGTATAAATACAAGATCAAACCTCACTTATTTTTCACCTAGCACATACCAAATAACTCACAAGACAACATAATAAAGGAATTAAATCAAGCACTCAAGTGAACAGAACTTCCCTATTTTCTCCTATTTCCATATTAGTGATAGGGATAACACATCTAAAATTTTGAAGTATATAAAGGACATCCCATGAGCCACATTTTCCAAGTTATAAGTTAGGTCATTCTATGTACTTTCTTATCACACATTGCATCTTGATACACACACAATCCAGCATGTAAGGGACAACTACATAAGTCTTAGGCCCTCTTCAGATTATTAGCTATTTAGGTAGCACTCATTGATAAATGGTTTTTTTGTTAAGGTCATCATTATGTGCCCACTAATCCATTTTTCCCATAGCTAATATGAATATGAATAATGAGTGTTTTGATATTTGACAAGTAGCAATAACCCGTTATTCAAATCTAAGCACACCAAAGCAAAGGCAAAAAAGAACCTAGAAAATTATATGTGGTCATATCTAGATCTAGTAGGTATTTAATATAAGACACCTATGCATAGGTTAGATAGAATCATCAATACAATCATGTGACGTTGACACAAGTTTTTGAGGTCACAAAAATGCTTAATCTAAAATATAACAACTAATCCATAATCCACCTCAAATTTTATTCTTTCTTGTTCCATATCTAGATTTGTATTATAATCATAACTAGTTAAGTATCTTATTTTCATTATCTTATAATAAATAGCATAGTTATACTTTTTTTTAGCATATCTCAGCATAATAAATTCAATACATGTTTATCTGAGTTTTGTAAAAAAACTAGCCTATTTTAGAGATAGTTTACCATCCTTATACCCTAGGTTATCTATAACCCTTTTAACCTAGTATACTATATTTATTCAATAATTTATATTCCTACTATATAGGTCAACTCAATACAGTATTTTATTTCCAATTCAAGTCTTACTATATCAGTCAGCTTAGTATAGTCTATTTCTTTGATAGGTTCTATTTCAACTATATTAGCCAACACAATACAATCATGTTTTCCTAATTCTACTTATTGTGTCATCCAATTTGGCACAATTTATTTATTTACTTTTTTCTAATTCTATTGTATTAGCTAGGCTGATATATAGTCTATTTTTTATGTTTATATGTAACCAACAACATCAATTAGGTTTATATAATTGGCTCAGCTTGCCTCAACTATACCAGGACACCAACAGTGTTGAGATATTATAATTTAACTCTAAACTATATTTAATTGGGTTCAAATTCCTCTAAATTTGATCCACATTATAATTAAGTCCCTCTTTTACAATCTTGTCCAACTCACACTAGCTTTGTTGAGTGGGATCCCATAGAATAAATTTATAGACTCCCATCTTAGATCTTATTTCTTCAGCTTATGAGGACTTGTCCATGACATTAAAACCATCTTATGCATATTTTTTTTTATTTAAACATTCCTTAATCACCACCTATGGGGATAAAATATACTTTTCCTAGGTCTAAGGAAAACATTTTACAACAATGCAAAGATATATCCATCCATTTCGATCACATTACAAATGCATCTCTCTCCTTAAAATTTATTATTGCATATATGATCCCTAAAAAAATATTACTTCATGAAAATTATCGTCCTTTATTAATTAGCATTCAATTCGGTGACATCTAAGTCAAGTGAGCCTTGATAGATGAAGGCTCACTCACTTGTGTCTCTTCATTGGAATTCATTAAGACCTTAGGGTATTATGAATGAAACCTTAAGTATACCCAAAGCATGTGTCATGGATATGACTTAAGATAAATGCATCCACTCCGATGTGTTTGGATTCCTATCATGGTACTACCTTTTAGGATTAGAGTTTAGGTCATGATATTGAATTTACCTCTTATCTTGTAACTCTTTGTTTAGACACGACACCCTTGGACTCATCATATGAGGGTCATGGCCTATTTTGCATGCCAATGTGGGAAGTTTATTTACATATGTTCCATTTATAAGTTAAAATGTGATACCAACCCTTATAATTTTTAACAATTCCAAGAACATGGTGTCTATTAAATCCCAACTCTTGAACCTTTATATAGCATATCATTTCTTGAGAAACAACATTTAAACTATCCCATCAACTTAAATTGAGGTTATAATGGTCACCCTAAGCTTATGGGAAAAAAATTCACCCAACCCCCTTAAATCTAATAATTATGATCCCAATGAGATTAATTTGAAAATCAAAACATTGGACCTTCCTTCTAGTATCATCATCGCTCAATTGCCACCCACCTTACAACCCCATTCTTAAAAGAAGTAAACTGGTAAGTTTTTATATTCTGTTTTCAATACTAAGAATCCTCCTTCACATTGATCTTCTAGTGCATAGTGGTTTAATGCTTTAACATATATCTCACCACTCCTAATTATGATGATAGTTACACCATAGACGACCCATAATTATTTGGTTATGCCCAAACCAAGGATGTATAAATATTTTGCTATCATTCCTACATATAGTTATACTCTTTCCTTGCTCTTTGCCCTCTCAAAATCTTAGATTTAGTCTTTTGGATTTCACATATGGACATTAACTACTGCATGTGTTATTGTAGGTTATGGCATGGAGTATCTTACACAATTAATATTTCAAGTCAAAAATACCAAGTGTGTCACACACACTAATGTTTTATTTATTTCCTTTACTCTAGCAATTTTATTACTAGTATACAATGGGGGGAATGTAAAAATCCAAATTTGGTACAAGCCCATCTTTAATGTCATTTATTATATAATTACACATATAGGCCATTAACGACGAATAAGGAATCTATTTTTTAATTTTCCTTAGGTATTATTTATTACACTTCATGCATTCATCCATTTGTTATTCATCTTTCCATTTTATCACAAGGATCCATAATTATGGTCCTTTGTATTTCTAGACAAGTATGTTATTTTTGAACAAGTCTACGGGCTTGTTCGTGAAGCACAAACTCATCAAAGCATAATTTTTAAATTTTATTTCAAGTCACATTTCATTTAAATATTATTTTTATCTATTGATCCCTATTTTGTTTAGATTTTATGTGCCAATAGGTCCCCTAGTTTGAAATCAAAACATCTTTAAATATAAGGTTACTCTAATGCATTAAGAATGACTTTCCTCACTCTCAAAAGCTATTTAAATATTTTCATGTTATATCTATATATTTTTTGAAGCTAGATTCAATATTTTCAAAGAATGAAATCACATTTGTATGCTTGTGCCAAGGGTAAAATAGAAAAAAGAGTATCTAGACTTGCATTCACAATTTCACACATACATGTAAGTGAGAGAACTACATTTGAGTTTGAGCCTTTTTTAGAATATTGGTAACGTAATTCAGTGCTTGGTCATTCAATGGGGAATGACCAAGGTCAGTCACACTCAATCCCTTTCACATGACACCCCCCATTTGATATAAATTTGGTTTATGTGTTGGAAAATAGGTTTTGCATTGCAATTACTCTCTGTGGTTTCCAGATTTGAAAGTGTGTAAACAACCCTAATTAATACAAATTAAAGAGGTGAAATAATTAGGTTTTTTCATAATCAATGTAGATAAGTCTGTGGTAAATGAAAAATTATGGCATGTGTTGTTGTTCACCTACAATAGTTCAATCCAATAATATTCTAAGATTCTACTTTTGATCTGTCACTATTAGATTTTTTCCTTCTCTAACTTTTTTTTTTTGTCAATTATTAGTCACATTCAACTAGGATAATTCCATAATTAATGGATATAAATGACATACATTGGACCTATTCAGTTTGAGTTTTAGATTATGTGCTTGATCTTGAACATGCATAGTCATATCTTTTTTTTATTTCCACCTTCAAATATCTAAAATAGTCAATGAAAATTCATATTTGAGCTAATTACATCTCCTCTTAGTGTTTTTTAAAAGGAGGAGTTTTCCATATTTATCACATTCAAAATTAGAATTATTATTTATTATACATCTTTAGCATTTTTATATCTATATATTTTTACATCCATTAAATCAAGACATCTATTGTTAAATCAAAAATATGGTAAAACAAATTTCAAAACAAATGAACCCAAATGTAATTGTCCATATGCTTATTACTATATTTCCATATGAAAATCTACTAAACCCTAATTAAACCCTCGTTTATGTAATTGTATCAAACACACATGAACCCAAATGCAACTATTCACATATTCATATCATTATGCTACCACCATCCCTATAGAAATTTTCAATGGTTGAAACTCAAAACTTTAAACTTGAACCCACATTTAGATTTCATTACTATAAAATAGGCTAGATCTTTTATATAACCTAAAAAACATTATAAAGATCACATATGCTACAACTATTATATATAATATGTTACACGTAATGTATATATGAAAATATAACAACCTATATGATTTTAAATGAAACTTTCCGCATGATTCAAATTATTTCTTCACAGGGAAAATAGTTGAGTACAGAATGTGACAAACTCATTCACCACTACGCTTCACCATTTCATTTAAAACAATTACAAATATCAATTACTATTACATTCCTTATTTCCTTAAATATGAACTTCCTAAAGTTGTAAAACCATGTCATTGTTGTTAGGAAACTTATTTTATCCAAGATGAACTTACTGCAACATTACCATTGCGAATGAAAAACTATTGTTGGCCACTCAAAGTACATCAAAAATGTAAGTGGAAATTTTCTATCTCCAATGTTGAATGTAACATTTTTACATGCTTCTAATTCTGCCCCAACATCTATGCATTATATCCATTCATTATATTATTCCATAATTAATAACTAAGCAAACCCAGGTAAATTACAATGCTACAAATAATATATAATATTCTACAAGTAATGTATATATGGAACTATAGCAAACTCAAATGATTTAAAATGAAACTATTTAAATTATTCTCATATATGCAACTATACCAAATTGAAATGAACCCAAATTCACCTATTAATAAACAACAATAATAAAATAAAGCATATAAATAATCCTTATAAGGTAGTAGAGAAACACGTCTTAGAAGGTATCATTTTAAAGTGTTTCTTCATAGAGAAAATAAATTAAATAAAAAATACAACTAAATCATTCACATCATATCCATTCATTATATTATTCCAAAATTAGTAACTGATTAAATCACATGTGTTAAACCTTCCAAGACTACTATTAAAAGATAACCTAGGTCGAAGGTGGACATTATTAAAAAATTATATTAGAGTCACCTAATTACATTGTGTGGAACATCACTTTGTGATTCAATTACAACAATTCATTGTAATTAATTATCTAGTGAATACACTCCTTTATTAGACTTATGACCATGTTATGAAAATTTTGAAAAACTAAAGGGAGGCTATTGCATACTCCTTGAAGATATATTTTTTTATACATTTGGATTTATTTTTCTACTTCTTGCTTGAAAATGGACTAAGAAAACTTGGGATATGCTTCAATGAAACTTTAGCACCCATTGGGTCTATAATGAATTCATAGTCCATTAAGTAAACTCACCATGCATTTTTTCAACCACACAATCCAATTTCAATCCACTACCTAGAGACTCAGGATAATGTTCAATCAATTGTTTGCTCCAATAAATTTTTTTATGAGCAAAATGTTTCCATTTAGGGGAAGATACACTCCCATTGGTGCCCACATAAATAATAGTTTGACATTCACTTTTACTATCTAGATTTGTAATGTTGACTTCTATAACCTACAATTCAATAGAAGCATTTACCTCCTCATACATCTCTTCATTTATTTATTCATTATCATCAATGTATTGGACATTTGGAAATATAAAATAACTTACTTTCAACACACTTTTGCATCGATTTCCTCTTAGAGCCCACATACAATCACACATGTAAAATATTATCCAAATTTATACATGAGATATCTGATGTTCTTTCTTATTTGGATTCTCATCCAATAAGCATTTGAAATGCTCTCAAGAGGAAAGAAATGTCCATCTAAAATATGTTTTGAGTTTTCTAATGAGTGATAATATGATTTCTCTTTATTATAGTTATTTTTTAATCCTAGATGCTTTAAATTATTACTGTTATGATAATGTGACTCAAGCTATTTCAAGAGAACAAACATCAATCAATCCATCCTTCAACCACATTTCTTCATGTGGTCAACCAAAAATAGGATCTTTATAAATCAATGGTACAATTTGAAGGATGCATTGGTATCTTGAATAGAATAAGTGAAATCAAAGAATATTTTAGCCCACATATTTTGCAACAAAGTGAATTTTACAATTTCAATGACGTAAAAATATCATCAAACAACTACTTAAAACCATATAATAAATATTTAAACAATGTTTTACGACAAAAAAATCAATTATAATGTATAGGAAAAGAATAGATTACAATATTTGTCATTATTGATCTGGTATGTTGTGAAGTACTTCATAAATTCTTGTTCATCTTTAAATTATTTATAAAATTATATAAGGGTACTCATAACTCATTCATGGTCACAAGTAGCATGTATTATCTCTCTAATCTTAGAGAACATTTTCCTACCAATGTCCTTATTGATAACATACCACATCACCATTCTCAACCACACTCTATGAACATGCCACATACAAAGAAACTATCTACACTTGAAAAAAATCCTATATAAAATCCAAATAACTCAAAGTAAATTAAATGACATCAATCTTTTAAAACAAACAAATATGAAACCTTAAACCATAAATTCAATTACCATATTCCTTCAAGTTTAATTATAACCTCAAAAATCATGAATGTCACCACCTTCTAGTTAGGTCATTATTTAATGTGTCAATCATATATTTATTGTAGAAATTATAAGATATTATAAGTATTTTTGTGTGATGTAATCACCCATACCACCAACATACCCTCTCTTGATCATCAAATACAACTAATGTATAAATTTGATATACATTTCATAAATATGCAAAGTATAAACAAAACTATATATTCAAGTCTTAAAACTCACACTGTTAATGAAATTGTCTAGCTAAACCTTAAATACAACCTATTTTTGACCTTATAAATTTAAATAAATATATATATGACTAAAATGTAATTACAAGATGAAACTATAGACCAAAATTTTACTCTCCCAATACTTGTTGGTGTTGAAAGTTGAATCCATGGTAAGGACATTATTGTGTGAAATTTCTAACATCCATTTAGTTTGAATATCAATTATGAATGGGATGTCACCATTATTTATTGGTTTTGTGTAACAATAAAAAATCTTTTTCTCCTATCTGTACCACATGTTCACATTACTAGGATCTTTATCATGTTTTAGACCTTCATCTTTCTCAAAATTTTAAAAATGTTTGTAACGCATTTTCTTAGCATCATGTTGTCTCTCTCACTTAGCAAGTCACCAAAAATCTCACTCAAGTGCTTCACATCAATATTGTATCTATGGGTGCACCTATTTCCAAAAGTACCTTTATCCTTTAAATAAGTTGAATAAAGAGTTTAGCAAGTCACCAAAAATCTCACTCAAGTGCTTCACATCAATATTGTATCTATGGGTGCACCTATTTCCAAAAGTACCTTTATCCTTTAAATAAGTTAAATAAAGAGTTGAGGGGCATGCATAGCCATAAATTATTTGGAGAGGCATAACAAAGAACTCCACTTGCATAAATATGTTGATATTTCATGAAGGTTAAGAATGCAATTTTTGATTTAGATTCATACACACTCACAATAAAATGGCATAAGTTCTTTTTTGATGATGTTCCCTCATCCTTTTTGGATCAAGAGGTGTGTCTCTTATATATCGTGGATGATATGAGCACCAATGACTGAAAAAATAAAATACATTGATTAAGTTTACACCTAATATTTGTGATGGCAATAATGCATGATATTAACTAATAAAATGCCTTAAGTGTCTTTGTATTTCTATCTGTAAGTCTTTTTCTCTTATCCATTGGTTGTGTCTTATTATTACATAAAATTGTGCATGGAGCATCTTGATTGATTTCTTTTCATAACATATAGTCATCAAGTTGTTTCAAGGGTATCACGGCCACTATTTATACCCTTTTATTTTTACATTTGATCTCACTCCATTTTAAATCTATCCTTGAGATCACTCTCTTCTAAGGCATCTCTTGAACTAAAATAATGGTAATGCTACTCCATTTCTTTGCCCTCACCATAATTTTTAGTCCCTTTCTAAATTGTATGTACACTAACAGATAATCACACTTAGAACAAGAACAAATAATGCACTTTTAATTTTTAACATCAAATAATTACAAAAAATGATAAAATGGCATGCAAAACATGGTGACATATCATGACTATAAAACATGGAAAATCATAATATAGATGGCACTTGCATTTGGCTTTGAAACCTTAAAATAGGGAAGATCATAACTAGAGATGATAGTTGTGTTGGCATTTAAGTTTGTCACCATTCCAAATGAATAACTATATGATCATATGATCAATTGTGATTGAGTTCATTTGGGTTTACATCAATTGTATAAATTTTGGCATGAACAGTTGTGATTAAGTTCATTTGGGTTTACATCAATTGCATAAATTTTGGTATTAATAGTTATAATTGGGTTTATTAGGGTTTATGACACTTGTATATAAAAATATAATAAGAATCATATGAAAAGTTGCATTTGGGATCGTTTTTGTTGAAAATAAATAACAATATGATAATATGAATGGTTGTAATTGAATTTTCTATCATCGCTTATATACAACAAGGGTTTTATTAGTGTTTAGTAGAGTTGCACTTGTAAATATAGTATAAAGCATATAAACAATTACGTTTAGATTCATTTGTGTTCAATTTAAGAACAATATGATCATATTAATAGTTGAAATTGGATTCATTTAGGTTTCTTACTATTGCATAAATATGGAAAGGGTTTCATTAGGTTTACTAGTATTATATATGGAAATATAAAAAAAATGCATGAACAGTTGCATTTAGGTTTATCTATGTTACAAATGAAGAAAAATATATACATATGAATTTAGTTGAAATGACAATATGATTATATATCTATATGTAATATAATGGAACTATTTACAATATACACCCTGTGTGGTATTCCTAAATATATTGAACAATAGAATATGACATTTAAGAAGGTTTAGATTTTTATAGGGTCATTTTTTAAATATATCTAACAATTACAAATAATTATGGATATTGTAGAATTTGATGTTCATTGAGACGACTATTGGAGTATTGATTTCATTCAAATATAGAGATACTACATGTGAGGCCCTCATGAGAGAGAACAAGACAAATAAATTTATTGTGTATAAACCCAAATGCAACTATACACATCTTTAAATAAATTGGATTGCACTTATAGTAAATAAAAATAAAACCCATCAAATACATGTAGTGAAACAATTATGGCACAAATTCTTCCCTAAAATATGTTCTATTTTCAATGATAGCAAGCGGAAACCTCAATTGTAAAAGTTTTGAATCAACCTCACAAATTCTATTATCCTGTCTTCAATACATTTGTGACTCCAAAAATTCTCCAAATTATTATTTTTTTAATAATTTAAATCCTAGTCTTCAATGAAAATTGTGAGTCATAATATGAATCTCAATGACTCATTGGATATAAAAAAATTCATAACATATTAAAATATTTAACATTTATTAATAAAGTGGAAGCATCATTCATGTTGATCTTACTCTAAGATAATCAACTATATTATAATAAAGATTATATCCCATACTTCCATACCATGCACCATAACCTTACACATCAATTTTAATAAAGATCTAGAAAAGAGGCTAGATATTTTAAATATGATCTATTGAATCCCCATCTCCCAAATTACTTGGAGCTAAAATCAGCCTTTCACATCATGAGTTAAAATAACACTACCTATAATGAGGACAAGATGCAATTAATATTACCTACCATATGTTCATGGAAGGGAGACTGTACAATCGATGGGGTTCATGCAAGTAGTATTTTGGAGGATGTTAACTAATGAATATAGGGAGCCCATGGAAAAGGTAATATAATATTATACATATAACAACATTACAATATAAAATAACATTTTAAAGATGACATAATTAAATTTGAAAATTTAATAGAAATTGATAACATTAAAATTATTGGTCATTATTTTAATTCACTGAAGTTGCGAATTGTAATTTCATCTTAGACAAGGAAAAATTATTCAAGTGCATTTTATTATCAATCACAATTACATTTTTAAGATGGGATTCGACATAATTGTACAGTGGTGGGACTAGTGATCCAACTCATTTAACTTCATCCTTCATTTTTTAGGGTATTTTATTCTTTTACATGCTTTTCCATTGACATTTCTGTTATTTTGGTAGTACTTCTTGATTATGTTGACAATAATTCTGATATCTAGGGTATTTTATTATTCTACATGCTTTTTCATTGACATTTGTGTTATCTTAGTGGTACTTCTTGATCATGTTGACAATAATTTTGATAGAGAAAACACAAAAAAATGAGTGTTAAGTATGAGTGGAATTCAAAATAAAAAGATGGAATAAATAGGGATAGAGAAAACACCAAGGGATGGATAAGGGAAAAAGTGGATACATTCATAGGAGTGCATAACCATGAGCACCACAGAAGGTAGAGTTTGGCATAGAGGAATGGGCAATAGGGACAAAGCGGAGTGTTGAACGATAAGGAATCAAGGAATGGGGAAGAAATAAGGAAGAAGATGAAGATACAATGTAAAAGTGAAAGTATTGATTGGTGCTTTTAAACATAAGGACAAAGGAAAATAATTGACTGCTGAATGGAAAATAAGTTGCCCCTTTGTTGTTGCATGAGGCATGTGTCAATTTGGAAAGATAAACATGATATGTACAAGTTTTATTAAAATGAAAAATGCAAAATTATAGGTGTTATTTGGAGGATGCATGCAAGTTAAGATGAAAAGCTATATGTATATATGTGAAAGGATCATTGTAAATAAGTGCCACAAAGTTGATAGTCCATGCCATGTTTATTTGTGATAATGTAAAGTTGTGTTTACAAAAATATGTATTTAATGAAGATCATAAGAAATGTTAAATAGAAATTTGAAAGAAATATTTTAAGTAATAAATATCTAGAAAAGTAGAATGAGAAATCACACATAATAAAATTATGAAAAATATCAAATCGTTCAAGTTTTACCAAATATATATATATATATATATATATATATATATATATATATATATATATATATATATATATAAAATTAAAAATATATTATTAAATGAATATTTCTAGTTAAAAAATTAAATCAATGTTTTAAATCACTCTCTAAAAATCATATTATTTTCTCAACTTGATTATAATTTACAAAGTGTGAACTGAAACATTGATTTAAATTTTTTTACATGATTCTATCTTAAAATATTCATTTTACTTTATAAATTCTAGAAATACTATACCTTAAACAAATTATTATTATTATATTTTATACAGACAGATGCCTCCAATATAATGTAAATCGATCAAAAACCAGATTTCTCCAATACAAGATTTTGAAACATCTACATATATGTATCACTTTGTAGAAATAAACAGGGTTGATTAGGAGATAACGCAGTCTGCACGTCCAAGAGTTTCAATGCCAATATCAGATGCAGAGCCTCATATAAAAAATGTCAAACCTCCATGCATGCCAGGTAAAATCAAGTGCCATAAATAACCAGGTTGTAGATACAAACTGGACCTCATTCAAGTCAAACAGGTTGATCCATTCCTTGGTGTACACCTCCTTAAAGATCTGCAAGAAATACCATATGCAAAAGCATGCAAATATATGCACAACATGAAGAATGTTATTTTAAAGCAAAAAATACACATTCAAATGTCATTATAGGATTGAATAGATGGTGGTTTTGAGACCATTTAACAGGATTGAAGGAGAGAGACAACGTGTGGGTTCTCAGGCAGCACGTACAGTCACTGGGAAGTGGTTTTGAATACCACTATCAACAAAAATGTGAGCAGGGTGTGCATGTATGTAAATTTATGGCCGTCTTTTTTGTTCTCTACAAATTTTGAATCTATGTCATTTTATGCCAAAGAGCTGAATGTTTTTCTTCTCAGAGTGGAGGACCCACCGGGCGGTTTTTCCTAAGCAGTGGCAATAGTAACTGTATCCATGTGGCATTGCTTTTTGTCTAGTCTCTCCTGTGAGACACATCTGTTATCCCATCTGGGTAAGTAACATGCACGTCTAAGCTGCTCCCAAAACTGCTTCAAGGGAAATAAAAATAAGGAAGGTGATTTAATTGGATGTCAGTCATATAATTATTCACGAAATAATGGTAACTAGAAAAAAAAAAAAAAAAACTTCTCCTAGATTTCGTCAAACATTGTAAAATGGTTTTGATTCATAACTAATCGATCGCTTTTAATTGGTAGTCAATTACAGTCAATAGGAAATAATTGTGCTAGGCCAAAAAATTAGTATCTGGAGGTGCTAACAAGAGATCTAAGTGTATAGTTCCTAATTTATGATTAAGGGAAAATTTTATTTCATTTTACACTCATATTTTGTTGTTTACTAGTGAACTAAATAAATATATATATTGCATTTGCTTTTTTATGGACAATTATTTTTTTGGGTGGTTGTATTATGTAATTTTGACAGTTGATTATTAGTTTGAAGGGATAACTAATGGATTCAATTCAATTTAATTATTGATTAATTTTACCTTTTAGACCAATAAAAATTTAGTATTTTTTATGCATTCAAATATTTGTAATTTTTTAATAGTTAACTTGTGTATTTATTAAATAAAAATATGGAAAAAAATTATTTAACTAAATTTTGATTGGTCAAAACTATCAATATGTTATTATAGAGCAGGGTGCTGAAATCATGAACAGTTACAATAATAACTGTCAGAGTTACTGACAGACTGCCTAAATATCCCTAGACTCTCCTTCTTTACTATACTTGCTATTTTTTTAATCTACCCTTACGTGGTTGTCATTATCTTAACTGCATCCAAATCCAAAGGATCTCGAGTTAGATTGATCAGTGGACAGAGAGATATTTTCCTTTGATTTTGTGCCTACCAGTTTTGACCAATTATCAGCATCTACCCTCTTCACAGGTGACAATACTTAATTTGGGTCAGTCCATTTTTACAAAGGAATCTTCCCTTTGGTTAGATAGATAGATGCATTGTAGATACAAATTTTAATCTTTTTTTTTTTCTAATGTTGTGTGTCATTTATGATTTGTGCTTGATGTTTTCAGATTACACATATTCTTTTCTGACCATAAATGTTCAAAGACAGCTGCAAAAACATATGATTACATAATCATTAGAGGAGGTATAACCAGGTGTCCCCTTGGCAGCCACACTATCAAAGCACTACTTTATTTTGGTATTGGAGAGGGGAGGCCCTCCTTATGGAAATTCTGATGTTGAGGACTCCTCAAGTTTTTACAAGATTTTCTAAGAGCCAAAAACTTCCCCTATGTGGCTTAGAGATTTGTCACAGAAGATGGAATGCAGTTGGTAAGGGCCAAATTTCTAGGAGGTGGAACAACCATCAATGTTGGTTTCTACAGCAAGGTAGGCTCAGAATACATTAAGAAGATGGAATGGGATGAGAAGCTTGTAAATGAGTCATACGAATGGGTGGAGAAGAAGGTTTCCTTCAAACCAAAGAAGCTTTCTATTTGGAATTTAGCTTTCAAGGATAGCGTTTTGGAAGCTGGAGTGCTTCCTGATAATGGATATAGATTGGATCATGTGGAGGGCACCAAGATCAGTGCTTCAACATTTGACGATGATGGAAAGGGACATACAATAGTGGATCTTCTCAAATATGTGAATCCAGATAACATTGTAGTTCTCCTCAATGCTACCATCCCCAGAGTCATCTTCAATTTGGCATTAGGTACATATCCACCATTTGGTTTTTTTTTGGAATGCTCATTAGTTAATGGTTTTTTTCCTCTCATTAATTTCTTATATTAATTAAAACGTTATATGAGAAAAGAAAATGATTATATAAGAAAAGATTATGATTATTCGTGAAAGTCATCTTGCACGATTTAAAACACAAATTTTTAATATTAAAAAATAAAAGGTTCAACCTTACATAAAAGGAAACACATAAAATACAGTTCATGGCATTGTTGTGGGTAATGGGTAGGAATCATGAAGTCCATTGTGTGAAAAAAGGTTTTCTTATTGAAATTCTTGCAGCAATGTTGCCCTCAAGGTCCATCATATTTAACTCCAGAGTTGTTGTTGTACTCATAAATAGGAATTCTGATTTCTCCACTATAGAGTTGGAAGATGGAACATATATCAAAGTCAAGGTGAAATCATAAAAAACCACTAAACAGATAACTAAGATTTCAAAAGGATTTAAGTTTCTCTAACATTTGCCTTTTTAAAATCATATAATGTTGTCTTTGTTTCTACTACGTATTACTTTCAAGCCTAGAGAAACTTATGAAATTTGCATATTCACTTTTTTGAGTTACCTTTTCCCAGATTTTTAGATTGGTTATATTTTGTCTACAAGGAAAATATTACAATTATTACTATGAATGCCAGATTAATTTTGAGCTCTTTTAGAAGAGAACTATGCACTGGATATTTTGAATGGCATGGTCTTTATGCTCGGACTTTCATTCAATCACATTTATCATTTTGATGTTTCTGACTATCTACGTTGTTATCTATTTATGAAATGACTATATATGTTAATGATCATGATTAGACTTCATGTTTTACCCCTTTTTGTGATGGAATTAGGGGATTCTCCATAGATTAGTTGATGATAATTGGATTGAAATTTAGATATTTGTTTTCTGCTAGTAGGTTTGCAATTTAAAAGACTCTTAGTTGCTTATTCCTTTTTGACTCAATCCTTGTTGATAGCTTTGTTTTGGAACTTCATCAATGTCATAATTATAGGCTTTGGTCCTTATTCTTAAGATTTGGTTCATTGTGTAGAAAGTGAAACTTTCTTAAATGGTATTTTGTTTGCCCATCTGGTTGTTATTTGATATGTGTTTGCATTTTTAGGAACTATGGCAGTTGATAGCAATGGGACAATGTTATAAAAATGATACTTTTGATAGGAATTAAGTTACAATTAAAATTGTTTTAAGTCATCAAACAAGAAACTTTAAAAGCCAAATTCTATACCTAAAATTGCATTTAAATACTTAAAAAAATCACCAAAACATATCTCACAACATTTATTTATACAAAGAACATAAGGCATTAAGGTTAGAACTTCTAATTTTCATAAATACATAAGCATAGAACATAACATTTTTTCGAAGTTTTATGCACATTTTTTAAAATTTGTTTCTTTATATTTTAATATAGAAAAAAAGAAGTTTCTAGGTGAAATTGTTTCATTGAGAAAGAACTCATCAAGACTCAATTTTTATATAATACACTAATTGCACAATCCAAAATGTGGTCCAACAAATAAACCAAAAAAATAACATAAAATAAAAAACTTTAGACTATGGCTTAAAATTTCACTTTGGTAGCTTCAATTTGAATGTTATATAATTCATATCAAAACAATTTATTTCAGAAAATTCATAATTCATGTTCTTTATTCACAAGGACATATATGTTTGAGTTATTCCATGTTCAAGTATCTTGAGTACTAAAAAATTCCAACCACATATTGACAAAACTCAACTAGTATTATTGTCAAGCAATTCTAATTTTATTCTGAACCCCACATGGACTTGGTGCATGACGCCCTTGTAATATATTGTATTTATTTTTTTATGGACATCTACTTTTTTTGTGGGAGTCGGACGTGCAGCGAGGTAGAAAGGGCGGAGGTGAGGATTCAAACTTTTTCATATATATATATATATAATTCAAAACCCCGCATGGACTTGGTGCTTGACGTCCTTGTTATATATTGTATATGCTTCTTTATGAACATCTACTTTTTTTTGGGAGGCGGATGCACGGCCGAGGGCGGAAGGGTGGAGGCGGGGATTCAAAAAATTTCATATATGTATATATATGGTGGGGGGGAGGGTCGACAACGGGAATTCAAACTTTTTCATGTGTGTGTGTGTGTGTGTGTATTTTCTTTCTTCTTCCATATTTTTTATAAAATGTTAGACATTTCATACTAAACTTATATATATTTACATCAATATCTTTCTGATATTTCATAATATTAGATAGACAAGCATTTTACGAAGATGCTTGTGAGTGATTTGATTAGTTAAAGTTTCAACTATTTCACAAATATATTTAAAATTTGTTATGATTATAATATTGTAACATGTGTTTATATGTTTCATTATAAGAAGATTTATTTCTTAATAGTTAGAAGATGTCTATAGTTACTTTTTACCTACACTCATAAATGTGACATGCAACAAAGACTAACAAGAACTAAAACTTTATTGTGATACCAAATGATGTATTCACAATTAGGGTTATCAATTAACAGATCCTTTAGACCACGCAACATTAAAAATTACATAGGGAATACACAATGCAATCAAAACACAAATATAAAACTACTTAGATTTTATTTGATTTCAACAAGAACACTACAAGGCACAAAAATGACAACACAATAATCTCATAAGCGATATGCGTTGCAACATCAAATCCTCGGATCTTTGCTTGCTAACTCAAAATATTTAAAAATTTATCTATATTTTAGGATACTCACTATGATCTATCCTTAGACTTTCAACCAAAAGTCTCCAAAAATAAAAGTCTCTCGCCAAAACTAGAAGTCCCTCTAAACAAGTGTAGGAGCCTAATTACAAATATGCAAGACCCACCTAATTAGATTAAGTTCTTAGCATCCCACTAACAACATTAAATTATTAACATAATATCTATGCTAATACATCATATTACAAAGTAACACTCGATGCAAAATAATACATCATACTTAACGTGGTATTCCCCTTTGCCATTCCAATGCAACCTACCCAACAAGTAATAGTTATATATATGAGAATTTGACACTTTCTCCATCCATTGGATCATCACGGCCATAAATGTCTTTATAATATATGCATTTCAATTGATAGGTATAAGACCCTAAAATGAGCATGTCTTACCATAAACCTCATATATGTCATGAATATTACCACACATTCCCACAAGGTTCCCAAATGGCTATGGAATGTACGTAAATGATATCAATTAAATTCTCCAAAATTACAAAAATTTAACATAGTACATCTACAATGAAAATAAAGCTCCTCTAAGATCTTTAAAAACATGCTCTTTCTTTTGCATAAAAGAGTTCAACTCCATAATTATTTCACTTAATGCTCTAATGTGCTAGAATATACAACATACCTTAATAATGTGTCACATATCTCCACATTGCTCCACCTAATCAAAATACTTAAAAAACTTACTTTCAAAAAGCTTCTAAAGATTACTTAAACTAAGATAAAATATTGTCCATTAATAGACTTGTACAAAACTTACAAACAAGACTATAATGTAATCAAAAACTTGTGTAAAACTAGACATAATTAATCTAACATATTTTTTTTGTTAAAACTAAATTACAAGTGAGCTGGAATGCTCCTACATCACTTTGTCTTGGGATTCCAAAGCTTGTACCTTTTGACACCACTCCCATACCCAATAAAGATACACTTCGCAAACTTAAAGTCAAATTTTGATCTTTTCTCCTTTGGGATGTTAGAGTATGCTTCACAACCAATTTGTAGATGTCTCAAGCATGGCTTCTTAATAGTCCATGTGATTCTTTCATAGTCTTGTAAACCAAAGTTGATGTAGGTGATATGTTGATGAGTTAATAAGTAGTAACCACTACTCCAACCCAAAAATTCTACTCCAAATGTGCATCACCCAACATATTTCAAACCTTGTCCATCAAAATATAGTTCATTTTCTTTGAAACTTCATTATGTTGTGGTTTATATGGAGTCATCTTTTGCCTTTGAATACCACCTTTCCTATAAAAATTTTCAATCGCTTTGGAGCAATCCCCATCCTTGTTGTCATTGCACAATACTTTGATCCTCTTCTTCATGTGGTTCTCCATAGTAACTTTGAACTCCTTGAATTTCTTGAAAACTTTAAATTTATGTAGGATGAAGTATATCTAGGTCTTGCGAGATTATTTGTCTATGAAAGACACAGAAGATAGACCTGTTTAATGATGGTAAATTTGTTGGTCCGAAGACATCACCATGGATCACCTGCAAGATTTCATTTCCCCACACAACGTTTGTATGGAATTTCACCTGACTCTACTTGTTGTAAATGCCATGTTCACATAAGTGGAATTCCAATGGGTAATTATCCATCCCTTTCTTTGTATCTTTAGTATGCAACATGCACAAACATTTTTCACCAATGTGGCTTAGAGTTTGATGCTAGAGCATTATCTTCTCCACTAGAATCAGCGTAAATTTATTTTTTCAACCTTGGCCTTGGGAACAATAATGTTGTTACATGTGTTTCTCACCACAGTTGCATCAATCCTAAACAAAGCCCTTGTGTGCATGCATATTTACAACAACGTGGCTCTACAAATCATTTTTCACCCAACTCTACCAAACAAGACTTGGACACCAATATCATTCATTTTACTCAATAGAGATCAAATTCCTTGTATGACAAAGAATATGCAAAACACCTGGGAGGGTCTTTATCCTCTCATCTCTAAACTTCAACTTCACTTTTCCTCTGCCCACACCCTTGTAGGCTGAGTTATCTCCTAGAAAAGCATCACCACTATCATATTATTCATATTTGCAGAACCACTCCCTCATAAGAGTAATATGATAGGAGGCTCTAGAGTCAATTAGGCACACATTATTACATGCATGCAAGCTTGAGGTTGTGAGATATACATCTTCATATCTATCATTGAAGACCACCTCACTTGAGGATTGATTAGTATCCAGTGGTTTGACATTTTTCACTTTTATCAATTTACAATCCTTCATGAAATGCCTATCTTCCTGCACTTCCAACACTTCTTCAAGTATCTATTCAAAGTCTTATATCCACCTCTAGAATTTGAGCACTTATCCCCTATTCTTGCACTTGCCTCTTTCTTCTGAGAGACCTTGCATGGATAGGGCATAATTTATCTGATAGTTTTCCATAGACTTTCACCTTATCTCTTATGATAACAAAGTTGTGACTACATCTTCTACTTTTAGCTTCAATGTAGTACTAGTGATTTCCATCATTATATTATCCCACTAGCTTGGAAAAGAGCACAACAATGTGATACACCTTTATTCATCATCAAAGTTTTCTCTCCATGGATGAAAACCAACTTAGTAAAATTTTGAATGCATTCAAGCCCTTTGCAACTGAATTGCCTTCATTCATTCGCAATGAATACAACTTATTTCTTATTAATAGTTTGTTTACAGGTAATTGGGCCTAGTATAACATACCCAACTTATCCCAAATAAGATTCACAGATTTTTGGTCAAAATACTTAGTAGCATTGAGTCTAATAAACATAGTCTAATAGAGCTTCTAATTTTCATATAAACATTTTTCCCATTATACCTGTTTCATTCATGTGGATGTTGTGTTTGCTACAACAATCCATTAATCTTTGTCTGTTAATAGATCTTCCGTATTGAGTTTCCATAACTCAGAACGTTGACCATTGAATTTATAAATCTCTATTATAGTGTTTCCAGTTATTTACTTCGCACAAGATTCTTTTGCAAAACTCTCACTTCAAGGAAACCATTATTGCAAGATATGCCAGCTTATACAAAGCTTAAAACCGAGCTTTGATACCAAATGATGGGAATAAGCCTACGAATGATAAACTAATACTAAGGAGAGGTATGTTATGCAAACCTTACATATAAAAAATTAAATACAAACACACATATACATACAATTTCACCTAAGAAAACCCTTTCAATTAAAAGCATAACACAATAATAACCTTCTTGATTATAAATAAATTGAACCATCTTGTAATACTAAACCAACTCTCAAGGTTCTATAACTTTCATACATGTTTTATTGTGTTTTACAATGCACACACTTGATCGCGGATATATTCAAAATTTGACGTATACTCCCTCTCTTCCTAAGAACTATGCCTTTATCCAACACTCACTTCATAATGCCCGCACAAGAAAGAAATATGCATTTAAAAAATATTGAACCAAGTGATAAATGTGTAACACTCTTCAACAAATACGTTTCAAATCACCACCAAGATGTTGCTAGCACTTATTCACTCTAACAAATACAATTAGACAAATTTATGAAATTCCTTAAGATAACTTTCATTTCTTTACATGTTACGCAATTCCTCCCGATATCTGAATGTGACTCGATCACTACACTCCACATTGTAACTTTCCATAATGCAATAAAACTATGAAAGTGTCTTGCGTAGCTCTATCATCATTTATACACACTGAAAATCTTGTGTAGTTGTCATAGGAAGTCTCCACGCAACTCTGTGCAACCATCTCTAATTGTGCAATCAACATAGGCAACATCCTACACAACCAGTTCTTATGCAAACACCTTGCTAGCTGTACACACATTCGTGAGCCCACACAGGAATTGAACATATTGTGCTTATATCCTGCAATTCCACAAGAACCCAAGGGTATATTGGAGGATGATGTTCTGCCTGATGTTACAATAGTGAAGAAAGGGGGAATGATAACCTACTTCATAGGGTGAATGGAATATATATGGGGTGATGCACAAGAGTTTAAGTCCGAAAGGTGGTTCAAAGACTAAGCATTCCAGAATGTCTCCTTCAAGTTCACTACCTTTCAGGTACACTCAACATACCTGAAGATGAAGATGACCACTACCATTCCATGCAGTTTCTTCAAGTTTCATTTGGTGCCTGGACATGCCGTAAGTATAGAATGATGGTCATTCTCTCTAAGGCTCACGCCTTGAAAGTTACCATAAGCATTCACTACACACAATAACTTTGTCAGGGAAATCTCCAAGACAGAAAGGACCGTTTCAAGCAGACTCCTAGCGTTTGTGTACACTCCAAAATAGATAGAAAAAAATAATTCTAACCCTATCCAGAAATCAAACTTGATCAGAACAAATATTCAAAGGGAAAATCTACACATCTAGACCTGCAAATAAAATCCGATCTGAACAAATGTTCAAAGGGGGCAAAGCCAAACCTTTTTCTCTTGGAATAAAACCACATCCGAACAAATAACCAGAAGTGTGAAAAAGCCACGCAGAGGATCAGGGTAACCCTTATTCTCCCAAATGGATATTTAGGAAAAATATTTAAAAATAAACCGTCACCAGTTCAGACGAATGGAACCCCAATATATACAGCCGAGTGTTTCACTGTATACCCTGCAATCTGTTCTTAAGTATTTGCCATTGACATAACCCATTAAAGAAACTGCAAAGATTCATATCAACTCCCAGTGCAAGTACAGGGTGGTTTTAGAATTCTGAGTTGTTGGGTCATCAATGACGAACTTATAAATTTCAAAGACAAATTGCAGGAATATACAAAGAAACCCTCACTGCGAGCATATGAAAGTGTGAATGAGAATCCAGAGCAGCTTCTTATGTCTGTGCTAATGGCAGTATAAAGAATCCACCTTGTTCACCGTAATTAAGAACTCACCCTTATGTAGAAAACCAAAATGACACTCTCTCACAACTCTTTTACTTCCTCTTCCTCTGTTGTACCAATGGAGAGGTAGTGCCACTGGGTAGTGATGTGTCTAAGTTGGTATGATGTTTTTGTCCATGCATTATTATGTACTTGGTGAGGTCCTTACACCCTTATTTCATAAATAACATTCTCTATCATAACCTTTTTAATTTGTGTTGTTCGAGGAAGAAATAGTGGTATTAGATAGAGTGACGTGTCTAAGTTGGTATGATATTTGTAATTAAGAACCCACCCTTACGTAGAAAACCCAAATGACACTCTATCACAACTCTTTTACTCCTTTTGTTGTACCAATGGAGAGGTAGTGCCACTAGGTAGTGACGTGTCTAAATTGGTATGATGTCGTTGTCCATGCACTATTATGTACTTGGTGAGGTCCTTACACCCTCATTTAATATATAACATTCTCTATCATAACCCTTTTAATTTGTATTGTTCCAGGGAGAGATAGTGGCACTAAGTAGAGTGAGGTGTCTAAGTTGGTATGATGTCGTTATCCATGCACTAACATGTACTTGGTGAGGTCTATACACCCTCATTTAATATATAAAATATAAGAAAATTGTATAATCATGGTACATTTAAATGTGATGTTTAACAAGTAATCATATCATTCAATGTTTTCCTCAATAGTTAAGGTGAGAGAGGATTCAATGAATGTGTTAGGGTTTCGTATCTTTATTGTATTGTCATATTTTAGACCTTCAATAGGTATAAATAGGAATTTTACAGTTTATTGCTGAGTCAAGCTATCATTCTACCCCTTGTGTGGCATTTGTAACAACCCCCTATATTAATGGTCGCCTCCTCCGCATTTCCGTCATTTGACGTAGGTTTCACCTATAGAGATCTGAACAATTATGGCACTAAAGAGCGCAGAGGATTTTGTATCAAAGGTCTTCCATCATGTACTAGTTCTAACCTAGAAATCCCTTCCCCTGATGTTGTGCTTGATTTGTCCCTGAATTTGACAAAGCTTGCAATTGATTTGAATCTTTTACTCTTATTGGCTATTTTGTTCATTGAGTCCCACCTAAGAGCCTGCTCAAGCAGTGGGTTCACAACTATTAGCGACCCCATGGTGTAAAGCTTGAGGGGGTGCAAGATATGATCAAAGGTTTTTTTTTTTTTCATTTTGCTAATGTTGACCATTGGAAGGCTATTGTCAACCATGGTCCCTAGTTTATTTGCAATACTCTTGAGATCTTTTCTCATTGGATTGGGGATATCCATGTCTCAGAGCAAGCTAAGGTCAAAATCCCAGCATGGATCCAAGGTTTCCTATCCCCCTTTGGGCTTTGTTGAATAGCTCATAAAACCCTTGGGTTGATTCATTTACCATGAGCAACCCAAATTTTACATGTCTCGCCTGCAAAAGCGAGTAGGATCATAAGGAAACCATTGACATATAGATCAGTGAACGTGGCTTTTGTAGCATGTGTTTTCATTAATCTTTTGAATGTTTGTCTCCACTACCAATCCTCATACCATATGATTCGAGAATGCCATTTAATGGCTACTTCTTGGCATGTTTCATAGGAAAAAGGTGTGTCATAGAACAAACTAACCAGCTCCACTGGAGATGGATGGACCACTGTGACTAATAAGAAGAATGCCTCGGCTTCTCTCAATACCTCTAGACAACAAACCACTATGTATGTACCCATAGGGGTCTTAGAGCTAGCTCCTTTGCTCTTAATGATAAACAAGTTATGCCCTTCACCACTAAATAACCAACATCACTCTCTCACATGTTGTCGGTGGTAGCGACCACTATACCCTCGTAATTTATGACTATCACATCCAATCATCACAACCCCATTCTAGGATGATATTCACACACACAAAGGATAATGTGGTGTTACTTGATCATAAATATGTGCTTAGTCAATCCTATAGTCCCTCTCCTTTGGAAGATGGAGAATATGTTCAATAAAAATGACGTCCCTTCTACATGAGTGAATTTCTGCACAGAAACTAGACAACTAACCTTGCCTTTACTAACAAGTTTTCAACTTTCGAATATCTCACAAAGGGAAATAACATGCACCTTGATGTTTCCTCATGATAGTTACTCTTGGAACATATGTGGCCTCACTAAATCGACTCGTAGGTACATGGTCATGGATAGTTAGAACTTTTGAACTATGAAAGTGTTATGTTTTCAAAATATTTAAAATTTATGGTTTTCTTCTTCAGTCTACGACTTGCACAGTTTATCCAAGTGCACTTTGCTCGGTGTCCAATCATGAGCCTAGTCGTGAAAGAGTCATCACATTGTTAGCACTAGAGCTTTCACATAATATTGTTTCTTTGGGGTCTGGCCCTACCATTGGGTGTTGTGGACCATTTTGATTTTGATGATTGACTTATTGGGTTTGCCAACTTGTATTCTTCAAATGATGTCATCAAAAGAGCTCTATTCTAGAGATGGTTGGTAGATTCACTTCCCAAAGCTCACTAGATTTTTTGTGGTGATTTTAAAATGGTGGAATCCAACAAAGATAAATAAGGCCACCTTATGTGTTGGTGAGTTGGGTAGCGAGAAGTGTGGTTTTATATACGTAATAAACTTGGCCTCTATGATCCCAATCACCATTGAAGGAGAGACTTTTCTTCATCTTGGTTTACTTGGTCAACTTTCAGACAAGGTCAAGACAAAGTGTTTAAAAGGATGGATTGTGATTTACTCACGGAGTAGGATTTGTTCTCCTTCTCTAGTTCCACCACTCACCTAGTGTCCATCATTGATGATGACATTCTTTTAGACCATCAACTTATTTGCTTTTGTATTGAAAGGAGCTCCCCTCAAACTAGATCAACAAAGACCTAGTTCTATCTCAATATTACTCATCTCAGGCATGAGAGAACTCTAGGCAATATCAAACAGATTTGGAATCTAGTTTACAAACCCATAGGAGGCATAGCATGGATTGATTGATGAGCCAATGCCATTACTCAGACTTCCTTCTTTATTTGAATGTACGATTAGAAAGAAACTATCTTCAAATAGTGTGCTCGATAAGCATCATACCCTAAATTCCATAGGATTTCATAAGAGCTTTAAAATTATCCATTTAATATTTATTTACAATCTCAAGTTGCTCAATAGAGACAAAAGCTCAAAATTTAGGAAGTTTAAAAATCCAGGGGAGCCCAAATAAGAGCTAGTATGTATTGGTTCAGAGTGGGGGATAGAGTTACTAAAGAACTATTTGCTCTTATCCACTCCATATAAGCTACAGATATAATTAAATCCATTAAATATTACAATGTTAGGTTTACCAAGCTTTCAGACATCCTACAAGATTTTTTGCACTATTATCATGGAGTGTTTTCTGCCTAACCATCTTCCCTGGATCATGAAGCAACTCTCCTACAATGTCTACAAGTTGTCCCTTGCAAGTTTTTTGAAGCACAAATATTTTCCCATGACAAACCTCTTAGTCTAAATGATCTCAAGGAAGCAGTCATGCACATGGCTTTTGACAAAGCCCCTAACATTGATGGTTTCCCCACTAAATTTTATTACGTCCTCTAGGACACTGTTGGACTAGATTTTCACAAAGTCTATTTTGAAATTTTTTTTATCCAAATATCTAGGAGCCCTTATCAATCAAGGTAATATCAAATTCATTATAAAGGTTGGAGATCTTGAGATTAATACTAATTGAAGCTTATCACTCTTATGAATGTATCCTATAAAAGCATTGATAAAGTCCTTGCCCTTAGGGTGAGACATTTTCTTGCCCTCATTTTTAGAAGTGAACAAACAAAGTTTATCCAACACAAGTATATTTTGGACAATATTATTGTATTTTGGGAGGGTATGGACTGGGCCAAGATCTTTGGTAAAAAAACAATGTTTGTGAAGTTTGATTTTAAGAAAACTTATGATAGGATTGAGTGGCCCTTCATCATTGCAATGCTTCAATATCTTGGATTTGTCCCCTGGTTCATCTACACTGTTAATATATTGTATCAAGACATTAGAGTTTGTATATTCATTAATGGAGTACAATCTCACAAGTTTGGACTATACATGTCTATTAGGAAAGGTTTCCCCTTGGTTCCCTCGTTATATATGCTTGTTATGGAAGGTTCAACTACTTACTAGCCAATTAGTCTTCAACAAGTTTGGTGAAAGGCATCTCTCCCCCCTACTTTGATCAACAAGTCATCAATGAGCATTTTAAAGATGATTATTTTCTTACCCTTTTGGAAGATTTAGTTAAGAATGCCATGGAATGCCTTGACATTTTTTTCCTTGTGTTTGTTTCCATTATTTAATGGAGAAAAACCCAATGCTTCAAACATTCTCTCTCCCCCAAACCTCCTTGGTTGGAAGGATATCAAAGGAAATGAATTCATCCATGTGTGAAATTTAAGTTTATGGGCATTCCCTTTTATTTTTGGGCTCCTCCATCTGAGCACTGGTCATATATTGTCCAAAGGGTTGAGAAAAAGACTGCTTATTGAATCACCAACCCTATTTCTATAGCGGGGAAGTCCCATGTTTGTTCCAAGTGTTGGGTGTTACTCATGTTTATTATTCTTCTTGTTAAGCACCTTCCAAAGCTACTTATGCTAAATTGGAGAAGTTATTGAGATATTTTCTCTAAGAAAACTCAATAAGGCCATAAAGGTTTCCACAGGATCTCCTGAGATTTTTTTTGTAAACCTAAGAAAGTAGGGGCCTTGGGCTCATTGACATCAAGATTCAAGGCAATGACCTAAGTGCGAAGTGGATCATTAGAATCTTATAAGGGGTTGAAGTTTGGAAGGTTATATTGAGGCATTTCATTACCCAAAGAACTCCCCTTGGTAGAAAGGCATGGAAGAGACTTGATTTGCAGAGTCTTCTTCTTTCTCCTATGCTAGTTAAAATTGGTGGTACTTTTGTGGTTAAAAGTATATGGAAACCCTAGGAATTTCGCAAACCCAACCTCATCTGGGTAGGGGATGGTTTCATAAATGGTCATTTTTTTAATTCTCATTCCCTCTGGTAGTCTCCCATTGTTAATTTTCATAATGTCCCCTTTCCCATGGTCCCATGGATTAAAAGTCTCAGGCATTTTAAAAATAGAATCAAGCCTATCAATGACATCTTCTATAAGGTTTATCATGGGTGCCTCTCATGGGATATGCTTAAAATTAAATATTAGCTTAAGAATGAGGATGCAAAGCCTATTTTTGAAATTTAGACTTCTAGACCTGTTGTTTGTCTTCATAAGATAGATGTATCTTCTACAGCCCCATGGTGGAAAGAGTAGCATTAGTCTATTGTTACTCCTTTCTGGTGGAAAGAGTTAGCATATTCAGAGTGAAACCCTCAATCACTGTTGGAAGTTAAGGTCTATGGATGTTGTCTAGCCTTGAAGGGTTCCCAATCTTTAGAAAGCCCATATTGAGCCCAATAAATCTCATTTTTTGTGGTATATTCTCTACCAGGGCCTACCAATTGGATATCATCTCAATCACAAGGGGGTTTCAAATCTCACTTTCCCTACTTGTCATCATCTTGAAACCTTTAAACACCTTGTCTAATTTGTCTCCCATGCTCAATCTATCAGAATATGGATTCATGCCCTTTTTCAACCTTTTCTTCCAAAATTCTTTATTTGAAAAATGGTTCTTCTTGGGGACTCGACTATGTTACCTGCAAGATACAACATTTGTTGGTGTATCTTTCATGTTGATATTCTCTTTCATATATGGAAAGATAAAGGTCATATAATTTTAAATAATGAATTTATGGAAAGAGATTTTTTAGTGACTAATAAATATATTTTTATCTCCAATGTTTTTATTTAGATCCAAGTCTAGGTGCAAAAGGTTCACTTGGAGGTGGAACACCTCCAAACTATTTTGGACCACTAGGGGAATAATATGTGTGTTTTTAGTTAGGTGCCTTTGGATCATCCACACAACCATTCTCCTCAGGGTTGGGGCTAGGGTTTTTTGTTGGTGCCACTCTAGGAGCAGGTGAAGCTCCTCTCCCCATTCTCATTGGCCTTAGCCTCCCCATGGTGATGGCATGTTCAACCATATTTGTATCAATGGTTGTAGTGGATAGGATGCTCATCCTCATGATAAGTTTATGCTTGTCTCTTTCCATTTCTCCTTCTTAGCAGGCTAAATAAATTGAAGAAAGAAAGTAGAATGATGGGTGGGAGCCTATACTTGGTGTAGACACCAAAAATTTGCACACCTACATTTTTTAATGTCAAAAATATCCTTGGACCTACTTAGGACCCCCTTGGGACCAACCTACACCTATCTGGCCTCAGCAATACCATCTGCACCCAGTTTCACCAAGCTGAGTGAACTTGACCTTCAAGACCCTTTTGTTTTGGACCTTGACCATCGACAGTCAGGTGACCATCAACAATTAGCCTTGGGAACCCATGACCATCGACAGTCAAGATCCACCTCTTAACAAAGAACATGCAAACCACCTGCATTACTTTTCTAAAAATAACTTGTCTAATTCTAGTTTTGATCCTTTGCACGGATGAGTTATATTTAACTGGCCTAGTTACACCTTCACTTCCACCTCTTGTTTTTGCCTATAATAGAGAGAGGCCTAGGAGGTCAAATCCATCTACAATAATTATCAGGATCTCAAAAATTTAGGAGTTTTCTTTTGCAAGTCAATCAACATAATCAATGTTATCAACCATATTATTGGGAGCCAACTTACCATCACCTCTCAACCAAGTTCTCAGGGACCATCACTCTGTCAGAATCAATCTAGATTCCACCAATAGACTAACTACATCAACCATCCACCCAATCAACTTCTGGTAAGATAAGCACTTGTTTGTCAACATTCACGTGCTTTATTTCCATTTCACAACCAATATAGCCCTTGCCCAACTCTCAGAATCCACCTATTGGATCCCATCATTCAATTGTTTAGTAAACCTAGAATTGGCACAGTCAACTATCAATGGTTAGACCCCAACCACTGACAGTTAGCCTTAACCATCAACGGTCACTCCAACCATCGATGGTCACCTATGGCAATAAAAACTAGGAACCTATTTCCACCTATCTAACCCCTACCAAATCCAAATTTTGTGTTTCTAACCACTCACAGACCCCTTTCATATTTTTTGAAGTTTTCCTCAACTCTTTAGTACTAGTATTAATTAGTTTACCACTAATATGATCATTTCTAGTCTATTTTCTTATCAAGCAATCTTGTGTTCAATTTTATTTGATTATTGATGTAAGTACCTTCTTTCCATTTTTTTGAACTTGATTGTTTCAAACATGTGGATTGCCAACCCCTAAGGAAGCCCTCACTTCTGGGATCTAGCTATCGCTAGGTAATCCACCCAACTATATGTCTAACAAACAAGTTTGCTTTAGTGCTTTCTTATCCACAGGGCTTCCTCCCAAGCCAAAGAGGATCTCTTCATAATCTTCAGATTCAATGTGCACACAACCAAATAGGTTTTTTAACCACACCCATATCAATTTTATTTTCTCTCTTCCCTAAAACTTAAAGTGAAAATTTACATGAAACATTCTGGCACGCCCATTGGGACCTAGAGTCTTTAATCTCATTTTCTTTGCATTTGTATGCTTTTCTCTCTATCTGTGCTCATAATTAAAACTAAAATTTCTTTTGGGTTTAAAATCAATTGCATCCATTACTTGCTTTTAACATTAGTTCACTTTGAATTAAATCACAGTAATCTTATCATAGCACCACTTTTTGTTGCACACACTAGCCAAACCACTTTCATCAATCAAACATTAGAATAATTTGAGACAAGGCCCAACTAGGATTTCATCACCTAGCGGTCACCTTACCCATTCTTGACAACTACTTGGAGGTCATTACCAAGGGGAGAACCAAATTAGCTCTCTGGTTGAGTATAAACTCTAGATATCAATATATATTGGCTAAGCACCCGATACCCTTATCATTACAGGATTGTGAAGTGAGGGGTAGGCCCCAATACTAAGCCACATTGATTCCAATACAGATTATTTTGAGCACCTAAACAACCTGAAACCAACCATAGATTGTTTCTATATTACCTGATCTACAAGCTTACTTTTATCACACAAACTAAGGAAAGATTAAAACTGACTTCTAGGCTTAACATACTTCATAGTGTGTGTCTTGATTGCCTTGATCGTTTTCTTGTCTTCTTCTTGTTTGAGTGGTGAGTTTGTTCTTGATTTCTTTCCCCTTTTTCTTGTATGGTTCTCACTCGCTACTAGCGAAGAGACCTAGTAAAGCAGAACCCGTCACTTAAATCAACCTCTTCTACCTCATCTATGGAGTACATCTTCGAGGTGAAAGATTCACCTCATCCATTGGGAAGCTGTACTTTTCCTTGGGTATTTCCCCAAGGAGACATGTATTTTACCACTTTTTTAGACAACAATTCAGTTGCCCTTCAGCACTATCTTACCACCTCCCCTCACCATATCTTAGTTTCAACTCCACCTCAGGATCCTCTTTATGGCATGCCATCCCACCTTATTAAGGATATCCCTATTTATGTTATCACCACCTAGGTATCTTCATTTACTAACCCCTTTGACACCATAGTTGAAAACCAACCTATCCAACTAACCACTACCCTTACACCTTTCGCCCCTACCAGTGACTCCTCTACCTTGGGGATAACCCAACCATTAACCTATCATACTACACTTATTACAGGAGCACCCACCACCGATACTACCAACCTCC
This sequence comes from Torreya grandis, assembly GCA_037957365.1. NCBI lineage: Eukaryota > Viridiplantae > Streptophyta > Pinopsida > Cupressales > Taxaceae > Torreya > Torreya grandis. Next base: position 1,192,205 of record JARHVA010002758.1, on the reverse strand, counting down.
CCTCTATCAAACCTAACCCATCAATTAATACCCCTTTACCAAGCTTAGGGGTATATATCCCTTCTACTTCACCACCCATTAGCACAAAGGTCACTACCTCACCTCTTGTCACTAACCCAATTACCACCCATGCCCAATCCACAAGGACTCCTTAGTAGTTACTCATTGCACCTAACCTAGGATACATCCCTAACCCACAAGGGTATGTACCCACTACTCAACCACCATCATCCACCTACCCTACCCAACCTCTAGCATCCACATTCCAATATATGGCAGCCTCTCAACTACCAAATAATTACCAATATATTGCCCAACCTCAACCACAGTATCAACCTTACAATCCTTTTGGTGCACCACCTCAAACTGACCTAATGAAAATGTTCATGGACAAGATGACCAAACTTGAGTCATCCATTTCAGGGGCTCATAACATCCTATCATGTGATCAGATTTGTAACAAACCTATTCATCCTGTTGTCCCCATTAGATCTTACCCTCCTCAATGGGAGCTTCTAAAATTTAACAAATTTTAGAGCAAGGAAGACCCCCAACAACACCTTAGGGCTTTGAGGCATGCATGTTACATGATTTCTTATGATGATGCCCTTCTCCTTTGAACCTTCCCCATGTCTTTATCGGGCCTAACACTTGACTGGTATAGTGCCCTCACCAAGCATTCCATCTTTTCTTTCACCCAACTAGCACAAGTCTTCTTAGATCACTTTTCCATTAACATTTACAAGAAAGTCTCTATCACTTACCTCTATTTTATCAAGCAATTTGATGATGAGTCCATTGTCAATTTCATTGCCCATTGGAGAAGTTTGATTAATCAGCTTTCATTTTCCTTGCCTCAACCTGAACTTATAAACTTTTTGCTCAAGCCTGTGCCAAACATATATCTTCTACACTGCATGTCCAAAGCTGTAGAAATTTTGATGAAGCTTTTACCATGTCACGTAAGCTAGAAAACCAGGCCATAGATGAGGGTAAATTGAAGTTATGATCAAGAAATCTACTTTCAAGACTAATGAAACCTCTTCTTCCAAACTAAGCAACCAAGCAAAACCAAGCCCAGGGGAACCATGAATGTCTTTATCCTTAAAACTGCCCCTCCACCCAAAGTCAATAAACAAAATTCTCTCATTACCTCCAACAAAAACACAAGGAACCCAAATGGAAGCAACCAAAAATAATTCACTCCACTTGGAGAATCTTATACCTTAGTTCTGGAGAAGCTACTAAAAGCCAACCTTATACAAATTCCACCCATCAAACCTCCCCTGCAATTTGATTCTTATCATCCATCACCTACTTGGTATAATGAGAATGACCTTTGTGCTTTTCATCAGGTAATTGGACACAACATCAGCCAATGTAATACTTTTGAGAATGTTGTTTAGAGTCTTATCGACAAAAGGGGAACTCATGTTGGATAATCCCAATGCCCCTCAAAATCAAGCTCTTGATATCTTTAGGAAACCTTTTCCTAACCATGCCCCTATCAAAGCCAAGGACACACAAGATGAATATTCTCAATATGCCCACATGATCAATATGGTCCTTGATATGCCCATCATCCAACCTACCTAATTTTCCCCCACTTCATCTACCAAGGTGGCAGAGTCACTTTCCCTTCCTTCAGAGGCCTAAACCGAGGAGGTTCCTTTTTCCTTAGCTTCACTCATAGAGGCTTTGGAATCAATCACCCCTTTGGACAATGAACCTAAACTAACAACCATTCCTATCCCACCATCTCCCCTAACTACACACCAAGCTACAACTACGGACATCATGCCCAGGGGAGCAACTTTTTCACAAACACCCCTCACGAAGTGGCCACCCAGCCCAAACTTACCTCCCTTGCTTGAGGAAATGAATGAGGCTATCAACCCACCTCCTCAACCCATAGGTGTCTCCCCAGTACCCGCTACCCAGGAGGCTAGACCAGTATATAAACCTTTTTCCAAACTCGTTCAAAAGCTAGGTATGGTTACATAATTAGACATAGAACAAACCACTTTATAGTAACAGTTAGGGCTTCTTTACCTCAACAAACTTGAATCTTATAACACACCTCTAACCAACCAATACATCATTTCTCCACTACCTCTTAAACCAATCTAAACTTCTACCAACCCTTCACCGTCTCAGTCAACCAAAACAACCACTACATCACCAACCAAACCTTTCAAAACTCTTGGTGCCTTCCCTAATCGGAGTTTGGTTCACCCATCCTTGAAAGTAGAATTAACCTAACCCAAACCTCTACCTAGGTCTCAACCCACACCAACCAAGAGGAAAAAAACATTGAAGGGCCGCATGACTAAGACTTTGTCTCCCTCTACCTTGCCCTGTATCTTAGGGCCTCACCCTTCCACTTCGATTAAAAAGCAAACCCCCTTTAACATATGTTGCCCACTACTGTTGGTTATGTTAGCCCACTTATTATCTAATGCACTGATCCTTCCTAGTTTACCAATAGTTAGACCATCAAGCTCGGCCATCCTAACTACCAGCATACACAGACCAATTCCATCAACCCGAAACACCACCTTACCCAAACCATCTCTCACCAAACCTATTGCCACCAACATACCCATCTTACCAACCCAAACCATGATCCATAAACCTTTCTTACATCTAGAAAAATTCTATATGACCATTATTAAAATATTATTTTAGACCTCTTACATCACATTTCCTCCTATCAGACCTTTTGATCCTCTTGGTTCAAAGCTAGCCTCCATCAAATCTACTCTTATCACAGGAAACTTGGGCATGACATAGAGAATAAAAAAAAATTCCAGGCCATTATCCATCAATTCTATGATGAGGATGATCTTTTACTATATGATCTTCCACCCATTCCTCTGCCAATACATCCAACAACGATTCACCAACACATTCCTAATCCTCCACTCTCACCTCAGAGTGTTGGAGAATCTACCCAACCCCTATCACACCTTTCCCCTCTATCTATACTATTAATGTGGTCACATGATCATAATAAAAGGATAAAGGGAAGGCCAAAGTGTCCATTCCATGGACATACCCACCAACTCACCCTAAACAAAACCAAATCCAAACCTCCACATCTGCAGCTAAGCCCAAAGTTACCATCTTAAATACCTTGAAGGCTAACACCTTTGAATCCATCAGGAGGGTCATTCTTAAACAACTTCACCAGACCCCAGCTAAGATGAGCCTCTATGAGCTCATTTTAACCTCACCCCATCATTTTCAGGCCATGATAGAGGCTATGCAATCTATTGAGGTTAGACTAGGAGACTCCAAACCTATAGAGGCCTTTGTAGGCACTCTCCAACTCTCCACCCTTGTTACCTTCAAGGACTCAGAGATACCTTTTATCCATCCTAAGGACCCAGATCCCCCTCTTTTTATTACAACCCACATTAACCAAACCTGCATCAAATGGGTTATGATCGATGGGGGAACCAATATCAATGTCATCTCTTCCCATGCCTATGAGCAACTCAAGCTACCAGATAATGTCATGTCTAAAATTTTAGCCATCCTTAGATCCTTTAATGACAATATGACCACTACCTTGGGAACCATCATCCTTCACATTCAGTTAAGACCTCACACACTCCTCAAACTCTTTTATACAGTCAAATTTTTACTAGGGAGACCTTGGATCTGAGCCATTGGTTGTGTACCTTCCACCCACCATCATTATGTCAAGTTTGAACATGAAGGTCACGTTATTACCATACAATCTGACCCTATCCCTTTTACAACATGAAATATGACCTACCGACCTAATGACATTCTCCTACCTCCATCCAAAGTACTACAAATAACCACCACCAAGCCCTCACCCACAGAAGTTGAAGCCATTGCTTCCTCTTCCACTGAGGCATCTATAATTTCATCTATCCCCATAGACCAAATACCCATCATTGATCCTTTAGAACCCACCTTTCAATGCCTTACCCTTGGAGAATACTGTCTCCTAACCCTTAATGGCTTCCAAACTCCCCAAGAATATGAAAAGCTCAACCACCAACTAGGTTATGGCCCCAATGTTAAAGCCATTACCCCCTTGGGGCCTCTAAGCTAGAAAACCCACTTTATCTATAGGGGAATTGACAAGCCACTTAATGCTACCACTATTCCCTCTCCACCTCAACCTTTCATCTCCAACTTCTCTTACTTGGACAACCCAAACTTCGTCAAGCTATACCTCCATAGGTGTGCTTGGAAAGGATTTGGCTTAGGATGATATGATCATGGCCCACACACATTAATCTCACTTGAGACCCAAAATCCTCATGAGAAACATGGCCATAGCTTTATTCTACCCAATCAAAAGAAAGCCAAACAACCTTCCCCTACCATTGTTGAAGAAGAGACCCCTTCCTCACCAACACCCCCTCCACCTGAGGGTGAGGAGGAGGACATCATCCCACCTATATTTTTTATCATCAACATGATTACCCTTTGTCCCCTAATTTATCAAAAGGAAGGGGCATCTGTATCCATCCATTTAATCCATCTTTAACTGGTAGGAGAAGACTCTCCTACCTTTCACACTATCTAGTGCCAAGATGATGATTTTATTCTCACTTTCCTTGGTACACTTGATTCCTCCTTCCAAAAATCCTTACCTCTGGATACCTCAACCATGTTGAATGAACCCACCATAGATATTGACATAGGCACTTTGAACAACTCCCATGTTGTCAAACTAGGCCAAACTCTCACCCTTGAGGAACTATAGGACTTCTCTACCTTCTTCCAAGACCGCAGTATTGCATTTACCTGGTCATATGTTGACATGCTCAATATTGACCTAGCCATTGCCACCCATAACATTATGACTAATTGTAATTCCAATCTTGTCAAATAAAAACTCCATCAAATGCATCCTCGCATAGCTCTCCTTGTCAAAAAAGAGCTCCAACACCTCCTTTTTGTCAACTTCATTCAACCCATTGATTATCCTTAGTGGGTTTTGAACATCATGCCTATCACTAAAGCCACAAGGGGACTACATATCTATGTGGAATTTTGTGACCTCAACCTCACCTACCCAAAGGATGACTTTCCTCTACTTAGCATTGACTAACTTGTTGATCTTATGATAGGCCACAATATGTTGTCACTCATGGATGGATTCTTAGGTTATAATCAAATTTTGATTGCCCCTAAATATTAGCACAAGATTGCCTTTATCACCCCATGGGGGACTTTCTATTAAAAATTCATGCCTTTAGTCTTAAGAATGCTGGTGCAACATACTAACGTGCCATGACCTCTATTTTCTATGGCCTTATCCATACAATCATCAAAAACTATATGGATGACCTTCTTAGGAAGTCCAAACTTTACAAAGACCACTTAACCATTCTCAAGATTATCTTTGAGTGACTTATCCATTATCATGTCCACCTCAATCCCAAGAAATGTTTTTTTGGGGTCTTATTAGGCAAACTTATAGGCTTCATCATTTCCCTTTGAGGAATCAAGGTTGACCTAGCCAAAATTAAAGCTATCCTCGAGATGATACCTTCAACCAATCTTAGGAAACTCCATAGTTTGTAGGGGAATCTCTAATCCATTAATCATTATATCTCGTAGCCCTCCAATCAATGTCAACCCTTCCACCACCTCTTGAAAAAGGACATCTCTTTTAAGTGGAATGTTAATTGTCAAAAGGCCTTCAATGCACTCAAAGAGTACCTTCTATCTCCACATGTCCTCACACCTCCTAAGGATGACCAACCTTTCTAATTTTATATCTCTACCACTGACCATTCCCTAGGGGCAATGCTTACCTATTGGGATGAACAATGCAAAGAGCAAGCCATCTATTACATTAGTCACACACTTGTCGAGTATGAGACTCGGTACACACATACTAAGAAACTATGTTTGGTTCTATGTGGCCACCAAACTTTGCCACTACCTTCTCAACCAAAAAACTTTTGTCATAACTAATATTGGCCCACTCAAGTACATACACTCCAAACCATACCAAAACCAACGTATGGCTAAGTGGCTCATGCTTTTAGCTGAGTTTGACCTTGAGTTCCTCCAATATAAATCAATCAAGGGGCAAGTCATTGCTGACCAATTGGCTGACGCACCCCTAACATAAACCTAACCTCCCCTTCTTGAATTCCTAGATGAGTAAATCACAAGTCTATATCAAGCAGATTTTACCAATCACGTAACCATGTTTTTCAATGGTTCAAAATGTCAGTGGGGTGGGTGAGCTAGTATCATCCTTATCCCCCTTATTAATGAACCACTTCCTTTATATTTTAAACTTGACTTTGAATGTACCAATAACATGGTTGAGTATGAAGCCCTTGTAATAGGTCTCCAAATCATGTTAGCCTTGGGAGTCAGAATAATCAACATCTTTGGTGCCTCCCAACTTGTGGTCAATCAAGTCAATGGCATTTACTAGTGTAAGAATGATATTTTGCAGCTATACAAATAATTAGTCACAAAAATCTTGACATCATTTGAACACTACCATATTCAAACCACCCTGTGATCTACCAACAAGTTTGCCCACACAATGGCTTATTTTGCCTCTCAGATCATGTCAACACTCTTAGAATCCAAACTTTCAATCATTATCCATCACCTTACTGAACCTTCCTACACCAAATCAAACACTCCAACCCTCTTTAGTGTGGAAGAGATTCTTCCTGACCTTTGGTATCAACAAACCTTTGATTACCTTCACCTTCGCATAGTTCCCTCTAGCCTCTCTAGGAATGCCCATCGGTCATTTATTCAGAGTACCTCTCATTATACCATTATGGGAGGAATCCTTCAAAAACATAGTTTTGATGGCCTCCTATTCCATTGCCTCTATGATCCAGAAGCCTCTCATGCTATCAAAGAAATGCATGATGGTATTTGTGGGGGGCACTTTAGTGGACTCACTATGGCTAATCGCATCCTCCGCCTAGGCTATTACTAGCCTACCCTTAACCAAAACTGATATGATTATGTGAAAAAGTGTGTCAAATGTTAACAACATGCTAATTTACATCATGCACATAGTAATAGTCTTCACATTTCTGTGGAATTTTGACCCTTCTCATAATGGGGTCTAGAATTTATTGGTGAAATTAACCCCCACTCTTCATAGTGGCATCACTTTATCATCATTGTAATTGACTATTTCACCAGATGGGTGCAGGTTATTCCTCTTGTCTAGATAAAATCTAAAAAGATTGTTGAATTTATCACCCATCATATCATCTATCATTTCAATGTTCCCCATAAGATCATCACTGACAACAAAAAATCCTTTAAAAACAAACAAGTTCAAGGTCTTTGTGACGTATTTGGTATTAAACTAAGCTTTTCCTCACCTTATCGCCCACAAGCAAATGGACCAGTAGAGGCTTCTAATAAAACCCTTAACAATATGCTTAACAAAATGATCAATTCCTTGGGTTGGGATTGGCACTTACACATCCCTTTCACCTTATGGGCATATCCTACTAGCATCTGAACCCCTATGGGTGCTACACCTTTTTATCTTTTGTTTTGAGCTGAGGCTGTATTGCCTCTTGAGATCCAAATACCTTATTTTCACATATCTTTGTGTGACCTTATTTTAGAAGATGATTATTGTGAGGAACATTTAGCTCAACTTGAGCTACTTGATGAGCATCATATGGCTGCTCTTTCCCATCTCAATGTCTATCAAGAATGAATCAAATGCACCTATAACAAACACCTAAAAGTTTAAGAATTCAATATTGGAGATCTTGTTCTCAAGGAAAATCAATGTGTGACTAATATGGAGAAAATCAAAAGGGGAAAATTTGATTTCAATTGGCTTGGACCCTACATCATAACCCATAATTATGGATCATGAGCTTATTGTTTGTCCTCTCTCAAGGGCAAACTAGAACCTAAGCCTCTCAATGCTTCGCATTTACATCCTTTCCATTTTTAAATAGGGGTCACAATCATCATTTGCCTAACTTAAGCTCATCCCTTGTAACCACATTTATTTCCCTCTTAAGGGCAACTGACTACAACTGAATCATGTGATTATCCATCACAATCATAATCTAATCTTGAATTGTGGGTACCATGTCTCTTTTCATGGCATGGTTCTCATAGTACTTCCCATCTCTTTCAGATTGGTTCCTATGGTCGTTGTCACCTAACCTCTTTTCACCTACTAAACCTTCTTGTGCCCTTAGTCTTGTCTTCATAAAGGTAATCCCTTGAGCATGTATAAGCAAGTCTATGCAAAATCAATATCAATATTCAAAAACAAATCATGGGTCACCCCTAGCATTCACAAACTACTCCCTTTAAGGACAACTATTTTAATATTCAACCAAAATTGCAAAACGTAAGTTGGATTTCTCCCTTGAAGGGCGATTATCAAAAGCATTTGAACTAAGTGTATAAACTCAAACCACTCCCTTGAAGGATGACTGAGTAAAGAATTTTTCAAAGCTATCAATTTCTTGGAAGCTTCTCGCATCGATCATCTTCCCCAACCTTAAAGCAAATTCAAATTAGTAAAGCCTCCTCAGCAAAATCAAAAGTAATGAGAAAGCCATAATCAGCTCTCATACAAGCAATAATGTTGGAAGGCCATAATCGGCCCTCCTCTGTAGACTTACTACATCGATCAGTCTACACTTTATATTTGAGCATAGACTTGTTTATACTACCTCTTTGGAAGCCTACAAAAGAGGCATGCTAGTCTCGCAAAAGGTTCTAGTTTCACCCATTCTCCTTCCACATATCATATGCATAGGACTGAGTTTATTTCACACAATGTGATCAAGATCCCTGTTTACCAACCTAAGCATGCTAATACAAAGCATTCAAAAGGCTTATTTTCACTCAATTGATCCAACTCTGGGTTTTATTTTGGTCCTTACCAATGAAAAGGCATCATGTTCCTTTTCTTATCTTTTATCAATTCATGTGGGCATACCACTTAGTATTCTTATCACTTTCCTACACATCTAGTTTATTACCTACTTACTTCATGTATTTTCATCTTTCATCATATTTATATTTTACCTCTATGAGCATGAATAATGAACATCACATCAAAAGCATGACATTATAAACTATGCCCACAAACAACATCTATCTATCTATAATCAAAACATAATGAAAAATCATCATCCTATCCACTAACCACCATAACATCACGTGAGCATATATCATGCCATAAACATCATTAATTACACCATTCCTCATCAAAAGAATAAAACACAATTAATGAGCAAAACATCATGACCCATAATGTATGTCATCTGGCAATCTATCCATTTACCATAACATTATCACAACCCATCTTATCATGTCAATTCATGCCAAACACATCAATATAACCATTAACAATGCCATTACATTATCATATAATATACATATCCCATCACATCCATGAACAAAATCAAAACATCATAGCTATTGTTCTAGCATCACATGCCTAAGCTACTAGGTCAAACATCTTATAAAGCATATGCAAAGAGGTCATAGATCATAAACCATAAAACATGAACATCATGAACCATAAGCATACATAACAACATGATTCATACACCATATACATTGATTCATCACAAATAAAAACATATAACAATTTATCAACCCTCTGTCAAAAACATATACATCTCATTGCATTAACATGCAGGTCAATATCAAAATAGTATACATCTATCAAAACATGTTTGAACATAATCATAGGGCACCACTACCATTAGCCCCACCTATACCTACAGTTGGTCCTATGCCACCACCACTGGCCCCACCTATACATGTACTTGCACTTATACCTAGTGAGTGCCCCCTTGGGACCCCTACCTGACTGATTATATCATCCCACTATCCTAGAGTAGCTATAGATGGCCCACCATCCAAACTAGCTCTATACTCCCCATACCACATCATTTATGGCAGCTGATCCAGTACCGTCACCTCATAATATCTAAGCTCTTCCATAGTAGCTAGATAGCATGCTCAAGGCACTATGTCTAATGGCCCTCCTATTGCTATTGTGGCTGCTCCTACCATTTGCCTTAGTAAATCCCTTTTACCTATAATAGTGGAAAGATGACCCTATAATGTGGCCACCTATCCCTATAAGGCCTATACATATGCTTGGGTTATAGCCAATGCTACCCTTGCCTATCCATCATGGCCTTTGGGATCTAATGCCATAGGCCTTGTGCCTCTGTCATCTCCACCAGCATCTGCAGCTACATTTATGGATTGATACCAGGCCATATATCCATCTATATACCCAACATCATCTACAAGAGCCCTAAGAGGAAGCTCCTCAAAAACACCCTCTAGAACTATCAGAGTAGGCTAGGGTAATGGAAATTGAACCTTTGAATCCTACCTCTTATATTGGGAAAATATACCTGAGACAACTTGTACCAAACCAAACTATTGATGCACCCTATCAAATGGAATCAGCTCAACCTCACCCTCTTGTCTACCCACTATCCACATGTAACTTTGAAGGACAAGGGTTCACCTCCTGTAGCCTGGCCAAATCAAAAACTTTAGGTATGGCCTCTAGGTGATGTCTCCAACCACTAGCATACCTAGTGCACCCCTAAACCGCTCAACATCATGGACACCACCTCCTACACTTGATGCAACTATATCATCCCTCCATCGCATGAGGCCAATAGGGAACTCTATCTGATTATAATTAACCCATGGCAATCCTACTGTTCTCAGTACCTAAATATGCTCATAGGCCCAACAATGTAAAACTAGGCTGACATTGATATCGTATCTCTTGTGGTGCCTAAACCCCCACAAATCCTTGTATATTTGCATGATAAAAATAGGGACCCAACCAAACATTGTCTTCTTAAGCAATAAATCAACTAATGCACCTAGTAACACATATAAAAACCTCCCACTATTTAAATTTGGGAGCCCAAAACATGTAATTACAATCATCAACATCATCATCAACCTTCTCTCTTTTGGATATCTCTCATATAACACTGTGTAACTTAACCCTCCAAAATGCCACCAAACCTGGTCACTATCATCCCCATATAAATACTCAACAAAACCATCTTGCTCTTCCTACTCTATATGGTATATCACCTCACCATGTAGTGGGAGTCGAGTGATCCTATGTACATCCTCAAGGAGAATAATCATCTCCTCGATCGGTAGTAATAAGGTATTCATATCAGGATCCCATCTCTCAATGAGTGCTATGATCATGGATGCATTCCTAGGCACATATTGGTAGTGCCTCACCACCCCTAGCCCTACCTCCTCTATCTGTGTCTAGTCCTCAATGATCATCCCCTCATGAAGTGTAGGGAAGATACGTGACATACAGTCATGCATAGAGATCTACTCCCTAGCCTATATCAAAACATATACTTAGCTCAGTTCCTGACACTAGTCTCATCTACCCTAAATTCTAAATAAACCCTAAACCTAATCTTATCTTAAACAAACCATTACCCACTACCTCCCCCCATTACCCTTAATCAACCTATTTACCTCTACCCATTAACCTACCCATCTTACCCTAACCTTGAACCATTACCCTTACCATTCCCCTAACCCCAACCTTAAATACTCACATCAGCCCTAAAATCTTTACCGTATCCATTACCATAATCTAACCCAAACCCTAAACACCTAGCCAAACCCTAAAAAACTTACAAAAAAGTCTAACCTATCCTACCCAACTATCGATGATCATGTTGACTATCGATTATTGGTGACCCCTAATTCCTAGGGTGTCGATCATCAATGGTTAGACCTAACCATCGATGGTCACCTATGGGCATTCCATGGCTAGAATGCCCAAAACCCCTAAAGCTAAATATAAAATCCCAACATGCAATAAACCTACTTAAACACCTAGCCTATCACCTACCCAAATCAAATCACCCACCCACCCTATCAATTTGTCATTTTACCCCCAAGTTTTCCCAAAAACCCTAAAAACACTACCTATGACATACAAACTAGACAACATAGTCAAGACATACCCCCCCAAGCACATTCAAATAGCCAATTCACTACACCCCCTACCTCATTCCTCGACCACCTCCATGGTCTGAGCTTGTGAGTAACTGCCCAGTTACATCCTCATGTTCCTTACATCCTAGGCCCATGTAATCAACCCACATGCTTTTAGCCAAAAAACACTCACCACATTAGCAGTTAGTCTCCTTTCACAACTAGTCTCCTTTCACAACATTGAAATTTCTAGAGACAAAGTCAATAAGGCACGATAGTAACAATGCCAACACTTTTGTTTTTTACTTTTACCCATCTAGCTTTTTAGGGTTTCCCCTAACCATTGATGGTTAGGGTGACCATCAATGGTCAAGAAACCCTACAACACCCCAATTTTTTCACCTTCACCTACAAACTATCATTTCTACCAAACTACACTTGGCTTTGCCTACTTTTGGATATGACCTACTTCCACCAACCTGACCACCTCATCACCTCACCATTAGTCTATTTTAGCCCAACTGATGTATAATTTTGTGACACTTTTTACCTAGTCCCTTTGACCACAGTGATAACATTACCATGTTGAACTTTTACATTTTGTTCCACCTCGTGTATATCGACCCACTTGTCGCTCACAAGGAGCACTTCCTACCTCAGATGCAAGTGACACTTGACCCATTTGTGTTTTCCATAGTAGCACTTCCTACCTTGGATACCCACATAAAACATAAAAATCATTTAGGAGACTTTAATTTATAAGTGTTCCCAACCACCACACCTACAAGAGATCACGTGGTTCACTTGTCCCTTGTCCTTAACACTGCCCCTTATTTTTACCAATGTTGGCAATTTTAGTCTTTACATAATATTGGCTATCACACCTTTTTATCACATTTTGTGTGCAAGTTTGTGTCTCATATGACTAACCTTGTGTCACCACCTCATAACTAACCATTTACCACTTATCAAACCTATACCGATTTTAGTTTCACCTCATCGACTCATGATTTTAGGGGGAACACCTCCTCCTACTCTTAGGGCAACCAGACCCTTGACCCATACTCCATTTTTTGTTTTACATCTCATTCATACAAGTCACATAACAAAAAGGGGCAAAATGTAGATATCAAAAATATACACACCTATGTTTTTGAATGTGAAAAATCCCCCTAGACCTACCTAGGACCCCCTTGGGACCAACCTACACCTATCTGGCCTCACCAAACCCATCTATACCTAGTTTCACCAAGCTAAGTGAACCTAACCTTCAGGACCCTTTTCCTCTGGACCCTGATCGTCAACGGTTAGGGTGACCATCAATGGTCAGCCTTGGGAACCCCTGACCATCACCAATCAAGATCCACCTCTTAACAAAGAACATGCAAACCACTTGCATTTCTTTTATAAAAATAAATTGTATAATTCTAGTTGCGAGCCTTTGCATGGATGAGTTATATTTAGTTGGCCCAGTTACACCTTCACTTCCATGTCTTACTTATGCCTATAATAGAGAGGGGCCTAAGAGGTCAAATCCATCTACAATAATACTTACTATCACCTCTCAATGAAGATCTCAACCACCATTACTCTATCAAAATTAAGCCATATTCCACCAACAGGCTAATTACATCAACCATCCACCTAATCAACTTCTGGTAAGACAAGTACTTGTTTGTCAACATTCATGTGCTTTATTTCCATTTTGCAACCAATCTAGCCATTTCTCAACTCTCAGAATCCACTTTTTAGATCTTGTCATTTAGTTGTTTAAAAAACCCAAAATTGACACAGTCAACCATCGATGGTTAGACCCCAGCCATCGACAGTCAGGCTTAACCGCTGGTGATCACTCCAACCATCGATGGTCACTTGTGGTAGTAAAAACCAACAACCTATTTTCAACTATCTAATCCCTACCAAATCATATTTTCATTTTTTTGACCACTCACAGACCCCTTTCATATTTTTTGAAGTATACCCTGACCCTTTAGTACTAGTATTAATTAATTTACCACTAATTTAATCATTTCTAGTGTATTTTCTTAGTAAGCATTCTTGTGTTCAATTTTAGTACCTTTTGATTATTGATGGAAGTACCTTCTTTCCAATTTTTTGAACTTGATTATTTGAAACATGTGGATTGATAGCATGTAAGAAAGCCCTTACTTTCAAAATCTAGCTATCGCTAGGTAATCCACCCAACTATCTGTCTAACAAACAAGTTTGCTTTAGTATTTTCTTATCTGCAGGTCTTCCTCCCAATCCAAAGAGGAGTTCTTCACAAGCTTCTAATTCAACAAATGCACAACCAAATAGGTTTTTCAACCACACCCATATCAAGTTTATTTTCTCTCTTCCATAGAACTTAAAGTGAAAATTTACATGAAACACTTGGCACAACAGACCCTACAGGCACTAGTGGCTTGGGAAAAATCCTGATGGTTTCCCTCCTCTATCTCCTTTGGCCCCCATGTTCACCACTATTGCCTAGTTTTCTTATTATTTTTGGTTAGTGATCCTCGATTTAATCACCCTTTTTTATTGTACACATTTTATTATAACTATTATTATTGTATAGCCTTAATTTTGGCATTATTTTGGTGATGTAGTTTGCATTTGTGTCGAGGATTTTTCTAGTTTGAAGTGACTTGCATTCTTGGGTGTGATTCCTTCCACCTTTTTTTTGTAAAATTAGTATTGTACTATTATGTTTATTTAATAAAAGTGTACTTTGTAATTAAAAAATATGTTTTCCTTATTTAGTATTCATATTGGATTTGTTTTTGTTGACGTTCATCTTTATTATCTTTCTATGTAGAAAATATGTTTATCTCAAATTTAGTATTATAAACCACATAAAAATTTAGTAAATAGTAGTTAATTAATTGCATAATCAAATATAAATGGAAATAGAGTAATATATATTTTTTAAAATATTGTTGCTCTAGTGAAAAAGGACTTTTACTCCTAACTCTCCAAAATGTACTAACCTTATAAAACTAAGGTAAGGAAGGGTTTGATTTGGAGGTCTATGTAAATAGAGTTAGTACTCAAAGTATTCAAAACATCATAAAATAACAGAAAGTAAATGAAAATGCTAAGAATATATCCAATATTTTTAAATGTGGGTAAATGATCAAATATATGAATCATTTGCCTATTTATACATGAATAAATTCAAACTTTGAAAAAAATGGCATGAATGACAAACTTCTACTTACTATAAATGGGGGGGATATATCTGGGTCAACCCCAATTTAAGGATGAAATAAGAAAATGGGTTATAATACACATGAGGCTAAATTGGGGTTTCATAAGGATGTTTAAAAGGGGTTTCAAGCTATGAAATCCATCATAATGGTTCAATAATTCTGTATTTGATCCATTCACACATACATAAAAACATGCAAGATAATGTTAAATAAATGCCAAGGGGTCATTTTGGGGTATACACATTTAACCCCCACTTTAATATGTATGCTTATCCACATAATAAGTAGCATTAAAACACACTTCAAAGTAGAACATATAGAAAGGATACATATTTTAATGGAAATTAAAGTCTCTATGTATTGAGTCACTAAGTCTTATACCATGAAAAAGTACACTTACCTTTCCTACATAAACATGCGTGAGTGGAACATAGTAAATATTAAATGTAAAGTTAGTTGTTATTAAGATGCCTCATAAATATCTTTGGTATGCAGTCCAAGTCCCACAAGTATAACACATCATCATAGGAGGTAGAAATATCAAGTGGAGTTGAAACCCTATGTTTCATCATGGGACCACGCGAGGTCACCATGGTAGGGTGGTATTTATAGATACCTAATTTTGATACATGCCTTTTAATTACAATGTTATTATCATATTTTCATACATAGGTATCATTGGTTCAAATTTGGATCTTATTAACATATTTCCCTATGTGTTGAGCCCCACATAGCCTTCCCCTATCACCACTCACTTTTGAACATCTTCAAATATGTCATTTGTTTTCCTCAAGATACTCAAAGATACTTATACAAATCTTTGGATCTTTGCCTCCTAAGTTTTGATCACTTGACCAATATTGGGATAATCTAATAATGGTTTGACCATTGCTAGATCATCCTAATAGTGGCCATGTTGGTTTTGGGTCCTTTGTTCCCTTCCACCAAATTTCATCATTCCTAGATCACCAGCTTTCTCACTTCCAAAATGTTGGTTTGTGCATTAATAAGGTCTTAATTTGAATTTGAGTATTTTAAATATATACAAGAAACATAATACATTTTAAAAGATTTAAAATTAATAAAATCATGATATCACAATTAAAGCTCTCTCTCTCTCTCTCTCTCTCTCTCTCTCTCTCTCTCTCTCTCTCTCTCTCTCTCTCTCTCTCTCTCTCTCTCTCTCTCTCTCTCTCTCTCTCTCTCTCTCTCTCTCTCTCTCTCTCTCTCTCTCTCTCTCTCTCTCTCTCTCTCTCTCTCTCTCACACACACACACACACACACACATTACATTGAAGAAGTGTCATTCCATACTTGTACCAAAAGAAGGACTAGTGAGGGATCATATAGAATCTACTATTTTCTTCCATCTCATACATAGGTAAAATGGTTGGGACTACACATATATAAACCTAATTCTTGACATGTATGGGTGTTGATATATAACCTCTCAAAATGCATGGGTTAACTAAGGCAGACCCATAAAATAATATCAATTTATTTATATATTTGTAGGATCTTTTGGTATAGATTAATGCTTGATCAAAGTAAAATACAATATGGAAGTTTCAAACACCAATTCACTGTTATGAGAGAGGTTTTTTTTTTGAACAACTGCAAATGAATGGATTTTTATAGGTTTAAACTAGTCTCATCTACACAGCCACTATCAGAACCAAATTGACACTTTTAGAACAAACTCTCACTGTTGAAATAGTATAATTTTGGTCTCTTTGTTCAATCACTATCATATTTAAAAATTCTATTATGCATTCTTTATAGACCTTTTTCTCAATATTTTCTATCAATGTTGATGTGAGTCCAGAATCAAGTACACATATATAATCCCCATTTGTCAATTATCAATCATTATAGGTAATTTAATTCAATCTTAAATTAGCCACATTGGTGGTCTTTATCTAATGTATTTAGATCAGATCTATCGCATTGTGCCTATTTTATTTTCTTATGGTTTCGTGTAGTGTTATTTAACCTAGATCTACTTTACCATAAAACATTATGTTGAACTTGTTTTCTATAGAAAACTTAACCTTGGAGTGGTTTCATGTTCATATGCTCTCCAAGGTCTGATTTTGATGTGATTAGTTGAGATTTAATTTATGTAGGGTTGTGCTTTCTTATTATCTTATCACTATCCCTAGTTTCTTGCATGTTCTCTATGTTTCTCTCTTATTCCAATTAAGAAGGTTGAATCTAAGACACCTACTAGAAAAAATGATAGATTGACGATATACATTTTGATTTTATTCAAATTCCTTTGTTTGTTACTTGTGTGAAAATTATTAAAAATAAAATGCAATTGTTAATGGGGTTAGTGTTAATTTTATTAATACCCATTAAATGATAATGAAAATGATACAAACATGAATGATATGAATGATGAAAATATAAATGATTTGGATGATAATGATTTTTAGACCACTGCTATGATTGAACATGATTTTGATATCAATGTTATGAATGATAGTGGTTCTAGTGGATCTCATAACATAATTCCTTTAATGTAGATAAATAAATGGTAAAAAGACTTGTTTAATTAAGCCAAGTCTTAGAGATCATCTTGATGAAATGAATGCACTATTAGCCATGTTAATAGATGTACAAAATAAAAATCTAACTAAGGAATATGCATATAAGGATATACATGTTGTAGAATAAAAATTTTGAGTAAATGAGATTTGATATGCAATTTATATTATTGAACCACCCAAAATATCAATCTACTTCATAATTTAGAGCCAATTGAACACCCAAAATATCAATCTACTTCATAATTTAGAGCCATTAGACTATAATGCAAGAAAAATAGACATTAAAACCAACATTTCAACCTAAAGCTAAATGCTCTAAAAAAGATGCAAAACAATAAAAAGACTTACTGATTGTGGATTATGGACGGAGATTGCTTACCAAAGACTCAGATTTTCAGCATGATGTTGGATTGATCAATGATTTTGATTAGTATGGATTGGTTGATAATATTGACATGGAGGTATTATGGCTTCATCTCTTGGTTTGACCATGGAGGAGTGGCTTGTTTAAATAAAGGAGAGAGAGAGAGAGGATTAAAAAGGAATTAAAAATTCTTTGGAAGCCTCTAGAATAGAGGCATCTAAAGAGGAAGGGCAAAGTTAGAGAGGATTATAGAATTAGAGAATTCTAAAATCCATTAGGGGGGATAAGTAAAATTAGTAGGTGGTTAGATAGGTGATTAGATATGTGATTAGTGAATAGGGATGTAGGAAAGCCTAGGTATAGGCTAGGGTAGGTGGGATTATAATTTAAAATTCTAGTATAATAGACAAGTGGGATTAGTTAGTGGATAAAACATGATTAGAAGAATTAATAGGTTGTTGGGTATAATATAAGGTAGAATAAGAATGAAGGGGGATGTTATATAAATGACTAAAAGGGGTGATATTAGAATGAAATTAGAAGAGATAAATGAGATAAGTAGAATTAGTATCGAGTAATAGTTATATTAGTGATGATAAATGAAATGAGAAAATTTAGATGTACACACATGTTGCAACTAATAAATAATATTATGAATACTTATATTCCACCTACTAGAGGTTCTCCTTCCATATTAGGTAACAAGGATATTACTAATATATATCTTCTAGTATCGTGCCTCCACCTATTGTTTTTACTTGGATTACTATGCCTATTCCTTCTCGACTCAATCTTAATGCTTATTTTGTGCTTCCTAATTCTAGACCATCAAAAGAGGCAGAAATATGGAATGTATATAAAACCCTATGCATCACCAGGTGACCACATGGGGGTCAACTTGGTAAGGTGGCATATATAGACATTTGATTTTAGTATAATTATTATAATTTAAATGTTAATATCATTTTTTTGTACATATGTATCATTGGTTCAATTTCAACTCTTATTGATACATTTTTCTTTGTGTTTGGCCCTGCATAGCCTTCCCTTCTCATCGTTCATTCTTGAACATATTAAGATATGTCATTTGAGCACCAATAAAGTCCTCATTTGAATTTGATAAATATATATACACAAGCACACTAATACATTTTAAAGGAGTTAAAATTGGTCAAATCACTGTGTCACACTTACAAGGAATATATCTTGATCTCGCATCTATAGGTTACCTTTTACTACATTGAAGAATTATTGATACATACTTGTACAAAAAGGACTAGTGAAATAGCAAATATGATCAACTAATTTTTTGCATCTCATACATAGGGATAAGGGTTGGGACTATCATATACATGAATTTGATTGTTGTCATGCATGAGTGTTGATTTCTAACCTGTCAAAAAATAGGGGCTAATTGAGGCAGCCCATAAAAAAACATAAAAAATTTCATTTATTTTCAATATCTCTTGGTGAGGATTATAGCTTAATCAAAAGAGAATAAAATTTGGTAATTATATGTAGCAATTTGCTAATCTGAGAGAGGATTTTATCGAACAAGCAAAGATAAAGGGATCCACATAGTTTAGACTAATCTAATCTACAAAAAATGCTATTGGAACCATAATGTCACTTTCAGCAATAATTTTCACTATCATAATATTTCGATATTGGCCAACCTCTATCAAGATAGTTTAATTATGATCGCTTCATCCAATCATAGTCATCTTTCTCGATTCTCTTTTACATTATTTTTAAACCCTTTGCATAAAAATTTTAGTCTCTATCAGAGTTTAAGTGAATCCAAAATCAAGTAAACATATCTAAACCACCTCTTCCAATTATCAATTTTTTTATGTCATTTCATTTAATTTTATTTTAGGTAGAGTTTTGTCATTTATTTATTATATTTAGATTAGGTCTATTACATTGTATAAATTGTGCTTATTTTATGGTCCAGTAGTAATAATTAACCTATAGCTAATTTAGCGTACAACATTATGGTGAGCTTGTTTTCTATAAAATTTAGATTTTCATGCTATTATCCTTTCTTAGGGCTAATTTTAATCTGATTATTTCAGATCTAATTTTTCTATGGTTGTGATTTTTTTTTTTAATCATTGCCCTAGCTTTCTACATGTTATATATGTTTCTCTCTTATACCAATTAAGAAGATTATATTGAAGAAACCTACTAAAATAAATGATGGATTGAATGGTGGACATATTAATTTTGTAAAAATATTTTTATTGATAATCATGTTAATTTGAAAAATAAAATGACAATTGTTAATGAGGTTAATATTCCTTTTATTACTACATTTATATATGATAATGGAAATGACATAAACATGAATGATATTAATAATAAAAATGTAAATAGTTTGAATGAAAATAATTTTTATACTATTATTATGAATTATAAACAATATTAATATTAATAAATTTTAAAAAATAAAAAAATTTAATGTGAATAATTGTTTTTGAAAAGAATTAATTAATTTTGATAAAATGTTCGAGAAAATATTAATGAAATGAATATAACATTATTCATGCTAAAATATTTACAAAATAAAAATTTAACCAAAAAATCTATACTTGAGAAAATACACGTTGGAACTAATAATACATTTAAAAATCAAATAATATGCTTATGTGAATTTTTAAAAACCATCATGGAGATCATCGTGCCACCATAGACCAACACTATTCATAAATTTGATCATCGTGCCATCATGGATTTATATTTTGGTTTAATTCAAAAGGGTTTCAAGTGATATGAATAGAGTGTATTGAATCCCTTTGCCTTTGATTATGAATGTGGTTACCGAGTGATTAATTTTAAAAGGATATAAATGTGAACATTTAAGCTCAATTATGTATAAAGGGGCCACAATATAATAGGATAAATATGTATATGCATGACCAATATTATTTCATTAGGGTAGAATTTCAAACATCTTTGATTTAGGTTACATGAATGTGTGGCCACCAAATATTTTAGGTTTTGAAAAAAAATATATGGGCAATTAATTAAGTTAAAATTTAGATTGGGTTGTTATGTGAACTAGACTATTAATGGATTGGGAAAAGAAATTTGTGTACTTATTCAAGAAAAATTAAGGTCTTTATTTTATATAATGAAATTAGGTATGTTGAACATAATAAATTTGTTTTTAATGTATATTTATGAAATAGTTATCTCTTTGATATTTATATATTTTTCAAGTTTCATGATATAATCTATTTGTATTAGAAGAGGGTTTATAAGAATGTTTATATAATTTCATTACACATATAAGAAAGAGGAGGCAAAGCTTTTACTTTAAATTTCATTTATATAAAAAAATAATTACATTGGGTCTAATTCTAGCATGCATGATAAGTAGTTACAAATTTATTGAATTTCCTTGACTTGTAACCCCTTTTTTTATCATTTGAGTTTTTATGATGAACTAGGTAAAAAATAAAAAGAAAATATAAAATTAGACATCCTACCCATAAATTCAAAGAATAAAAAATACAAGACTATATGACATCAGATAGTGCATCTGCACAAGAAAGTTATGAATCTAAAATAGAGCATAGTACAAATTTGGTGTAATAAAAATTTTGATAGAAAGATAGGCATGGTATATTTAGCAATTAAATATGTATGAAGGTACATTCAGGAGTATGGATATATGTGTTGGATCCATCTTTCGATATTTGGATCATCGAATTTCACAGAGATCTACATAAACACTTACATACCCTGAATATAGTCTCAGAATCTCAAGATTTTTCCTCAATGTGTTTATTTCATCACTTTTTATTTTCTTTAATTATTTACTTGCCAAATTATTTTGTTTATTATTATTTACTATTCTAGCACATCAGGGCTAGATTTGAATGATATTCTTGGATTGTTTTATGATAGATCTAGCTTATGTCATTTCATTTATATTTATGTTAGTGATAGATCACTATAGTGTAATAACAAGATAAAACTCTCACATAGAACATAATTTATGAATATTTATAATATTATTTTTAATATCATTCTCTTTCACTTTGATGGGTATTTGATAAAGGAGATATCCTAATCATATTCACTCAAAAACTCCATCCATTACCTCTATCTAGCATTCAATGCAGGTAGAGTGAACAATTTTTTCAAACTCAAATGGTCATTCTAAGCTTGAACTAAAATTTAATTTAAAGTAATGACACCACCTCTATAAAGCATCCACAATTATATCCAATTCCAACTCATGCATTCAGTAATTTTGCTCATGATCTTTGAGCTTATGTGACTCGTGTATAATAACCTTACCCTTTTGCATAAACACTCCATCAATTCCTTCTAGTGATGCATCTGGTGCTCACAATAAAATCTTTCTCCATATTTAGTTCTCTAAAAATTGGTATTGTTGTCAATATCTATTTGAGCTTCTCAAAAGTAGCTTCACACTATTTATTCCTTTCTATAAATAGAAGTGATCAGAGCTCTAATTTTTGAAAAGTTATGCATGAATCTATGATAATATCTTCGTAATCCCATTAAATCTTACACTTCCATCACATTTTTTGGCACTAATATTCCATAATGTCACATATCTTAGATAAATTTATGACTATGCCATCTCCAAAAAAGATGTCATAAGTACTGCACCTTTGGTTGGAGGAAAATGTACTTAATTTTTTTTCATATAATTATTGTTTCATTAGGAAATATCATATGTTATTCATTCTCTTCCCCAATTTGAAAATATCCATGAAATCAATACATTCAGAACACATTTTTCATGAGGCTTGTGAACACCATATATGCATTATTTGTTGGGATACGAAACACCGGAAGCACACAGTTGATTACCAAACCAAGCAACTTAATATGCAGAAATTAACCAGATTCAACAAGTAACTAGAATTCAGAATAACACAGAATATGAGAGACAATACACAACTTGTATTAATAACTCTTACAAAAAAGAATACAATAAAGAAGATGCCACTTCTTCTCCACCACCTCTTCAGAGGTTTCCCACACCTCAAGTGAACAGTAATTCTCTCCTCAAAGCTCTCTCTACTAGGTCCCAACACCCAACTCAAACACAGAGTTGGTGTTCACCTTACACCTGTGCTCCACGCATTCCACAAGTGCTCCACGCACTCCACAAGTACTCAAAGTACTTCAAGTAGATCTCCCATGAACCTGCAACAACCTGCAATTCAACAGACCATACTTATGGAAGGAATTGCCTTGCCTTCCTCTTAGCTCTCCATGTACTCCACGTACATACCAATGAGTACACACCATACTCCAAGTAGATCCTGCCTGATCCTGCTCCTTGTTGTGTTGTTGTCCTATCTGATCTCCAACCTACAAATCAATACTGGTTCTGCACACCTGTGAACCTTGACCTTGCACACACACACACACACCTGCAGATCAACGATCTTACTTACCATGTAGATCTCCTATAAGGGCCATGCTCACCTGATGACCAAGATCATACATACCTGAAGAATCCAACTGACTCTCCAATCCAGCACCCACACACCCGGTACTGTGGCACTAGGAGGAACGCACCATTGCTCTACCTCACACACTGAAGGAGCTTATAATTATGCTCTCTTACCCCCTAGCACTAATTTACAATACAACCATGAGTCTATTATATAGATCTCATCCAAACAACAATTAGACACCTAGTACAATAATTAGATCCGTAGTGCTCAGTCTATAATTAGCACTAAGCATGCAAACACTTGGTTCGTCAACCAACTGCCCGTAATAAACTCGCAGTCGAACCACATAGGCGACTGACGCCAGTCCCTGTCCACCTGGGGGTCACCGACGCCGGCCGATCTCTGACCGACGTCGGTTGCTCTCCTGCCTTGTCCTGCCGATGTCGGTTGGCCTGACCGATGCTGGTATCTGTGACAC
Source organism: Torreya grandis (assembly GCA_037957365.1). Taxonomy (NCBI): domain Eukaryota; kingdom Viridiplantae; phylum Streptophyta; class Pinopsida; order Cupressales; family Taxaceae; genus Torreya; species Torreya grandis. The sequence goes on along the minus strand of JARHVA010002758.1, from coordinate 1,168,155 downwards.
TCAGCAACCCTTCTTCACCCTCCTCCATGTCTGCATCAGTGAAGCTTTTAGCTCCACAACTTAACAATCTCCCACTTGGAGATAAACAACTACATTGTACCTGTACCTGTACTCCATCTAATTTGTTTCCTAGTTTGTATTCCTCTTCAAGCTCCCACTTGAAGACTAACCACCACACATCCCGTGGTGCACCACCTGTCATTCGAGTACCCTGCCACATCCGAACCTACAAACACATGTAGTGAAGTCTTGACCTTGCATGTATACCTGCTGCTGGTCCCTCTCAAATCCCTGAGAACCCACTTCCCCGAATTGGCTCCTAACTCTCTGACAGCTCCCACTGCATGGGAATACTCAGGTCTATACCAGACCTCATGTGATTTTGGACACTGTACCTGTCCAGCCCTTAGTGTGCTCTGACTCTGCATCCTACGTAATGAACCTTACCAACACCTGATTCACATCAGCTCCCACTGGAGACAAAATCAACCTGTGATCTCCATGCCTCCCATGTCAAAGAATTTCGCTGCTCCAAACTCCTCTTGACATGCCACTGAACTAATCTTACCCTTAGCTCAGGAAAACCCTGTATGTACAAACCTTGCTAGCAAATATACCATCCACATACAATAACCCAATGATGTCGCAACTCATCATCCACCTGGTAAGACAAACCATAGTAGTTACCCTGACATTGACTAGAGTCATGCTCTGTCATCCCCCTGTCAAAACCTGTATCACTATCCTGCAGCTCCTCAAGACCATATGTTTGGTCTTCTGTCTCACATGTCCATTCACTCTATTCTTCAACTAAGGAATTCATTCGTCTCTATGCTTTTGCATCGGTTGGCAACCCTACCAAAACTCCCATTTGGTTCTGCATCATATCCCTGCCATGCTCCCACCTGTTTCTTGAATCCTTCCTGCTCTAGAATCAGCAACGAGTATAAAGAAGAGGAACAATGAATTTGAGGGCCTACTTACGTCTTCAGTCCTCCGTATGGGTGTTTGAGACTCCTTGATAGTATGTTGTCCACCCAAAATTCGTTACAGTGGCCGACCTAGATCACTCCACAGTCTGCATCCGACTGACGTCGATTCCCATGCGTATGTCCGTGACTACCAACCTGCCAACATCGGTGTCCCTGTTGCCAACGTCGATCCTCCTGACCGACATCGGTCTTAACTACTGCCGATGTCAATCCTTTTGACCAATGTCAGTCTTACCCTGCCTGACATCACCGGCTTTGGTCTGCACATGACCGACATCGGCACCTGTCTATTCGACGTCGATTCCTCCTGATTGATGTCAGTATCTGTGTTCACCTGTGAGTGATGACTTTTTACCCGCAAGCTCCTTTGAATCAATCTCCATGTCTAAACTGCCCTGCACAGAAGTATCCAGCACCATCCATTGGTTTCTATCTGCCATCTCCTCCAAGAACACCAAGGCTTTCCAGTTCTTAAGCCTATCAAATATATCTGTCTTCTGCTTAAGAACATCCATCTCCTTCCTGCTCATGTGACCAAGCCTACGAAGCCACGTCTCTACAACAGAAGAAGAATCAGTAATATAAACAAGTAGATAAAGAGTACCTATTTTCTTACCACCAGCTAATTCAAGTGCACCCGCTGTGAGAGTTCTTGTGCATCTCTCATCACCCAATCTTTCTGAAGAAATTAGCCATATCTCCAAACCTGGGACCTGCATGACCTTCATCAACACCTGTGTGTTGGCTGCCTATAATTTTAGCTTCACTTTCCCTCTGCCAATTCTTTGGCAAGGCTCACCAGCTCCTCTACCTGGGGCTGCATGGAAAGAGGCAACCAAATCTATAAAACAAGATTCAACTTTATCCAAGAAACCTCTCAGAGCATCTTGTGCCACATCACCTGCAACATCTGCTTCATCAGTTCCTTCTTGCTGATCTTCCACAAACCAACAATATTCTTTTACCTGCTCTTTCTTTCCATGGGACCTTAAGTGACCATCTGTGCTTTTCAACTCCTCCATTCTTAGCTTACTTTCATCTGCCATTGCTCTGCTCCCACTCAATTAGAAACCCCTGAGAGTGACCTGTAACCAAACACAAAACCTGCTTCCTGCAACCTTAGCTCTGATACCACTTGTTGGGATACGAAACACCGAAAGCACACAGTTGATTACCAAACCAAGTAACTTAATATGCGGAAATTAACCAGATTCAATAAGTAACTAGAATTTAAAATAACACAGAATATGATAGACAATACACAACTTGTATTAATAACTCTTACAAAAAAGAATACAATAAAGAAGATGCCACTTCTTCTCCACCACCTCTTCAGAGGTTTCCCACACCTCAAGTGAACAATAATTCTCTCCTCAAAGCTCTCTCTACTAGGTCCCAACACCCAACTCAAACACAGAGTTGGTGTTCACCTTACACCTATGCTCCATGCATTCCACAAGTGCTCCACGCACTCCACAAGTACTCAAATTACTTCAAGTAGATCTCCCATGAACCTGCAACAACCTGCAATTCAACAGACCATACTTATGGAAGGAACTGCCTTGCCTTCCTCTTAGCTCTCCATGTACTCCACGTACATACTAATGAGTACACACCGTACTCCAAGTAGATCCTGCCTGATCCTGCTCCCTGTTGTGTTGTTGTCCTATCTAATCTCCAACCTACAGATCAATACTGGTTCTGCACACCTGTGAACCTTGACCTTGCACACACACACACACTTGTAGATCAACGATCTTACTTACCATGTAGATCTCCTATAAGGGCCATGCTCACCTGATGACCAAGATCATACATACCTGAAGAATCCAGCTGACTCTCCAATCCAGCACCCACACACCTGGTACTGTGGCACTAGGAGGAACGCACCATTGCTCTACCTCACACACTGAAGGAGCTTATAATTATGCTCTCTTACTCCCTAGCACTAATTTACAATACAACCATGAGTCTATTATATATATCTCATCCAAACAATAATTAGACACCTAGTACAATAATTAGATCCGCAGCGCTCCGTCTATAATTAGCACTAAGCATGCAAACACTTGGTTCGTCAACCAACTGCCCGTAATAAACTCGCAGTCGAACCACACAGGTGACCGATGCCGGTCTTTGTCCCCCTGGGGGTTGTCGACACTGGCCGATCTCTGACCGACGTCGATTGCTCTTCTGCCTTGTCCTGCCAACGTCGATTGGCCTGACCGACGCCGGTATCTTGTACACTCAGCAACCCTTCTTCACCCTCCTCCATGTCTGTATCAGTGAAGCTTTGAGCTCCACAACTTAACATTATTAAGACCAAAAGGCGCCATTAAAAACATGTAGTAACCAAATTGTGTGTCAAAAGTTGCCTTAGACCTATATAAAGTTCCTTAATTCAAAGTTGATGGTATCTAGTTCTTACATATATTTTTGATAATACTTGATCTCCCTCATTTAATCAAACAAATCTATCCTTGATAAAGGATATAAGTTTTTAATCGTAGTTTTGTTCAATCGATGGCAATCAATGCATAACTTCAAATAATCATCCTTATTATTTACAAAGATCATCAATGGCCCCCAATGGGACACACTGGGTCTAACCAAAATATTTTTCAATTGATTATTATAATTGAACATGCAATTCACACAATTCATATGCAATCTTTTTATATGGAGCTTAGAAATAGGATCAGTTCGTAACACCATGTCAATGTAAAAATTAATCAATATTTTGATAGGTTACCCTGGTGATTATTTATAAATACATATTTGAATTATCACAAAATATGGTGGTCATCTGATGAAGGTCCATCACTATCCTCAAGGATATTAACTACATATATATCACATTCAATTATCAAATAAGATTTGAGATTCATAGTTAATGTTAGGTTGTGAAGCAAAAAGCTTCACTGATGCAAACAGGGGAGGAGGTTGTTGAAAGTTGCTGAGTTGCAGAGCAACCGGCATCGGTATGATCAGCGGACAACGCCAGTATTAGTGAAGAGAAGCAACTGACGTCGGTCATGGATCGGCTGACGTTGGTCACCTCCATGCAGACAGGGACTGACGTCGGTCGCCTGTGTGATTTGAACTGTGAGTGTTACGGATAGTTTGTTAACGAACCAAGTGTTTGCATGTCAAGAGCCAAATTTAGACTAGAAGCTGTGGATCTAATTATTGTAATTAGATGTCTAATTATTGTTTGCATGAGATCTATTTAAGAGACTCATAGGCTGTATTGTAAAGTGTTCTAGTTTGAGTTGAAAAAAGTTAGCTCCTTCTATGTGTGAGGTGAGCAAGGGTGTTCCTCCTAGTTCCACAGCAGTGCCAAGGTGGGTGCTGGTTTTGGAGAATCAGAAGGGTTCTTCAGGTGTGTAGGATCTTGGTCATCAAGTGTGCATGGCTACGTTAGGAGACCTACATGGTAAGTAAGATTGTTGATCTGCAGGTGTATGTGTGTGCATGATCCAGGTTTGCAAGTGTGCAAAACCAGATTGATTTGCAGGTGTGCAAGATCAGGGAGGACAGCAACATAACAAGGAGCAAGATCAAGCAGGATCTACTTGGAGTACAGTGTGTACTCAGAAAGAGAGCAAAGAGGAAGGTAAGAAAGTTCCTTCCATAAGTAAGATCATTTGGGTTGCAGGTTGTAGCAGTTCATGGGAGATCTACTTGGAGTACGTTGAGTACTTGTGGAGTGCATGGAGCACTTGTGGAGTGCGTGGAGCACTAGAGAACTGGCAGTAGTGGATACTGACTAGTTGGAGGTGAACACCAACTCTGTGTTTGAGTTGTGTGTTGGGACCGTAGGAGAGAGAGCTTTGAGGGAAGATTTACTGTTTATGCCCTAGAGGTGTGGGAGCCCTAGAGGTGTGTAAGGAAGAAGAACTATGGCAATCTTCTTTGTTGTATTTCCTTCTGGAAGAGTTTTAATACAAGTTGTGTATTGTCTCTCATATTCTGTGTTATTTTTGAATTCTAGTTACTTGTGTATTTTGGTTAATTTCTGCATGTTAAATTGCTTGGTAATCAATTGTGTGTTTTCGGTATTTCCCAACAAGAGGTATCAGAGCCTGGTTGTAGGTTCAAGAGTCTGATACCAACAAGTGGTATCAGAGCTAAGGTTGCACAGAGCAGGTTTGTGTTTGGTTACAAGTCACTCTCAGGGGTTTCTGATTGAGTGGGAGTAGAGCAATGGTAGAAGAAAGTAAGCTAAGAATGGAGGAATTGAAAATCATGAATGGTCTATTACGGTCCTATGGAAAGAAAGAGAAAGTAAAAGAAAATTGTTGGTTTGTGGAAGATCAGCATGAAGGAACTGAAGATGCAGATGTTGCAGGGATCGTTGCACAGGATGCTCTGGTATGTTTCTTGGATAAAATAGAATCTTGGTTTATATATTCTGTTGCCTCTTTCCATGCAGCCCCAAGGAGAGGAGCTGGTGAGCCTTGCTAAAGAATTGGCAAAGGGGAAGTGAAGCTAAAATTGTAGGTAGCCAACACATGGGTGTTGAAGGAGGTCATGCAGGTCTTAGGCTTGGAGATGTGGCTAATTTCTTCAAAAAAGTTGGGTGTTGAGAGATGCACAAGAACTCTCACAGCGGATGCACTTAAATTAGCTGGTGGTAAGAAAGCAAGTATTTTTTATCTACTTACTTATATTACTGATTCTTCTTCTATTGCAGAGATGTGGCTTTGTAGGCTTGGTCACATGAGCAAGAAGGAGATGCATGTTCTTAAGCAGAAGACAGATGTGTTTGAAAGACTTAAGAACTGGAAAGCCTTGGTGTTCTTGGAGGAGATGATGGACAGAGACCAGTGGATGGGGCTGGATACTTCTGAGTAGGGTAGTTTAGACATGGGTTTTGATTCAAAGGAGCTTGCGAGTAAAAAATTCATCACTCACAGGCAAACACAGATACCAGCATCGATCAGATGGAATCGGCGTCGAATAGACAGGTGCCAATGTTAGTCATGTGCAAATCAAAGCTGGTGATGTCGGGTAGGGTAAGACTGACGTCAGTTAGGAGGACCGACGTTGACAATAGGTAAGACCGACGTCAATTAGGACCGATGTTGACAACAGGAGACACCGACGTCGGCAGAGTTGGTAGTCAGGACAGGCACATGGAAACCGACATCGGTCGGATGCAGACTATGTGGTGACCGAGGTTGGTCACTGTAATAGATTTTGGGCAGACAGCATGCTGTCAAGGAGTCTCAAAGGCCCATATGGAGGACTGAAGTGGTAAGTAAGCCTCAAATTTGTTATTCCTCTTCTTTATACTCGTTGCTTACTACAGAGCAGGAAAGATCCAAGAAACAGTGGGAACATGGCAGGAATATGATGCAGAACCAAGCGAGAGATTTGGTAGGGTTGCCAGCTGGGAGAAAAGCACTGAAAGACAAATGGATACCTTAGTTAAAGAATAGAGAGAATGGACACGTGAGACAGAATGCCAGGGCATATGGTCTTGAGGAAGCTGTAGGACAGTGGTACAGGTTTTGACAGGTGGATGAGAAAGCATGGCTTTAGTCAATGTCATGGTAACTATTGTATTTGTCTTACCAGGTGGATGATGATAGCTACATTATCTTGTTATTGTATGTGGATGGTATGCTAGCTAGCAGGTTTGTACATACAAGGTTTTGCTGAGCTAAGGGTAAGGTTAGTTTAGTGGCATGTCATGAGGAATTTGGAGCAGTGAAATTCTTTGGCATGGGAGACATGGAAGATCATAGGTTGATTTTGTCTCTAGTGGGAGCTGATGTGAATCAGGTGTTGGCGAGGTTCATTACGCAGGATGTAGAATCAGAGCACACCAAGGGCTGGACAGTACAGTGTCTTAAATCACATGAGGTCTGGTATAGACCTGAGTTTGCCCAAGCAGTGGGTGTTGTCAGAGAGTTAGGAGCCAATTCGAGGAAGTGGATTCTCAGGTATTTGAGAGGGACCAACAATAAGGATTCATGCTATGCAGGGTCAGGACTTCACTACATGGGTTTGTAGGTTCGGATGTGGCAGGTTACTCGGATGATAGGAGGTGCACCACAGGTTGTGTGGTGGGTGGTCTTCAGGATTGATCTTGAAGAAGGATACAAGCCAGGAAATAGATTAGATGGGGTATAGGTACAGGCACAATGCAGTTATTTATCTCCAAGTGGGAGATTGTTAGGTTGTGGAGCTAAAAGCTTCACTGATGCAAATAGGGGAGGAGGTTGTTGAAGGTTGCTGAGTTGTAGAGCAACCGGCGTCGATCTGATCAGTCGACGTCAGCAGTATTAGTGAAGAGAAGCAACCGACGTCAATCATGGATCGATTGACATCGATCACCTCCAGGCAGATAGGGACCGACGTCAGTCGCCTGTGTGGTTCAAACTGTGAGTGTTACGGATAGTTTATTAACGAACCAAGTGTTTACATGTCAAGATCCAAATTTAGACTAGAAGCTGCAGATCTAATTATTGTAATTAGATGTCTAATTATTGTTTGCATGAGATCTATTTAAGAGACTCATAGGCTGTATTGTAAAGTGTTCTAGTTTGAGTTGAGAAAAGTTAGCTCCTTCTGTGTGTGAGGTGAGCAAGGGTGTTCCTCCTAGTTCCACAGCAGTGCCAAGGTGGGTGCTAGTTTTGGAGAATCATAAGGGTTCTTCAGGTGTGTAGTCTTGGTCATCAGGTGTGCATGGCTACGTTAGGAGATCTACATGGTAAGTAAGATCGTTGATCTGCAGGTGTATGTGTGTGCATGATCCAAGTTTGTAGGTGTGCAGAACCAAATTGATTTGTAGGTGTGCAAGATCAAGGAGGATAGCAACACAATAGGGAGCAGGATCAGGCAGGATCTACTTGGAGTACAGTGTGTACTCAGAAAGAGAGCAAAGAGGAAGGCAAGGAAGTTCCTTCCATAAGTAAGATCATTTGGGTTGCAGGTTGTAGCAGTTCATGGGAGATCTACTTGGAGTACGTTGAGTACTTGTGGAGTGCGTGGAGCACTTGTGGAGTGCGTGGAGCACTTGTGGAGTGCGTGGAGCACTGGAGAACTAGCAGTAGTGGATACTGATTGGTTGGAGGTGAACACCAACTCTGTGTTTGAGTTGTGTGTTAGGACTGTAGGAGAGAGAGCTTTGAGGGAAGATTATTGTTTATGCCCTAGAGGTGTAAGAGCCCTAGAGGTGTGTAAGGAAGAAGAACTGTGGCAATCTTATTTGTTGTATTTCCTTCTGGAAGAGTTTTAATACAAGTTGTGTATTGTCTCTCATATTTTGTGTTATTTCTGAATTCTAGTTACTTGTGTATTCTGGTTAATTTTTGCATTTTAAGTTGCTTGGTAATCAATTGTGTGCTTCCGTTATTTCCCAACAGTTAAGATAAATCTCAAGGAGATTGACCTACTAACATCTTGAATCTTGAATAGTTCCTCATTATTAGATGCTAAGACACTTCAATAGACTATTAAGTAATACATGGTATCCCTATGATGGTTTAGAACACAAATGCATCATAATACCCTAGGGTAGTGCCATACAAATTCACCTTGGCTACAAATTTTTATAAATTCAAATGACACTCATCAAATTCTAAGGTAATGGTTTTGTTTTCACCCAAGACTTCTTGACTCCTTCTAACTCATTTTTTCTAATTTCCAAGTTGCACCAAGCAAAGGTAGAAGGAAAAACAAATAAATTAGTATCACCAAGATCAATTAGTACCATTTGAAAAAAGTGGAATCAATTTGTATTGGTTTACATTTTTTTGGGTTAGTGTGAATCACAATAGGCTAAAATGTAGAATTAATTCAAATTGAAATATATTGAAATTAATTTTAAATATGAATGTAAAATATTAATATAGATTTGATAATGTAATTTTATATTTATGGAAAGTACTAAGGAGATAAATATACTTAGCTTTATTATTCGACCATTTGACTGTGATTATGATTTGATAGCAGGAACAAACTAGAAGCAGGCCTTTGATTCATTTAGATTTAGAACAAATTATGTTTGCATGATGGGCCATTGATGTTTGGGTTCAGGTAGATTCATTAGACATAGGTGACCTAAGGCTGACATTATTATCATGGAATATTATACTTCTCTTTGATTGTGCAATGTGGTGCACCTATTTCATATACCTCTTGTTACCTTTTGAGTCACCCTTATTCTTTTTTTCATGAATTTTGCCATAAAAGAAGTTCACCTACTTATCACCTTTTGTGTGTAAATTCTTAAAAGAACTGAACCTTTGAACTTGAACCTTTCTCAGAGTTCAAGAGTTTAATGAGTTTAATGGTTCAATGAGTTCAATGGTTCAATGTTTCTCAAAGTGAACTGTTTGTCCCTTTGTGTATTTCAATTTTTGACTTTAAACCTTTCGTTTGAACTTGAACCCTTTTTCAGAGTTCAAAATTTCAACGGTTCAAGAGTTCAATACTCGATGTTTTGTAAAGATTCATGTTCACTCAGTTCCCTTGTATAAATTTAATGTATCATTGAACCTACCAATTGAACTTATCAATTGAACCTACATAACGGAATTCAAAAGTTCAACAGTTCAATGTTTCAAAGTTCAAAGTTTCTAGAAAGATCATATGACTATTGGTCAGTCTCATCTCGTATCATTGAACCCCAAAGTTGAACCATATTTTCAAAAGTTCAATGGTTTAATGGTTCAATGACTATACTCTTATCTCGCCCCGAGGCTTTCTCTAAGTTAAGATTAGTGGGATATTTAGAGGAGAATATATTCAAAACTCATTATAAAGTAGAAAATTTTGAATTTTCATGAGGTTATAGATAATCATTACTTATCAAAATTGTGTGTCAAAAAATGCTTGCCATTAATGCATATATCAGAGTGCGTGTCTTATCAAGCATGTTTAGCACGTATTGTTTTGGTTTAATCATTTGATATGGTTAATATCTATATCAAGAGAAAATAATTCAAATTTAGCAAATGACTATATTGGGTGATACAAAGAAGAACAACATAGGTGATATAAGATATTTGATTGCTCGAATTCATAGTGATTTCAAACAAATTTATAGGTGAGTTTTACTCTTACTATAAGTTATTTCCTTTACTTGGTTGGGAAGAAGAATCCTTTTGAGTTTATAGCATTATCTAAAGAGTTCAAAACTTTTTATTTTTTCCTCCAACATATGGCCATGAAATATGCATGTATCGATTACGAGCATGGTTCTGGTCTCATATGTTCTCCTCCTTAAATTGGGGACACCTCTCTGGTCCAATATGATTTGGAAGATTTTAAGGAAAGGGATAGAAATCTTGTGTCAAATCTTATGATGCAGAAAATTGTAGAAAGTGGTTTGGTTGAAGCTTCTGCCTTTCCTATGGCTATTTAATGCCCTGAATTAGTCCTTGAATGCATGATTAGATATGAACCTTAGAATAGGTGCATCAAGACTGTAGATGGCAATGTTTTACTGCATATCAATAGACAAACCCCAATGTCTGTAATGAGAATTCCTCCCAAGGAACCATACTCTGACCTTAATATTACTTCTCCATATGGTTATTTTTTATTAAATAAAGCAATTTATAAGAGTGTGATTGCTAAGAATTAATTTTTGAAATTCCAAAAAGGGGGTTCAAGACTGCCCAGACCATTAACAATAAATCATATGATTCCAGAAGTACAAGATATTATTTTATTACTACACAGACTATAAGGCAATGCTCATGCATATTATTGGGAGGACTGGATGTACTTCTTTATATAGGTGATCCTCCAAGGAGAACAATATTTGGATTGGGCAAAAATTGTAGCTGAAAGTTTACATCAGGGTTTAAGTAACTGTTTGGGAAATAAAGAGTTTTATATGTCTTCATACCTCTTCTATTGTTGATAATATATGTAATGTTTGTCTGAAACATTTTTCATCTATGAATGAAAAGGAGAATTAATTATTACATACTTAAATCTGTGTGTTTGAGTATTTGAAATTGGGTTTTCTGTGTGATCTTCTTTCATATAGTGATTACTCTTCCATTAGACAATTCATTATATGTGTTTTATCCTCAAATGGTTCAGCAATATATATGTTTATCCATTTAAATCATTATTGAAGATAGAATCTATGTATTATATTACCCATTACTATTATAAAATCTTGCATTCATAACATGATGATGTGTGGATGTTAGTTTACCTTTAAAACACTTTCTGGTTAAAAGTGTATCTGAATATTTCAATTCATTGAAAATCTTAAAGGGATATGTACCTTAATTCAGAGGGGAACTAGTCTTAACAGTTCACCCATTGTTGTTTAACATATTTGTTCTTGAAAGAAGAAGGGTATGGAGTCAAAATAAAACTTTTTAGATAAGGACAAATCTATTAGCCAACAGTTTTTGGTGACTCTGTTGGGGATCAAAATTGAAATCTTTACTGAAAGATTAGTTGCCTTAGTATGAGGCAACAATGGTACTCCCACATGAAAATATAATTCCTTTTTTGCAACCTAATCTTGGTTTTCAAGACGAACAGGAAGATATTATTAGTTAGTTAAATACTCTTGCTTGGTGTTCTCATCAAAATATTGATGATTATAGGATAGCAAGTAGAATATTATAAAAAGAAGAAGAATTGGATGATAATATAAGATTGTTGTTACTTAGGCAAAGAAGGAGACAAGCAAAAAACACAGCAAGGAATTAATTCCCCTGAAGTGTGAAGTTAATAATTATAATATCATAAGTTGGATTCTAGAAGATACACAAGGTCTTTGAAAAGAGAAGGAATTGAGGATTCTACTTTTCAAGCATTGCAAAAATTAAATTTTCCTTATATTCCTACCCATGTTATAAAATCTATAAGTAGACCTCCTAGCCCTCCTAAACCCTCTACATCCTCTATCTGTCAAGCCTTAACTCTTTCTAGTACTATCTTTCCTTCTACCATAAGTTTTCTTCTAATGGCCCAACCTTGGGGTGCAGCCATAGGACCTCTAAATTTAGGGGCCAACCTGAATCCTTTGCCTAAAAATGCAAGGGAAAATTTACCCAAATTTAATGGAGATGGAAGACAATCACCAGAGGAACATCTGAGTGCCTTTGCAGTGGTATGTGGTGTGTTAGGTGTGTAACATCAAGATGTAGCCATAAGACTTTTTATGCAAACTCTAACTGATATTGCAACACAATGCTTTTATCATCTAACTGATTTCTCAATCACAAGTTAGAATGATATGAAAACTATGTTTGAAAATAGGTTCAAAAGCATAGAAGATGAACATTCCCTTCTTGTTCAATTGACTTAGCTCAAGAAGGAGATACATGAACCCATGAGGGAATTTATAGCCAAATTCAATAGAATTATGCACAAGATTCCTACTGCTAAAAGATCGATTGCTGAGAATCAGAAATGCATATTTATTAATTATATACTCTTGATATAAGTTTTCATCTAAGAAGAGGTGCAATTGTCAATTTAATAGATGCATAACCATTGGCAGTGGAGTTAAAAGATGATCTTATTACAGCCAAAAAATGGAAGAAAGAAGTACAAGTACCTAATGTTCATCCCTCATCCTCTACGAATCCTATGGTTCAAAGGCTAGTCAATGATATGATTTCCCTTAAGAGACAATTATCAAATATTAGTACGTCATTCCAACAACTATATTAGGATGTGGGCAGGAGAAATCAACAAGCAAATACTGGCAAGACATTACCACTTGCATCAACACAACCAAAATTGACTATTGAAGCCCATTCTGGAAGAAATAACATGTGTGTCTTTCATTTGACTACTGATCATGACAGAGATTCTTGTCTAGAGATGCTTAGATATACTCAAATGACTACTACTCAAGATGTATTAGGAGAGATTACTGAAGAAGAAAAGAGCTTTGAGAGACTTGGCAACTCTGATATACACTTCTTTGAATATGATTCAGATTCAAAAAGAGGAGGTGAAATATTGGTTACTCTTGAAGATATTTCATGTGTTGTGCTTACCAGAAGTCAAAAGAATCTGAGATTTTCTAATACTCAAGAAGTATCTGTTAAAGGTAAGGAACCTTTTACTAAAACTTTTGATGCTAAGACACAAGAAAGTAAATTGTTACATAGAAATGATTGTGAGACTTCTTTTGATATTTTAGAATTTTGTGAGTCTAAAAAATTTTAAATATCCCCTACTGAATACCTCAGGTTGAAACCCAAATAACTTGATAAATTAGTTAAATATGTCAAAAATAGTCCTACATAAGTCAAACTTGAAAGTCAATTAAATGTTAATATTGCATCTCCCATTGCCAAATTATTTAATTCTTCATATAAATCACCCACTCATACTTCTAGAGTGAACTTCAATTCATTTGATGATACTCCTTATACAACTGATATGAAACCCAACCCATTTTATGTTTCTTTGTTCAAAAATGGTCATAAACTCAATAATTGTATCATAGACTCAGGTGCTTATGATAATATAATGCCTTCTTCTGTAGCCAAAGCCTTAGAATTATCCCTTAAAAAAACATTTGGTAGATGTTACTCCATGGATGACAAACAAATTTCTTTGCTCAGACAAATTAAAGATGCACGAGTTGCTCTTGCAGCCTATCTTGATAAAAAGGTGAAGTTGACTATCCTGGTAGCGGATATTCCTGCTAGTTATGGGATGTTGTTAAGCAAGAATTTTTGCAAAGATTTGGGAGGGTAGATTAAATTAGATTGGTCAAAATCTACAATTCTAGTGGGAAAGCAGAAAGTTAAGCTAGAAACTGAACCTAAATGCAAGTTTACAGTATATCCTTCTAATGATCCTAAGTCTCAGATCCTATTTAAAGAATGTGAATTTGGTAATTATTTTCTCTCCTCTGAAGATTTAAAGTAAGAATCTATCCCAAAGTCTATTTATTCAGATGATTTATAGACCATGGAATTTTATGGCAGTTGTGTTACCACTGGTTCAGGAGCAAGAGTTGTGTTGATCTCACCTGAAGGTGAAACTTTTCTTTACTCTTTCAAGATAGAATTTAAAAACACTAATAATATTGCAAAATATGAAGCTTTATTGCTTAGGTTAAATGAAGCTAAAGGAAAAGGTATAAAAATACTCAAGGTAAGAGGAGATGCTGAATTAATTATCAAACAAGTGAGAGGCAATTTTTAGTTAAAAATGACAGATTAAGATATTAAAGAAATAGATTTTTAGATGAGATAGACTATTTTGATGCATTTTCTATTGAGGCAATTCCAAGAGACCAAAACACTCAGGTAGATTCTCTAGCAGTATCAACTTCTCTTCTTCTCCCACACCCTAATTTTGAAAAGGATTCATATAGAATAGAACTAGTCTATCATCCTAATGTCCCAGATAATGCAGAAAATTGGCAAGTTTTTTAGAGTAATAAATACATCAAAAAAAAATTGGAGAATGTTGATATGTTCTTGGGGACTTATTTCGAAGGTTTTGAAAAAGAATGTAAAGAATTTAGTCTTGATCTAGGGATCAATCTAAAAGATGATGTAATTCAATTAAAAAGAAATAAAATTCCTAAAGGATTGGTATCTCTAGAACATTTTTCACTAGACAAGATGAATATACTAAAGGCAAACTTGCCCAAAATCCTAACAAAATAGAGGATTATGAGAAAATCAGCATTGGAAGTGAGACTAACCCCAAATGGATCTCCATTGGTAAGTTTTATTCACTAGAAGAGAAAAATGAATTAATTAATCTATTGATTAAGTATAAGGATGTCTTTGTTTGGTGCTATGATGACCTTAAAGATTTTAGACGTAGACAGTTTCAACATCATATTCTTTTGAAAGCAAATGCAACTCCTTTCAGGCAGAAAAACTAAGAAATTATAACCCAAAAGTTGTTAAAGTTATCTTTAAAGAGATTGACAAAATGTTGAAGGCTAGGATTATTTATCCAATTCATCACTCCACCTAGGTGATGAACATTATTCTAGTATGCAAAAAGAATGGGGAAATAAGAATCTGTGTTGACTTCAAGAATTTGAATCAAGCCAGTTTAAAATATAATTATCCCTTGCCTATGATGGATCACATCTTCCAAACTTTTTTTGGGTCAGAAATGATGTCCATGTTAGATGGGTTCTCAGTTTATAATCAGATAAGTGTAGCTGCAGCTGACCAATATAAAACTGCTTTCACTACACATCGAGGAACTTTTGCTTATAATTGTATGCCCTTCAGTTTGATTAATGTTGGTGCAACTTGTCAATGAGCGATGGATTCATCCCTTAAAGATTTGAAAGATAAAATTATTATTATTTATCTTGATGATTTGACTATTTTCTATAGAAAAAGAGAAGATCATCTAAAGGACCTGGAGACCATCTTACAAAGATGCCTGAGTCATAGGATATCTCTTAATCCTAAGAAGTTAGTTTTCTATGTTACAAAAGAGAAATTATTAAGACACCTAGTTTCAAAGGGTGGAATCAAAATTGACCCAGAAAGAGTTAGATCAATACAATAGTTAAGTCTTCCTTCTAATAGGACTGGAGTTAAGTCTTTCTTTGGTCATATTAATTTTCTTAGAAGGTTCATTCCTGATTTTTTTGAGATTACAAAACATATTGTGGGGATGATGAGTGAAAAACACGCATTCAAATGGAATGAAGCTGCTAAAAAAGCATTTGAAGATATTAAAGAAGCAATTACACAAACACCTACTTTGGTAAATCTTGATTTCTAAAAATATTTTGTTATTTACTGCTATGCTTCAAAACATACCATGTCTGGTATCTTGTTATAAAAAATGAAGTAAATGTACAAGTCCCAATAGCTTTTATGAGTGTTCCTCTTAAGAAACATGAACTTTAATATTCTTTGGCTGAAAAATAAGCTTTTTCTATAGTAAAGGTTGTTAAACAATTCAGATATTATATACTTCATTCTCATTCAATTATATTTGTTCCTAGTTTGACTGTGAAAAGCATTTTAACTCAGCAACAGGTTGGGATGAACAATAGAGTAACATGGGTTGCTAAAATTCAAGAATACAACCTGGAGATTAAGCCAACCAAATTAGTTAGAGGTCAAGGTTTGTGCAAATTGATAGTCAAAAGTAAAGAAGAACTTCCTACTATCCTATTGGTGAGCTTACAAGATCCCTGGTTCCTAAATGTGGCACACTATCTTACTTATAGAGACTATCCCAGTCATTTATCCCTGAAGGAGAAAAGGAATCTAAAGTTAAAATCAGTAAAATATGTGATATGGGGTGATGTCCTATATAAAAAGGGACTAGATGGAACCTTTTTGAGATGTGTAGATAAGGAACAACAATACAAATTGTTGGAAGTTTTTCATAATGAAGCTTGTGGTGGGCATTTCTCTTCTTCGGTCATAGCATTCAAAATCCTTAGAAATTGTTATTATTGGCTAGGTATGTTCAAAGATGCATATAAGTAGGTGGCTAACTATGAAAAATGCAAATTGTTTTCATTAAGACCATAACTTGCAGCATTACCTCTAAGTCTTGTCATAATTGAAGAACCTTTTAAACAATATGGATTAGACTTTATTGGGCCTCTTTCACCTCTAACAAGTGCTGGTCATACACACATTTTAACAACAACTGATTATTTTATGAAATGGGTTGAAGCAGCCCCTGTGAAGAGAACTACTTCAGAAGTGATATATAATTTTCTCGAAGAAAATATACTGGTACGTTTTGGTGTTTCTCAAAAGATTGTGGCAGATAATGCTACAGTTTTTCTTCAATGGAACTTACTTCACTCTGCTATGAACATAGTATCTCTCTTTCTCACTCATCAGATTATTACCCTCAAGGGAATGGACAAGCAAAGTCCAATAATAAAAATTTGATATCCATCATGAAGAAATTGGTGAGTGATAACCCTAGAGATTGGCATAAGAAACTATACGAAGCACTTTGGGCTGATAGGGTAACCCTGAAAAGAGTAATAGAAATGGCACCTTTTGAGTTGGTTGATGGGATAGGATAACAATTATCATTACCTTTGGAATTATCTATAGCTAAATTACAAAACGCTATTGAATATTAGTACTTTCAAGATTCTCTAGAGAAAAGAGTTATGTACTTAACTAAGATTGAGAAAGAGAGGAATGAATTGGTAGATCAGGTCACTGGTCATCAAAATAGGGTTAAAAAGATTTTTGATAAAAAAACTAGACCTAGAAAGTTCATGGAAGGAGATGAAGTATTGCTATGGGATAAAAGGAGAGAACCTAAAAGAGCACATGGAAAATTTGATTCACTTTGGAAAGGACCTTTCAAAATTCATCAAGTACTTGGTCCTAATTCTTTTAAATTGGAATATCTAGATGGAGCTATTTTACCCCTATCTTATAATGGACAGGATCTTAAGTTGTATCGACTGTGAAACAAGTGTCCCCTATTTTATACATAGCCTTTCCTTTATTGTCACGTTTTGTGTTTTCTTTTCCCATTTTTGGTTTGTCTTTCTCTTTTTCTTTCATTGATGTGTTTTGATCTATGTAACTAGAGTTTCTAAGTTCTTTATATTTTGTTATAAAATACAGTCCCCAGTCAGATCCAATGTTACCTTTTGAGTCACCCTTATTCTTTTTTTCATGAATTTTGTCATAAAAGAAGTTCACCTGCTTATCACCTTTTGTGTGTTAATTTTTAAAAGAATTGAACCTTTGAACTTGAACCTTTCTCAGAGTTCAAGAGTTCAATGAGTTCAACGGTTCAATGTTTCTCAAAGTGAACTGTTTGTCTATTTATGTATTTCAATTTTTGACTTTAAACCTTTTGATTGAACTTGAACCCTTTTTCAAAGTTTAAAATTTTAACAGTTTAAGATTTCAATACTTGATGTTTTGTAAAGAGTCATGTTCACTCAGTTCCCTTGTATAAATTTAATGTATCATTAAACCTACCGATTGAACTTATCGATTGAACCTACATAATGGAATTTAAAAGTTCAATGGTTCAATGTTTTAAAGTTCAAATTTTCTAAAAAGATCATGTGACTATTGGTTGGTCTCATCTCGTATCATTGAACCCTAAAGTTGAACCATATTTTCAAAAGTTCAATGGTTCAATGGTTTAATGACTATACTCTCATCTCACTCCAAGGCTTTCTCTAATTAAAATTAGTGGGAGATTTAGAGGAGAATATATCTGAAACTCATTATAAAGCAAAAAAATTTGAATTTTCATGAGGTTATAGATAATCATTACTCATCAAAATCATGTGTAAAAAAATGCTTGCCATTAATGTATATCTCAAAATGCATGTCTTATCAAGCATGTTTAGCATGTATTATTTTGGTTAAATCATTTGATCTGGTTAATATCTATATCAAGAGAAAACAATTCAAATTTAGAAAATGAGCATACTGGGTGATATAAAGAAGAACATCACAGGTGATATAAGATATTTGATTGCTCAAATTTGTAATGATTTCAGATAAATTTAAAGGTGAGTTTTACTCTTACTATAAGTTGTTTCCTTTACTTGGTTGGGAATAGGGATCCTTTTGAGTTTACGGCATTATTTAAAGAGTTCAAAACTTTTTATTTTTTCCTCCAACATATGGCCATGAAATCTGCATGTCTCGATTACGAACATGGTCTTGGTCTCATATGTTCTCCTCCTAAAATTGGGGACACCTCTCTGGTCCAATATGATTTGGAAGATTTTAAGGAAAGTGATAGAAATTTTGTGTCAAATCTTATGATGCAGAAAATTGTAAAAAATGGTTTGGTTGAAGCTGTGGCCTTTCCCATGGCTATCCAATGTCCCAAATTAGTCCTTGAATGCATGAATAGATATGAACCTCAGAATAGGTGCATTAGGACTATAGATGGCAATATTTTACTGCATATCAATAGATAAACCCTAATGTCTGTAATGAGAATTCCTCCCAAGGAACCATACTCTGACCTTAGTATTACTTCTTTATATGGTTATTTTTCATTAAAGAAAGCAATTTACAAGAGTGTGATTGCTAGGAATTGGATTTTGAAATTCCAAAAAGGGGGTTCAAGATTGCCTAGACCATTAATAAGAAATCATATAATTCTATAAGTACAAGATATTATATTATCACTACACAGACTAAAAGGCAATGCTCATGCATATTATTGGAAGGACTGGATGTACTTCTTTATACATGTGATCCTCCAAGGAGAAAAATATTTGGATTGGGCAGAAATTGTAGCTAAAAGTTTACATCAGGGTTTAAGTAACTATTTGGGAAATAAAGAGTTTTATATGTCTTCGTACCTCTTCTATTGCTTGGCATCTACAAGACAATGGGTAGGATTACCACATGCACCCTTGGCTGAAGATAGTAAAATTTATGACTATTACTCACAGTTGCAAATGCATAATTGTTATGAGGATTACAGGAGAGTCAATGATGTTTTTACTGGGAGGATGACTTTTGAATTGTCAAACAACATCAATAAAAGGTTGTCTAATGAATCTATATAATTAATCAATATTTATGGTAGTTTTTTCACTCATTTTTTCAAGTTCACTTATATCAGAGTTAGGGGTTTTAACGATGAACCTTTAAGGTTACCTAAGTATGTTTTTGACCAATTTGTGTTAATAGAAGTTTACAAACAATTAACACATGTAGATAAACAAATTCTCAATGAAAAAGAAATATGGTATATCTTTTCCTATTGAACTTGGATGTTATTCATGCAAGTCAACTTTTGATGCTTTGAATATAGAATTGGATCTTAAGAAATTCAATTTTCAATACTTCACAACCAAATCATAATTTGATGGCAAAGGTTTTGCCAGAGATAACTTGGATCTTGGAACAGGGTTGTCACATATCCTCAATTAGAGGATTATTGGGAGGATTGTTCAGATGAATTTGAAGTTAGAAAAATATTGTGGTCCAGGTTCTCCTTAGGGCAAATTATTACCCTCAATTTGAATATGGACATATCTATAATTTTTGATAATGATGAACAGGTGACTGATCCATAATTTGAAAAGATAGAATAATCACTTATTCCAAAAATTTATTGGGAGAAAAAAGAAGATAGAATTGAGGTTAAGACCCTCCCAATGATAAGAACTGGGAAATGGTTGACAGAGCAGAAACTAGGGGGAGCTCAAAACATAGCTTCCTAATAATGTACGTCAATAATTAAATCCCTATTTCCAATAAGCTCCTCTAATTAGCTTATTACTATTTGTGATGTAGGTACTTCCAGAGCAAAAATTGGAAGGAATTCTGTCATCAAAGAATCTGAAAAGGCCCTTATAACTACTTTTCCTCCTCGTGCCACCAGATCAAGGACCCAAACCAAGAGAAAAAGTCAAATTTCTAAAAAAGTAATTGTGGATTTAAATTTTAAAGAATACTCAAGAGAAGCCCATGGTAATAAAGAATTTGACTCACCAATGGTATAAGAGGTTAGTATAGATCAATAGATAGTGATTCCTTTTGATTCTGCCAGACTAATGATTATTTCAAAAGTACCTTCTGATCAACCAAATCTTGATAAATATGCCTTGGCCTCTACACCTAAGTGGCTGGAAAGTTCAATTAGCAACAAAATGAAAGTAGTTCCATTTTCTTTGCCCTTGGAGGATATGGTAAGTACGTGTTTAGGGAAAGCTCCTAAATCCAAAAAGTTAAAAACAACATCTAGGGTAGACATCGACCCTAACACAGGGAATTAGAATGCAGAAATAGCTAGGCCAAGAACCAATGAAGAAGTTGAAGATCCTATAGTTCAAGATTTTACAATTAAAAACATGGATCTTGGGACTACATCACGTGCCACAGATGTGCATCACCTTGAAGCATCCACCAAAAAGATAGTCAGTACAACCTAAAAGGATGAAAAAGATAAAAGAGAATTAAAATAGACTGTGCAATCAATGGTATTGTACATTGATGCCATTCATAGTCCAGATCCATAACTAATCACCCAATTGCTCCTGTCTTTTGATCCAAAATCACCTGTCAATCAAAGGATGTTGGACCAGATACATAGAAGCAAAATGGTTACTAGGGTATTTGATAATTGGTTGGATAGCATCATTCAGAAAGGTATGAAATTCATCCATACATTGAACAATGTATATGATTTAACCACAATTACTATTGAAGATTTAAAGACTCAAAACACTTTGTGGATAAAATATGAAGGAAAATGGATGAGCGTGATGAACCAGATTAATGAATTTCAAAAGTATGAAATAACAAAGTTTTTGTCAGAGAAGAACTTGACAAGTCTAGATGAAGATGTATTATATGTAATTAAGAAAAATATTGAATGGATAAATTTAGTACCCTGACAAGACGAATGGAAATCACAAAAATGATAAAAGAAATAACTTATTTCATTTAGTCATTACAACATGATCTACAGAGTATTGATATCAAATACATAAAAGATGGTGGAAAACTAGAAAAAGATATCAATATTATGATTCACTCCTTTAGGGAAAATATTAACATCATTAAAGAAAGTGATAGGTTATCGACTGAAGATTTTTCTCAGATTTCAAAGGTAGATTCACTTCTTTGTCGCTACATCGACACTCTCCCACAACACATAGAAAAGATGGGGAAAATTTAGAAGGAATAAAACATCTGGAAAGCAAGGATAAAACATGTTAGCATTCCCAATCTTATGAAAATTTAGGAGTTTATTATGGCATTTCAAGAGTGAAAAGCTCAATGTGTCTACCCAACTAAACAGAGCAAATTTGGAGATCCTAGTCCATCACTTTAGTAATGATTTTACTTCCATAGTTTCTTCTATTCAATTATTCAGTTGCTTTTCTATTCAAAATTTGATCTTTAAGTAAATTTGTTAAAAAGCTGAATACCGTATGGGTCAGAGTTACTTTAACTCTGGTTTAGTTTGATAGATGGACTAGTTATGACAACTATATATATATATATATATATATATATATATATATATATATATATATATATATATATATATATATATATATATATATATATATATATATTGTAAAAGAGCAGAGATAGCAATAGAGAAGATAGAAAAGAAAAGGAGTTATAAATTTTTAGAACTGGACCACTGTTGTTGACAATATATGTAATGTTTGTCTGAAACATTTTTCATCTGTGAATGAAGAGAATTAATTATTGCATACTTAAATCTGTGCATTTGAGTATTTAAAATTGGGTTTTTTGTGTGAAATCTTCTTTCATATAGTGATTACTCTTCCATTAGACAATTCATTATATGTATTTTATCCTTTACTGGTTCAACAATATATATGTTTATCCATTTAAATCTTTATTGAAGATAGAATTTGTGTATTCTATTACCCATTACTATTATGAAATCTAACATTCATAACATAATTATGTGTGGATGTTAGTTTAGATTTAAAACACTTTCTGGTTAAAAGTGTATCTGAATATTTCAATTCATTGAAAATCTTAAAGGGAGTTGTACCTTACTTCAGAAGGAAACTAGTCTTAATAGCTCACCCATTTGTTGTTTAACTTATTTGTTCTTGAAAGAAGGGTATGGAGTCAAAATAAAACTTTTTAGATAAGGACAAATCTGTTATCCAACACCTCTATATGTGTGATTTTTAGCCTTTGTATGCATACCTCTAAAAATTATCACCCTAGGTTTGCTTGTGAAGGATGAAAACCTATAAAAAAAAATGAGGAAGTGTAATTGGGATGAGCTAAAACCAATCACCCCATTGATGATTTGTCGTTGCCTACATATCTAATAATTTGAAGAGGGAAGTCAAGCCACATGTAGTTTTTCCCTTAGTGTGAATGTGAAATTCTTTTTTTGCACTATATGGATGCACCTAAAAAGCTAACTTTGATATTGACAATGTTGGCACTTGACTTAACATGGTGTGATTTACACTTAGATAATGATTGTTTCCAATGATTAATTTGAAATTTGGGAATAATAGGGAATATTTACTTAATGTACAATAGTGTATTTGATAGGTACTTGATAATTCTAGATAGTAAATTTTGCTTGAGCTTGATTTTTACTTATAATGCTCAATTGGGTAATTTCCTATGACACAAACACATTAGACTAATGGTAAAAAATAAATAAATGATTTTATTTTTAAAAATAGTCATTACCATGAAAAATATGGTAACATTAGCCTCAAGACAATAATGTCAAGTTTATTATTTGAGTATGACATTATTGTCTAGAAGACAAAAATACAGATGTTGTATTCATAAAGTGTATGAGTAGGATACTTAATTGATTTAGTACAAACTAAAAGGTTACTATAAGTGATTGATAGAAACTTAGAGTGGATTGAGATCATAACTAACATTTAGGTGTGTGGGAATGGTAAGTGAGAGTTATTTGGAGACACACAAGTCATGTAGGATAAGTGTAGGTCAAAATTGATATTTACAAGTATCATATACCAAATATTAGTGTCTAAAAAAGACCAAATTTTATTCTAGTATTATAATGCAATGAAAATACTAGAGTAAAGGGATGAAGATATACTTGAGTGTGTACATCACACTTTGTCTTTGAGAGAAAACTCAAGATGTACAAACTACCCCAAGCAAAAAATGCAATGAGAATTTATTAGTTAATGTCTATATAATAAAATTTGAAATATTAATTATACTTTACACTTGAAACTTGAAAGAGCAAGGAAGGAATAGCCCTGTATGTCAGTAAATTGTGTTGCCTTGTAACTTGTTAGAGATGATGCTTCCTTGTCTAAACATTGGAGAATTGTGATTCCTTTCTGAAGCACATGGATAACATGGTGAAATTAAGGGTGATCAATCTCTAATTTTAAATTTTACTAAGGCATGGGACACAAATCAAAAGGCAAATGCCCCCAACCTATGTATAACTAATCCAACATTGATCTTGTAACCTCAAGATGTTAAGGTTGAACCACACAATGGGTTAGATATATGTAATGCCATAGTCATTTAGCATCATTAAAACTCAATGTAAATTACCTCAAAAATCATGAATCACCCATTGTAGATGGACTTATAGATTCAAGTTTTCACCACACTTGAAAATACTTGATAGATAACTGTAAAGGTGAAAATGTGTAAATGCACATGAACCAACATCACACCCCATTAAACTTATATTAACTACAATTTATCATAATGTGCATGAACTAGCTTTATACTAAACAAAATTATGAAATAGTGTATATGTGCATGAAGCAGCATCATACCCAATATATCTAATTTTATATTAATATGGAATATTTAATTAATGGAATGTAAAATGAAGTAGATATGCCCTAAAAATCTATTTAAAAACTTCAAATAATTGTCCCAATTTGATATCTGAATCATATTTAAAGTCTGTAATCTATATACTATACTCAAATATATTCATGGACGCTTTAGTATCTATAAAAAATCCTAATTATATGCCCCCATTTTGAGGAGAGGGATGAATATTTCAAGTTATTAATCTCAAAATATAAGTGAATTGTATCATGTCATTTATAAAGATAACATCATGCAAAATCATGTCAACGTGTCGAGACTATGTCATCATAGTAATGTATATAGCATCAAGGAATGTATGTAAGATATGTAATGCAAGGGAATTTAAGTGGTATGTTGAGATATATGTATCTATGAAGCAAATAATAGTAATTATCACTAAATAATACTACATAGGATGAAAATGTGTGATATAAATTATGGCACAATACATAAAGGGGACATGCATTTTATGGACCACAACAGTTGAAATCATAAAAATTGAAAAAGCTTAGCAATCTCAACATGCAATGTCATAAAATAGCATAGAATGTCATACATAAGGAAAAATTGCCACATACAAGGGACATAATGATGTTTCTAATAATCAATGCTAAGGAGCCATAAGTAAGTGGCATTAATGCCACAAAAATCAAGGTAAGCAGCCATAAAGAAAGGGCATAAATGTTACAACAAATAAGGCTAAGGAGCTAAAAGTAAGAGGCATGAATGCCAAAAAAAGGGGATTTCCACCAAAAATGTCAAGGGGCCAGCCAAAATGTACAATAATGACTATCTTATCATGAAAAATATAAAAGCATTGATGAAGCATATAACAAGTGAAAACAATGACTATCCATATGTATCAGTATCATAGCATAGTAAATATCATATCCATGTAGAACTATGTAAGTAATGAGTAGTTAGAAAGGAATGTGTAAGAAATTTATGTAGCTCAACATGGTAAAGAGGTCATATAAATATATAACCTATGATAATGTAAACTATAGAAGTAGATTCCCCTAGTATTGGCATGGCCCCTAGGTATAGGAAAGGTCCAACATCTACATGTCCGTGTATGATCTGTATGTCCTGCATCACACTCATATACCTCATGAAATGCATGTCTATATGAAAATAATATGCCATATACCATGCTTTGATTCTTACATATGTTTTGGGGATCTAAAATTATCTTCTTCTACATGAGTAATGTGACCGGTTTCTTCCATTTTCCTACCATTGTTTTGAAAAAAAATGGACAATAAAAATCCTTGTCTATCTTCTCCACACTTAAATAACTTACCCATGAATCTTATACCTTTTCCTATTTTCAAATAATCTCTAGCTATCGAAGGAATTCCTCTTCCTCTTTGGATCACATTCTAATTTTGTGAAGTTCTTGATTCACCTTCGTGAGTATGTTTTCCTTTTCCACCATTATTTTTTACTCTCTCTTGCAAATCTTCATCTACCTCTATAGTTAATTTTTTGTATTTTAGACAAATTTTCCTCTACCTTCAATGCATATTGATAGGCCTCTTCCATTGAATTCACCCTAAACATTCCAAACTCGTCTTGAATGGAAATCTGAAGTCCATTTACATACCTTGATATATTTTTTGATCATAATCCATATGACTAGCTAGAATAGTTAGCTTGTTGAACTCTTGTGTATTATTTCACACTCAACTCCTTTTCTCTCAAGTTTTAAAACTTCTTGAACAAACTTAATCAATAATATTAATGTGAGAACTTACCTTTCATCATCACTTACATCCTCAATATTAGTTTATATTTTTTGTGCCATCATCGTTGCATCTAACCTTACATGGATTATTCTTATCATATATGTCAAGATTGAAACTCTACATTCCCTTCCTCCTCCTAATATAATAGGATGTCCTATGTGTACCATATCTTTACCATAATGCAAACTTATCTTTCACAACCTTCAACTTGACTCAACAAAAGTCTTCGTCCATCAAGGCAACCTTTGATCTAATACTAATTAATGTAGAGGGAAATGAGGGGGATGAGTGAGTGTTATCTTAATCCTTAGCAAATTTAATAATAATCACTCTTAAGGAAACACATGTAGACACAAGACTCAAAAATGGAAACCAAAATGATTTCCTTATTGATGTCCAACTGTGTTACAGAGATGTACACACACACTCTCTCTCTTCTTTCCCTATATGATTATGAGGAAGACTTTCTTTAGTCTAATGAATGGGTTACATAAATATACATATACTAAGTAGGATCTTAGATCTACTCTAACTTTCCTTGATATTGACATAACTCTCTCTCTCTCTCTCTCTCTCTCTCTCTCTCTCTCTCTCTCTCTCTCTCTCTCTCTCTCTCTCTCTCTCTCTCTCTCCTTACTTGTTCTAATTTGAATGATCTGAAGTGACTCTCACCCTCTCTTCCAAAAGTACCTTTGAATCTTTGTGGCATGACATTAAAATTATAATAACCTCTTTGAGCTCCCTCAATCTTTGAAAATGGTCCACACGTCATGTTCCCCTATTGTAGGAAACTACTTTACTTATTTTCTCAACACAATGAAAACTACCATTTATTGTAGACTAATAGTTACAAAACTATCACAGTAGTTTCATAACCACCTCTTACATGAAGCAGCAGTTTCAAAACATTGCCTACCTTAAGTGGTAGTTTCATCATGATCCAAATAAAACTTCATTCTAAATAATGGGAGATGACTAAAACCATACTTCCTTCACTTTCTTGACATATGGGAATTCTAATTATGTTCTTTTCCTTGACCTTGATCCTCCTCCACATAGGAAGCATTAAATAGTAATAATTATAGGAAAATGACAAATTAATATGCGAAGACCAACTCAAGAATGACATTGGTGAAAAATAATTTTGCACCAGACAAGAGACAAAAAAAATTCACAACACAAAACACATGTGCACAAGTGTGAAAAAGAACCCAAACCCATGTTTTTTGATGATGTAAGATAGTTTATGCACCTAAATGCTCCTACCTCAGGATGGCACATGAAAGGCATGATCTATAGAAGAAGACATATGTAAAGATAAAAATTATAGTACAATAGGATGAATCGATGTATAACTAGAGATAAGTTATCTTGACTAATTGATAATCTCATTGAAAATATGAGCTCATAAACCTAAGGACTCAGCTACATAGCAAAAGTATGTATAATCAATCATACAATCATGAGTTGTATGGTGACCTAAATTATCATCACAAGATATTCATGATAGAGATAGGCTAAAATGGAAGCAAAATTAATAATTTGGATATGTCTTGATGCAGTTAAACTATGTGATAGATCAACCCTATGACATGGATGATTAGGCTTAGTAATTCTTGATGGTGTAGGAGTTATAGACCAAAGCATTGTGATGAGATAAACTAAAAATTTAGGGTTTGTAACTTTAATACCATAACCATAGATGTAATATGTATGATGACTAAGAATATAATTCATAGTGAAATATATAAATTTTGAAGCTTATAGTGAAGGAGACAAAATAATAACCAATAATACTATCAATTCCTAAAGTGTCATCATAGATAGGAAGTAGAGACATGCTTTCCAAGTCTTCTATAGAGTCTATTATTAAATCATCATTATCGTAATCAAAATTCTCAATGTATTGATGTCATTAGGTGATATTGTGTTGATATGTGGTTGAATCTGTGATAGGAATTTTTATAATTTCTTATTTTTTCATGATATCTTGTTGCATTGAAACTTATCATCTTGATAATTGAAATATATGTGATCTTTGTAATTGTCTAATGTTGCATTCATCATTTTCTAAACATGAAGTTTTCAATATAGCATTGTATTGAAAAAATGATGTCATAACATAGAATAATGCAATATATGGTTGAGGACCCACCAATATATGTAATTTAATGTTTCTCAATAATGTTTATTTTGATGAAAAAGATGATAGTTGTATTAGATTTTAAATGTCGTATCTAAGTGGTCTAACAAAATTAAAGGTATTAAAATTGAATTAAGATTGATCATATATCATAAAACCAAGATTTTTTTATCCTTCCATATCAATGCTAATGAAAAAATGTTTTTTATGCAAAGAATGAGTTTTTATGTGATCATCGGAAATCTTGATTTGTATATTATTGTGTGTATATGGTGCTTCATTAGGAATTGTTATTTATTATTTTTAAATTGTATATTATTTATTATGGATTGAGTGGTCAATATGTGGTTTCTTTATATATGTGTCAAGTTCAACCACACTAGAATCAAAAAGAGATTGAGTGTTTCTTCTTAATGGATATATTTGTTCTCTGCATTGCCTTTGATTCTATTTTACCCACAAAATATATGATTGTTATAATATTTTGGAACATGTTTCAAATTAGGTTCTCTAATGGATGGTAAGATGATTAAGTTCATGTCTAATGATTTTTTCAATATCCTATCTTGATCTTCAAAGAATATTTGAAGTTTTTGTGATCCATTTAAGAAATGCATATGATTTGTTGGATGTGTCTTTCTCTTATTAGTTAGTATTGTATATGTTTTGTCATTATGCACATGGATAACATAAATGTGGGAATGATCATGGATGTACTCATGAAGCTCAAGTGATGGTACAATTTCTTCTTCAAGTATAATATCCGCATAACAAATATAGTTGAAATAGGGATAAGGGCCTAAAACCCTAAATTAAATGAATATTAGGCCCACTTAAAACTAAGAAGTGGAAGTAAATCAAATGAGTAGATTTGAAAGTTTAATGGATATGCTAGGCTAGGGTTAAATAAATAATAATAATCATAATTAAGCACAAAATCAGAAAATTAAACCCTAAAGGGATGAAGAACAAATAAATTGTAAGGGTTGATGTGTTCGAAGAGAAGAAGGTTTCACCAAATATGTTTTATTAAATACCGATATTTATAGATAAATTTTCATTGTGTTATGGAAAAACTTAATGCACAATAAGGATCTAAGATAAAATTTTCCAAAACATAATAAAAATACTAATGTGTTAAAAATAATAACTAAAACTATGACAAAACTATAAACAAGCAATGTAAAAGGAAAGGAAGTGAAGAGAGATAGAGATATGCACACTCACATAAAATTATGGAATTATAAAAATTGGAAACAATATGTGGATGTTGATTATACTACACCTTAAAAATATAGAACTAAACTGTGACACAGAACAAAATCGATAGGTCATCAATTGTTGCCTGTGTTTTTGTTGACTATGTGCTTGGTCACTGATTGTGTACCTTGCTCACTTTCTGATTATGAAACATTCTTGAGAAGGTGCACATTGTGATGCCAAATAGGGATGTAGATTTCTTTCACTGAATTGGTTCCCAAAATGTTTGATTTTCCTTATCCTTTGATCTCCACCTAAATCACCACTAAGTATTACAAAATGAAATAAATAAGCGTGAGGTTGGTTGGCTTAGGCAACCTCTCAAGGAGTTGAAGCTACGTATCATGCTTGATTGGAATCAGATTCAATGTAGTTATCATGAGTGTGATTGCAATCCCAACCCAAATAAGAGATAGGGATTCACTTTCTCTCCTCAAAAACCAAGTGCAACTACATAAACATTCACTTGTCCTTTTTTTGGTCCTAGTAAATAGCTCATGAACCTTGTAAAGTCTTAAGAGCATAAATCTAGATATTTTAGCATACATAAGACTTGATTCCTCCTGATAATTTAATATTAAAAATCCTCTATGATGATTTTATATATAAATAGATCTTGAAATGTAACTAGGAACCTATTCAGATGCAAGCTAACTAATAAAAAGAGAAAAAACCAACAATCATATGTCCAAACACCAAAAAGAGGAAGAGCAGGGTAGAAGGGCCCACAAAACACAAAGAGACACAATCGATAGACCATCAATTATGTCCCAATGGGTGAGAAGGTAGAAGATGAAGAATGGAAGAACACATGAGGCCTCTGAGCACAAATAAAATAGAGAGGAAAGATAAAATAGAATAAACATAACAATAGAGATTGCACAAATAAAAAATGGAGAAAGAAGACACACAAATTTTCCAATAATATCCTAACTCAAACCAATAACCCATATGAAAAAATTAACACTAAAAACATTTTAATATTAAGCTTTGAACAAAAACTAAGTGTCTAGAGTACCAAAATGACTAGTGAAAGAGCATATAGAATTGACTAATTGCTTGCATCTAATTTCATAGGGATAGGAGTTGGGACTATCATATACATAGATCCGATTTTTGACATGCATGAGTGTTGATTTCCAACCTATCAAAAAGCAATGGGTTGGCTAAGACATCCCTGGAATACAACACCAACTTTTTTATTTATGTCCTTACAAGGTCTCATGGCATGGATTAGGGATTGAGAAAATGAGGTTATTTTGGAAAATTTACAAACCAATTCATTTCTCTGGGAGAGGTTTACGTTAATTAGGTTCATATGAAGGATTCATAAAGTTTTAGACTAATACGATCTATGTAGTGATTATCATAAGCAAACTTCCACTTTTGAGATAGACTATCACTATAAGATCACCCTAAATATGATTGCATTGTCAAATGAAAGTCATAGTTTTGGATTCTCTTTTTCACTTCTCAATCATTCTAGTTAATTTAATTTAATCTCCTTTGGTCATATTTTAGATCTTTATTTACTATATTTACAATGTTCAGATCAGATTTATATTATTGTGCCTTTGTGTCCATTTATTGTTGATTAGTATAGTATTTTTTACCCCTTTTACACTTTATATCAAAAAATTACCTCCATCAATAATACAGGTGTTGAAAAAGACGAATGTGTGTAGCCCTGGGGATGATACATAAGCACCCATATGTACAAGTAACTCTATAAATTTATATGTGAGAAAAACTATAAGAGTAATTCATGGGTTGTGTTCTTTACATTACAAAGGAATGCATTTAGAATCAAGAAAATATTACATCATGTGATCTTTCTCATATCACAAAAACAAACCAAATCTTAGAATAACTTAGTTGGTACAAGCTAATAACATGATAAAAATATTCTAATCATATTGAATAATCTCTCATATATATCTAACAACCCTCCCCTTACCACACACCCTCCTCCCCCTTCCCAACCCCCCACTTAATGACTAAATTAGATAAAATCTAAAATAATTAATTATTAGATCAATAATATGACTTGTGTAGAATACAAGGCATGAAGAGTTTGATTAATTTGACATATGAACTTAATCAATGTGTAACCCTTCTACCAATCTAAAAAATATTGCTAATTTTCTTTATGGTCACCATTCCATCTCACTGGAGTACATAGGTAACTAATCATTACAATTGCTAATTAAATTATGAAGTGGTGTTGAATACTAGGTTCACTTTGTTGTGCCTTGATGTGTTGTCTTGTCTTGAATTTTTCATTCTTTCACCTATTTTTTTGTTAAAGTGGTCAATACTAACACACACTATATTATCATACTATATCCAAGACTAAACAACAATATAATGCCATGTTATATCCTCTAAGGGATATTATTGTGTTAATCTTTGGAATGTCTAATGCCTAACACTCTCCAACCTTGAAGTATCTTGGGACATAACACACACAAAATAATGTTGTCTTATTTACATGCCCCTACCACCTATTCTAGCATTAAAGTATATGAAATCTTGGGACATCTACAACACACCATTACCATGGTGAATTATTATAATTCCCCTAATACTTACTCCAACCTTGAATGTTTGAAGGTACACATTTAAATATGGCTATTCCCTTAATGGGATAATATGTCTCCAATGGTTCTTCCATTCCCCCTTTACAGCATGATCAACCTCCAAAACTATGATAGCAATGGAATTCCCATCACTAATAACCTAATATGTGCCACATTTTAAAGTTATTATTACTTATATTACATCTCTAATGCCCTAGGACCACATCCATTATTGGACATCACTAGCTACCACTTATTGTAGATTGCTTCCAAATCAAAACACCTCATCACTTGAACACTTTTTCTAATGTACTTTAGCCTCAGATAATCATACTTGGCTCCCTAAACTTAACCCAACACTATCCATATCAATGGATGTGATACTTTCCTCTCTTTGATATCCACAATCAACTCACTATTTTCCAAGTAGTCAATGACATGCTTGTATAGATAGAACATTATTTATCCAAAAATAAATCTGTCAATCCCAACCATCTGATATTTAGACAACTTGACATTGGTATTATACTTTATAGATATTAAATAGGAAGTAATCACATGGAAAATTTTGGTTGGGGACATTTTTTTCATTTCATCTCTAATTATAATCAAATAGATTTTTGAATATGACACATATTCATATGCTTACATTTTTCATTTTTAAATACTAAAAGTTTATCTAGACCACTCACCATACTCGCAAATAACTTGTATCCTTCCAATCTTGAAAATATCAATGCCCTACTTTATTTCCTTGCCCACTTCATGCTTTTCAAGTCACCATTAAAGTTTTCCTCTGGTCTCTTCAAATGTGCTAAGTGAAATGAAATTGCAGCATTCCAATTGTGACAATCTTGAAACCCTTTTTTATTTCCTTGCCCAAGTCATGTTTTATTGCTTCCCATTCAAGGTTTCCTTTCATCTCTTAAAATGTGATAATTTTAAATTCTTGTAAAATAATACAAGACAAAATTTTACCAACTCACCACCTTGCACCATTTATTTCCCTGATTATATATATTGACTTTTGATTTCCTATAACAATTCATCTTTTTTACTATCCTTCACTGGGGTAGAATACCACTTCAGTATATGATGTTGGTTATTCTTGTTTGATTATGAAGATTGAGTATCACTTTTATCCATTATCATTCCCCTGTAACTTGATTCTTCTAATGTTTTAGCTCTAAATCTTATTTTATTTTAGCACCAAAACTTCTATAATTATAAGTAACAATTAATTGATTAAGATATCATATATAGATGAATTAAACAAATATATTACTTTTATATATGTATTCCCTTACTAATGAGAATTATTCACTCATCTCTTTCATGTAAACTCTCACTCATCCTAATCATTATTTTAACTCACACTTTCTATTATCTGATGAGTTCTAACTCACTCACGTGCATGCACACACACACACACACACACACACACACACACACACACACACACACACACACACACACACACACACACACACAATGATATGTCTAACTAATATATTAGTACAACTATGTTTAAACTAAGTCAATCTCAAACATTCCCCACCTTAGTAAAAACATATGTAAATGAAACACTACCTACAATAATTGGAACAAAAAATTAGTTCAACATACAAATTGATGGATAGGAACACATCGCCAATCCAAATATAAACTAGGATACACTTTGAGTTCATACTTTATATCTATGTGAACATACACATTCATTAGGTATACAAAAATAAGGACACACTTATATATTCATCATCCATGATTACACAAATGTCAACTATATATGAATAAGGACACTCAGTGACTTAGCATGGCTTGATTACACATGTAAACAAGGACACTCTCTTACTTATAATTATTCTCAATGAGAACACATATTCATTGAACAACCATAGACATATCAATAAAAAATAAATATAGTGGGACTAAGTCCTCACTACATCTCTAGTTGGTGTTGACCACCTCACTAAACTTTGCATTTGCAACCACTATATTTAATCATCGTCACTTGATAAGGAACAATAAAAATAAAAATTACTGCCATTGGGCAAGTTTTTGAATCTTTTATAGTTGGAATACATCATCAATGTCACTAATGATTAACAACTCTTTAGGTGTGTTATTTTTTGAAAACTTTGTGTTTTGTCGCTTAAAATAACTCTCAATCCTTGAGTAAACAACAAACTCAAGATGTGATTGGCTTTCTTCCTCAATTTCTTCTAACCTCTTTCTTTTTCAACCCGTTAAATCAAATTGCATGGTCTTCCATTAGACATCTCATATTGAATAAACCCCCCACATAATGAATATACTCAATCCCATAAAATTCAAGTTCACTAAAAAAGGTGTCATTTACAATGAGTGATATTTGACTTTGACAACAACATGCACATAGATGACTCTCCTCTAAGTAACATAGATTTAAAAATGTTACATCCTGATTCTCTCACTAAAATAATTTACCTAATTATTTGTGGATTAATATGGTTTTTAAATTTATTTGTTAATTTTTAACTAAATTATTAAGTCATATGTTGTTAAGAGACAGATATATGTTACTTAGCTTTCATCAGTTCATTACTATGAGATGGTTGATTATGAATTTTGTACATAATGATTATGTTACTTTGTTGTTATAGCATTGTTTTATATTATGATGTATTTGACTAACTAACTTCTTTTCGAGAGTTGGATGCAGGAGAATTCATCCCTTAGAGCATGACAAAGGGAGAGCATCATCAAAGAGGTTGGCGTGAATGGAGATAGTGAAGGATGATAGATAAATTTTTAAAATCCATGCACACACCATATTAGATTAGAAATGTTATATGCATTATGTGTTTTGATTGTTAGATATTAATATTCTTGTGTTTTAAATGTTAGTACATAGTTATAGAATAAATCTTATCTGAGATTGCATTTTATTTATTATATGTGGACTCAGTGCTTGATGTACAGTAGGATTACATAAGGTTACTTTACTTATGTTTGTCTATGATTTTTGAAAGTAAATCAAATAAAAGATATCTAATTACTATTATATATAGACTAGTATAAAGTCTTTAAAAATGTTATTGAATGTTAAGCTTACTATTATTGATATTTGAGAATATCAAGATAAGTCAAACTATTAAAATAAATTAAGATATATATATATATATATATATATATATATATATATATAACATATATACACTAGGAATTGACTAAAATAGTCTCTTGTTACCATCTTTTTGATAAAGATATAATTATCTATATATGTCAACAAAGAAAATTGATTATCCTAAAAATCTAAGCCTAGTATTTGATTGTCATGCATAAGACTACATTAAAATTGGAAGTATAGTTATCATTATGTAAATTATTAATGTGAACTTGTTTAGTGGATATACTCAGGGTTTATAATGTAAGGATCGTGTAAAAATCATTAAACAAAATAAATGTTTAATAATATTAAAGAAATTTCAGATGAGAGAGAATTAGGGCTTTTGATATGTTTAATGGAGAGATAACTATGGATTGGTTGAGTTTAAAGGAAAATTTGGATATTATGCGTGGACTGTGAATTGAGTGAATAGTGGCATGCAAAGTTCGAATAGAAAGAGGTCGATGAGGAGATTAGGATAAGAGGGAGTTGTGGAAGAGAAGAAGAAAGTACATAGCAGGTAAGTATAAAAGGTTTCAAGATCTTGGAGTTTTTGATACAGAAGCGTTGAGAAGGTTGGTATTATTATTTAATTACTAAAAGAAATTTTGTGTATGGTTATGAATCTTAAGGTCTAGAAAATGAACTATATTTTTGAATGGATATAGACTTAGCCCTATGGATGGCTCGACCATCCACAGAGCTAACCCATTATCCTCAAATCTTATTTTTTTGATTTAGAATTGTAAGGATGTTAAAACTATAGGGTTAAATGAAGTTTTAAAAATAAATGGCATATTACTCTAGTTAAGAAAAATTATAACCTGAGGGAGTAGTTTGTATTCAAAAAAAGAATGAGTTTTGTTAAAATATATTATATCTACACACTCAGTCCAGTAACCAAATTTAGCATTGTTGATTTTAAATAAGCAGTGAGACGGACTTCACCGACTTAGTTAATATCTCCAATGCCAGATGAAAGTAATATGATCAAATGGTGTGTATGAATTTGACTAATACTAGAGATCATGTGTTATTTGAAAACTTTGGCCAAATTAATGTTTAGATAGATATTGTCATTTCATATGTATGATTTACATGTTTGTGCGATATTATGTTTAGAACGTATTTTTTTATGTTACACATCATATAGTAGAAATATTATAGCACACAGGTACTAACATGTTTCTCTAGATTCCTGCATAGTCACTATCTACCCATCCATGAAGGGAGGGTCATTCCCTCTTTGAGAGATTGTGCAGGGGATTGATGGTCCATGGTTGGTGTGGAAAAGCATTTGGATGATGATCTCCCTCCCCACTACAATACTTACTTGAAGACTACACTTGAGATCATCAAAGATACAAGAGTAAGTGTGACTCGAGCTCCATGAAACATCACATATATTTTTGTAATTATATAAGGCATCGTGTATGATGGAAATATAATTGATTATTATTGTACATTGACAATAAAAGCTGTATTATTATATCATCTGTGGCTAGATTTTATTATGATTACTTTTCTTAAGCAATTCTGATTGTTTACATAAATTACTAGTGATCAGTAAATATAGTTGTACATGTTTATTTAAGCTTGATATGTTTAATTTGTTTTGTAAAAAGGGGTAAAAACTTTATTAAACTTAAAACATCAGATTACAAAAGCTTCCAAACAGCCAAAAAGACAAGCAAACCAAAAACAACAGCCTCAAACCTCAACTCCACCAATATCTCCAGCAAGAATGGGTTCCAGCTGTTGACATAAATCACCAAGAAATTGCTCCCATTCATCTGCCTTACAACCTTCTCCCTCTTCTGATGCCCATTTCACCAAACAATCAGCCACCCTATTCCACTCTCATGGAATGTGGGCATAGGATACCGACTCCATGCAAGAACTCACTTGTAAAATCTGCTACACTATCATGGCCAACTGCCAGCTCACATCAGAAATTTTTCTTTCCAGGATCAAGTTAATCAAGACCTGAGAATTAGCTTTGCAGATCACCCTCCTCTAACCCAAAGCATAAGCTCTCCTCAAAGCATATAGGATAGCCAAACCTTCCATCTTATTAACCATTTGCACTCCCTAATATACTAAAAAAATAAAAACCACAGATCTTTAAAAATCTCTAACAATCCCACCAATCCCAGCTGCCCCTGGGTTTCCCCTAAATGACCCATCCGTATTAATTTTCAAAAGCCTAGTAGGTGGAGGCATCCACTTCCCCAATCGTTGAACTTTTTGCTGCACCTGTGTGCCACATCTGACACAAGCCAAGATCAGAGATAACTCTCTTATGCCAAATCATTCCAGCACCTCAGCGTCCCCTTTCTTCAATGGCAGCATAACCTCACTCTTCACTTCAATAGATTCCTGGATCATTCCCTTAATTCTGCTCTAGACCTACTGAGTCACCAATTTTTCTTCCTTAAAAATCCTCCAATTTCTTCCTAGCCAAACTTGCTAGAGCAAGAACACAAGGCCAGCGTACCACGCATCCTGCAAGAAAGAAGTCGAAGAAGGGGGACGGCCCACTCTAGACCAAAAATCTACCAAAGAGATAACGTGGATACACTAACACCACCATGCATCCCACCAAAAATGCCACAAATGAAGAGTGAAGGGACAACGAAAGAAAATGTGAGAGGAGTCTTCCTCCTCTCTATTACAGAGCACACACCTCGAAGGACCAGCAAATCCCTGCTTTCGAATATTATCCCATGTCAAACATCTATTCCACACTAAAGTCCATGTAAAATAGTTACACTTCGACCATGAGAAACCATTCCAAACTTTCTTCCACCAATGAACTTCCCCTCTATCCTCATACTACAGGGAAATCAACTCCTGATAGCCATAGGACACCGTCTACTTCCCCTTGGGGTGCAGGGACCAGGCTAACACATCACTATCCATAAGTGTGTTGTAACTACGTCAAGATAGAATATTGTATAGGTTCATGCACTCTGCCTCCAAACCAAGAATCGGCCACTCTTTCAGGGACTTTCATCTGGCAGCCGCCACCTGCCCCTGAAAGGAAAGGGATTTAAAGTCACACACCCTTTTCCTGCCAGCTTCACAAAACCTCTGGGCTAGAGTACTCAACTGAGGATATTGGCAAATTATAGGAGGGAAACCATCCCTGAGTCATGCCAAAACTGCACCTCCACCCACTCTTGCATATCTAGAAAAGACCCCTCTTAATCAGCATGGCTCCTTTCTTGAGAGTCGCCCAAATCGCCAAGCCTTTACCAACCAAATCATACCATGGAATATCCCTCCAGGGAATCCTAAAAAAATACTTGTGTGACAACACTCTAGCCCACAGCCGATCTTGCTCCACGCACCAACGCCAGTATAGTTTGGCAGCCAAAGTAGTACCAGATAGCACAGACTGCCGTAATCCCAACCCGCCAAACCTCTTTGGGCTACAAACCATATCTCACTTAATTAGGCTCCATTTGGTCCAAGATATATTCCCAGCCCATAAAAACTATCTTGTTAAGGAGTCCAAGTCCTTAACAAAGCTCATTGGTGCCACCTGGATCATACACATGTAGATAAGAAGAGCCTGCACCACTGATTGAATCAGTTGAACCCGACCCACAAAGGATAACCAATGGTGGGTCCAATGATTCACCTTGCCCTGGAATTTTTCTAGGATCACCCGCCATGACTCCTTAGCCAGCAGAGATAGGAATCCCGAGAAAAAGCAGTGGGAGAGTCCCAATTTGGAACCTGAGGATAAAAGTCACTCTTCGCTATATGGCTGGAGGAGTGAAGCTTGATATGTTTAATTAGTATGTTGAATATCACTAATTAAATTCTCATGGTGTAATAAAGAATAAATTTTGAGTAAATTTATTAAAAAAAAAATTACTACTTTATTCAAATAAATCCCTATGAGGATATTAAAAAAATATATATGTATCTAATAAAAGAATAAATATCAAGTAAATTTTGTAAAAAAAAATTACTACTTTATTCTAATAAATCCCTATGAGGATATTACAAAAAAATATATGTATTTTTTAACTTGAGGCTTATTTAACAAACTTGAAAAAATAAAATATAAAATTTACACTATTGACAATATTTTGTTTTTTTAACTATAACCTAAACTAAAATATAGCACTTTATAGGAATCATGTTTTATATATATATATATATATATATATATATATATATATATATATATATATATATATATATATATATATACTTGAACAACCTTATAATAGAGTTTTTGTGCATTGCATGATTATTCTTTTTCATTGTGGAACGTTGATTTCTTTGATATGAGACTGGTCTTCACGCTTGTGGGATGCACCAAAATGTGTGCTTCTATAAAGATGGTGCTAATGCTATATGGGAGACCTTGATGAGCTGCAATAGATGTGCCCTCCAAACATGATTTTTTTTTGAACCATGCATAACCAACACCAAATTTCCAAATAATATATATATTCCATTTTTCATCAAACTTGCACAGTCATCATGTGAAAATAAAAATAACTGGTTGCACATACTTCAAATCTTCCCCACCTTGACACACACCTCCACATTAAGGAATTATCATTCGTTCAGAACATGAATTGTGGTATTTTAAATGTAGTTTCTAAATATATAATTTTTTCTAATACTTAGATGATAAAAGTGTATGAAATAGATACATTTATCATAATTAGTTGGTGATTTTTTATAAAAAGTTAAGGAAAGTGCATGTGTACGAACACACTTGTTTTTAGTAAACGATTGAATTTTTTTATGAAATTTCATATATAGATAGGTGAAATGTCAAATATTATTGAGAATATTTTTTATTATATATATAGCACTTTATAGGAATCATGTCTTTTATATATATATATATATATATATATATATATATATATATATATATATATATATATATATATATATATATATATATATATATATACTTGAAAAACTTTATAATAGAGTTTTTGTGCATTGCATGATGATTCTTTTTCATTGTGGGGTGTTGATTTCTTTGATATGAGACTGGTCTTCATGCTTGTGGGATGCACCAAAATGTGTGCTTCTATAAAGATGGTGATAATGCTATATGGGTGACCTTGATGGGCTGCAATAGATGTGCCCTCCAAACATGATTTTTTTGTGAACCATGCATAACCAACACCACATTTCCAAATAATATATATTTTCCATTTTTCATCAAACTTGCACAGTCATCATGTGAAAATAAAAATAACTGGTTGCACATACTTCAAATCTTCCCCACCTTGACACACACCTCCACATTAAGGAATTATCATTCGTTCACAACTAGTGTAGTCCTTTGGCATTTCAAAATTATGATCAGTAATTTATGAAATTTAGAGTAAAATTGTGAACTTATTGCATGCTCATCCATTCTAAAATAAACTATGAACTTATTGCATGCTCATCCATTCTAAAATATGTTGGGTATTTAAGATAATGAGCAATTTAAATTCCTATGCAATATCTCTTCAACTTTGGGAGTAAACATGTCATCCAACAAAATGTTTAAATTTTCACATCTCTGTGAATAATGGGTATATGACACAACAAATTGTAAGTATGATAGTCTTTCTGTAGTGATGCACAGGTGATCTTTCTAATGAATATTTCATGAAGATGTTGCTCATAATTTTCATCATATATATACATAATGGAACAAAGTCAAACTATAAATATATTCATAGACTAATAATGGAACCAGAATCTCCATGCAATAGCCAAACATCTTCACCCAATTCATGTTCTTTATCTAATTCATATAAATGACATCACAAATAAACTCATTGATTTCCTTAGAATCATCTAGCTTGCAGGCTATGGAAGACATGGGTATCCTCCTGATGCATTCAAACTCTTTCACCTAATATAACCAATAGGTCTCCAACTCGATTAATTTGCCAATGCCAACACATTAGACGGGTGATTTTTGTCAAAGGTCAGCATGCATATGATGCCATTCTTGCTAGAGATTCCAAAATTTCCCTCCCAACACATTTGAGTAACATTCCCTAGACTCAAAAAAATGTATATGTCCACTCCTCACCATAGTAAATAAAAAATTCATCAAAGCTCAATGGCCAATAGAACCAACTTGCAATAAAATAATACACATACAAACTTCTAAGCTCATAGACCTTTGAGGTTTACGGCCTCAAAGAGGCTCTAATACCATAAAATATTAAATTAGGGATTGTGTTTATTACATTTCGATGCTCCATATCTATAACCATTTAAATAATAATCCTAGAATAACCTAGTTGTTACAAGCTAAAAACATGCTAATAACATGCTAACAATATTAAAGAATGTCTAATATATATCTAACAGGGTGGGGTGGAGAGGTAGTTATGAATCTATGATATTGTTATAGTGTTGGGTATATGACCACCCGATAGTGATTAGACATATCGGCCTATCTACTATTCTAGAGGTTATAGCAAGACACAATCATCAAGATGGCATTTTATAAGGTGGAAGAGACTATGAGATCTTGGTGTCTCACCATGGAGGAGGGTCATAAATTATCACAAGGAGATTGACATCACCTAGAGACCCTACATATATCATCTAAGTTAGGCTAAGAATGTCATGCAGATGCAGAGGCAGAGGATCAATTATAGCATATACTACCAAATTGGTACCCAAACATTGTTGATCCATTTCAATATGAAAGAGTGATAAGATAGTTTGGGTAGACACAAAATGTGTCCCTAATGATTTTTATATAGTGCATGGCACGAAGATGTCCCAGAGAGATGAAAATCAAGACTTATTTACCTTTGAGGCTTAGGGACCCTAAAATAATGAGGAGGATGAGAAGCATCCAAACCCTATATTTGATGATGTAGGAGCCATAAAGGGATGGAGGGCATGGTTTATTGAGGTACACCTCACATCATTGTTCCAAAGGAGGGAGATGGGCATTAAAGTGAGGGGGAGACCATGCAAAGGGTGAACACTATGGATAGGATCATGAGGAGTCGAGAGAAGATGGAGCAAAGGAGGAACCACTTGTGGTTTCTCTAATTTGAGTAATAGGGTACCTAAGATGGTGGTGAGGAGACCCAAATAAATAAATTTTAAAAAAATATTATCTTTGATTAATGTTTCATAATTCATTGATTAGTATTTGTTTAATGTGAAATAATGACAGTGGAGGATTGGACCATCAACATTGAAGCCACAATACAAAGACTATTCTGAGACATACCAGAAGATATTCTAAGTATGATTGATCGAATTAAATTCAAAGCCAAGGTATGCCTACCTATTTGATCCAATCATAGGGCTAGGAAAACACACATTCATGGATCTACCAAGGTGGAGGATCTGAGCACAAATCTCACACAAGCACAAACACTCATCTAGGGTAGATGCAAGATAATGGGGGACAAAAGGGGGGATATAAAGTGACACTTTTTCCTAAAAATAACAATAGTTAAACTTGGAGAGAATGTTAGAGACACTTCAAAAAGGAATTTGACAATGACATAAAAACATGAATTATGGCATTTTAAATGTAGTTTCTAAATATATAATTTTTTCTAATACTCAAATGATAAAATTTTATAAAATAGATATATTTATCATAATTAGTTGGTCATTTTTTATAAAAAGATAAGGAAAGTGCATGTGTATGAACACACTTTTTTTTAGTAAATGATTGAATTTTTGTATGAAATTTAATATATAGATAGGTGAAATGTCAAATATTATTGAGAATATTTTTTATTAATTTTTTATTATATATATAATTCTTAAATAATTTTACAAGTCAAGATAAATGGAAAATTGAAACTACAAGTGTACGAACACAATTTTTTGACATTAACTTTATGAAAATCATTTTTTTTAAAGCATCGTTAACAATGTGTAAATTGTTGAGATATAAGTTTTATAAACATTCAATTAATATTCAAAAAATTATAAGTAAATTTGTGACGATATGTATATAGACTGAGGTATGTTATGTAGAAATTTAGTAATAATTATAAATAATATTCTAACATTAAAAAAATATATATATTTGAAAACTACGCTTTCCCCTCTACAAACCTAAATATATATTTTTTAAATAATAAAATTTAT
This sequence comes from Torreya grandis, assembly GCA_037957365.1. Lineage (NCBI taxonomy): Eukaryota > Viridiplantae > Streptophyta > Pinopsida > Cupressales > Taxaceae > Torreya > Torreya grandis. Next base: position 1,124,912 of record JARHVA010002758.1, on the reverse strand, counting down.
CTGATCAGACGTGTCGATAAAAAAAATACCTAAATTTTCTATAAATTTATTACATCCCATTTTCCTCTGTTAGGTTTTAGTCTGATGAACTATTGCCCCCTTTGGCATACATGTCATTGTGACATGTTGGTTGTGGTGCATGTGCTTAATTTGTGTGAAGATTTAGTCTTGATATGCAAATCAAGAAACTAGATATTTGATTTTATGAGTAAATTAATAAAAATAGTATTAATGCTATGTTTAATTTGTCAAAAAAAATAAAGATTTATTATAATCTTAATTTTTTTAATTGTATTAGACAATTATTAATTTATGATATTCAATATATTAATTTCATTAATTAAATATGAGTCTAAGTCCTAAATTAAACATTAGGATGAACATATGCTTTAAAATATTTATCTGGTATTTATCAAGTGAAGTTGAGTTACCTCAATGCTAACTTGAGAGATCAAGGGAGATAAATTAGAAATCTATCCGATAATTACTGGTGGAAACTTCTAGTTAATTATTTGGAATAAAACTATAGCTTTGGTTTTCAGTGGTATACAAACAAGGGAAAATGAGAGAAAACAATATTAAAAAAAGAGAAAAAAAGAAGGATTGAGACACAAAATTCGTGGGAAAGAAAGTTAGAAGTTGGAAGAAGAAATAAAGTGTTGGAAGCAGGAAGGGAAATTTGACCATCAACAAAAGAAAAAGCGTATCAGGTGGGTACTGTAATTATTTTAATGATGTATTTTCTTTTGAAAGTTTTAAGGAAATAGATTCTGATAATCTCTTTAGAAAACTGAAATTCTATTCATAATAACCCAAATTTTATTAATCCAAATTAAAAAAATTAGGGATTATAGATTTAATGTATATTTGCATAGTATTTTAACATTAGAAAAGCTCTGTAAATTTTTTTGAGTAAACCCTTGAAAAATATTATGTTAGCCTCTCTTTAGGAGCTAGTATACTATCTGTAATACCAAGAATATCTTATTGGATGTATTCATGACTAAGGACAATCTAAATGGTTTATTCTAGATTTGAATATATATTTGGTTTTTAAAGATATGAATGAATGAACGCTACATATTTTTAAGTGTTCTTATATTTTATAAGACTAAAATTGAGGATATTGCATTGCTTGTGTGTGTGTGTGTGTGTGTGTGTGTGTGTGTGTGTGTGTGTTATAAAGATAATTTGAATCTATAGCATTAACATTATTGCCATATCAAGTTTTGCTCTTTTCTTTTCTTTAACTCGATGAACTACATTTTTTATTGAGGTTTGGTCGTGTGATCGAATCCAGTGAGAACTACATGTTAAGTAATTTTGAGAAATCCAAATCCATGATCCAACTATTTCCAACTTATATTACCCCACTCGGTTTTCAATTTGATCAAAATTTTTGTAGTGTTTGAGCACGACATCTTTCACACATTTTGATGAAGCTATTTCTGATCAAGATCAAATTTTAATGTGAATGTGAGAGTAAAAGCATGAATAAGCTTGTAAGAAACTTGGTGTAGGCTTGTAAAGAAGATGGAACTGAAGAGCCGATTTTAGAACATGCCCAAAAACTTTAGCTTTAGACATTTTTTGAAGCAGCGTCACCTCTCTTTTTATTCAACTCAGCCCAAAGAGCAGTGCCACCACCATCCTTTTATCTCAGCTTTTTCCACTCATCAAAACCACATCCCATTTTAATCAAGGATTTCAATGGACTCATAACCTCCCCCTCTACATGGCAACAAACTTTAATATGCATATATCTCCATGATCTGACATAATATATATGTAAAATATTTATATGGTCTGGGTCGTGGTCCCTTTTTGGAGGGGGAGCAAGCACGACTCATTTCACACCTATTTCTTATGTTTTTTAATTATATCATGAAAGCACTTTCTTGATTCTGTCAAGAGTTTCATTACGTTGGCCGAGTATATTTGATTATACGTTATTGTGATAGGATGAGAAGGGTAGTGGGAAACACACATTTAGTTGGTTTAAATTTATATGTATAAATATTCAATCATTATGATTTAAATTTATATGATAAATATATAATGAATATAGATAGAATGCTAAGTAACTTTAGAGAAAGAGTTAAAATCATTTATAGAATATTAAACATTATATTATATTGATTATTATATAATGGATTAGTAAACTCTTTAATCTTAATCTCCTATATGATTATAAGAAGCTTCCTTATTTAAAACATATCATAATATGAAATTTGTGGAAATAAATAATATAGCCTAGGGACAAACAATACATTTGTCGACATTGTTTTAAACTCTATGATTAAATTATCTAGGGGCAAGGGGTTTTTATTACATTTTTTAATATTTAGGGTTCTTATATGAAACAGAAAATAGTATAAATATTATGAGGAAATTATAAGATATGTTTGAAAATGATGATTTGTATCAATACCTATTCTGTGTTAATTAAAAATTAAGGAAAATAGATAATTAGAGCCTTTCAGTAATTTTGTTGGTTTAGAGAAAGTCAACCTAACCATTCTAGGAAATGTCAAAAAGATCTTTGTTTTCTAAATATACTTTTTGTGTACAAATAATTAAATTTTGATTAGAATTCTCTATTATAATTAAGTTAATATATAGACTTTTGTTGTCATATTTGGTTGGCACAGTTTTGCCAATGTATGCTTAATTATATCAGATATTGCATGTATGTGATCATGATCCTTATATTAGTTACCCAGATGGTGAGCTTATGATTTGGATTATTTATTTGTTATATATATTATGGGGCCTGCATTGATGATACTACCTAAAAAATGAGACCATCTCTTGAGCTTGGTTAACATAACCAATGATGGGTACGGATAACCCAATCAAGTGATGTGTTATAAATTTGACTAATCTGGATGATCATATTTTATTAAAAAACTTTGGTCAAAATAATTTTAGATTAACATTGTCAATTTGTATGTATGATTTGCATGTTGTGCGATATCATAATAGAAACATATTTTTATTTATGATACACATCATATAGTAGAATATTGGGGCACATAGGGAATTGTGTGGGGCAATCATTGGTATGTGGTTGGAGTGGCAAAGAGTTTAGATGATACTTTTCCTCCTCCAATGTAGTACATTCTTGGAGAGAACACTTGAGGTTATCAGAAATACGTGAGTTGGTGCAACTCAAGCTCCGGAGAGTTAGTTATCTTTATATTATATATATGGCTAAATGTCTATAGAATTTGTAAATGTAATAATATTTTTCATGAACCATCATTGATGTATTGTAAAACTAGCCATAGTTGTGTCATTATGTATCTATTAAATACTTGTGTCTAATGTACATTTAGACATGGTAATTTATACACTTTGTGGCTAAAGCAAACCTACTTATATGCTAGAGACCGTGAGAAGTTTTCCAAGTATATTTATTTATATATGTATATATTGTGATAATGTACGTCTTTGACATCTTAGATTATGTAAGTTATGATACAAATAATATTGGGTGGAGACCTATTGAGTCTTCTCACTTTAGTTAAGGAACATGGTTATCCTTACTTGTGTATGCAATTTTCTAGTAATTGCGTATACCTTTATTATTTACAAGAGAACTACATCTAGCCTTGATTTTGTGTATGTAGGTGACATCATAGATATGTATGGCAGCTCAAGGAGTGAGTGCAGACATAGAAAACTAACCTTGATAGACATTCTTTAGTATGGCATCTGTTACAAATGCTTGTGAAAGCAAATAGCCTTTTTGTAGCATAGTTTTGTTATGCAAACTTGTTGACAGGATAAAGTTTGTAACATATTGTAAAGATGAACACTGTATGTGATATATTTCATTAAGAATTTAATTGTGCAAGAGATTAGACATTTCTAGAATAACATAGTGCATTGTGAGGTGTACCTAGAGTTTATGTTCTTTTTGGATTGTTATTGAAGGTATACTCAGATAGTATAATTCTGACTTGCTTTATTATTATGGTTGAGTGTAAGACTATTGTTGGTGTTGAGTCAGGTGCTCAAACACAAAGACTTATGATAATATGAGATATCATAGAGTTTTACAATATAAAAATTACCTGAATGATACATATTTTATTCATTATATCTTGACCCATACTTAAATAAATATATATATTATGGTTGTTAATGTTTGGGTAGAGTGATCATGAACTATGATAATATGAGATATCATAGGATACTTCATCTTAGATGTATATACTCGAGTGGTACATACTATAGATATATGTTTGGACTCTTACCTAAATTGATTATTCTAAATATTTTATTGGTTATTACTTGAGCAATATATTCATAGCAATTAGTAGGACATGTACACATGCATAAAATCTTGAGAGTATAAATGAATAATAGGTTTGATTGTTATGTACTATATGTCTCTCTTTATTTTATATACTTAATTGTGTCTAACATGTGATTTTCTTTGGAACTAGGAATGTGGATTCTTTCATCATTGCTAATATCTAGGTTTTTAAGTGAGAGTGCTTGGGTAAACACACAAGCCTCGATTAGCAAGATGTTGTGTTAGAGTGTGTCACTTAGCTATGGGATTAAACCAGATCTTTAGAATCTCATTTATGTCATGATTAGTTTTTTCCCTATTTAGCTTAGAGTGCTAACCCCTTTGGTGGTGATGTCTCGTGGAGGAGACCATCACATTTAAAAGGAGAACTACATCAAACCCTGATTCCAAAGTACGGATATGTAGGCTACCCAACATTGTGGTGGGGCGTCAGGTCTAGATCCTTAGGCTATATTAGGGTAGACTTGATTGCATAGCAATCTGTGTGAATGGTTGAATTAGTACCAATGTTTAGTATGGAATTATGGATTATGCAAATGACCCTAGCAAGATAGTAACTTTTTGTATCTTACTTTTTATTCTATTGTTTGTAGTATTGGAATGTTGAACTATCATTACTTAAAGTTAATAATTATGATTGACTAAAGTATTATAGTAACTATGGTTGAATTAATGTCCAATATTTATTTATTTTTTTAAATTACTGTATTTTCTAAGTATAACTAGGAGGGTTGTTTCAAAATTCTCTTGGCTGATACATAACAGAGTTTGGCCAGGTTTGGGATCCCCCATACCTAAACCCAAGGCAAAATTAGAGGGAAAGTGGGAAAAAAATGCTAAATATGAAAAGGGCATACACCCATTTAAAAGGGTGAATGCCCTTTGCACAACCATTATTGGGCTAATAAATGTTTAACCATCATTCCATCTATCCCAAAGAGCATGCATGCTTTTGAAAGCATGCATGCCCTTTATGATTCGTGAATTCCTTTTGCCTTTCCCATGAAAATGAGTCATTTGTTTTGTTCTTCCCAAATTACAAACTGGTTTTTTTGCTACAACTATGCAACTTTGGTGAATTGTTCATTTATTTTGTTTGAATCCCTAGGAATTCTTCAAGTTTAAATCTAAAATTTTATTATTTTGGCAAAGATAAACAATGGGTTTGGGAAGTCATCGTAAAAGACCAATCAAAGAGCTAACAAGTGAGGAAATTGAAGAGAAAAGCAAAAAAAGACAAGCAGATAAGAGAGCATATATAATGGCTTCTAAACAAGGTGAAGGTTCTTTTTCTACACGAGGTAATACTTATAATAAAAATAACATGCCCAATTCTAGAGAATTTGGTTTACAAATGTCTTCAAATGAGATAAGATAACTAAGTCAATCTTTGTTACAAGATGAAATTCAAAATCTAGAGCATGTACGTAATGAATTTTTAATGAATGATGAAACATATGAAAAAACAAAATATAATGCAACATCCATTTATAATTAAAATTTTGAGTATGATGATAATCAACATCAAATAATGACCTTGAATCATGTGTCCCCTAATGAAGAGGAATTTAATTTGCCTATAAGGTCTAACGTAGATAGTCAACCCTCTAATGTCCCTACTATGGTTGAAGTGTTAACACCACCCAATTTAATATAAATTATAGCTCCTATACCCACACCTCCAAGGATAATAAAATGAACACTAAAGTATTTAGTTGAAATAGATTTAAAAATAATTAAATAGGTAAAATGTCAAAAAGATCAGTTAAACGTCATGCTCAATGTGTATGGAACTAATCATTTAAGAATAAAAGCCATATAGAATGATGTCAACTATTTTTTCAATTAATGAAAACATAAAAAATATGCCCTATGATGCATAATTTGAGGTTAAGAACATTAAACATGGAGGAAAGAAATAGTACAATAGTAAACAATTTATTTGATGCATTTGAGGCAATAGGTAATAAAAGTTGAAATAAAGATAGTAATATGGCAAGACGAGTAATAATGGAATCTATAGTGAGTAAATCAACATCTACAGCTCGAATTATTACTGAAATAATTAAATCCTTGAATTTAAATAAAAAAACTCTAATAAATGTCATAAAAAGAAGATCAAGGCTTGATGACCCTTCACTTATGGATTGTTGGGTGTTTAGTGGTAGACTCCCACAAAAAGATAAGGTATTAGTTGAAAGAACAAAAAAATTGATTGAAATTTCTTTTCACGACAACACAAGGGTCTCATCTAATGTAAAAGATGTTAAAATAAGAAAAAGGCTCAAAAAATCATGAGCCATATGAAAAATATTTTTTAGACATGACACAAACAGAATTTTATAAAAAATTTATTGAAAAATTTAATGGCCAATTGATAATTAGCCAAAGGTCATTTGAGATGTGCAAGTCTTTCTATGTTAAAATCAACCAAGCGAGCACCACATGTTGTTGTAGGGTACATGTTGAATTTACTATGCATTTTGATGTTTTTATCATATACATTGTACTTTACATACTGACAAGAATTTGTAGGAATGTATGGTGCCCTCCCCACCTAAAACATTATGAACATTAATCCAAGGTCTTTTCTATCAAAGACTTGAGGGACAGTTTTTTTTGCCAAACAATGTTTACATAGAACATGTAACAATTGTGGTGGTTTGTCAAATTTGACAAGTTGTTTACATGAAGATATTTCACATGAATTTGTAAAGTAACTAATTGATTATAAGAAGTATAAATCTATTAAGTATGTGTTAAAAGATGGAAAAAAGTCATCAAGATATGAATTGGTTACGACTAAAGTTTCTATATGTGATTTCATGTTTGAATTCAAAAAGAATATTATCTACAAATATGCAAGCCGCACACACAAATCAAAATGGTTAGATAATCAATTCAAAGCATGCAAGGACAACTTTCCAATTGACACCATTATTTCAATTGTGGATTGTGTTGATAACTACACATTAAAACCACAGAATGAGGTCCAATCCCAATATCATAACTCAATTCAAGTTGATTTTTTTTCATATTACATTCAAACATGCCCTTGATAGCTAAGATGACAACAGAAATATTTTGAGAGAGTACCATTTTTATATGAGCGATGATAGATCACATTTTCTAGAGTTTGTCTAGAGTTGTTTTGAGATATTTTATATGAATATGAATGAAAGATAAATCATGTTTGATTCACGTTAAATTTGGTTAGATAATTGTGCAGGGCAGTTTAAGAATTCTCGAATAGTTTATTGGTTAAACAGAATGCATAGGAAGAATGACATTCGACATTTTTGGAGCTTCTTTGAGGCTGGGCATGGAAAAGGTGATCATGATGGTGATGGTGCATGTGTAAAAACAACCCTTAAAAGAGAGCAAGAAAAGCACAAGGATGGTGCTAATTTGATCCATATTGCAAGTATTATGACTTGGTGTAATGAAATTATTTATCATGGATCAAGTTAATAGAGGAACAACATAAGGCAATAGATGAAGATTACATTATAGTACCTGAATCAGATGTTTTTCACTCCATTCAAAGCTCAAATTCAAGTTCATAGACTATTTATACTAGGAATATGGATTTTTTGTGTTCCTCATATATGGAATTTAATTTGAATGAATGTGAGTCAAAATAATCGGTTGAAGAATGGTATTATAGACCCATATCACCTTTAGAGAGTAGCCATTCACTCCAACAATTGATAGATCATGAAATGGCATCATCAGTTGACTTTAACCACATCTCAGATCTTGTGCAACTAGGTACAATTTATTCTTTAATTAAATATACAACCTTAGATATTAGTGATATTGTATTTTTTTCTTGATGTGCTTACAATTTGATTATACTTTAAATGTAGGGCACATTTTTGTAGTCATTGCACCTAAGAACAATGATGAAAGAATAGACTACTACTTGTGTCATTGTGTAGAGGCAAAAATAATTAACCACAAATGTTATGGATGGAGAAGAGTTAATTTATCCCACTAGATCCGTAGTGGTTACTAGAAGGTGAATTCGTAATTACTATTATAAAAAAATAAAATAATTGTTATTTGAGGACATTGAAACACACAAGATGGTACTTCATTATTCAAACCTTGTTATTACTACAAATATTCAAATGATCAAATATCATAAAAATTCTCAAAATAAAAGTTTGTGGAAAGTGCATGAATCTGAACACAAAGTGATTCTTGAAACACTTGCAAATAGCGTTGATCATGAAGGTACGTTAGATTGAATTAGTAAGTTTATCTAGTGTTTCAAATTAATATAGTAAATATATTTGATTTATTATATTTTAATCTTCAACTATTTTATGATTATGTGTTTATTTTTGTTTAAATTTTTTACTAACAATTTAAATTTAGGTTAGTGGCACCAGATGAGCTTCCACCTTCGTGTGGTTGGTGTCGTGAGTAGAGAAGATTATCTTCTTGAAACAAAAAGAAGCCAAAACAATTTATATTAATTTCATCTACCTTAAGATAATATTTTTTCATCTTCTCTCTATTTATCCTTTTAAGAAAACACAAAAATAGTCTTATCTATTCTCTTTTATAGGACTCATCTTTGCACGTATGGGATCTGACGGTTCATCTCTAGCCCTCATGGTTATCCTGCAATACGGGACAAGAGTTCACATTTTTTGCACACTCGAGGATGAGTATATTCTCTTAAGGGATGCCTCTAATCAAATACAAATTTAATTATTAGGGACCAACCAAGATTGAACAATGGTCATTTTAGCCTGAAAATGTTTATCCCTACATGTTCGTATAGACAGTTCATCAATTGGGTTGATGAGTCAAAATATATGACTCTTGATGATCAACTTTTGGCATGTTTTGAGAGATTTGACTATGATAAAATTTTATTTACACATCTTGACTATCATAAGTTAGATAAAATCCTCTTGGGTTTTCTTATAGGACTCATGTTTACACGTGTAAGAGTTGATGGTTCATCTCTATCCCTCATAGTTTTTCTGTAATGCACAAAGTAAGTTCATTCATTTTGCACATTCAGGGACGAATGAATTTAAGGCATGCCTCCGATCAACTAAAAATTTCACTCCTAGAGGTCAATTGAGACTAGACAATGGTCATTGTAGCCTTAAAATGTCTATCCTGACATGTCCACATAGATGGTTCATCGATTAGATTGATGAGTCAGAATATACATCCCTCACTAACCAACTTTTAGCATGTTCTGAGAGATTTGGCTATGATAAAAATCTTGTTTCCATATCTTATTCATCATGATTTAGATAAAATCCTCCAAGGCATAATTATAGGACCCATCTATGCATGTGTAGGATCTAATGATTCATCTCTAGCCCTCACAGTTCTCATGCAACACATGATGGAAGTTTACTCTTCTTACACACTTGAAGATGACTGAATTATCTTCAAGGATGCATCCAATAAACTAAAAATTTCACTTCCATGGATTGATCAAAATTGGATAAAGGTGATTCTAACCTTAAAAAGCCTATCTAGACATGTTTGTATAAACGATTCATTGATTGGACTAATGAGTCAGATTCTACAATCCCCACTAACCAACTTTTATCATGTTCCAAGAGATTTGGTTTTAAGATAAATCTCATTTTTTCATCTTATCTATCATGAGTTAGATAAAATATTCCAAATATTTCTTAGAGGACTCATTCCTGTGCATTTAAGAGTTTATGGTTCATTTCTAGCCTTCATGGTTCTATTGCACGTACAAAGGAAGTTCACTCATTTTGCACATTCAGGGACAAGTCAATCCTCTTAAGGGATGCCTCTCATCATTTGAAAATTTCAATCCTAGGGGTCAATCAAGACTAGAAAATGATCATTATAACTAAAAAATGTCTATCCTAATGTGTCTACACAAACGTTTCATCGATTGGGTTGATGAGCTAGAATATACGGTCATCGTTGACCAACTTTAAGCATATTTTGAGAGATTTAGCTGTGAGAGAAACATTATTGCTGCATCCCATCCATCACTAGTCAGATAAAATCCTCTTGAAATTTCTTAGAAGACTCATCCCTACATGTGTAAGAGTTGATGATTCATCTCTATCCCTCACAGTTCTCATGCAATGTACATTAGAAGTTTGCTCTTTTTTCAATCTCGAGGATGATTGAATTCTCTTCAGATATGCCTCTGATAAACTAAAACTTTCTCTCTAAGGGCCCAACCAAGATTGAACAAAGGTGATTTTATCTTTATAATGTCCTTCCAGATATGTTCACATAGATGGTTCATCGATTGGGTTGATGAGTCAGATTCTATGACCCCTGCTGACCAACTTTTACCCCATTCTAACATATTTAGCTATGAAAGAAACCTCATTACTATGTCTTTTCCATCATGATTTAGATAAAATACTCTTGATATTTCTTAGAGGACTCATCTTTGCATGTGTAGGAGCTAACGGTTTATTTCTAGCCCTCACGATTCTTGTGCAACACACAACATAAGTTCACTCTTTTTGCACACTCGAGAATGATTGAATTATCTTCAGAGATGCCTTTGATAAACTATAAATTTCACTTTTGAGGCCCAATCAAGATTAGATAAATATGATTCTAGCCTAAAAACATCCATCTAGACATGTTCACAAAGACGGTTCATCGATTGGGTTGACAATTCAAAATTTATGGCCCCCACTGACTAACTTTTACCCCATTCTAAGAGATTTATCTATGATAAAAATGTCATTATCGCATCTCATATATCATGATTTAGATAAAATCCTTTTGAGATTTCTTAGAGGACTCATCCCTACACATGTAAGAGTTGACAGTTCATCTCTAATCCTCACAGTTCTTGTGCAACACATGATGGAAGTTCACTCTTTTTGTACACTCAGGGATGATTGAATTCTCTTCAAAGATGCCTCTGATCAACTACAACTTTTTCTTTCAAGTCCTGACCAAGAATGTAAAAAGGTGTTTCTAGTCTAAAAATCTTCATCTGGACATGTTTGCATAGACAGTTTGTTAATTGGGCTAATGAGTCAGATTCTACGGCCTTCACTGACCAAATTTTATCCCATTTTGAGAGATTTAACTACAAGAGAAACCTTGTTGCTACATATTTTCCATCATTAGTTAGATAAAATCCCCCTGATATTTTTTATAGGACTCATCCCTACATGTGTAGGAGCTGACGGTTCATCTTTATCCCTCATGATTCTCATGCAACATGTGATGGAAGTTCGCTCTTTTTGCACACTCAAGGATCATTAAATTATCTTAAGGTATACCTTCAATCAACTACAAATTTCACTCTTGGGGTACAAATAGATCAGACAAAGATTTGTATAGCCTAAAAACACCCATCCAGACATGTTCGCATAGACGGTTCATCAATTGCGCTGATGAGTCAAATTCTCAGGCCCTATTAACCAAATTTTACCATGTTCTGAGAGATTTGACTATGAGAGAAACCTCATTTCCACATCTCACCCATCATTATTTAGATAAAATACTCTCAATATTTCTTAGAGGATTCATCCCTACATGTGTAAAATCTAATGGTTCATCTCTAGCCCTCACAGTTCTCATGTAACATGCGATGTATGTTCGCTTATTTTGCACACTCAAGGATGACTAAATTCTCTTAAGGGGTGCCTTCGATCAATTACAACTTTCACTCCTAGGCATAATTGAGATTAGACAAAGATTTTTCTAGCCTAAAAATATCCATCTAGACATATTTATGCAGATGGTTCATCTATTGGGATAATGAGTCAGATTCTACGACCCTCATTGGCCAACTTTTACCTCATTCTAAGAGATTTATTTACAAGAGAGACCTCATTTCCATGTTTTATTCATCACGAATTAGATAAAATCCTCTGAGAATTTCTTATAGGACTCATCCTTTCACATGTAGGAGCTGACAGTTCATCTCTAGCCCTCATGGCTCTCGTGCAACGTACGATTGAAGTTCATTCAATTTGCACACTTGAAGACAACTAGATGCTCTGCAGGGATGCCTCTGATCAACTACAACTTTCACTCCCAAGACTTGATCAAGACCAGACAAGGTGAATCTAGATTAAAAATTCACTTTTAGATGTGTTCATGTATATGGTTTGTTGATTGGGATAATGAGTCTGATTTAATGGCCCCCGTTAACCAAATTTTACCCCATTCTGAGAGATTTGGTTTTGAGATAAACCTCATTACCACATATCATCTATCAATATTTAGATAAAATCCTCTTGGTTCTTTTTTAGAAGACTCAACCTTGTATGTGTAAGAGCTAACAGTTCATCTCTATCACTCACGGTTCTTATGCAATGCATGATAGAAGTTCACTCTTTTTGCACACTCGAGGATGACTGAATTCTCTTCAGGGATGCCTCCAATCAAAATCAAATTTTCCTCTTATTTCTCTCTTGAGATTGAACAAAGATGATTCTATCCTAAAAATACACATCTAGATTGTTCATTTAGATGGTTCATCAATTGGGCTGACGAATCAGATTCTACAGCTCTTATTGACCAACTTTTACCCTGTTTTGAGAGATTTGGCTACAAAAAAAACCTTATTGCCACATCTCATCTATCATGAGTTAGATAAAATCATCTCAATATTTATTAGAGGACTCATCGATTCACATGTAGATACTAATGATTCATCTCTATCCCTCATGGTTCTCGTGTAACATATGACAAAGTTCACTCATTTTGCACACTCAGAGATGACTAATTTCTCTTAAGGGATGCCTCCGATCAACTACAAATTTCACTCCTAGGGTGTGATCAAGATCAGACAAGGGTTTTTCTAGCATAAAAATGTCCATCCTAATGTGTTTATCTAGACAGTTCATCAATTACGCTAACAAGTTAGATTTTATGGCCCCCATTGACCAAATTTTACCCCATTATGAGAGATTTGGTTGTGAGAGAAACGGCATTACCATGTCTCATCCATCATGAGTTAAATAAAATCCTCTTGATATTTCTTAGAGGACTCATCCATGCATGTCTAAGAACTGATGATTCATCTCTATACCTCATGGTTCTCATGCAATGTACGATGAAGTTTGCTCATTTTGCACATTTGAGGACCACTGAATTCTCTTAAAAGATGCCTCTGACCAACTGTAACTTTTACTCCTAAATTTAAACCAAGATCAGATAAAGGTCATTCTAGCCTAAAAATGGCCATTCAAATGTGCCTACATAGATGGTTTGTCAATTGGGCTAATGAGTTAAATTCTATGACCCCTATTGACCAACTTTTTACCCATTTTAAGAGATTTGGTTGTAAGAAAAACCTCATTGCCACATCCCATCTGTCTCAAGTTAGATAAAATACTCCCAAATTTTCTTAAAAGACTTGTTTCTACACATGTAGGAGTTGATGGTTCATCTATAGACCTTAGGGTTCTCTTGCAATGCACGATCGAAGTTCGCTCATTTTACACATTTGAGGACAAGTGAATTCTCTTCAAGAATTTATTTGACCAACTACAACTTTCACTCCTAGGGCCCAACTGAGACTAGACAAAGGTTGTTATAGCCTAAAAATTCCCATATGTACGTGTTTTCATAGATGGTTCATCAATTGGGTTGATGATTCAAATTCTACGGCCCTCGCTAACCAACTTTTAGTCTGTTCTAAGAGATTTAGATGCAAGAGAAACCTCATTACTGTATTTCATCTATCTTGAGTTAGATAAAATCCTCCTTAAATTTCTTAGAGGACTCATCCCTACACATGTAAGAGCTGACTATTCATCTCTATCCATCATGGTTCTCGTGCAATACATGACCAAAGTTTTCTCTTTTTGTACATTTGAGGATGAGTGAATTCTCTTCAGGGATGCCTCTGACCAACTACAACTTTCACTCCCAGGGTCTGATCAAGATCATATAAAGGTCATTTTAGATTAAAAACACACATTCAGACATGTCTATATAGATGGTTTATCGATTGGACTGATGAGTCAGATTTTATAGCCCCCACTAACCAACTTTTAGCTCATTTTAAGAGATTTGGCTACGACATAAACCTCATTGCCTTATCTCATCCATCTTGACTTAGATAGAATCCTCCTGATCTTTCTTAGAGGACTCATCCTTACACATGTAAGAGCTGATTTTTTATCTCTATCCCTCATGGTTCTCATGTAAAGCATGATCAAAGTTTGCTCATTTTGCATAATCAGGGACGAGTGAGTTCTCTTCAGGGATGCCTCTGACCAACTGTAACTTTCACTCTCAAGGCCTGATCAATACTAGACAAGGGTCATTCTAACCTAAAAATTCTCATGTGAATGTGTTCACATAGATGGTTTATTGATTAGGATGATGAGTCAGATTATACGGCCCTTGCTGGCCAACTTTTAGCCTACTCTAAGAGATTTGGCCGTGAGATAAATCTCATTATCTTATCTCATCCATCTCAAGCTAGATAAAATTCTCATGGAATTTCTTAGAAGACTCATCCCTGCACATGTAGGATTTGATGATTCATCTTTAGTTCTTGTGCAATGCGCAACTGAAGTTTGCTCATTTTGCATAGTCAAAGACGAGTGAATTCTCTAAAAGGATGCCTCTGATCAACTACAAATTTCACTCTTGAAGCCTCATCGAGATCAAAGAAAGGTTTTTCTAGACTAAAAATGCCCATATGGATGTGTCTGCACAAATGGTTTATCAATTGGGCTTCTCTGACCAATTGAGTAGTGTTAGAGATACCTTATTTTCTATGTTTCTTTGATGAGGAGAGAGATTGGTTTAAAAAATTCAAAATTGAGTCTATAAAATCCAAATGAATGTTGAAACACCTTTAATGCATTTATATAGAACTCATAGAAGGATCATTTGTTGTAAGAAAACTATATCTTGAGTTTTGACATACTAGAGGGTAATTAGGCCTAACAGACAAAACATGATTTTATGAATTTTTGGGTAAAATAATAAAAGTGGAAATTCAAACCTTTTATCTAAGCATTGATAATTCATAAAACACCTAAAAACATATGTCTAAGGTGTCTTGAAGTGTTAATTCAGTACAGAATGGGTTTTGGCATGTTAGAGCAACATTAAGACTAATAAGTCTATGAGAGGTTTTCGATAAAATTATTTGTAGCAAACCTTCTAAGGTGTTGCAAAATTTGAGTCACCTACAAAAGATTGTGATAAAATATTTTAGATTGATCTATACCCCTATTTTCAAATATTTCTTGTTTTGATCCTTTTAAGGCATTTAGCCTTAATTAACTTGTAAGGAGCCTTGAGACTTTATAGTTCAAATAGACAAAACTAATAGATGGATTGGATTTCCATATTGAGATAACGCTTTAATATGTCTTTAAGGACCATAAGAATATAACCTCAAGTTTTATATACTAATCAAGGAATATCAAAGTTGCTTAAGTCTCTTCATTTGTGTCTATATTCTTGCCTTGCCAAGATTGTAATTTTGTGGATAGTCTAGAGAGGGCTATCAATGTCGATATTAACCCATGTATAAGTAGGCCATAGTGACTGTATGGACACATATAATTGTCTTTGTTTGTTTTATGGACAAGTAGAAATTGAATACATACACAAGTGCATCACTAGACCTCCTAACATTTATGATCAAATATATTTTATAATATTTACATCTCCATGAAATTGATCCCAAGTCCACTTAAACATCACAATTGCAAATTGATATGTAATTAAATGTAAATGAAACAAGTAAATAGAAAATATTACATGTAAATGTAACATATACATAATGATTCAAAGCACCTAACTTAGAGAATAATGTGAATTTTTTAAACCCCATATAAATTAATAATTCAATCATCAACCAATAATATGTGTAAGCATTAAATGATTAAAATAAAAAATACATATAAGTAAAGGAATCATATTGTCGAATAGTATATGTGTGATACATGAAAAATTCTATCATAATTTAACATAAATAATATAACATATATCAAGAAAAAATGTAGACCATAACATGTACATAGATAAAATGTGTCATATAGGCATACAATGTGGGCCATATCAGCATACAAAATCAATTGTGCCTACAACTATGTACATAGATAAAATGTGTCATATAGGCATATAATGTGGGCCATATCATCATATAAAATAGATTGTGCCTACAACTAGATCCCTAGCACAATAACTAGCTCTCCTGCTCCTCATTGCCTCCAAATAAATTATGTTTTGTTGCCATAGACATAGAGCCAGGGGTGTTAGATGCCTCAATACGAGGAGATACTCTCATCTCAACATGTGAGTCATCCATTGTTTCATTGACAACTGATGAAAATTGTTTTCTTTGCACAACATATAAAATATAAAAATTAATGCATTAAAATTATATATTGAAAAATTGATAAATTTTTCAAGAATGTAAAATTTTGTAAAATAATTCTACACTCACTATATTCCATCTAAATGGTTGTTTAGGGCTACGAGACTGCATATACACCTATGATGTGGAATCCTATAGAGCATACATATATTGTTAGATCAAGAGTTACGTATAATTATGTAAATATGACATAAAATATCATTGCTTAAATATAAAAACAATTAAACTATGTGCTTTCACTAGTCTCTATCCCTGAATCATAACCTGTTGCGAAGATATTGGATTCTCATATGTAGTAGAAACATCACCTAAACCTTTTTCTCATCTATGAGGGGTGCCCATAGCATCCCTCATCATCTATAAAACCAATAAATAAATAATATGTGAATCCAATGAACATGATAAAAAGCTATGACTAGAATATATATTAAAATAGAGTTTTTTATTAAAAAAATAATAAATATGTAATTTAGAAATTTACAAACCTGTGTGTAATGTACACTCGTGCCAATTACAGACTCTATAATAAATTCAACCTGTTGAGGTACCCAGAATATCACCAATCAACTAGATACAAACAACAAATAACAATTTCAGTCAAATTAATTAATCAATTAAGTAAACATATGTATTATAAAATAAACCTAATATTATTTTACAAACATAAACAAACTATATTTAAAATTAAACCTATGTATCAAATACAGATGGTGAAGTATCCTCTACAACAACAGCCTGGTATATCCTAATAGGAGTTGTTGAAGCTCCTACATCTTGCATAGTATTTGAAATGCTAATGCCATGCGTTACTGAAGCATCTACATGTGGCATATGCTCTAGCATGCTAATGTCTAACATGCTAGTGTCTGACAATGTTAAAACATATATAGATGGCATATGCTCTGGCATGTTAATCTCCATAAATGTACTTTGTGTATGTCACACTTGAACAGGAGGTCTCATACACTTCTTCCCACATGATGTGGAATGATGCATAAGAACTATAACATAAGTAGGAAGAATGACACTATCATCTATACCAACACCACCACTACCACCACTACCACTGCCACCAATACCACTACCACTAACACCACCACTGCCACTAGCACCACTTGTACATTGAGTAGAAGTCTTCAAAGTATGCATATCATGATCAATCATAAATTATGTCAAACTAGTAACCACCTCAAGGGTGTCCATCTATATGTTACAATGCAAAATTTTAGGAAAAGAGGTATGCGGTATTGTTCTTCTATTTTTTGGAGCTCAGTTGTGATGGTTTTGGTCCTGTCTAGCACCAGGGTTATCAAATGAAGACCCACTTTCCTTACCTTGAGATGCCTTCATGTCAAAATAATTTAGAACTACTTGTAATACAAACTCATAATACATTTTTCTCAAAAATTATAATGGAACCTCATTATTGTTGCATAGAAGCTCATCAAACACCATCCACTACCTATTGTAAAAGTTATTTTTAATCTCCTCTTGAACACACCAATTAATACTAATGTGTTTGCAATTTGTTGGTGGAGGTTGGTTGGTTCTATGTTTAATAAATAAAATACACAAATCTTCTTTTGTTATTTTTTTCTTCACATCTTTATATGATAATTTATTAGAATAAAATTATTTTAGAGCCTCTCTTCGATGCAACATTGCATCCAGTTGTGAAGTCACATTTTCCACTTCATTAAAAAAAACTCTATTGTATTGGCAAGTAAAATTTTTGCACTACCAATTGAAGAGTGACACAAACCATTGATGATTATTTGTTATTATTGACGTTTGGGATTGTATTGCTCATACAATTCAACTTCTTATGTAAAATCAAACACTTCAGAGGTTTATATAACATTTTTTTAGCAAATAGATCCATCAAACTTGTGTATCTAAATTTAAAAAAAAAAATAGATTTTTTAATCAATGTAAAAAATCTAAGGTAAATTTAAATTCAAAACCCTAATTCAATAAATAAATATACATAGAAATGAAAAAATAAAAATAACATACCTGATTTGAAATAATCTAATGTCAAATCTCGTTAGTAGAATGAAACTCTAAAATACATGCATCAATCTACAAATTTAATAAAGTAAAAATTCCCTCAAACTCTTGGTTGTGAGTTTTTTCCTTCAACTGTGTTAAAAATAAAATAATAAAACGGGCATACACCCTTTATTATTTGTACGCCCTTTACAAAGGACGTACATCTTTTATCAACTAAAAGGGCATACGTCATTTGTCAACTACAAAGGGCATACGCCCTTTGAAAAGGGTGTACGTCCTTGAGGCTCTGGAAAAATCTTGAGCCTTGACTTAAAAAAAAAGAGCATACACTCTTTGTAAAAAAAATTACAAAGTTGGGGGACTATCATGTTTTTGTCCCTCAACTTTGTGCATCGACCCTCTACCAGCTTGAGGCTTCACTTGTAATAGTGACAGGAGAGACAAATAGACATGTCGATGATAATGGGATTTATCAGAGTCAAACACAACAAAAAATAATTCACATAATAATCATGGAGAATATGTAGAGATTCTTTAACACACTAAATATTATTTTATTCACTCTTTTACTCTCTATTCTCAATCTAATAATAATACATCCGAGAATAATACAAATATATAAGAATAGCATCCTATAAATTCTCTGCCATTTTATCATACATGAATCCCACTAACTAAGAAAATATATTATGATATATTGTTATAACAAATAATAATATATCACAACGATAATATTCTAACTTATCATATTAACCTATACGGTTATAACCAACTAATTACTATTTACCTCTCTCTGTAAATACCTCAAATCTACACAATGTAAAAGTTATTCCTAACACTTTCTCCCATAGTTTTTACATGGTGCAAAAATATTTACACTCTTATCTGCAGTATGCTCACCCATTGTAGCATGTCAAACTATGTGGCTCATGACCTTGACATAAAGAGAGCCTCACTCCTCCCATGGTTTTATAGGTTTATCAAAAACCTTGACATGAATAGAACAAATAAAATTGTATGCCACCACATACTCTTAAGTCTACATACTACTGATACAATCTTGTTTTACATGACCACTATATGCAAAGGAATACATCCCACATTTACTTGGCGTGACCACAACAGACGTGTTACTGAGGGTCATCTCCATAAAGCAGTAAAATAGTCATGAGATCTCTGTAGTAGCTACTCTCCTAACTGTTGCCAAAACACTGTTTACCTCCTATAGTTTTCTTAATCTACCACAAACCCTTTCAAGATCCATGGATTGACTTACATTGGTGCTTTTTATCATTTCACAATGTTTTCACCTTAGAAAATTATGTTTGGAATTTACACACAAATTACAAATCTTGAACAGGCATTATTCTTTCGTTCTTATTTTGTAAATACACAGTAAAAATTATAATGAAAAACACACTCACACAAGTCACCACATCATTGGTGTGGCCCCATCATTGACGACTGATGAGAGGTCATTGAAAGACCTCCATCCTCCATGTATCCTCCATCCTCTAGTACGTTCATTGATTACTCAGTAAATATATCGGTGAAGCTCAGTTACATGAATTTTCAGAGAGAAATCCCCCTTATAATGTAGACGTCGTATACAAGTGATATTGCATCCAAAAAATTTAATATTTTTTACAATTTTAAAACATGACAACTCTATTATTATCTTGACAACTTTTAACTTGGTCTCAATATCTAAACGACTCAAATGACTCTAGACATAATTAATAACTGACACTTTTGAGGACTTTTAACAAATAAAAATGACTTTGAGGACATTATATAACTAATACTAAATAACCAAAAAACTATATATAAATTTTTTTTTTGACACTTTAATTTTTGATAAATTATGACACAAACTATGAATTTACGGACCCTACAGGAAAGAACACCTAATTTTAAAATTCACTAATATTAATTTTTTTGAATTGTAAAATATATAAAGAATTATTTGAGACTTTTCCAAATTCATTAATCCTAATAAAAGGCTTAATGAACCTAAATATATAAATTCACTTTTGACTCAAGTTACTATAACAAACTTATCCATTAATGACAAAACTAATCTAAACACCAAACTTGCTTTCATGTTTGAAATGCACGCTGAGGTTCACGGATAGCTTTGTACAAATTAGAACGACATAAATGGATCTCTTGTATTCTCCAGAAGTTGGATGATCACAACATTGGCACTACAGTTGAACGGATCTAGGTAAAAAAATCCAACGTGAAATCAAACGCTATAAGGAGGCCAAGATCGATTTAGATAGCTCATTAATGATCCAAAATGTCACTTTTCAACTATGAACAACTCCTTATATTTTCATAATTTTCTCAAATAATTTATGGGTTTTCTTTTCCTATGAAAGAGCTTTCCAGAACAATTTGAATCGTCCATTTTGTTGAGAAAAAAAAAGATATGAATATTTTTCTAACATTGTTCCAAACTAATTTTATGCTCCTTTTTTTTAACATATATTATTTAAATGTTGTCAAAAATTAGATGCTAAATGCAGGTAGCTGAAATGTTGATCTAAAAGAGTTAATAGAATCACGTCAATGGTAAATAATCAGTATGCAAATTTGAATGGCTCTCAGCAATAAAACCACCGCTTATTAATTGTCACAAAGTACAAATGATGAAGGCTAAAAATCTCTAGGACACTATAAATCTATTTCTAATAAATTTTCACAAAGCTATAAAGAACACCAACAATTATTCTTCTCCATTAATCGGGATAACACAAAATTAGGACTGTCGCCTGATGATTCGTATGTTACCATTTTGCACAGACCTTGAATGATCCGCTCTAATACCAGATAATGGGATTTATCAAAGTCAAACATAGCAAAAAATAATTCACATAATAATCATGGAGAATACACAAGAATTCTTTAACACACTAAATATTATTTCATTCACTCTTTTATTCTCTATTCTCAATCTGATAATAATACATCCGAGAATAATACAAATATATAGGAATAGCATCCTATAATTTTTCCACCATTTTCTCATACTCATACTCGAATCCCACTAATTAAGCAAACCTATTACAATATATTTTTATAACAAATAACAATAATATTCTAACTTACCGTATTAATCTATACAGTTATAACCAACTAATTACTATTTACCTCTCTTTGTAAATACCTCAAATTTATGCAATGTAAAAGCTATTCCTAACAGATGATGCCTCCTCCTGCTAATGATATATTTACTTTGATCATATTCAACTAGTACTTACAATTATAACATAAGTACACAAATGCTATGACAAACATTACAATATATTAGGAATGAAAGACCTTGAAGTCTAAATCTAACGTCAGGTCGCATAGTAGGGCATGAAATCCCATGTCCACAATGTTTATTGCCACGCAAGCTAAATAATATAGGCAAAGGGATCATACCCTACACTTGATACATGATTTGTATAGGTCATGTTCCCCTTATGAACTTTTGTATCTATGGATGGCTAATATATATTATATTTGATTATATATGTCTCTACATGTATGTGTGCACATTGATATTTGTAAATATGTGTGTTATACTACAATCACATTGTAAACAATATTTTTACAACTATGTAGAAAACAATATAACCTACAATACATAATATGACATACAATAAAGCAAGATTTATTATAATTAATGCATTGCATTGGATAACAAATGCATGACAAAAACTTACAACAATAAATGCAATAATACAAACAAATATAATTTGTAATAAAATGCAAACAATAAAGATAAAAGGCAGTCGAAGGATGAAGGTACGATTAAAAATGGCAATCCCTACTTACCCAATCCTATCAAAATGCTTTGCAATTTCGACATTAGCCCAAAACGTGCATTCATCATTAAAAAGTCATTGTGGATTTTTAGGAAGAAGGAAAAGGTAAACAAAATAAAGAATAAATATGAATAAAATGAAATAATATTAGAAAAGGCAATATGAATAAAAGAATTGTGAAGAAATGAAGAACTATAAGCGCAAGGAAAACTCAAATTGGAAGCAATCAACACGTGGTGAAAACTAAGACATGAAAGGCAACATTAATTAATAAAATCGAATTGAAAGCTAATTTTGACAAGAGAAGGGATGATAAATACAAATACCCATAATACATTAGAAATAACAAGAATTAACACAAAACACAAGCTAAAGGACTCATGAAAAAATATTTAAAACCAACATTAACAAAATTTCCTAAAACATGGTGGAAGCAAAGACATAGACCCCAAGTTGGAAGAAATAAACAATAAACAAAAGAAGAATATAAAATGTTTGGTTATAAGAAAAATAAAATTGTAAGCAAAGCTTGCCAATAATAGAGTCACAATCAAGTGAGTCATAATAATTATCAGAAGAAACAGGAGGCAAATCATCATACACATTAGATGCAAATACATGTTGTTGAGGTGTCCAAGAATCAAGCCATGTTAATCCATATTTTCAATAAATCTTCTTCAAATATATTATCAACTATATGACCTTCCTCATTAATCTTTTTTTTAAGGTAAATGAGGGTTGTGGGGGTCCCTCACCCTTTTATCAAAAATATTATAAAAATAATTAATATACAAGTTTTTTGAAAAATCCTTGAAAAAATTATTAGAAAATATAGAGAGCCAAGGAAACATTGGATACCTAAATAAGTTAGTGAAGTCTGAAATAACTGACGAAAAAAAATTTAACCACCAATTAAAATTGACAACCTTGTACAACCTCATCTATGATCATAGGATGAAGTGGCCACTTGGTGCATAAAACAACTACGTTAATTATCAATTCAGGGTGCATTTAGCTTTGACAAGATGTCGGCACTGTATGTGCGGCATTGGTTCTCTATAGAATGTTGGATCCTAATAATTACGTAAATAGAAACACACTTGCATAAAATAAATTATATGAATTTAAATGATAGAAATAAATCTAATTTATTCTGGAATTGAATTCCAAATAATACTTAAATCAGCTTATATAGGAAATCACACATTATAGTGATGCAATACAAGATAATAAATATACATGTAAACCATACATGAATAATACTAATTTAATAGACAATAAATCAGTCTACCAAATTGTATGATTGGGCCCTGCCTTGTTTGGGTTGGATCTTAACTCCTCTCCTTAAAATAAGGAAGTTACTGCAAGTTAAATCTATTTCATAAACATAATAACTCTACTCATCGCAGAGTTTTATATATATATATATATATATATATATATATATATATATATATATTGACTAATTATTTGATTAACTCTCAATTACTTTATGCAATCTAAACTCTTTCTATTATATAGGAGAGATAGGTTCTTTATTTGGAGAATAAAAAATCTAGGAGGTTGCAACCATAAATATATGTTTGCACCTAATAACAATATGTAATAATACTATGCATAATAAATAATAATACATATGAAGAATAATCCATGTTGAGGATAAAAGGATATAATTTTGAGAGAATCACTCCTCCCTATATTCATGGCATTATTCTTGCTCCTATAATTAAGGAAAGAATCTCAAACCATCAACAAGTTGTCATAGTTGTTTAAAGTTCTGTTGTGCAGATGCTGTAGAAAATTTGGGCAGATACTACATGATGCCACTATTCAGATTGCTGTAATAAATCTAGGTAGATTCTACATGATTGGACTACCCAAATTGTGACAAAAAATTTGGGTGGATGCTACAGGATGCCACTCCCTAGTTGTTGCAGGTTGTCATAGTTTGTAAGAAACATGATAACCATTGAATAATCTACATTTTTCCTTCACTGTTAGTACACCAAATCTATTTAACAAGAAAACATACTATTTTATCTAGAAATAATCATTTCTTAAATCATAACAATGAATATGTGCATTGTAAACATAATTTGTACTAATATGGACAATTATAAATATAATGCTATTGTGGGTACATAAAATGATAGATTATATAGTGAATTAAGACTAAAATATAATAAGATGAGGTACGTTTATTGGACTCATCACACCCTCCAACTTTACTAATTACACATTCCTTGTGCAATACAATATGATAAGCTATGAGTAGAAAAACATGTAATTATAATGACTGAAATCACAAAGCTCTATTTCTCCATAATATGATATAAAAAAATAACTCATGTGTTGCTCATCTATTATTCTTGGCCTACAAATTATAGTTCCTTATTTGAGTGAATGGGTTTGTTTGTCGTTATAACAACTTGAAATCATTGGGAACATATGTTATTGAATCAAAATTACTTTGCAAGATATTCTTGGTCTACTATGATGTAAAACTTGTGGGAGTTGAAGTAGGCATTATTTTATTTTTATTTTTTCCTTCTTTTTTTTTTGTTTTTTATACCATACTTCTTCATAATTGTTGAAGCTTCCAAAAATAGAAATGACTAGTATTATAGTGTATACATAGGACACTTTGAATATACATGTGAATGTCATGATTGGAAGAATATGTGTTAATAATGTGAGATTGCAATAACTAAAAATATTATGTATATTACTTGAATAAGACTGTGTGAAATCACTCCCCCAAACTTTATGTTTGATGCCATATAAGCTTAGAGATATAGATACAAATATATGGACCATTCTCCCTCCAAATGGAGGTAGACACTTGTCCTCAAGTGGAAGAACTTTCCCCCCAACTAAGTGTGGAAGAGGGTACTATGCAAATTATGTGATTCAACAAAAGAAAAAAATGGGTGATAGGATGATGAGGAAGATGATAGCATGGCATGGAGGAATGAAGTGGGATATGGAATATGTTATGTATGAAGATTTATGGATTTGAGGGAATATCAGTGTGAGGTGTCATATATATAACACAAAATGTATATAATTGCATAAAATATTGTTAGTAGGTAAAGAAGTGAGCAATCTAGATAAAAAGCATAAGAACTTGAACTTAGAACGGTTTATCAATCATAGAATATGGTGTAGAATATGCATATAGTAAGTGTCATAGAACATGTAATCCTCCAAGCATTGTAATCGAAACAAGAAATTCAGTAACCAAATATCTTGAATAATGTAGCAAACTAAAAAATTGCAGTCAAAGAATGTAGCAAATGTGGTGATGAAACAACAAGGCATCCTCTAAGTAGTGTGAGCAAATGTACATAGTAGCAATCCAAAATTATATAAATAATATGTAGAAACGTTGAAAGGTATAAAAAAATATATGTCAAAATAAATGGAACTTGTGAAGTCTGACAGTAAATTGGATGTCCAGCTGGATGAACATGAAACACAAAGACTTGTTGGATTCTCATAAGAATGTGACAAAGAGCAAATGCATAAGCAAAGTGAACAAGGCAATGCTTTAATAATAGGTAACAAACTGATGGTAGATGCTACAAGACAAACTGTGGTAGTGGTTTGTATAAAACAATTGGAAAATAATGTCTACAAGTGTAAACTAGAAATTGGAGGCCATTAGATCAATGGAATGCAAGACCACATAAATAAGGATAGAACATGACACTAAAACCAAAGAAATAAAGAGAGCAATCTATGATGGGGTAAGTAGCAATAAGAAAGATGAGAAATGAAGACATAGATCCTACCACCCCCATAAACTAGTAATCCTTATCATTTGCAGCAAGGATGTTGATAAAAGCATCGAATCCTAAAGTCTTTTAAAAAAGAAGTAAAGACAAATATAAGATACAAGTATAAGCAACAAAAACAGAAATGGATACAAAATGAAAGATTTGACAGATTGTTTTATTGCTTGATTTTTATTTTTATTTTTATTTTTAAATTTGCCCTTGATTAACCAACAAGCTAATTTTATAGTCAAGGCTCTTTATTCAACACTCGGTAAGCCAATAAACTGATTTTCCGAGCTAAGATGGTCGACGATGTTCGAAAGTTTTCATTGTTGATTTTTATTTTTATTTTTAGAATTTTTAAATTTTTTTTAAAATGCTAACATAGTGGAGAGGTTAGAAAGAAGTTGTACTATAACCTCAAAATCAACCCAATTATTTGTATAGAATTCTCCATATTTATACAATGAGAACTGATGTTTGTCAACTTATTCAATATTTAATTATTTTTTAACCAACTCATCAATGTGCAACTTGGTAGTCTTCTTGTGTGAAACAATGTCCAATCTTTCTGTATAAAGCTCCTTATTGTGTGTAGCTATCAAGATACAAGAGTATTTGTTGGATGTACTTCAAGTGAAATGAAACCATTTGAAATGTGCATCAAAAAATGTGAGTTCCCCACACACCAGCATGTATTACACTGAAGTGTGTACCTTGGCATGTAGTAGAGAGATTCCTATAAGCAAGTTGTGAGAAATCTAAGAGCTTTCATAGAAAACATAATTATCCACCTGTAGACTTTTACAACAATTTGTTAATTTTGAAAAATCAACGATAAAAGTATCTATGTAGGTTGTATTTAGAATAGGTAGATTGAATGCTTTAGATGATAAAAGTATTTCAATATTAAAACCATTAATATTCAATCTGTGCATTCGGAAACCAAATCAAAATACACAAAACATGACATCTACTTCATGGAAAAAAATTGATGAATAGCTTGAATAATTACAAAAAATATATTAAAAATTATCATATAATTGATTATTGTGCCAAAAATATGTTTTCTAATAGAACATATAGTTCAACTAACCATCCATTCGTCAAGGACAACTCTCACTGAGGATTCAAAGATGTGAAAAGAAATTGTAATCCATTCCTTGAAAAATATTTAAGAGTGACCTTTAAAACTTGATAAGATTCATAACATGTATTGTTCTACAAAATTAACATCTTTAAAAATTTTAAAATATCAAAAAAGTGCTACAACAATGTTGGTAAATTTTATCATTATATGCAAGCATGTTCTGATAAAGAAGATCATGCAGTTGTGATAAACGATTAAAAGGATAATTAAGATGTTAGCGATAATGATATAGATGGATTGATGTTACTATGTATATAATTTTTACGTAAGTGATGATGAATGTGTTTATATATGATACTCCTAACCTTTGGTAAATGGTAGAAAAATATGTTTTATTTCTCATAAGATGAATCATCCACTTGATGCATAAAATAACTACTTCGTTAATTGTTAATCCAATGTGTATTTATCTTTGACAGGATGTTGGCACTATATGTGCGGTATTAGTTCTCTATACAATGTTGAGTCTTAATCATTACATAAACATAAACACAATTGCATAAAATAAATTGCATGAATTTAAATGACATAAATAAATCTAAATTATTATGGAATTGAATTACAAACAATACACATAATTAAATAAGCTTATACATGAAATCATGCATATTATAATGATGCAATATAATATAATAAATCATACATAAATAATATTAATTTAACAGACAAGAAATCAATCTACCAAACCATGCGAGTGGGCCCAACCTCATTTGGGTTGAATCTTAACTCCTCTTCTTTTTAAGACAAGTAAATTACTACAAGATAAATTTATTCCATAAACATAATAATTCTACTCATAGCAGAGTTACAAAACATATGTCATACTATGCATTTTTACCAATTGTGCATGTTTTGTTTGAATTGACTACTGCACTAGTTGAATTCCTATTTTTGAGTTTTGAATAATGTAACAATAAAACATAGGACATTTTATTTATTTTGAGCATATTTACATTCAAATATTCAAACTTTATATTTTTTATTTGATAAGTTAAATGGGTTGAAGGGACCTAGACCCAGTACAAAAGAGAGTGAAATGAAAAGCAAAAGATAGCACTATATCTATTGACTAATTACTTCATTAACTCCCCATTATTTTATGCAACCTAAAATCTTCCTATTATATAAAAGGGATAAGTTATTTATTTAGAGAATAATAAATCTAAAAGGTTGCAACCATAAATATATGTTTGCACCTAATAAAAATATATAAAAATACTATGTATGAGATAAAATAATACATATGCAGAATAATCTACGTTGAGGATAAAATGATTCAATTTAGAAAGAATCACTCCCTATATTTATGCCACTATTTTTTCTCCTAGAATCAAGAAAGGAATCTTAAACCATCACCAAGTTGTCATAGTTTAAGGTTATGTTGTGCAGATGCTACAAGAACGTTGTTCAGATTGCTACAAAAAATTTGGGTAGATTCTACAAGATGCCACTGTCCATATTGTTACAAAAAATCTAGGTAAATGTTATAGGATTGCCACTACCTAATTTTTGTAGGTTGTCATCGTTTGTGAGAAACATGATAACCATTGAATACCATGTATTTTCACTTCACCATGAGTACAACAAATCTATATAGCAAGAAATCATAATTTTTTATATAAAAATAGTCAGTTTTTAAATCATAACAATGAATATGTGCATCATAAACATATCTTGTACTAATATGAATAATTATGGATATAAAATTATTATGGATACATAAAATGGTGGATTATACAATGGGTGAACACTGAATATATAGTAAAATCAGGTACATTTATTGGGTTCATCACACCTCCCAACTTTATCAATTGCACGTCCCTTGAGCAATACAATAAGATAAGCTATGAGTAGAAAGGCATGTAATAAGTATAATCACTGAAATCACAAAGCTTTGCTTCTCCATAATATGATATAAAAAAATAACTTGTGTCATTCATCTATTGTTCTTGGCCTACAAACTATAGTGCCTTATTTGGGTGAATGGGTTTGTTTGTCCTCATAACAACTTGAAATCATTGGGAACATGTCATGTTAGGGTGTGGAGCTAAAAGCTACACCTTAAGGCAAACAGGAGGGTTTCTAGCGTATGCAGTCGCCGGCGTCGACAGGCCACACCGACGATGGTCAGGGGACGCAGAAGGGAAACCGGCATCGGCAGAAGATCGGCCGGCGTCGGTCACCTCCAAGAAGGCAGGGACCGACGTCGATCGCCTGTGGCGGTCTGAACTGTTGTTGACAAACAGTCAGTTAAGTGAACGCGGAGTTTGCATGTTAAAGACTTGTTCGAAGTCTTGAGCGGCAAGTCTAATTTGTGTATGCATGAGATCTATATAATAGACTCATGGGTTGTATTGTTAAGTGGAGAATTTGTAGGAGAGCTATGTGGAGCTTGGAGAGTTCTTCCCATGGTGGAATCAAGTAGGATTCCCCATGTATGTTTAAGTAAGATCAGGTTTGATATGCAGGGATGTGTGTATGCGAGGGTCAGACAGAGATCGGCAGTTGGCCAGGGTCCAAGGTGACAACATTACATCAGCGGGATCATGGAGAGATCTACTTGGAGTACAGTTGTGTACTCGATTGTATAGATGTGCAATGAGGTGAACAACAGCTTGTGTTAGCTGTGTGTTATGACCTATGAGAGAAGATTACTCAGGTGGGAAGATTACTTGGAGCCCTTGAGGAGGAAGCCTCACAGAGGTGGAAGAAGAGTGTGATCTCTTTATTGTAATTTCCTTTGTAATTAGTTGAATACAATTATGTGTTGCCTCTCATATTCTGTGTGTTTTCTCATTGATAGTTATTTGTTCTTCTGGTTATTCCGCATGTTTAATTGCTTATACAATGGTAATCATGTGTTCTCTTAAATCTGACAAGTTGTGTCAGAGCTTTGGGGTGTTTCGGTCCTATCAATTGGTATCAGAGCGAGGTTGGACGTTCTCAGAGCGAGTTTGACTAACAGATGGCCCAGATTTGTTAAGTGTTTGTTGATTACAGGTTACTCACAGGGGTTGCTGTTTGAGTGGGAATATAGCAAGACAGAAGATGGTACAATGAGAATGAAGAAAATCAGGCACAGGTTTAACACCACAAGGAGTGTGGTGGGTTGTCTTCAAGTGGGAGCTTGAAGAGGAATACAAGCCAGGATGCAGATTGGACAGAGTACTAATTTTGGGTACAGGTGCAGCTCTTTATTTCCAAGTGAGAGATTGTTAGGGTGTGGAGCTAAAAGCTACACCTTAAGGCAAACAGGAGGGTTTCTAGCGTATGCAGTCGCCGGCGTCGGCAGGCCACACCGACGACGGTCAGGGGACGCAAAAGGGAAACCGGCATCGGCAGAAGATCGGCCGGCGTCGGTCACCTCCAAGAAGGCAGGGACCGACGTCGGTCACCTGTGGCGGTCTGAACTACTGTTGACGAACAGTCAGTTAAGTGAACGCGGAGTTTGCATGTTAAAGACTTGTTCGAAGTCTTGAGCGGCAAGTCTAATTTGTGTATGCATGAGATCTATATAATAGACTCATGGGCTGTATTGTTAAGTGGAGAATTTGCAGGAGAGCTATGTGGAGCTTGGAGAGTTCTTCCCATGGTGGAATCAAGTAGGATTCCCCATGTATGTTTAAGTAAGATCAAGTTTGATATGCAGGGATGTGTGTATGCGAAGGTCAGACAGAGATCGGTAGTTGCCCAGGGTCCAAGGTGACAGCAATACATCAGTAGGATCATGGAGAGATCTACTTGGAGTACAGTTGTGTACTCGATTGTACAGATGTGCAATGAGGTGAACAACAACTTGTGTTAGCTGTGTGTTGTGACCTATGAGAGAAGATTACTCAGGTGGGAAGATTACTTGGAGCCCTTGAGGAGGAAGCCTCACAGAGGTGGAAGAAGAGTGTGATCTCTTTATTGTAATTTCCTTTGTAATGAGTTGAATACAATTATGTGTTGCCTCTCATATTCTGTGTGTTTTCTCATTGATAGTTATTTGTTCTTCTGGTTATTCCGCATGTTTAATTGTTTATACAATGGTAATCATGTGTTCTCTTAAATCTGACAAGTTGTGTCAGAGCTTTGGGGTGTTTCGGTCCTATCATGTCATTGAAACAAAATTATTTTACATGACATTTTTGGTCTACTATGATGCAAACCTTGTGAGAGTTGAAGTAAATAAGATTTTATTTTTATTTCTTCTTTCTTTTTTTTATACCATACTTCTTCATAATTGTTGAACCTTCCAAAAATAGAAATGACTAGTATTATAGCATATACATAAGACACTTTGAATATACATGTGAATGTCATGATTGGAGGATTATGTGTTAATCATGTGAGACTACAATAACTGAAAATATTATGTATATTACTTGCATAAAATTGCATGAAATTACTCCCCCAAACTTTATGTTTGATGTCATATAAGCTTAAGGACATATATATAAATATATAGACTATTCTCCCCCCAACTGAAGGTAGACACTTGTCCTCAAGTGGAACAACCTTCCACCCAACTAAATGTGGAAGAGGGTACTATATAAATTATGTGATTTAATCAAAAGAAAAAGTGGGTGATGGGATGGTGAGGAAGATGACAGCATGACATGGAGGTATGAAGTGGATATGGAATATGTTATGTATGGAGATTGATGGGTTTGAGGGACTATCAATGTGAAGTGTGGTATATATAGCACAAAATATATATAATTGCATGAATTATTGCTAGTAGCTAAAGAAATGACTAATCTAGAGAAAAAACATAAGAACTTGAACCTAGAATAGTTTACCAATCATAAAATATGGTGTAAAAGATACATATAGCAAGTGTCATAGAATATGGTGTAGAAGATGCATATCGCAAGTGTCATAGAACATGTAATCCTCAAAGCATTGTAGTCGACATAAGAAATTCAACAACCAAATATATCGAATGATGTAGCAAACCAAAAATTTGCAGCCAAAGCATGTCGCAAATGTGGTGATGGAACAACATGGCATCCTTTAGATAGTGTGAGCAAGTGTCATAGCAGCACTCCAAAATAATAAAAAGAATATGTAAAAAAATTGAAAAATATAAAAAATATATATCAAAATAAATGAAACTTGTGAAGTTTTATAGTAGATTGGAAATTCAGCGAAATGAACATCAAATACAAACATTCCATGGTATACAATATCAGTTTTTTGAAATACAAATAAACTTGTTGGATTGTCATGAGAATGTGACAAAGAACAAATGTATAAGCAAAGTGAACAAGGCAAGGCTTCAATAACATGTAATAAACTAATGGTAGAGGTTGTAAGACAAACTATGATAGTGGTTTGTATAAAATAATTGGACAATAATGGTTGTGTTGTTAATTAGACTTGCACCCATGTGAAGGTAGTTTCAGAGCTTCACAGTTTACTGAAACATGGAAACAATTTTAAGCTATGAGTGACCTTATCAGTGGATTAAATCTCTAGATTTTAAGGGCTAGCTCCCTTTGGTATATCAATTAGGATCTTTGCTCTATGCTACAAACTATCATAAAAAGAAAGAGAAACTTGAACAAAAATCATATCTAATGATGGTGATACACTTGTATTTTTTATTGATCCACTCAATTTAAGCTCCTAAGAACATTGATTTAGATAAGAAAAGGACTAAACTTTCAACTCCAATTGACTAATATGCATAAGTATTTCACCAAAAAGTTTTATCTGGTGATCCAAACTTGAGGAAAATGAAAGAATAGAACTGATTTAAGGCACTAACTAGTCACTTATATCCATTATAAACTCAGCCAAGAGACATCAAACACAGAACATGACCCACATAAACTGATCAACTATGCTGCTAGATAAGAATCAAGACTTGACAAGGAAGAGAAATTCTATCACTTATGCAAATCACTGACATGAATACATTATACCAACATTCTGGAAAATAAAAAAAATGGCCCTATTAATCTGAAAAATGGTTACAAACTCAATGTTTGACAGAATTTAATCTTGTCAAATGAGAGATATAATTCAAGGCTGAAAAACCAACTTATATAGAAAAGTATACAACAGTCAAGAGATTAGCACGGAGAATTAAAAAAGAGGTTAACTCAGTCCAACTTGTGTTATTTCAACGTTCAAATAAAATCTATTTTGTCTTATGCCTTGCATGAAAGCTCTTTGGCATTGAAAATGGACAATGAGCCCAAGCTTGAGTCAAAACTTCCAACATGCATGATGCTACGCCAATCTCCAAATATGGAACTCCCCTTGAGTTGTTGGAAACGTTTGAAAGGCTTTCCTTTGCATGAAATCAATGCCAAAATTGAATTTAGAACTCTGTTTGAATTGCTAAAAAAGTTTGAAAGGCTTGGATTAACGAGAGTGCATGCATGAAATCTACGTGAAGCTCTCCAACATTAAACTCCTTGAATCCTTCATACAAACAAGTCTCTGTTTTAGAACTAAAGGTGTCATGTTTGAAATGGTTACATATCTTGGACATGTCTA
Source organism: Torreya grandis (assembly GCA_037957365.1). NCBI lineage: Eukaryota > Viridiplantae > Streptophyta > Pinopsida > Cupressales > Taxaceae > Torreya > Torreya grandis. The sequence continues at coordinate 1,090,981 of JARHVA010002758.1, read as the reverse complement.
ATCCTTCTTTTTGCCACTTTGCATGTTGTATAATGTGTTAATCTGTTTATTGGTTGTTGAAATCTTTTGCATTTTTTGGTTCTTCATTTTTGTGCATCTATTTCTCCATCATCTATTTGTTTTGTCCCTTTGTAATTTTCTTAGGCTTATGCCTTCCTGCTCAGTTCTTTTAGACTTTTTTTTTGCGGCTTATTTCTTTCCTTTGGTTTGAACAACTCCCTTGGACAAAAAGCCCAAAGGAATCATATCTTCGAGCTTTTTATCTTTTGTCACTTTATCATTTTCCCGCGGACAAATTGTCTGTGGGAATTGTCTCTTCATCTCCTTCAGCTATTATGTTAAGTCCATTTCCTTCAGACAAAAAGTCCAAAGAAAATCTTTCGAGCTTATGACAATGGTCCCTTTCTTTGTAAACTTCATTCGAACAAAAATTATGAAGGAATTCCTTCTTTCAAATTGCCCTTTGGATTTCTAAAATGTCCCTTCAGACTTTCTGCTTGTCACTTCCCCAAAAGAATGGACCCTTTTGTATTTTTGGGAATGCCCTTCGGCCTTTTTGAAACGTCTTTTTCTGAAGAAAATGACCATTCGAAATTTCTAAATAGACTTTTCTGTTAAGTCCTTTTTGAAGGAAATAACCCTTCGCATTTCTTGTTTTGAACTTTTTCGAAGGGCAGATACCCTTCGGGATTTTAGTCTTGATCCTTTTTCGAAGGGATTCTACCCTTCAAAATTCCTTGCAAAGTGACTTTCCCAAAGGGCACATACCCTTCAGCTTCTCGAAAGAACCCTTCAGACTTTTGTAAATGCACCCTTCCGAAAGGAAAGAACCTTTTGGTATTTTTGCAAATGGCCTTCTTGTGGAGATGCCCTTCGGATTTCTGTAAAGTGTCCCCTTCAACGTCTTTCGATCATTTCCTTCGAACAAAAAGTCTGAAGGAAATCTATCTTCGACTTCTCCTTTTAAAATGAACAATTCCTTCAGACAAAAGTCCATAGGAATTCTTGTATTGGAACTATTGCAAATTGCCCTTCGAATTTTTGGAAAAGACTTTCTCGAAAGAATGAATTCTTCAATCAACAATAGAAAAGATGAGAAATGAAGACATAGATCCTACCACCTCCATAAAACTAATAATCTTTATCATTTGCAGCAAGGATGTTTTTGTTAAAAACACTGAATCCTAGAGCCTTTGTAAGAAACATGCAAATACAAATATAGACTAAAGTGTAAGCAACAAAAATAAAAATTGTTGCAAAATGAAAGACATGATAGATTACTTTATTGCTTTATTTTTTTCATTTTTATCTTCTTTAGAATTTTGCCCTTGATTAACCAACACGTTGGTTTTCTAGTCAAGGCTCTTTATTCAATGTTTGGTGAGCTAGTAAGCTAGTTTTCTAAGCCAAGATTGTCAACAATGTCCGAAGGTTTTCATTGTTAATTTTTATTTTTTTATTTTTGAATTTTTAAAAAAATTCATAAATGATAACATGGTGAAGAGGTTATGAAAAAATTGTACTATGGCTTCAAAATCAATCCAATTATCTGTATAAAATTATCTATAGTGATACAATGAGAAGTGATGTTTGCTGACAAGGAAGAGACCCTGATAAAATCAACAATGCATAACTTTTTGTGCCAAGTTGTTCAATATTTAATCATTTTTAACCAACTCATCAATGTGCAACTTGGTAGCCTTCTTGTGTGAAACAATGTCCAATTTTTTTGTATAAAGCTCCTTATTGTGTGTATCCATCAAGTTGTATGAGTCTTTGTTGGGTGGATTTCAAGTAATATGAAGCCATTCAAAATGTGCATCAAAAAACGTAGATTCTCCACGCGTCAACATGTATTACATTTAATTATGTATTTTGGTATGTAGTAGAGAGATACCTGTAAGCAAGTTGTGAGAAATCCAAGAGCTTTCATAAAAAGCATCATTATCCACATGTAGACTTTTACAACAATTTGTTAATTCTAAAAAATCAATGATGAAAGTATCTATGCAGGTTGTGTTTGGAATGGGTAGACTAAATGCTTGAGATGATAAAAGCATTTCAATAATGAAACCATTAATATTCAATCTGTGCATTTAGAAACCAAATCAAAATACACAAAACATAACATCTACTTAATCAAAAAAAACTGATGAATAACTTGAAGAATCACAAGAAATACATTGATAATTATCGTATAGTTGATTATTGTGCCAAAAATATGTTTTCTAATAGAACGTAAGTTATAGTTCAATTGTCCATCCATTCGTCAAGGACAACTCTCAGTAGGGATTCGAGCATGTGAAAAGAAATCGCAATCTGGTACTTGAAGAATATTTAAGAGATGACCTTCCAAACTTAATAAGATTCATAATATGCATTGTTCTACAAAATTAGCATCTTTAAAATTAAAAAAATAGCAAAATAGTGTTGCAATTTTGTTAAATTTCGTCATTATATACAAACATACTCTGATGAAGAAAACCCTGTAGTTGTGATGAATGATTAAAAGATAATTAAGGTGTTGGAGATAATGATACAGATGGATTGATGTTACCATGTATATGATTTTTACATAAGTGAAGATGGATGTGTCTATATATGATGCTCCTAACCTTTGGTAAATGGTGAAAAAATATTTTTTATTTCTCATAGGCTAAAGCATCCACTTGGTGCATAAAACAACTACTTCATTAATTATCAACACATGATGCATTTAGCTTTGACAAGATGTCGACACTATATGTGCAGTACTAGTTCTGTATAGAATGTTGGGTCTTAATCGTTACATAAACAGAAATACACTTTCATAAAATAAATTGCATGAATTTAAATAACAAAAAAAATCTAGTTTATTTCATAATTGAATTGCAAACAATACACAAAATTAAATAAGCTTATATAAGAAATCACACATATTATAATGATGCAATACAATATAATAAACCATACATGAATAATACTAATTTAATGGAAAAGGAATTAATCTACCAAATCATGCGAGTGGGCCCTGCCTCATTTGGGTTGGATCTTGACTTCTCTCCTTCTTAAGACAGGTAAATTACTGCAAGCTAAATTTATTTCATAAACATAATGATTTTACTCATAGCAGAGTTACAAAATTACAACTCTATATCTATTGACTAATTACTTGTTTGGAAGATAACAAATCTAGGAGGTTGCAACTATAAATATATGTTTGCACCTAATAATAATATGTAACAATACTATCTATGCATAAGACAAAATAATACATATGAAGAATAATCTGTGTTGATAATAAAAGGATTCAGTTTTGAGAGAATCATTCCTCCCTATATTCAATGCACTATTCTTGCTCCTAAAATCATGGAAGGAATCTTAAATCATCATCAAGTTGTCATAGTTGTTTAAAGTTTTGTTGTGCAGATGTTATAGGAAATCTAAGCAAATGCTATAAGATGTCATTGCCCATAGTGCTACAAAAAATCCAGATAAATGCTACAGGATGCCACTGCCCAAATTGCTACAAGAAATATGGGTAGATGTTATAAGATGCCACTACCCATTTACTGCAGGTTGTCATAGCTTGTGAGAAACATGATAACTACTGAATAACATGCATTCTTTCTTCACCATCAGTACACCAAATCTATATAACAAGAAATCATGTTATTTTATCTAGATATACTAATATGGACAATGATGAATATAATGCTAGTATGGGTACATGAAATGGTGGATTATACAATGGGTGAAGGTTGAATACATAGTAAGATGAGGTACATTTATTGGATTCATAAATAACCTATTCAAACTGGACCACAAAACATCTGAAAATCGCCGACTCTAACAAACATGTGGAGTGTCAATTGTGATTGGCAAGTGCCCTCCTTTAAGAAAGAAGAGAGCCTCCATGGTCCATTGAATTCCTTCATCAATGGTGATCATTGCATCTTGTTGTAGTCTTTCCACTTTTGTCTTCCTTCCTCTTCAATTTTTCGTTCCACAATTTGGTTTGGTCAATAAAGATTTTGTTTATGAGAGGGTGAGGATCTCTCTAGATGTTAGTTGTTCCCCTTCACTCTCCTGGGAAGCAGAAGCAATCTCCAATTCTTGCAAGATGTCAAAATTATGTCATTCCATGGACTTGGTATCCATTGTCTTGCCTTTGCTTGCAGAGCATTTCTTTCTAAGAGATTCAAAACCACCCCATTGCTAATCAGAGTATACTAGTATGAGCATTTCTCTTCCATACCCTGATGAGAGGCTAAAATTTGTTGCTCCATTACCTTCCCTACCTACGAAAAACCCTTTCTTACTATAAATTTAACCAATTAAGTATCGTTTACCTACATCCCACTCCCCTCTCTACCAATAGAAGAAGAGTCAAGCCCCAGTCTTGTTGCCATTATGGTATCATTTGTTATACCCAAATCTACCCCATTCGGGGACCCTTTGCCAAAGTGGTGTTTTCCTATCTCCTGGCCACCAACTATTGGGGGATAGCACTCCATACCATAGCACCCTTGATTTCTTGTAACACAAATAGAAATGGGGCAATCAACTCTCTTAATCCATCTCTAAGAGAAAATCTTGAAGGACACTTCATAGCACACTTTGCCATTTTGTGCTCTGATTGATTACATCTGAAACCTATGAACGGTAGCCCTTTATAATTGATTAATTGAGCCTACGATCCTTTCGAGGACACAATCTTGATGGAATGATTAAACAACTTTGAAATATTTGATGTTATACAACTCTTACAAATTTAGTTGGTTGAGCTTCCAACTCATTATTAATTTCGACAAAATCTCCTATTTTTTCAACTAATTATTGAATCAGTGTTAGATTTTCCATGACCAAAGGCAAAATGTTTAAACGCACCCAGATTGGGGCCCTAGAGATGACTACGATTAGTGAATCAAAAAATAGCAACAAAGGGCACACAAACAAACCTTTCCTCCTAATAAACCAAGGACTCTTCTTCCAAACAAAGTCCCAATCTTCCAATGTGTTGAAGAGAATCAGAAAAAAAACATCTAAAAGCTGTGAAAAAGGTTCTAAAAGGTTTTTCAAGGACACTTTAGACCAATGAAGAAATTTGTGTAAATAGGGGTGCTTCCCCAACAATCTACAAATTAAAACTTCAGCACCCATTTCCTTCTCTACAACGTATAATAGATCATCCTAGATAACTAGCTTGGGGACCTCATTGGAGAAAGTCAAAGGAACATCTCCTAACACTGTCAGTGCCTTATCACCCTGAGCCCTGGATTCAATTTTGGGAGACTTAATCGTTGTTAAATCTGCCCTAGTTAGATCCCCAAGGGTTTTTTCAACCTTTACCCCACCCCTAGTCTCTACAAATGGAAGATCTTGTCATCATATTAGTGCATAGGCTAAATTAGGGTTAGTGTGAATAACCTTCTCTCTATAAAAAACACTACATCCATGGAACGGATTTAAGGAATTAAAGCATTTTGTGAATATAAGAGTACTGCCCTCCAAACCCTTGCCCATATTTGTGTCGATCCTCTAGCCATCGTAATTCCTCTCTACTTGCACTTTTTCGATTATCATCTCTTTCCCGACCAAAGTCCTCTTGCTGCTGAAAGCATTTTCTAGCCTTGCTTCCCGTCGTTGCACCTCTAATCACCATCTACCTCAATTTGTGCCATTATAAATATACATTATTTTTTAACTAACCTTCTTCATAAATGTTATACTGAGTAGGTGTATCATTTCAATGTTCTTCTGATTGCCTAGTGTTTATAGGTTGCGTTATATGTGTTTTTGTTGGAATGAATTTGTGCCCCTGCATCTTATACTCACTTGCACTAGGTAGAAATCATGGTTTTTCTCTTGGTACTTCTTTCAGTAAGACCTCTTCTTGAATTTGTTCTCTCGAATTATTTCTATTTCTTATGATTGTAATCACTTGACCAATGTGTCCAAATTTTAAACATTGATGCATAGTAAAAGGAATTGTTTTTATTTGATGTGTCCAAAGTCTACCAAGTAACAACTTGTTTGAACAACTATTGGGCACCACATGAAATAGGCTTTGGATTGTTTTAGGACCTGCTCAAATAGGAAATATAATGCAACCAAGAGGCTCTCCACATATCCAGTAATAATTGTTGAAGTGTATTCTAAATCATTCTTGCTAAGTCTAAGCCTATAAATAAATACATTTTTGCATATCATCAAACTTGATCCATTGTCAACCCTTAATCCATCCTTTTTATTTCCCTTTACAAAGGCTCTTATAAATAAGTTAACACAAACATTGAGGGGGGCAAATAAGTTGACATGAAGGTGGTAGTAATAAGTATATAGTTTGTGATAGTTCTCTCACAAAGTGCTACGAGCCAGCCCACACCAATCCCATTGTATACATGAACATACATTAAGGAAGACTAATACATTGACAATCTCTGGGAAAAAAATGACAATAAAGTGAAAATAATGTATATACAATTATAGTAATTTTCGTCTACCATATGAACATTTACTTTAATGTATGATTGATTGTTGTGATTTGGAAGAGGATTTGTGAAATCTTTAAGTGTTGATTTGGAGAAGGTGTTGATTTGGAGAAGGTGTTGATTCATTCAAAAAAAAATCCATCTACTTGTATTTGGTGGTTGTCAATGAGATCTTAGATCTTATGCTTTAAAGTTATGAATCCATCTAAAGAACGTCCAAGGATTCCATGATAATCTCAAAATATATTTGCATCCTAATTATTACGTAAAGGTTTGTATGATAAACTACCTTATTGGAGGTAAAGTAATCATTTTACACTCAAGCAATTTCCTCAAGACTTCTTGTTGACTTTCACTAATCTTAACAAAACATCTACACTCCTTTTGTTGAGGTAAAACAAGTTTTTGTGATGGTTGTTTTATGGCATTGACCATATTCTTGACATCATTCTTAGGTTGAAAGCCATCATTATTGTTTCTAGTTTTTTTAACAAAAAAATTAGGAACTTTGAAGGATTCGAAGCATACCCATGGGACCCATGCTTAAGCATGTTTACATCTAAAAGTTTGACCTCAAATTCTCTAACAACATAATAGAGTTCATCAAAATGATGATAAGTGTTTAAGCCCACTATCGTTAACAATTGAAAGCAAACTAGTGGAAAAGATGTGTAGAAGCTCACTACTTGCAGTTCAAATGTTATCTTAGTAACCATAGCCTTGATTATAAGCACATATTTATGAATGGTTTCATTTGATCATGGCGTGATTTGTGTCAATTTAACAAATGTGACTTTCGCACCAAAATTGATTTGAAAGTGAGCTAAGAAATTATTAACTACTTTTGTGAAGGTATGCAAAGATCCATTTGGTAAAAAATAAAACCAATAAATTATTTAATCCTTCAAACTTTTTGGAAATAGATTAGTTTAAAGTTTGTCGTTATGAGCAAACTTTAAGCAAGAAGCATAAAAGGCTCTAATGTGATGTGAAGGATCTCTTTATCCATTAAACATTTCAAATTTTGGAACTACAAAACCAATTGAAAAATGTTGTGCAAACGCTTCATAATATAAAGGGTTTAAAACACTGACATTGGAAATACCCTATCATTTAGTTTATGTGACCCTTGAGAGATGATTTTGTTTTGATTTTGTAAATCAAGAAGAATGAGCATAACACCAGTCATTTGAGGACGTCGAGAATAAGTTGCAAAGAGACAAGTGGCAAAAGTTGGAATGGAAGAACTTTGAAAAATTAAAGGATTAATAACATGTGGGAAAGATAGAGGACTTTATAAGCAAGAGATTGTTGAGAAATAGAGAACATGTTAGAACCATAAGCAAGTTAACGAGGTAAAAGCATGTTTAGAAGCAACATGAATAGGAGCAACATTACAAATTGAAACTTGAAGATCAATGGAAGGAGAAGAAATTTGAGAAATGTGTACCTTACGTAGTAGGATGTGACATACAACTTTTTAAACATTCAACATTCCAAGGATTTCATCAAAGTTATCTTATTAATATTTCTTAAAATAAGCACCAACTTGAGCTCTAGCCCTATCTTGCTCATCTAAAGTCAAAATCATTTACATTATTTCTATTCACATATTTTTGAGATCCATGCACAACATTTTCAACATCTAGATTCAAAGAAGATCCATAGGCACTTAAAGAAGAAATGATGGCATCTTGCAAGGGTACATCATTCACATATTATGCTAAAGAAACCTTAATTTTTGCACAATTAAACACTTTTCCCAATTCCATTTTATTTTTCAAACTTAGCATAAAATTAACCAAAGTGATTTAAAACAAAATATATGGGTTGATGATTAAGCTTTATCACTTTTCCTACTTGCAATCACATGTCTACTCAACGTACATTTTAGGTGGCATAAAATGAAATCAATTGTGAAAAAACATATACATCAAACAAGCATTCTAGGGTTTGAAGAATTTTTCAAAAAAAAAGCTAGTCTCTAGGATCAAACAAAAAATTAGCTAGATCTTTTAAATCTAGAAGCCTTAATGAAATTAACCCTAGAAAAAATAGATAATTTGAAATATTAACACAATATGGACTATACATAACCCTATTGCATGTAAGGAACATGCAAGACAATGTAAATTCACCAAAATATAGTGCAAATACATGGATAACAACTAAAAGCAACAAAAATAAATTCAATACTTTAAATTATGCATGTCGAACAAGTGTAATAACAATAAATACAAGTCCTAACTATTTATTTTCCAAAACAATTATGAAGGTATATCGTAGGGTTTAAAGGGGTATCTTGAGTTAGCCACAATCTAAAGTTAGTCACATGAATATGAACCTAAAGATGTGTGCCCAAAAGTGTTAGAAACCTTGCCCTGACGTCTACATCTGATCTAAGATGTATGAAGCAATGGGATGCTTTTAAAGGATGATAGGTAGGGTCTGATTTGGGTTGACAACCATATTCACTGATCATGTTTGTTTCCTCGCTCCAATCTACACGTTGCAACCCCTATAATCTACAAAATAGAGTTTCTTTGTGCCCTAGAATAACCATAATATATCAAACTTAAGGAAAATAAAGTGAACTTTAGGGCCTTCTATTGAGGGTTAGCAAGGCTCAATAGACATTGTTTAATTATTAGGCCCCCTAGATGGTGTAAACTACTCGATAAAAAAATGTCAAAAAAATAATAAATTGTATACATAGATATACCTTCGTATATATATATAAAAGACTAGGTCATGCACCAAAAGTGCTCCACAAGAAATACTAACTTCAAATAATGATTAATGCTCTAATAATTGTTTGATTTCTCTAGAATCCCTATGAGTGCTCAAGAGATTCTCTATGAATGATTGTTAAATGCCACGTCAAATGAATTACACTGTTTGTGTAATTATGAAAATTTGAATTGGTTTCACCTGTTCACTAATATCTCCTTATGTACTCTCATGGCATTATTGCTTCCCTACTAAAAGCTATTTTCTCCACTTTGTATTTTTTCTACGTACAAATTCTTGTTCATTTTGTTGCTGCATTAAGGTTTTTTTGTTGCCGAGTTGCAACCCCATTATTTTCTGCAGAGCATTAATGCCGCAGGAAATATCTTCAAGACTTAGCCAATTGTTAATGCAAAAGGCATCCCAACAAAAATCCTTGGACCTTGCTGCAAACAACACATGGATGCAAATGGCTCGGACTTGGGTTCTGAATGGCTCAGACTTCCACCCACGTATTCAAGAAATCAATTGATTGTGGATTTCCATCAAAAGCTTCCCTCATCGCCATTATTTAAACCACCACCCAAACTATGCAATTCATAGCCCTCCATAGGAATGGGAACTGACATTCACTCACTGGTCAGGCATTATAATGTAATCCAAAAAAATGCTTGAAAGTTGGGCGTTTCTGCAAATAAACACATAAATGCAAACGGCTCAAACTTCCACCCGCATCCCAAATAAATCAATTGATTATGGGTATCCATTAGAGCTGCCCGCATTGCCATTATTTAAACCACCACCCAAACTACCCAATGCATAACCCTCCACAGCCATGAGGAATGACGCTCCCAGGGCACATATTTATATGGAATAAGGATGGAAAATTTCAAGGTTAAAATGGAAGAATTTGTGATGGAAAATGTTTTATATTAGGAGACTGGATTTAAATTTAGTTATGGGCAACTATTCAGCTAAGGAATGAATGCAAGCAGCTACTGGAGAAAGCATCTTGATAAGGTTGAGGCTAAGACCCAAATTACAAACAATTTTAGGAGCAATTCAAAAAGGAGATTGGAAAGACCATTCAATCAATAGATACCGAACAAAATATTGTATGATAAAGGAAAAGGATGAATTGTTTAAAGCCCAAAGGAATTAATAAAAATATTGGAGGCAAGGAAGAAGAGCACAAAAGTCTGTACAAGCTAGATACATAAGAAGAATGAATCTTCAGATGATCAAGCAAATTTTGAAAGAAATGATGCGTTGTTTCCTGTCATTGTTTTTTCCTCTCATTTTGAATATAAGGTTTATGCCTTATCTTGCAGCTCCTCTTTTGCTTTACAAAAGGGAAATACTTCTATTTGTGCAACCTGTAAGAGGATTGTTTTGTTTACGCTTCCTATCAAAAAAACTAATCTCAGAGTTTCCAAGGAGAATACTAGCTACAGTGTCCATGGTTTACCTAGAGTGTTGTCTGAGTTATCTCCTTTGTGGTAGCATGCAATGTCTATCTTGGCGCTGCCCTAGCTGACAGGTCGTGTTCAGGGTACACAGTTTTGAATGCGATATTTTGTGACTCGGTATTGATGGCATCTGAGAGAGTGGAGGATAGTTTTCCCCATTTACCATTCAAAATATTTATAAATTGTTACGGTGGAGGGGGAAAGGCCACCATGACCTATCTCCTAAAGAGAATGAAATCTTCCAACAACCGGACTAGTATAATCTGTCTGCTATTTTCCATGTGAACGATTTAATTTGTTGCATGGGTGAAATTTGGCTAAAGTGCAAATACCATAAAAATGGAGGGATTTGTAATAGAAACTTCATAATCTGGTTTTTATCATAATACTCCCAAGAGAAAATTTCCTATAACCCAAAAGATATAGACACTATTTTTTATGGTACTTTGCAGGTAGAAATGGGGTGTTGATGAAGCCCTGCAGTATCGAATTGAATCCTCTTAAAGCTAGTCCCCCATTGGTGCCAATTTAGGTAAGTTTGTCATTTTTACCTTTGAAGCATTGGCGCCAAACTGACTTCCAGCAGATTGGACAATGCTTAGGAAATTATTTGAGTCCACATATCACCTCTACTAGCTTCAATCATCCTCAAGCCAGGGTATTCTTCTTGGGAGCACTCATTGGACTGCCAAAATACTCCATTCAAATGTTAATGTTGCTTCTAAAATTGGCATTTTGCTCGAACTGCCCTAAAAACCCAAGGAAATAATCGGTTTCAACTTTCAATAACTCATGAGGAAAAAGCTTAACCTTTAAGTTCAATATCAACCAGAGGCTGAAACTAAAAATGGCAGAACTTCAAATATTCCAACTAAAAGAAGAATTAGTGGCTCTTCAAAGATCAATCCTTTCTAAACTCTTCAAGTTTCAGAGAATGACATAAGAAGAATCAATCTAGATAGACTCAGCTCAAAAGAGGAATTCCAAAAAGAAAAGGATGAAAATGAGGTAGCTAAGTAAATGAAGGCCTTGGATTGCAGGTGAAGAAGGAAGAACAGATACTAAAGCAAGCTGGTGAGATTAACTTTGACAAAGCTTCAAAAGTAATCGCAAAGAACCAAATAAGCATCAAAGAAAACCAGGTACTGGCCAACATAATCATATGTAGGGGGGAAGTAAAAGTAAGTCAGTGGAATTGCAAGAACATGATCATTATATAGTGGAAGAGGACAACAAACTTAATTTTACAAAAGCTGAGAAAGATATAACTTTCGGATCTTTCCTTGTACGATGCTTATCTTATGGTTTATGGTAAATACTTGAAGGTTATTTTCTTTTCCTATCTGTATATCTATAAATTGAGGCTTCTAGAAACACCTTTGGGTCATTACGAATCATTTGTATTTGTCCTTCCAAAATGAAATGGAAGTTTCCCCCTGTAAATAAAGAACTTCTAAAGTTACTTAAAGATTTATACTTAAAGAACATAATCATTGTATAGTGGAAGAGGACAACAACCTTAATTTTACAAAAGATGAGAAAGATATTTCGGATCTTTCCTTGTACAATGCTTATCTTATGGTCTATGCTAAATACTTAGAGGTTATTTTCTTTTCCTATCTGTGCATCTATAAATTGAGGCTTCTAGAAACACATTTGGGTCATTGAAAATCATTTGTATTTCTCCTTCCAAAATGAAATGGAAGTTTCCCCTTTTAATAAAGAGCTTCTGTTTGTGCATTTAACATCAAGGAGTCAAGGCTTATGAGCTTTCTAAAACCAATTCTAACTCATCCTTCTCTATAAAATTTTCCAGATGGTTCATGAGGACATACATAGTCCCTCCACGCCACTCATACTGTCAAAGTGTTACAAGATCCAAAGCTTCTGCATCTTCCTTTGATGCAGAGGCTGCTCTGGGAAATAGATTACAAAACTGAATTAATAAACTAGAAAATGTCAGGGTGTTTAAAAGCCTCCTCAGTTGAGAAAAATTGAATGATATCATGGTAAGCTCTCAAACCAAACCCTCGTCTCCAGGTTCTTGGATATTCAATCTTCGATAGGTTCCCTATACAGATAGGCTAAAAAAAATTGAAGAAAACAAGAGCTGCATGACTTATTCTCTCTTCCGTGACTCTATTATATCTGGACTACTGTTATGTAAACAAAAATGTCATTGCTGTTTTCATGTATCCTATCATCTATGAATAGGATTCCACAACTTTTTTCCTCTCTTAAACCATATCTACATGGAAAATATACACTACTCTGATGTAAACAAAAAATGTTATTTTTGCTTTCATCTACTTTATGACAACGAGGACTTATTCCCTCCTCTCTAACTCTTTATCTGTATGGAAAATATGCATTATTTTCTTATAAACAAAATATATGATTGTTACTTTCATCTATACCATGATTCATAAAGTATCTTCCAACAAAAAAACGTGTCATATGCATTATAAGATAAAACATTTACAGCTAAATCAACTGATTTCGAGTCTCTAGGACTTAGAGAAGAATGTTGTGGTGCTCTAGGACATGTTATTACATGTGCATAATTGTCCTTTGTGGTGATTTGAACTTGGATCACTCTTTTTACAAATGCACTTTTTTTTACCATTGCACCACAACCATTTGGACAACACAGTGCTCCTTATTGATACCATAGATATGTCCATTTCCCAGCCAGGTAGATTGATACTTAGATCTTGTGTTACTTCGACCGAGGAAGACTGGAATCATATATCTCAGGCCTTCATGTTGAGGCATTACACCATATGTTTGTTGTTGGCAAGGAACAAGGCTTAAAATCCAATCTATATTTATTCCAGTACTTGAGTTCAAGCTCAGCTGTGAATTTCTCCAACAGTGGATATGCACCAGTTGTTACAGACAATTCTGTCACCTGGGCAGTACACCTAACTACGGAAGGAATCACCTCAGGCCTATGAACTTTAAAAGTTCCATAGTCTCGCCTCTACCTACCCAGCATGAGAGTTTGCCCTGTAATAGAATACCTTACCACATGATAGCATAAATGTAAATTTAAATAACCTCTTTGTTATAAGCTAATAAGTCGCAATCTTTGTGACTAAAGACAATTGTATATTCGATCTGTCCAGCCATGCTAACCCTAGATGCCACAAGGGCACAAGTAGATAGAAACTGTCACGGCAGTTAACTATAAGAAATTTTGCAGGTAGTTACACTTTTTGTATGGCTTTTATGTACGCATCTTCTTGTATTTGACAATAAACTAAAACATTAGTAGAACCCAGTCACCAGGAAACTTAGAACCACGTCTCCTAGTAACTATATTTAAAGGTGATTTAGCAGTAACCTAATTCATTTACTCCTATACCCTATTTCAAAGTGACGTCTTGTACCCTAGGGCCTATCCCAGGTCTACAGAAAAACTTTAGGGGTGAGATGGAGGGAAGTAGAACAGGAAAACCTGTATGAAAAGAGCAGCAGCAAGAACTTTGCAATTGATTTGTCCCTAAGCATGCTGTCACTAAAGGAGGACGTAAGAGTCTTTTCTACCGCCTAAATAATAAAAACACAGTAATGCATGCAACTCCAGACAAAACAGAAAACAATGGAACAAATAAAAATTGTTTCAATCCCCTGTTTTTACGATTGTCATTTTCCTGTTTTCCCCTTTCATTGAAGCTGCATTAGTTTTCCTTTTATCTGTATTTGTTCTACCAAAAGCTGTACTGCAAGGTATAAGGGCTATTTTTTTTATTTTTTAAAACCAATTGGCTAATTTTTGACAAGTTTCTAAATTGCAGATTCTCCAATAAACAGAAAAATTCAATGAAATAGGATATTGAAGGCTGAATTAGTGTATCATATTAGGCCAAAAGGCCTAAGAAAGAACCAAAACACACTCTAAAGTCTATCATACTAGGTCAAAAGGCTTAGTAAAGTCCCAAAGGGCTAATCTTACAACAAGCACATTTTTTGAAAATTATTAGCCAATTTTTCTAATAATATGTACATACCGTTGTGAAATTCGCCAAAAATACACCTATTATTAGTAAATTCTTTAAATTTTCTATATTTACTTTAAAAATTAGCCTACAATTAGATGCTTATATTATCCCTGCTGTACCGCAGAGATTCAAGGGAGAAACAGATCAATACTAAACATATCAAAACAGTGCCTGTTGGATGAGAAATCCAACCTAATTATTAAAATCCTTTTACAAAATGGATTTAGAAACAGATCATGATGGGTTAGGCCCAGCTGTCACGAAATCATTACAGTAATGAACAAGATTCACCCTAAACCAGTATACTCTCTACATATCCATATGTGTCTCCAAACCAAACTAGTACTATTTCTTGAGGATGAGGGGGCCTACATTGTCACCGGTTTCCTTATTGTGCTTGGCATGGCTTCCATCACAGAGAGGAAATGTTCCAGATCTCCAGCACCTAAATTCAACGCACTCAAATATTAACAAATCCACCATATTTTGTGGAAAATGAGAGAATGAGGAAGAGTTTACCTGCAATAGGCCGTAACTGGCTTAGAGAGATCGGCTACTGGAACATTGTCTACCACTTTGGGCTCCTCCTTTCTTATGGATGGGTTTATTGGAGTGCTCTGGGCTCTTGTAACATTGAGAGTGGTCCTTCGGGGGATCCTGATGCGAGAAATAGAAGTCAACTGCAATGGCCTTCCGATGAAGGGCTTGGCGTAACAACCGTTAGCAGTGCAGGGCGCCAGCATGGCCATTGTTGTGAGAGATTGGGCAAGCTGTGTGTCGACCACAGGCGGATGGTTGTCTTATCTTGTGGGCGGCACACGCTTCCCATTCGCAGCGCCGAATTGTGTCCTGAGAATATGCGAATGTGTCTGGTGATGACGTGTGCCCTTTACAAACGCAAAGTTTGAGATGGATTTATGAGGGGAAAGGACCTTACTAGATTTGAAGAGAGATCAAATAATTCATTCTTATTAGATTTTATAACCTAGCAAGCATAAGCATCAATCTACAAGAGCATAAAACACATAAAGGAGAAGAAAACTCACAGATGATGAAAATGGATTATAGTTTTATAAAATAAATACCAATTTTAGCGAAGCACTTATTTCACATGGAGTACTAACTCCAACTAGCTAAGCACCAACTCAGCTAGGCTTTAGTAAGCACTTATTTTCAAGGAGGCACCAACCTCCTAGATGACTCATCACCAACTCAGCCACCTGAAACATTTGATCACCTTCAGAACACTTTGTTGTTCATACAACAGATGATGATCTTCTTCCTCAGCTCTCTGCACACTTCTATCCCTTTCAAACTGACATCTAGCCTTCTTCGCTCAACTAGCCCTCTTCATGTCTTGATTTGGTCGAATGACCTTGATCCTCATATGCAGACCTCTTGTGTGATATTCATGACACCCCTCTGATGATCTACAAGACCTTCTTTTACTTACAAATGTTCTATTTCATTCGCTTGTTCTCCACACACACAAATAGGCCTAAAACTACCTAGTATTCATACAAGTCACTTGATCATATCCTTCTTAGTCAAACACACACTCCAAACCTCTTAGGTTGGCCATGTAATAGATCTTAAGACATCTCATAGACATGAATCGAACGTGGTTTGAGTCCCTTTAGGTCTGACCCACTTCAATTAGGCCTTATCTCTCCTTTAGGTCTCATGGAAATCTAATCCAATTAGGCCTACTTAGCACACATTAACCTTTGATCTTCTTAAAACACTTTCAAACTTCAAACACGGCATGAATACTTCATATGCCACTCAAATAGACCTTAACCAATTTCACTTAGGTCTATAACACCTTTTAGGTCCAACCATCACTTGAACCCCTTCTCAAAACCTTGTTCACAATAGGTCTGTGCATACACAGAAAATTTATTTTGAACAACTAAAACATAAACTCAATTTTGCCGAACAACCATGGCAAAAAATCATGTATTTAAAAACATCATGACCTTAGGGTCATCACAAACTTCATAAGATGCTTCAACTCAAGGTATACAGGCTCAAAATCTTCTCTATAAGTAGCCCACTCAGAACTGCCAACTAGCCTCAAAACACAATCAAAGAAACATGAACTTCTGACACCTAATTGAACATACTCAAGGGGTTTCAATGTATGAACATGATCTTATAACATCTTTAAAACAATCTCAAACAAACAGATCATAAGATCTAATGGAAACTATTGGTCTTACAGACCAATCTATTGACTTTCTCTCTCACAGTCTTTACTCAACTAGACAAGTCATTTTAGCTTCAATGTTCCAACCTCTTACATTGACTGTCAAATCTTCTATAAAGCATGGATAGGACATTGAAGTCCCAAACAACACCACCATGCACTTAGATCCATCACTCTTTCATGAAATCATACCAAAAGCCAGCTTTTCATACTGCTTGGGTTTTGTACTGTTTTTCTTTATTACGCTTGTTAGCGATTGGCCAACTTGGATCACCAAATTTGCACACCTAAGATCTGGAACCTGATCATAAATCATTATGAACATCTAATACAGGTCTCAAGCTGCATCCTTTATCCATTTAACAACTTTGACTTGGTCAACTCTAACTACTACAATAAATCTTTGAGAAACAAGGCCTTTTATGTAGGGTCTACTCACTCACCTGAAAAACCAATCACATCTGGATGTGCAAGAGAGAGTTGACTACAACCTCCAATCACTTGTCTATCCATATCAAACTATTATGGGCACTTTTGATTAACTTCTTTCATATCGAGTTACTATTGGGGTTCTTTGAAGGTTTAAACCATCTTACAGTCTTAACGATCATTCATAAAGCTTAGTCCCTTATTCCAAAAAATAATGCTTAGAAATTTGAGCTAGGACCCTTCTCCATTTACCATGAATAGCTTAGGTCCTCATGCAGATGTTGTACGTGCCAATGAGTACTTGAAAAACCTTCTCATGTAGACAGTTCTTCACCATGTGCACTTGAGAGACCTTAAGACACTTTTTTAAGCCTTTTCTTGCAAACCATGACCTGAAACTTCATGCACACACGTAAAATAACTTGACTCACCTTTGTCAATACTCACCTACTCACCCATGCCTTGGAAACTGATCCTGATACCCCATCTAGCTACCATCTCTCTCTTTGTTTTCTAGCCTTTGACCTGCAAGTCTCATTTGGCCTTCAAACTGACCTTCTAGCCACTGTTCAAATTCTTAGCACCTTATGTACATGCCATGCAATCTCCTATCATGATTGAATACTATCAAAAATTCTTCATATGTCTTGTCAATAGCGTATGATGCCTCATTAGGCCAAGTAGGGTCTAGAACTAGTCTAGCCACAAACCAGGATTAAAGTATTTACCCCTATAGGCTTTACTTTGAAACTCTTATAAGTGCTCCAATACCTCTTATGTATGCTCAAGCAACCTTATACAAACACTCTTCTTTAGAGCTTCAACAGAACATCTTTATAGCTTCAACAGAGCATCTTTAGAGCTGCTTACGTAGATCTTCGAAGCTTGACTAAGGATCTTCGTAGCTCACTCAGAACATCTTCAAAGTTGCATACACAAGTCTTCAAATCTCAACTAAGGAAATTCATAGCTCACTCATTTCACCATGCTACCTACAACCTACACATACCTTCTCATAAGGTCTAGATAAGGATTTACTGACACCCTGACCTATACTCACTCATGTTGATCTCAATGATATCATCGATACTCTTCAAACAATACTCTTACATCACTGTTCATAACACTCACTATGCTGGCATAAGAACTCATCATACACATACCTCAAAGCTTACTTGATCATGCAACTTCACAAGAAATTTTGACATCAATGACAACATCAATGCCAAAACTCAACAATCAATGACAATGCTCAACAATCTCTCCCTTTGTCATTGATTGCAAACACACTTAGAAAACTATGGAAACCACTCTTGATGGCAACCATCTCACATATCTGGCTCTTGCCTTTTCTCACCCTTTTTGATCTTTCTCCCATTTTTACATTAATGACAAAGAGTCACTTGCAACTATTGGAATCACACATTCTCCCCTTGAGTTGATACTATCTCTTAGAGACACTAGATGACACACAATCTTCAAAAACTATGGTAACCACCCATGCCAACCACTCTTAGAAACTTCTCTCAATCAAGTCACTTCTCCCAATTCTAAACTATCTTCCCTTTTCAAATCATTCTCCCAGCTTCTTTGTCATGATTAAAGAAGATCAAACTCTTGATCACACACTGGGTTACCACACTCTGGACACGAACTACAGAATTAGGGAATCCTCCTTTGTCTTCATAGCTCAACACATGAGTCAGTAGGACTCTTAAACCATCATCATCTTCCTTTAAGCATCTTGACACCAATACCCCTTCTTAACATAGATCAAGCTCAACTACTCATACAAACAAATATCAAAAGCTCGCTTCTCATATACAAATTGACTACACTTTGACCTCAGATATTTGATAACAACCTTAGATCTCTCATCATGTTGCCTTTTACACTTCAAACCACAAAGTTACCAACATAGGAATGGATAATATCCATCTTCATCTCCTTGCTTAAAACACAGACAACCTGGAATCTTCTCAAGATGAAACTTTCTTTGACTGTAACCTCGTGCTTCTACTGATAGAAGAATGTCTTGATGAATCCTACTAAAGCCACCCATTTTCATAGGGTACTAAAACACCATGAACTTAGGATATTCCCAGATCTCCATACTGTCACAAGACTGAATATTCTTCAATGTCTATCTAAGCTTGATTGGCACTATAGGTTTGATCTCATCATCAACCATTTGATCATCAATGTGAACTGATAGTAGACATTCTTGACTTGATTTCACACTTGAGGCATGCTCTATCTCAATAAGCAGTCGACTTGAGCTTGTAGACTAATCATGACTTATCTTTACTACCTTTGGTTTCCATGCATTCATTTATCTTCTTTCTTGTACTCTAAGGGATTCAAATTTTCTATTTTGACTTGATGACCTTCTAACTCTATTAGGATAGAATCTTGCAATGTGTTCTACATTATGATAGCTGTAACAAATCATCTTATACATACTATTTGACTGATGTGAATTGTGACTCCTTCTATAGTTCCATGAGTACTCATTCTTGGAGGGTCTTCTACATTCTCTTGCTCTATGACCAAATTGACTACATATAAAATAATAACAATTGAAAGAATAGCATACCTTATAGCATTAGGTTGTTTGATAGTTCTTTTCATGTTGACCTTTTTATCTTCAATGGTCTTCTCCTTGACTAGAGGTGCCTCCTTTTGGTCTTCTTTGAAACCAAGACCTGTATTGTCACTTGTAGGCTTTTGGCTACTTAAGATATCATCTAGAGCCTCAATAATCTTTTCAAACTTCACAAAGCTCTTCACCTTGATAGATGCTTGATCCAACTCAGCCTTCAGAGATTCTACTTCAGTTTCATACCTGATGCATTCTTCCTCTTTAACCTTCAGGTTTGCATTGACTATCTCTATTATGCCTCAACTTGATTGATGATATCATTATACTCCTTGGAGGTGTTACTCAATTTCTCCTCAAACAGATCAATCTACACCTCATAGTCCTTAACTAATGATCTTCATTTGTGATTCTTTCTTCTTTGAAACTTTAACTCTTTTAGGGAACTTACCAACTCTACCTCAAGATTCACTTATGTTTCTTCTTCATATGATTCTATATCAATAATAAGACCTTTCCCACTTGAGCAACCCTCATTGTCTGATTCTATGGCCATGAATAAGGTTTCATTATTGTCATATTCAGGTTCATTTCTATCATCATCACTGTTAGATGTGCTTGAATCACTTACATTAGATGAGTTGTCTTCTTTGGTATAGAAACTCTTCTTATTTTTGAATAACCCTTTCCTACCTTCATTCTTCTTGAAATCTCTCTTGTTCTTGTCAGACTTATAAGCCTTTCTAGCATCTCCATGATGTTCATCACATTCTTCATTATGCTCAAATTTATCCTTGTTAGGACACTTGGATGCAAAGCGACCAATCTTGCCATAGATGAAACATTTGAAGGGTAACTTACCCTTATACTTCCCTGAGCCAAACCTCAACTGCCTATCAAACATAGCTATGAGTTCATCATCATCAATATTTGAATATACCTCATCCTTGACCTTCTTGGCCTTTGACTTATTTTCAACTTTTAAAGTTACTTCCTATTATGACGTTTATCTGCACCCTTGGAGAGAGTTCTTCAGGGTCCCTTTGACTAAACCATGATATTGGGACAACCCCAAACTGTGGGTAACCTATGATGGGACTAAAATTTTGGAGAAGGTCGACTTCCTCATGATGGATCACATAAACTAATGCTATCATAGGGAAAAGGGCTAGACAGGGGGAAGGGATCTTAAGAAGGCTAAAAGTTGATGTACCAAATAGAAATGGGAAGCTTCCATAAGCTTGAACCCACACTAGATCTGCAAAAGACAATGCTAGCTCACATAACCTCATAATCTAGTTTAGTGCATAAGTGTTTCATGGACTAGGTTCAGGCATAACACTAATCCAGACCTGCAAACAACTTGAAAACACCTTAAAAGAGGTCAGAAATGAGGACAATGGACGAGAAAGATCCTCCTTCACTATGTCATCATGCACAACTCACTCAACACAGATCCAAGGCAAAATATAGGTAAATAAAGTCTTTTATTGCATCAAAAGGTAGTTATTACAAATGCTTGATAGAGTTTAGCCTAATCAAGATGAGAATATTTTACAATATCTCAG
Source organism: Torreya grandis (assembly GCA_037957365.1). Lineage (NCBI taxonomy): Eukaryota > Viridiplantae > Streptophyta > Pinopsida > Cupressales > Taxaceae > Torreya > Torreya grandis. The sequence goes on along the minus strand of JARHVA010002758.1, from coordinate 1,069,500 downwards.
AGAGTCCCCTGCTCGTCAAACTCAAAGAGTCCTTGTGGGAAACCAAAATCAGAGAGAGAGAGAGAATGGAAAGAATGGGGTGATATAGAGAAAGGGAGAAGAGAGAAGAGGGAGCACATTAACCAAGAATAATCAATGAGTTGTCACCTTTCAATGAATGCTCCACCACACTTTAGTCTAATCAGGCTTGATCCTTCATCAATAAATTAGCTTGCATTAACTCGAAAAGTCTTCCAACTCTCTCATTAGCTAAGAAATATGCACTAGAAGACAAGAGTTTGTTTTGTAGATGATGAATCATGATCCTTTCAAGGAAGAAGATCCTTAAGATCTGAATAGTATTGAATGCTCCAATTGCTTCTCTAACCACCAGATCTCCATCTTGGGACTCTACTCCATCTTCCACTTGACTTGTTCACAAGGACAAAATCCTCACATCTTGAATCCGATAGAGCCATGCTATGTCTATTTTGAGTGGTGTAAGTACCTGCTTGTTGAGGTTGTGACTATATTGGAAGATGAGACACTCCTTCATAATCACATGTTTGCCCCTAACCCTGATCACAAGTTTGTTATAGATGAAAACCAATCTCATTTATTGGTTTTCCTATAGTTATCCTATCAATGAAAAACCTATAGGCCACGTACCTTTGTTCTTGATCTCTATTAGGCCTAGAAAGACCTATTTTTGTCTCTAAGCATTTATGGAAGCCGAGAACTCATTATTTGCACAAATATTCTTTAACGACCAATGATCATAGTCACAAATCAATACTACAACCCCAAAAAATGGCCCCTATAAGTTCTAAATCTTTAAACCAGAGGTCTAGACTGTGCTTTAATGGTGATGAAATTTTATCATTGACAACCCCTGACTGTATGACTGTGTCTTCTTGATAGTAATCGACTGAGCTCTAATGGTGGCATAGCCCTTTGAGATATTTTCTCTAGTTTGACCTAAGTCAAATTTGACCTTTGTTTGAATTCCCTAGAGTTTACCTTTTAATAATGGCCATCGATCTTGATTTGGGCCTTCTCAAATTGTGCCATCTATAAGCTCTTCATTCATTCTTAAGATCATGTTGTCAGCTCTTTGACTCCGTGACCTCATGTGCATTGTATATCTCCATTTGCATGAATTGAATGTGAGCCATATATCTCCTGCCAATTTAACATGCTTAAGACACTTGTCACCCATCCATTTTCTCTTAGGATTTGTTGACCTTTTGACCCATTGCTTGTTATTAGATCTATTTTGTACGATGGATCATGCACCATCGATCAGCTTGGACCCACTGTCTCTATAAGGGTACCTAAGATCTTGACACTTATCAGCTTTGTGCTTATGCTAGCCATTTGACTTGATGCTCACCATTGATCTTCGATCGCATGATTAAATATGCATCATAGATTTGTTTGGGCCCACTGACATCGTTGATCACCTGCTCATCGTTGGATCTTGACTTGAGCTCCTGTGATCTTAACACTTGTTATCTCTATGTTGAACCTTGGAACATTTGAATTTAAATGACTATTTGTCACAACTTTAACTTGATGTCCCTATGAACATCTCATTCTGCAAGTCTAACTTTGAAATTTTATATCTTGAGATAGCAATCTCATCAAGACACCAAATTTACAAAGTATGATCTTGGCACAAAGAACTTCATGTCCATGCAATATTTTGTCCAGAGAGACTACCCAAGTGCATTTATTAAATGTGCAATCAGATTGACCTATTTATTTCTGCATGATGTGTTGATGATGATGTGGCTCCTTTATGCTTGTGCAAGAACTTTCAAGGCTCAAAATTAGTTTATGAGACCTATGAAACTTGATTCATGTTCATGAAGATCATGATCACCATGAGAACCTACTTTTTCAAATTTTGACAAACTACACTTTAAGTTTACTTAAAGTGTTTCAAAAGCTTTGCAAGCTATATGTGATCTTTGGACCACTCATTCCATCCAAAACTCTATTTAGCTCATCCATCCAGGTAGAAGCTTTGTATGTGGGCCAAAATTGATCAACATTTCTGGTGACATCCTAGGGTTTCATGCCTTCTATGTAATAGATGGGTTGCCTTGTTTGATCCATTGGGCATGGAGTCACAAGTCTTTGAATTTAGATGATCTAAAAATGATACAAGACTGCCCCTTTTCTAAAAGACTTCCTCTTGAGACAACAAGGACCAAAAACAAAACAATAGAAAAGTGCCCAAGGCACTTTGGAAAAGGAAACATGCAACAGGAGAGGAAACTAACCTAAACAAAGCAAGGGCAACTAACCTACTAAACTAAAGTGCACACAAACACTTAAAAAAAAGCATGAAATCTACTCTAATATATAAAATATTGTACATTAATTTACAAGCACCTCCCTCCTAGGTCAAATGGAAAACTTTGAGTATCATTCACTTGTAACAAACCAAGATGAAAAATACCTTACTTTGGAGGTACCAGATGTAGACACTAGAAAACTACACATGATGGTTCTAGTTGTCGAAATGCCTTAGACCTCTATCGGGCCTTGAGTCTAGTTAACCACCTAGTTAGCTAATTCATTAAATTACTAACTTGAACCTTTAAACACCCCTTTTAACCCCCACTTTGAATATTTTTACCTTTGGCACTCGATTGCTGACAGTTAGCCTAACCATCAACAGTTAGCCTGACTATCACTGATCAGGTCCTCACCTCCTCAACCTCTTAACACATCACCAACTGTGTATGAGATAATGAGGCATCATTTAATAGATTTGCCTTATATGGTGCTAATTAAATTCCAGGCATCATGATCAATAACTTCACCCTCTAGGGAACCTTCCATCCTCCATCTCTCTTTGCCTATAAAAGGAGGGGAGTGGGAGGTGAAAAGGATCAATCACAAGAGTTATCAAGCATACAGGTATTCAAGCTCTCCAACATCCAGTCTTCTTCCAGAAACTTAGCATCATGAAAATAGATCTGAACCTCTGTTGAATTTGCTTTTGAGGCCAAAGTACCATTACTTTGAAAAAATTGCTTCAACCTTCAACCATCAACCAAATAGCAAGCTATAGGTATATCAATACTTTAGCATTGTTATTTCAGATTTCTAACCTCCTTGACCTAATCAGACATGTCTACACCCTATTCCCTCTCTATCAGATCCTTAACAGAACCCCCATTTGACCATCTACCTATTTGTAAACTTCTCTTTTAGTGACCTTAAAAAACACATAAGCAATTGCCGATGGTTAGCACAATCACCGATGGTCACCTCCAATCATCGACAATCACCCAACTACTGATGGTTAGCTTAACCATCAATGGTTCACCCAACTAATGATAGTCATTATGACAAAAAATAAAAGTAAGTTTTTTTTCAACCCCTTAACCCCAACCAAACCTAACTTTCTATGTTCTTACCTATTCATAGACCTTTTTTGATTTTCTGAGCCTGACTTTACCCATTTTAGCATGAGTATTGATCAACTTTTGGTATATTTAGTCATTTTATTCAAACAAACATTCTACTTTATTCTTGTATTGTATTTCATTTATCTATGCAATTACATTACTTTTATCACTTCCAACTTGATTGTTATCAATAATGGATTGACAACCTCCTAGCAAATGTATGCTTCTTGGATCTAGCTCACGCTAGGCAATACACTCAACTATTTTGCTAATAACCCCCTTTATTAGTGTGTTCTTATTTGTAGGTTATTCCTTCCTAGCCAAAGAGGAGTTCTCCATCATCGTCTAGATTAGGTATGCATCACCAACCAGGTATTTCTACCATACCCTTATTACTAGTTTCTTATCTTCTACCAAAATTAAGAAATGAGTAAAAATTAAGAGAAATTATTTTGGAACACCCGATGGGACCCTAGCATCATCTTTGTTCCCTTTCTTTCTTCCTTTATTCTATGCTCATCGAATGAAATCTGAAATTTCTTTTGGCATAAAATAAACCCATTGCATTACATTGATTGTTTGCTTGCTTTAGTTCATCTAGTAACTTAAAGGCAAAGTAATTAATCATAGTTTTCAATCTTGTTATCACACACTTATCCAAACCACATAATCAATAAACACATCAAAACAAACTTGAGACAAGGCCCAACTAGGATTTCATCACCTAGTGATCAACCTCACCCTTTCTCAAGAATCCTACTTGGAGGTCATTACCAAGGGGAGAACCAACTCAGCTCTCTGGTTGAGTATAAACTCTAAAATTTAGTATATCTTGGCTAAACACCCAACACCCTTATTGCTACGATGTGTGAAGTAAGGGGGTAGGCCTTAATACCAAGCCATGTACTGAAGATCAACACAGATTTATCTCTTGAGCACCTAAACACAACCTAAAACCAACCTTAGACTTCCTCTTTCGTACCTAATCTACAAGCCCAATTTCTTCTCCACACTTCCTAAGGCATAAGACAAAAGCAATCTAAAAATAATCCTAAGTTTAAACACACTTTTAGTGTATGTTTGGATTTCCTTGAATTCTTTTCTTTTTGCTTGAGGTGTTAGTTTTTGTCATTCCTTCCTTATTTTTCTCACATGGTCTTTACTAGACAACAGTTGAGAAATCAAACCAACCAAGGACCACCTTTCTCATCCTCCTCCTCCTCTATGAAGTATACTTTAGATGCTAAGGCTTCTCCTCCTCATTCTCCCCCTCCTACCATGCCTTGAATAGTTGTTGAGGGTGATGCAAATTTTGCCACATTCCTTGATAACAACCCCATAGCCCTCTGGCACTACCTTAATACCTTATCTCACCGCACCCCTATTGTTTTGATTCCTCCCATGGATCCACCTTTTGGTATGCCTCCTCCCCTTATGGTTGGTATTACCTCCAACCAACCTTTGATTATCCAAGCCTCTTCTACCAATGTCCCATCCACTACCACCACTGAAACTCAATCCAACATTCCAACCTATAACCAAACCCCTCCCACACCAACCAACACCTCCACCATAGGGGGAACCTTATCTCTTGTTACCTATACCCCACCTACCAGGGGGATATATTTTACCCCTATTTCCACTATTCCTTTTACCACCAACCAACCCATCTCTACCCCTCTTCAAAATTTGGTACTATCCATACCTCCTACCCTTCCACCTATTAGCATTAGAGTCACCACCTAACCTCAACCTACCACTTCAACCATACCTCCAAACCAACCATTGTCCATCCCTCAATAAACACCCATGACATCTTACCAATATGTTCGTAATTCACAAGGATACATACCACCTTCTACCCAACCTTTTGTCCCCACGTACCAATATGGGGCATCATCCCAACCTTCCATGGCCACATACCAATATGTGACATCTTCTCAACCTCCCACCTCTTATTCATACATTGCAACAACCCAACCTCAACTGAACCTACTACCCAACTATGGAGATCCTCAACCTCAAATGGATTTAGTTAAAATGTTAATGGATAAAATGTCCAATCTTGAATCATCTATTTTTAGAGCTCATAACCTTCTATCTTATGATCAAATATACAATGAGCTCATTCATCCATATGTTCCTATCCAACCTTATCCTCCTCAATGGGATCTACCTAAGTTTTCCAAGTTCCAAGGCAAGGAGGATCCTCCCCCAACAACATTTGAGAGCATTCCACCATTCTTGCTATTTGATTGCATATGATGATGCTCTCCTCCTTTGTACCTTTCCCATGTCCCTATTTGGACTAGTCTTGGATTGGTATAGTGCTCTTACCAAGCACTCCATCTTCTCCTTTTCTCTACTAACACAAATTTTTTTAGATCACTTTTCAGTTAATATATCTAAAAAGGTTTCCATTACTGACCTCTATTAGATTAGGTAATTCAATGATGAATTGATTGCCAATTTTGTATCTAGATGGAGAGGTCTCATTAATCAAATCTCTTTCTTATTACCCCAAATTGAACTGATTGAACTCTTTTCTCAAGGTGTGCTAAGCATATTGCTCTAACTCGTCAGATTTAGACTTTTAAAACCTTTGATGAGGAATTTACCATGGCACGTAAACTTGAAATTAGAGCAATTGATGAGGGAAAATTGAAACTAGGAAACAAGAATTCTAGCTTTAAATCTAATGAACCTTATTCAACCAAAACCATCAATCCATCCAACCATCCCAACACCAAGACAAAGTCAACTTCAAACATAGTTGTCTTAAAATCCGCTCCACCTCCAATTATCAACCAACTTAATCAAACCAATTCTTCCAACCTATCAAACTGACAAACTCACAACCAAAACCAAACCACTCCGAGGCAATATACTCCCATAGGGGAATTATATGCTTTAGTTTTGGATAAACTTCTTAAAGCTAACCGCATCCAACTTTCACCTATCAAACTACACTAACAATTTGATGCCTCTTGCCCCACACCTAGATGGTACAATGAAAATGATCTATGTGTCTTCCATCACGTTATTAGACATGATGTTAGTAGGTGCCATACCTTTAAAACTATAGTCCAAAACATGATCGACAAGGGTGAACTTGCATTAGATAATCCCAACGCACCTCCAAACCAATCATTATACATCTTTTGGAAACTTTTTTCTAACCATGCACCTTCCACCAATCATGATAATAGCCAACTGGAATCATCTCATGCTTGTGAGGTACACACGGTTAATGTTGTTACCTTTGAACCTATTATTGAGGAAACCATTACCTCAACTTCCTCTTCTTCCACCTCACTTATTGAAGTGGTGGAATCTTCTTCTATTCCTTTGGACAACCAAACAAAAGAAGAAACCCCCTCTTTCAATTGAAGAAACCATTGACCCAACCACCTCTCCTTTGATATAAATACCAAAGGAAGCAACCATTACATCAACCACTCCTTCCTCCAATCCCATTATGGAAGTGGTGGAATCAATTCCCTTTTCTTTGGACATCCAAACAAATGAAGCAACCATCCCCCTTTTTTCATTTGAACAAACCACACCCTCCTTGCCTACCATAGAACCAACCACTCCTTTGGAAAGCACTCCAAAGGAAGAGATCATCTCCTCTATTCTTTCCCTAGAGATACCACCTTCCTCAACCATCGAACCTTATATCCAAGACAAAAGTGAAGAAACCAATCCCTCACCTCAACCTATGGGTTTAATATTTGAAACCAATAACCAAGGAATCAAACCCATCTACAAACCTTTTTCTAGATTGGTCCAAAAGCTAGAGTTTACTTATCAACCCAATCTAGATAGGGCCACCTTTTGACACCATCTTGGGATATCTTACCAAAACAAACAAGAACCTTTAACCTCACTTACATCTACTCTTAAACCCATCATCACCTCAACCCCATCTTTAGATACTTCTTCTTCTAAAACCATAGGGGAATCATCCAACCCACCTCAATCTAAAATTTCTAAATCACCCTACATTTGTTTGATTAAACCCCTTAAGAATCTAGGAGTGCTTCCTACCCCTAACTTGAATCATCCATGTTTGAAGTTGGACTTAAACCCATCAAGTCCACTTAAGAAACCATTGACTAAACCTATCAAAAATGTGGAACCACCCAAACCATCTAAAACTAGACCCATACCACCCCTTTCTCTTTTACCTTCAATTTTAGTACCCCATTTATCTACTATCCCCATTACATATTCCTCCTCTAGAAAACCTTCTCCTTTTATTCTACCTACACCTACCTCCACCAAGACAACAAAATCCCCATCATTCTTGACTAACCTATCCACCTCTACCTTCCCACCTATCACCAAATCTACACCCTCCACCTCTAAATATTCCACCTTCAAACCAACCATAATTAAACAATCCTAACTGAGATCACCTACCAAAACCATCCCACCACCTCCAACTTCCATGATAAAGCCTACTCCCAAGAAGGCTCCCACTCTTCAAACCAAAAACCCAACACCCTCAACACCTTTGATCAAATCTTATTTGACCATCCTACAAAGGTTATTGCAAACCTCTTTTATAACCTTACCACCCATCAAACCTTTCAAACCTTCACATCTTAAACTAGCATGTTTCAATGATAATTTTATTTTCCTACACCATAGGACACCAGGACATGATACATAGAACTACAAAGCTCTCCAAATACTAGTCCATAACCTTTTGGATGAGGATGGTTTGTTATTAAATGAACCTCCTTTGAACCTGTAACCTACTCAAACACCAATCCAACCTACCCAACCACTAATCTAACCTACCCAACACTTACCTACTCCCCCACTCTCACCTAAAAGTGAGGAAGAATCAAAGCAACAATCCAAACCAACATTTCCTCTTATCCACACCATTCATATGGTTACCCGATCTCAGGCCCAATAAATGGATAAGGGAAAAGCTAAAGTATCCATACCATGGACATACCCATCAACCCCTCAACCTTCCAATAGAACCCAGACACCTTCACCATTACCTAAACCTAAAGCATCCATCTTGGGTGTATCCCCTTCCAACCCTTCTGAATCCATTCAATGTGTAGTGTTAAAATAACTTCACCAAACTCTGATGAAAATGAGATTATATGAATTAATCAACACCTCACCTCCTCACTGTCAAACATCGATAGAGATGTTACAATCCATAGAGGTTTAAACTAAATATCCTCAACCCCTTGTAGCCTTTGTCAAAGCCCTTCAACTTTTCACCTTAGTCACCTTTAAGGATTCTAAAATATCTTTTGTACATCCTGAGGATCTTGATCCTCCCCTCTTTATCATGGCATACATCAACCAAACCTGTATTAAGAGTGTGATTATTGATGGAAGTTCTAGCATCAACATTATCTCCTCCCATCCCTATGACCAACTTGATTAACCAAAGAACATCATATCTAAAACTACAATGGTTCTTCACTGTTTCAATGACACCATGGCCACTACCTTGGGGAAAGTTTTTCTCCATATTTGCTTTGGACCTCACACCATTCCAAAACTCTTTTACATTATAGAGGGTGAGTTCTAATATAAATTTTTACTTGGACACCCTTATATCCATGCTATGAGTTGTGTCCATTTCACTCTGCATCATTGCATCAAATTTGACCACAAAGGTTGCATCATCACCATGCCAATTGATCCTAGTCCCTTTACATCTTGAAATATGATGTACAAGCCTGATGATGTTCTTCTTACTCACCCATCCACCTCACCACCAACTACCAAAAAATCCACCCCTATAGTTGAGGAAGCTTCAACAAGCTCATCCATCTCTTATTTATAGATTGCCATAGAGGATCCCTTAGAACCCACATTCCAACATCTCTCGCTTGGGGAATACCATCTTCTAGCCTTGGATGCTTTCCCTACTCCTCAAGAGTATGGGAACCTCATCCATGACCCTAGTTATGACCCTAACATTATAAACAACATCCTTTTTGGGCCACCAAATCATCGAACCAATTTCATTTATGGGGGACTCAATCATCCACTTCTTGTTTTCATTACCACCCCTCATATCTGACCATTCACCTCTGACTTTTCCTACCTAAAAAAACTCACTTTTTCCAAAGCTTACCTTTACAAGTGTGCTTGAAAGGGGTTTATCCTTGGCCTTTATGAATAGGGACCTCACGAGCTACCCATTATCAAAACCCAAAAACCTCATAAGTTATTCGGCCTTAGGTTTGTACCACCAGACGAACCTGCATCACCTAAACCCATCGCCACCATTGATGAGGATGTACTATCCTCACCAACCCCATCTCCCTCAAAATTAGAGGATTCTAATATCATCCCATCTAATTTTTTTTAATCAATACCATTAGTTTTCCCCCCCTAACCTATCAAAAAGATGGTTGATCTAAAACCCTTCCTCTCATCCATCCTGAAATGGTAGCAAATGATTCTCCTAACATCAACACCATCCAATGTTAGGATGATGATTCAATTCTCACCTACCTTGGTGTGGGGGACTCTTCTATTGATAAATCTCTTCCTCCTGAGAACCAAACCATGTTGAATGAATCTAAGATTGATGTCAACTTGGGTACTCAGGATAACCCTCGCATCATCAAGATTGGACAATCCTTGAACCCCACAGAACAACAATATTACCCTTCCTTCCTTCATGGCCATAACATAGAATTGGATTGGTCTTATCAAGATATGCCTAGGATTGACCCTTCCATTGCTCTCCACAACATTGTCACACATCCTGATGCTAAGCCTATTCGGCAAAAGCATCATAGGATGCACCCTCACATTGGCCTCTTAGTCAAAGAGGAACTCCAATGCCTCTTATCTGTTGAATTTATCCAACCCATTGATTATCCATAATGGGTTTCTAACATCGTTCCCATTACCAAACCTATGGGGGGAATTTGCCTTTGTATTGACTTTCATGATGTCAACCTGACTTGCCTAAAATATGACTTTCCCTTGCCTAGTATTGACCAACTCGTTGATCTTACAGCTAGTCATGAGATGCTATCTCTCATGGATGGTTTCTTGGGTTACAATCAGATCTTGATTGCTCCCAAAGATCAACATAAAACCTCTTTCATCACTCCATAAGGAACCTTCTACTATAGAATCATTCCCTTTGGTTTAAATAACACTGGCGTAACCTACCAGCGTGCCATGACCTACATCTTCCATGACCTTATCCATAAAATTATAGAGGACTATGTGGATGACCTCCTTAGGAAATCCAAATATCACAAAGATCATCTAGATGTCTTCAAAATCATCTTTGAACGTCTTATCCATTTTCATGTCTACCTTAACCCCAAGAAATGTATTTTTGGGGTCCTTTCAGGAAAGTTCCTTGGATTTATTGTCTCCCTTCAAAGAATTGAAGTAGACCTAGCCAAAGTTAGATAAATTATTGAAATGCCACCTCTAACCCATCTTAAGCAACTCTGTATCTTGCAAGGGAAGCTCCAATCAATCCATCAGTTCATTTCTCAATTATCGAATAGATGTCAATCCTTTCACCATCTCCTTAAGAAAGACACCTCCTTTAAGTGGACTAAAGACTGGAAACAAGCCTTCAAGTCACTTAAAGAATACCTTCTTTCTTCACTGACCCCTCCTAAAGAGAATCAACCCTTTTACCTTTACCTCTCTGCCATTGACCATTATCTAGGGGCAATGCTCGCTCACCATAATGAACAAAACAAAGAGCAAGCCATCTACTACATAAGTTGAATGCTTATAGAGTATGAGACTCAATACTTCCATCTCGAGAAACTTTGCCTCACCCTCATCTTTGTAGCTTCCAAAATTCTCCATTACGTTCTTAATCATAAAACCTATGTCATCACTAACACTGACCCACTCAAGTACATGCACTCCAAACCATACCAAAACCAGCGTATGGCTAAGTGGCTCATGCTTTTATCTGAGTTTGGCCTTGAGTTCCTCTAGAAAAAGTCAATTAAAGGGAAAGTGATTGCTAATAAATTGGCTGAAGCTCTTCTACTAGATAACCAACCTCTTCCTCTTGTATTTCTAAATGAATCCATTGTGACTCTCTCTCAAGAGGACCCTACCTACTAAATGACCATGTTCTTTGATGACTCCAAATGCCAATGTGGTGGGGGTGCTAGAGTTATTCTCATTCCCCTTGATGGTGAACCTCTTCCCCTCTCCATCAAACTTGACTTTGAATGCACCAATAATGTAGCCAAGTATGAAGCCCTAGTAATATGTCTCCAAACTGCTCTAGCCTTAGGATTCAAGACAATCAACATCATTGGCGATTCCCAACTTGTGGTCAACTAGGTCAATAGATCTTACCAATGCAAAAATGATGTTTTGCTAAAGTACAATCAACTTGTGGACATACTCTTAGCATCATTCGATCATTACCTTATCCAATCTATTCCATAATCAAATAACAAGTTTGTCGATACAATGGCTTCCCTTTCTTCCCAAATCCCATCTTAACCTTCCAACTCTAAAATATTTATTACCATCCACTATTTTATCATCCCATCTTATATTCATTCTGACCTCCCTACCATTTTTTATGTAGAAATTTTGGTATCAGACATATGGTATGAACAAACATTTGCTAAAGTATAAACAACTTGTGGATGTACTCTTAGCATCATTCGATCATTAACTTATCCAATCTATTTCATGATCAACTATCAAGTTTACAGATACAATGGATTCCCTTGCTTCCCAAATCCCATATCAACCTTCCAACTCTAAACTCTTTGTTACCATTTACCATTTTATCACCCCATCTTATATTTATTCTGACCTCCCTACCATTTTTAATGTAGAAATTTCTCCATCAGACATATGTTATCATTCCTCTTAATCTCTATAGGAATTCTTGAAGAGCCTTTATTTAGAGTACCTCTCATTATACCATACTAGGGGGAATCCTTTACAAATGTGGCTTTGATGGCCTCCTTCTCCATTGTCTTCATAGTCATGAAGCTTCCCATGCCATCAAGGAAACACATGACAGAATCTATGGGTTACATTTTAGTGGTTTAGTTGTCACTAAGTGCATCCTTCGCCTTGGCTATTATTGGCCCACCATTAACCAAGATTATTGTGATTATGTAAAAAAGTGTATTAAATGTCAACAACACGCTAATTTACACCACACACCTACTCATGGCCTTCAAGTGTCTAAAGACTTTTGGCTATTCTCACAATGGGGCCTTGATCTTATCGAGGACATTGATCCTTGTTCATCATAATGCCACCAATCCATCATTACCACTATCAATTATTTCACCAAGTGAGTGGAAACCATTCCTCTCATCTCTACTAAAGTTGAGAAAATTGTCGACTTCATCAACCACCATATCATCTATCATTTTGATGTTCCCCATAAGATCATCACTAATAATGGTAAATATTTTAAGAGCAAGAAAGTTGAAGGTCTTTGCGATGAATTTGACATTAAGTTAAACTTCTCTTTACCTTACCATCCATAAGCAAATAGACAGGCAAAAGCCTCTAATAAAATCCTTAACAAAATGTTAACCAAAGTAGTCAGTGCTTCAGGTCGAGATTGGCACTTGCACATCCCTTTTGCTTTATGGGCCTATCATACTAGCATTTGAACCTCTACGGGTACTACCCCTTTATCTTTAATCTTTGAATTAGAGGCAATTTTGCCTCTTGAATTCCAAATTTCCTCTCTTTACATATCTTTGTAAGAGATTATTTTTGAGAACAACTATTTTCAAGAATAACTAGCATGACTTGAGCTACTTGATGAACATCACCTCATAGTGTTTAATCATCTTTATGTCTACCAACAGTGAATCAAGCATGCCTATAATAAACACCTAAAGGAACACGAATTCAATACCAGAGTCCTCATCTTAAAGGAAAACCAACATGTCACCAACATGGATAAAAGCAAAAGAGTCAAATTTACTTTCAATTGGCTTAGACCCTACATCATCACCCATAAGAATAAATCAGGAGCTTATCGTTTGTCCTCTTTCAAAGGTAAAATACAAACTTAGCCTCTTAATGCTTCGTATCTACGTCCTTTATTTTGTTAAAACAAGGATCAAACTCACCTTATGGTCTAACTTAAGCTCATCCCTTGACCTACAAAATTTTCACCTACATTCACCTATCCCTCTCCCTTTGAGGATGACCAATTACAATATATAACCATGTGATTATTCATCATAAACTTAGCCTAATCCTAAATATGGGTACCATAGCTCTACCCATGGCATGGTTCTCATGGATACTTTCCATCTCTAATCAGATGGAATCCCATGATCTTTTGTTCCTCAAACCATTCCTTTCACCTCCATTAACCTCTTTGTGTTAAAAGTTTTTCCCTCATAAAGGTAAACCTCTAATCTTAAATAGACTTGTCCATGTCTGAAACTATCAATCAATAATAATTTGGGATACCAAAATATCATTTGGGTCACATATTTCTAGCATTGAAGACTACTCCTTTGAAGGATGGTCATCCAAAACCCTCTTAATTACTTATAAGATAGACTGCTCCCTTGAAGGACAACTACCAAAATAAACAAACCCAAACTTTGACCACTCCCTTGAAGGATGGCTAAGTCAAATGAGCCAAAAGAAATCATTTTAACATTCCCACATTGATCATCTTACAAACTATCAAAAACAAAAACAATAAATAAAAAACCCAATATCAAAATTAGCTATCCCAAGAAGGCTACAATCAACTTTCATATCTAGCATTAGTAGACTTCTCGCATCGACCAGTCTACACCCAGCATTAAGACATGGACTTTTCTACTATGGTTATTAGGTCACATATAGAAGGGGAAAAACTAACCCACATAAGGTTACCTTACCTATCCACTCATTTACCTTTCACCTACCACCTATCTTCCCTTTATACCATCTTTTTAATCAAGGGATTTTGAGCTTACTTGACATGATTGTGATCAAGACACCTATTTATCAACCTAAGCTTTCTAATGCAAAGCATTTGAGTGGCTTGGTTTCCTTAAGCCAGTCTAACTTTGGGTTTCATGTCATCCTTTCCAATAAAAAAGTACCATGTTTCTTATTATTTACCCTCTTATCATTGGTTTATGCAGACATATGTCTCTTGATTCTCATCTCTTTTTCCTACATTTAGTTTGTTATCTAACTTATTTTATGTATGTTTATCTCCATAACATAAATCATAATCACACTACATCTCCATGATCATCAACAACAAACATCAATGATGAACACAACATTTTGAATTATATACATGAACCACAACATATATCTATCTATGATCAAAACATCATAAATAACATCACACATCATCTATTTCTATATAATATCATCATGTCCATCAAAAATAGTATATCTATGAACAAAGCATCATAAACCATGTCATCATTGTATTTACCATAAACATCACAACAATTCAAAACATCATCATATATCATTACATCATAAACATCATCAATAGCCATAATCAAATCATCCATCACATATCCATGATCCTATCTATGAACAAACATCATCGTATAACATAATAAAATCAACATATGCATTATGTCATATCCATCAATACAACATACATGAACACCTATAAACATCATCACATGCCTAAGCTAAAGAGCCCAAATATCATCTCATAAGCATAAAAAATCATAACAAGATTATCATAAACACCTGAGCATCAGAACATAATCAATATATACATCATGTCCATCAAATATAAATATAGGTAACAATGTATCAACCTCTCTCTCATATACATCTCACATCATCGACACGTAGGCTGATATCAAAATAAAAAACATATATATCATATAATATCATATATCAGGTCCCTAGGTCACCACTACCACTCACTCCTCCACCTGCACTACCATCTAGTGTTGCCCCCCCCCCCCAACCTACCTACCTACCTAACCCACTATAGAGGACCACTGTCTTAGAGCAACTATAGTCATGCCACCTACTAAACTAGCCATGTACTATCCATATAAAAGCTCTAATGGAAACTGTGCCAACACTATAGCCTCATAGTATCTCAACTCTTCAATCATAGCCAAGTATTGTGTCATCAAAATCATATCAGGTGGTCTTATTACACCGTTCCTACCCTTTATCTCAATGTATCTCTCTCTTGGGTCACTAAACCAAGAGAGATCCTTGCCTAATCTCACTCTCCTATCAATATGGCAACCTAACCTAGTAAGATGACAATTTAGCCCTATAGAGTGGCCACCTATCCCTATAACCCTATCATCTATGCCTAGGTAGCTACCAGTGTTACCTATACCTATCTATCCTAGCCACCACCTATATCGATTCCTCCACTGGATCTATATCCATGGCTTGATAGCTCCCATCACCCCATCCAAAATTGTTCACTACATATAGGCCCTGATAACACACTGCATATCTATCCACCACACCAGCATCATCTATCATTAATCTAGTCGATAGCTCCTCATGATCTAAAACTATGTCATATGGCTGTGGCTCTGAAAGTAAGAACTTAGCATCCTCCCTCCTATATCTCAAGAATGCTAATGGAATCCCATGCATGAGGCCAAACTACCTCCAAACTCGGCCAAATGGGATGAGCTTGGTCTCACCATCTTGCCTCCCATATATCCATCTCTAACGCTATAGTGATAGGGTCTGGTAACTATATTGGCCCCATCTTGACCAGCCCACATATGGCCTCCAAACAACATCACCCACAACCAGACCCTCCAATACATCTCAAAACTAATCAATATTTCTAGCACCACCGCCTACACCTGTTAATGCATAATCTCCTTGCCATCATAAGAAACTAACTATATATTCTATCAGAGTGTAGCCATCCCATGGTAGCCCCAGAGGTCTCAACACCTAAATGTACTTGTATGCCCAATAATGAAGCATAAACCCAATGTTGATCCCATATCGCCTATGTGCTCAAAAGGCCCAGAGCTCCATGTATATCTAGACCAATAATACTAGTGCCCACCTGAACACAGTCCTCCCTAACAACATCTCCACCAATACTCCTAATAAAAGATATGGAAATTGATCATTGCTCAAATTAGGAAAAGAAAAATATGACACTACCATCATCATCATCAATAAACATTGATCTCCTAGAGCCCTCTAGTATGGTGGCCCATAGCTAAAACCACCTGCATGATACCTAACATGGACCTAATCCACTCCATATACTAGATCCATGTGGTAATCCCTCTCCTTGATCTTGATATGGTAAATTAGCTACCCCCAAATGGGTAGCCATGTAATCTTATGAATATCCTCTAGTAGGATGCAAATCTCTCCAATCAATAGCAAAAATATGTTCATGGTTGGGTCCCATCTCTCGATGAGGGCCATAATCATGGCCGCATCCCATGGCAAGTGCTGATAATGTCTCATGGCCCCAAGGCCAACCTCCCCCATGTGCCTCCACTCATCATCAATCATCCCTTCACAAACCTCTGTAAAGATCTTAAGGACTCAATCCCTCATTTGGATCTAGTCATGGGTCTACAAAACCATAGTTAGCACATGTCACCATTACTCATCATCAAATCAAGCTCATTTATCAACCTACACTCAAGTATTTTTAACCTATTACCCCTAGCAATTAAATAAACATCTACCTTTATCCACACAAATTTCAACATCAAGACCAAAACCTAAACACTTCTATCACAAACAATCACCCTACTCGACATAACTTTCAACACTTGCCCTAACCTATCATACCAACACCTAACACTTCTATCACCTAAACTCTACCCACCGACCATATTAACATTTCAACCTATCAAACCTACATTTGAATACATTTCTCACCATTTATAACCATTAAATTCCCTTTTAAACACATTTTATACCATTTAAAGAACTTTACAAAACTTTTTTTTATCACTTTTAATTCAAACCTTACCCCAAAACCCTTCGACCATCGATGGTTAACTCAAACCATCAATGATCTTGTAACCCATTTTTCCCTTGGTGTTTGACCATTGATGGTCAAGATGACCATCCAGGTCAGGTCAAACCATCGATGGTCACTATGTGTGACTAATGACAGTAAAACCCTAAGCCTTTCCTACCTCAAAACAATAACCAAAATAATAAAAACAATAATCTAAACTACATATTTCTATCCTAAAACCCACCCCAACACAAAGCATCAATCAATTTTCAAAAGGACCCATTAATTTTCCTAATTCCCCCAAAACCCAAACGAGGGCATAACCCTACCTAAAAAAATCATAAAACCCTATCAAATTGATTTAAACCTACTTCAATCCACCTTCTATCATAATCAAATCAATTAAAATATCAATTTTAAAATGTCTCGTACCTCATCCTCAGTCACTATCGAGGTTAGAATCTATGTCTAGCTTCTTGATTGTGCCCTCATCCACCCTCCATCTTAGTTAACCTTGAACACATGCTCAACCAATCACCAACCTACACCTTAACACACTTGGTCAACTTGCCACAAAATGCCAACATACACAAGCACCAAAACACAAAATGCGAAGGTCAAACAGTCAAAATCAAAAATGATTTTTCATTCACTTTTTTATTTTTCACCTTTTTAGGGTTTCCCCTTAACTATCAATTGTAGGGTGATCATCGATGGTTGACCCTAGGAACCCCTGATCATTGAAGGTCAGGGTCCCCCACTTTTTTAATTTTTAAACACCCCACCTAGGTGCTAAAATTTAGAGATCACCCAGTCTCACTTAAACCAAAACTTAAACTTTTAGATATTACCCTTCTCCGACCAACTATTGGACCATGTCCACCTTGACATTGGTCATTTTGACCCAAATTGTTTACATGTTTTGCAACAACCTCACATTGGCCCTTTTGACCGCATTGACCATTTTTGCCATGTTGACCATTTGAATTTTGCATCACCTAGTGCATGACCAGACATTTTGTGTTTTTCAAGGGAGCACTTCCTACCTCAGATACCTATAAAAACACTAACCCTATTTAGGAGACTTGTAACATCACTCGATCAACTATGACCAATTTTATGGACTAGTTACCCTATCACTTGTTCTTCTAGTATTGACCTTATTTTTACCAACATTGGAAACCTTAGTTTGTGTGTGATCTTGACTATCACACTTAGTCATATTTTGTGTGCATTATTTGTGTTTCAAATGCCCAACCCTTTTTTCACCATATAATGACTCACCATATACTTCTTATCAAACCTTGACCCAATTTTAGTTTCACCTCATCGACTCCCAATTTGAGGGAGAACACCTCTTCCCATACTCAAGGTAAATAGACCTTTGACCAACAATCCATTTTTGTTTTGTAGCTTGTTAATTCAAAGATACATAGCAAAAAGGGGCAAAATGTAGACACTAGAAAACTACACATGATAGTTCTAGTTGTCAAAATGCCTTAGACCCCTATCGAGCCTTGAGTCTAGTTAACCACCTAGTTAGCTAACTTATGAGCTTAAACCTTTAAACACCTCTTGTAACCCCCACCTTGACTAATTTTACCTTCAACACTTGACCACTGATGGTTAGCCTAACCATTGATGGTTAGCTTGACTGTTGATGGTTTACCTGACCATCGATGGTTAGCCTAACTGTTAATGGCTAAGTCCTCACCTCCTCAACCTCTTAACACATCACCAGTCATGTGCGAGATAACAAGGCACTATTTAATATATTCACCTTATGTAGTGCTAACAAACTTCCAAGCATCATGATCAACAACCTCACCCTCTAGGGAACCTTCCATCCTCTATCTCTCTTTGCCTATAAAAGGAGGGGAGTGGGAGGTGAAAATGATCAATCATAAGAGTTATCAAGCATACATGTATTAAAGCTCTCTGACATTTAGTCTTCTTCTAATAACTCAACATCAACAAAAAATACTTGAACCTCTACCAAATTTGCTTTTGAGGCCAAAGTACTATTACTCTGGCAAAATTACTTCAACCTTCAACCATCAACCAACTAACAAGCTATAGGTATATCAGTACTTTAGCATTGTTATTTTAGATTTCTAACCTCCTCGACTTGATTAGATTTGTCTTCACCCTGTTCCCTCTCTACTAGATCCTTAATAGAACTCCCATCTAACCGTCTAACTATTCTACAACTTCTCTTTTAGTGACCTTCAAAAACACATAGGCAACCACTGATGGTTAGCACAACCACTGACTGTCACCCCCAACCATTGATGATTACCCAACCACCGATGGTTAGCTTAACTGCTAATGGTTCACCTAACCACCGATGGTCACTATGGTAGAAAATAATAGCAAGTTATTCTTAGCCCCTTAACCCCAACCAAACTTAAATTTTTGTGTTCTTACCTATTCATAGACCCTTTTCTAATTTTTTGAGCATGACTTCACCCTCTTTAGCACGAGTATTGACCAAATTTTGCTATATTTAGTCATTTTCTTCAAACAAACATTCTACTTTCTTCTTGTATTATATTTCATTTATCTTATGTAAGAACATTAGTTTTATCACTTCCAACTTGATTGTTATCAATAGTGGATTGACAGCCTTCTAGCAAGCGTATGCTTCTTGGATCTAGCTCACACTAGGCAGTCCACTCAACTATCTTGCTAATAACCCCCTTTGTTAGTGTGTTCTTATTTGTAGGTTATTCCTTCCTAGCCAAAGAGGAGTTCTCTATCATCATTTAGATTATGCATGCATCACTAACTAGGTATTTCTACCACATCCTTAATACTAGTTTCTTATCTTTTTACAAAATTAAGAAATGAGCAAAAATTAAGAGAAACACCCGGATTGGTAAACTAGGCAGCTTGATGGCCAATCCTTTTGATGTGATCTCCAATGGATGAAATGGAACAAACATGTCTCCAATGTAGATATATTGGTCTAAGGCTTCCAAGCTTGGTTCATGTTGGACTATATGAACACTTTTTTGATGTTGCTCATCACCCTTAAGAAAGCCTTGCATGAAGACTTCATTTAAGCTCTTGGGAGTAACCACACTTGGTTCACTTGATGGTTCAAAAAGACCATATCCTTCCCCCTTGTCCTTGTGTAAATTAGGATTGATCATGCTTAGAGCAACATGCTCATAATGTTTTGGAGTAAGGACATGTCTCTTAGCCTCTTCAAACTCTTTGGTTATGGAATTAAACCATTGTCATAACTCTTCAAGCTCTTCACTGGTATGTTCATCAAATTGTATCACATAAGCACTTGAGATGTCTCCTTTATCAACCTCACTCAAGATTTCATCTTGTTCTTCAACTGTAAATGAGGGTTGATTTGACCATCCAAGGTTTGAACATCACACCTATCTTGCTCAAGGTTTGATTTGCTTTCCTCTAGCTCCAACATATTAGGGATATCCTTTACTGACACCTCATCTTGAAGTGGACCAACCTCATGCACCTATTTATGATCCTCTTATTCATTTATGCAGAATGGACATTTAGTAATCTATTCAAATTCTACCCCATGTTCATCTTGAGGATTGTCTTCTTTAAGCAAGTTTGCAACATGAAGATGCTCCATTTCACTCAAGAAATCCAAGCACAACTGATGTCATTGATCTTCTAAATCACTTGAACTACCCTTAACCTCCATAATAGGTTCATTAAGGTTGTCCTCTTACTTTTCATCAAGATCCTTTAACTTGAAAGCTAAAACATGTTCTTCTCTATGAAGTGGGCTGCCTATCATGATCTCCTCATCATAGACACTTGTATTATCCTCTTCAAGTTCACCTATGACTGTAAGCTCCTCCTCTATCCTTTTTAGAATAAGTTCTTTCTTTAAGAGGGAGATGGTGGGAGGGTGAAAAATTTCACCTTGTTTGCATCTTAAGAGAGTGTCCTTCCAGCTAGGGACTCTGAATGGCTTCTTTGGTGGCTCTTGAACTGGTGCTTGGACCTCCACAACCAACACCTCCTCTTTATTATTTATGCCCTTTTGAACTGATTTCCATGATGGAAATGAGTATGAAATAGACACTTTTTCTTCCTTTTGAATGGTTATAGGATAGGGTAGCCTCACGAGTGAGGGCATGACATAGCCAGGGTGGAATATTTTAGAGAAGATCCATGATAGGATGACTTCATGCTCTTGAGTGGGAATGGGCATAGGGATAGGAGAGGGAAAACTAATTGGCTCAGGTTTGACATACTCTTTCTCCTACTGCTTAAACATTTTTTCAATGGATAATACCCACCCTTTCAATTCTTGCTTCTCAGCCTGTGGATAGTCAGCCTCTTCAATGGATGCTCACATGTTCCAAAACTCTTACAAAAAGATATTTATCTCCTGAATGACATGAATGGGTAATTTTTTTTCAAGCTTAACCCCCTCATTAATTTTCATGATTATTCTACCTTGATCTAGTATTGTCTCTCTAACTTCTGACAAGGATTAACTTTGACAAGGTTGACTAGGGGGTTGATCAGGAACTCTTAAAGGTTGATCTTGAGGCTCTTGGAGGGGAGAGGACACACAAGAATGATCCAAATGAACCTACTGCTCTTCATAAGATATCAACACACTGTTTACATTTTGGATCATGCTTCTCATCATTACTATGTCCTTATTCTTACAAGATGACCATTTTTTACCCTTACAAACCAACCATCTATTATTGACAAATTAAAGAGCTCTCCTTGTCTTTTGTAGAACATGGATAGGGATGATTGGAAAAAACTCCAAACCCCTACCAATCTCCCTTATCAACTCAATATAAACTGATAATGCTTGCTTGACTCCTGACAAAGATGTAACAGGATAAGCTTGGTCTTGATAAGAGGAATTAGAGGACTAATTTAAATGCAAAGGAGGCTAACCTTGGTCATATACAAGGGTGAGAGGAGGACAAAGGACATGATAGGGTTGATAGGTTATTTGAGGGCTACTTGGGGCAAACAAATAAAAATTATTTGCTTGATAAGTGTGATATTGAGGTAGAGAATAAACATGCTGATCAAAAGATGATTGATTGTACATACTAGATTATGATGATTAGGTACTTAGTTAGGCTATTTAAACTAGATAATAGATGCTCAAAGTCACCATTGATGTTTGAAAACTTGCCTCTAAAGGTTGATTGGATGAAGAGAACACCAAAATTCTTCACTAGTGAACAATGTAATAAGTCCCATCATGTGTGCCAAAAACTATTATGACATTAATTTTCACCCTTGGAGAGAGTTCCTTAAGATGTTTGAACACTTGCCTCCAAAGGCTAATTGGATGAAGAGAACACCAAAAATATTCACCAGAGAACAATGTAGTAAGTCCCATCGTGTGTGCCAAAAACTATTATGACATTAATTTGCACCCTTGGAGAGAGATCCTTAGGATCCCTCTGACTAAGTCATAATATTAGGACAACCCCAAGCTGTGAGTAACCTATGATGGCGCTGAACCTCTGAAGAAGGCTAGCTTCCTCTTGATGGATCACCTAAACTAATGCTATCACATGTAAAAGGGTTACAAATGGGGAAAGGGATCCTAAGAAGGCTAGGAGGTGATGCACCAAATAAAAATGGGAAACTCCCATAAGCATGAACTGACACTAGATTTGTAGAAGATAATGCTAGCTCACACAACCTCACAATCTAGCTTAGTGCATAAGTGTTTCATGGACTAGGTTTATATAAAACACTAATCTAGACTTGGAAATAGCTTGAAAACACCATAAAAGAGGTAAAAAATGAGGATAATGGATGAGGAATATCCTCCTTCACTATGCCATCATTCACAACTCACTCAACACAAATCCAAGGTAAGAGATAGGTTTAACTTAATAAAGATGAATATATTTAGAAATATATCAGAGAGTCCCCTACTCTTCAAACTCAAATATTCCTTGTGGGAAATAACAATTAGAGAGAGAAAGAGAATGGAAATAATGGTGTAATATAGAGAAAGGGAGAAGAGAAAAGAGGGACCACATTAACCAAGAATAGTCAATGAGCTGCCACTTTTCAATGAATGTTCCACCACAGTT
Source organism: Torreya grandis (assembly GCA_037957365.1). Taxonomy (NCBI): domain Eukaryota; kingdom Viridiplantae; phylum Streptophyta; class Pinopsida; order Cupressales; family Taxaceae; genus Torreya; species Torreya grandis. Next base: position 1,046,077 of record JARHVA010002758.1, on the reverse strand, counting down.
TAGTCCAATCAGGACTGATCCTTCATCAAAAAATTAGCTTTCATTAGATCCAAAAGTCTTCCAACTCTCTCATTGGTTGATAAATATGCACTAGATGACAAGAGTCTATTTTGTAGATGATGAGTCATGATCCTTTCAAGGAGGAAAGATCCTTAAGATCTAAATAGTATTGAATGCTCCAACTACTTCTCTAGCCATCAGATCTCCATCTTGGGACTCTACACCATATTCCACTTGAACTATTCATGAGGACAAAATCCTGATATCTTGAATTTGATACAGCCATGTTATGTCTGCTTTGAGCAGTGATAAGTACCTGCTTGTTGATGCTATGACTATATTGGAAGATGAGACACTCCTTCATAATCACATATTTTCCCCTAAACCTAATCATAGGTTTACTATAGATGAAAATTGATCACATTTATTGGTTTTCCTATAGTTATCCTATTAATGAAAAACTTATAGGCCACATAGCATTATTCTTGATCTCTATTAGGCCTAGAAAGACCTATTTTTGACTCTAAGCATTTATGAAAGCTCAGTTTTCATTATCTACACAGATCTTATTTAAATAGCAATGATCATAGTCATAAATCAATATTGTGACCCTAAAAAATGGGTCCCATAAGTTTTAAATCTTTGAAATAGAGATCGAGACTATGCTTTAATGACAATAAAATTTTATCATTGACAACCCTTAACTGTATGACTATGTCTACTTGATGGTATTCAAATGAGCTCTAATGGTAGCATAACCCTTTGAGATATTTGCTCTGGTTTGACCTAAATTTAATTCAACCTCTATTTTAAGTCCTTGGATTTCAAATTTTAATAACGGCCATCAATCTTGATCTAGGCCTTTTCAAATTGCACCATCTATTAGCTCTTCATTCATTCTCAGGATCTTGCTGTCAGTTTTTTGACTCTTTAACTTCATGTACATCATATATATCCCTTTGCATAGCTCAAACATGAGCCATATATCTTATACTAGTTTAACATGCTTAAGTTACTTGTCACCCATGCATTTTCTCTTAGGATTCACTGACCTTTTGACCCATTACTCATTATTAGATCTACTTTATACAATGGATCACACACCATTGATTAGCTTGGGCCCATTATCTCTACCAATCATTATGTTCCATTAGATATTTATAAGGGCACCTAACATATTACCACTTATCATCTTCACACTTATGCTGACCTTTTGACTTGATGCTCATTATTGATCTTCAATCGCATGATTAAATGCACACCATAGATCTATTTGGGCCTATTGACATTATTGATCACCCACTCACCATTGGATATTGACTTGAGATCTTGTGATCTTAACACTTTTTAGCTTCATGTTCAACCTTGGAAAATTTGACTTTAAATGGCTATTTTCCATAGCTTTAACTTGATGTCCTTGAGAATGTCTCATTCTACAAGTCTAACTTTGAAGCTTTATATATTGAGTAGAAAGCTCATCAAGACACCAAATTTGTAAAGGATTATCTTGGCACAAAAAAATTCATCTCCGTGTAAGCTTTTGGCCTAAGAGGCTCCCCAAGTGCATTTATTAAATGTATAATCAGATTGACTTATTTATTTTTGCATGATGTGTTGATGATGCTCTTGCTCTTTTATGCTTATGCAAGAACTTTCAAGGCTCAAAATGAGTTTTTGAGAACTGTGAAACCTAATTTATGTCCCTGAAGGTCATGAGAACCTACTTTCTCAAATTTTGACAAACTACACTTTAAGTTTACTTAATGTTTTTCAGAAGCTTTGTGAGTTGTATGTGATCTTTAGACCACTCATTCCATCCAAAAATATATTAAACTCATCCATCCAAGTAGAAGCTTTGTATGTGGGCCAAAATTGGCCAACACTTCCTTCTTGGGAGGTCTTCCTTAATTTATTCTCATCTCATAGGCAGTCAAGATGCCATGAAGCCCATATATCTCTAGCTTGTCCAAATCTTACATCTCTTCTTTTGCAGATACCTTAGAGTCAAAATTAGCAGTTAGTGATCTTAACACCTTTTGGAAAATAGTATTTTATTTCACTTCTTCTCATAATCCTCTAATGATATTGACAAATTCATCAACCCTCAACAAGGAAGATGCAATGGTTTCATCTTCATTCATTTTTAGGTTTTCAAACTGTCTTCAGTGGGTCTGTAACTTAGCCATCTTTACTTTGGTGTCTCCTTCATAGATAGTATTAAATTTGTCCCATATCTCTTTAGTTGATTCATAATGTATTACCTTCACAAAATTTTCCTTTGATAGGCCACAAAGAATGGCCTTTATCACCTTGGAGTTATTTTCACTAGCCTTCTTTCCTACTGCATCAGTTGGTGGAATAAGAGAAGCAATATAACCATCCAAAACTAATTGCAAAATATCATGTCCTTGAGACATAAAATATATCTTCATTATGAAATTTCAAAATGCATAGTTTGATCAATTTAATAATAGAGCTTTATTGGTAGAGAAACCACCTTGAGCTTGTTGACTAGCCATCCTTGCTTCTAGGATCTCCTTTAGGTTTTTAGACCTAATTCATAGGATCATTATTTGATATCAATTATTGGAAGAAAAATTAATAGGATGGTGAATCAAGCTTCAAAAACTTTGTTTAACAATCTTAATTAAGTAATCATAGATCATTTAAATAAGCATGCATATCGTAACAAGCATAAACACCAATCCATAAGAGCATAAAACACATGAACATAATATATATGTGATAAACCCTTAAGAGAAATAAAATACACTTATGATGAAAATATAATAAATTATTATAAGATAAATACCAACTTTAGTGAATCATCCACTTCACATGGAGCACCAACTCCAACTAACTAAGCACAAACTCAGCTACGCTTTAACAAGCACCCACTTGCAAGGAGGCACCAACCCCCTAGATGACTCAACACCAACTCAGACACCTAAAACACTTTATCAAATTTATAAAAAAAAAATCTCATACAATAGATGATTATTTTCTTCCTCAGCTCTTCACACACTTCTATCCCTCTCAAACTGGCCTCTAGCCTTCTTCGTTCAACTAACCCTCTTCATGACTTGATTAAGTTGAATGACCTTGATCCCAACATATAGAACTATTATATGATATTAATTAAAAATATATTATTGTCTAAAATACCTTATTATACTTATAAATTTTCTATTTCACTTAGTTATTCTCCACACACACAAATAGGCCCAAAACTACCTAGTATTTATACAAGTTACTTGATTATATCCTTCTTAGTTGGCCACACATTCAAAACCTCTTAGGTCAGTAATGTAATATATATTAAGACATATCATAGACATTAATAATTTTTTTTTTAATTTCCTTTAGGTATGACCCACTTCAATTAGGCCTTCTCTCTCTTTTAGGTCTCATGGAGACCTAATCCCATTAGGCCTACTTAACACACATTACCCTTTGATCTTATTAAAACACTTTAAAAATTGACACATATTAGGAAAACTTAATATTACACTTAAATATACCTTTTTAAACTTTACTTAGGTCCATAACACCTTTTAGGCCTAACCACCACTTGAACCCCTTCTCAAAACACTATTCACAATAGCCCTGTAGATACACAACAAATCTATTTTGAATAATTAAAGCATAAACTTAATTTTGTTGAAAAACCATGGAAAAAAATTGTATATTTAGAAACCTAATTACCTTAAGATCATCAAAAACTTAATAATATGCTTCAACTCAGGGTATACAGGCTCAAACTCTTCTCTTTAAGTAGCCCACCCAGAACTACCAACTAGCCTCAAAACACAGTCAAGGAAACATGAAATTCTAAAACCTAATTGAACATAATCAAGGGATTTAAATGTATGAAAATGATATTATAAAATAATTATAAAAATATCAAACAAATAGATCATAATCTCTAATGGAAACTATTTGTCTTGCAAACCAATCTATTGACTTTCTCTCTCACAGTCTTTACTCAACCAAACAAGTTATTTTGGATTCAATGTTCCAACATCTTATAATAACTTTAAAATATTATAAAAATCATGGATATTACATTAAATTCCTAAAAAACACCACCATACACTTATATCCATTACTCTTTCATGAAATCATACCAAAATCCACTTTTCATATTGTCTGGGTTTTGCACTATTTTTCTTTATTAGGCCTGCTAGCAACTGGCCAACTTGGATCACCAAATTTGCACACCTGAGATCTGAAACATGATAAAAAGTCATCATGGACATATAATAAAAGTCTCAATATTCATCTTTCATCCATTTAGAAACTTTGACTTGGTTAACTTTGATTGCTACAATAAATCTCTGAGAAATAAGGCCTTTCTTATAGGGTCTGCTCACTCACCTGAGAAACCAATCACACATTGAGGTGAAATAGAGAGTTTAATATAATATAAAATCACTTTTATATCCATACCAAACCATTCTAGGCACTTTTTATCAACTTCTTTCATATCAGGTCACTATTAGGGTTCTTTGAGGGTTTAAACCATCTTACAGTCTTAATAATCATTCATAAAGCTTAGCTTCTTATTCTAAGAATAAATGCTTTGAAATTTGATCTAGGACCCTTACAAATTTACCATGAATATATTAGGTCCTCATTCATATGTTATACGTGTCAATGAGCACTTGAAAAACCTTCTTGGGTAGATAGTTCATCATCATGTGCACTTGAGAGACCTTAAGACACTTTTAAAAGCCTTTTCTTGCAAACCATGACCTGAAACTTCATAAATATACTTAAAACAACTTGACTCAACTTTTTCAATTCTCACCTAATCACCCATGCCTTGAAAACTGATCCTTATACCCCATATGGATACCATCTCTCTCTCTTTGCTTTATAACACTTAACTTGCAAGTCTCATTAGGCCTTGAAACTGATCTTATAGTTAGTGTTCAAGCTCTTAACACATTATGTACATCCCTTTCAATCTATTATCATGCTTCAATACTATCAAACTTTCTTCATATGTCTTATCAATAGCTCATGATGCCTCATTAGGTCAAGTAGGGTCTAAAACTAATCTAGTTGTGGACTAAGACTGAAGTACTTACCCCTATAGGATTTACCTTGAAACTATTATGAGTGATCTAATTAATATTATGTATACTCAAGCAAATTTATACAAACACTTTTCTCCAGAGCTTCAACAAAACATATTTGTAGCTTCAACAGAGAATCTTTTAGAGTTTCTTACACAGATCTTCAGATCCTGACTAAGGATCTTTGAAGCTCACTTAGAGCATCTTCAGAGCTAAATATGCAGACCTTCAGATCTTGATTAAGGAACTTTGTAGCTCACTCATTTCATCATGCTACCTAAAACCTGCACATACCTTCTCACAAGGTCTAGATAAGGCTTTGCTAATACATTGACTTATACTCACTCATGTTGATCTTAATGATATCACTGATACTCTTCAAATACTACTCTCACATCACTGTTCACAACACTCACTATGATTTCATAATAACTCATCATACACATAACTCAAATCTTATTTGATCATGCACCTTCACAAAAACCTTAGACATCAATAACAAAATCAATTCTAAAACTCAATAATCAATGACAATGCTCAACATAAGAGCTAAGGTGTTCTTAGATACTAAATACGAAGCTATATGTATGAAGGTGTAACTATGTGGTAAAACTCAAAGTTTTCCAAAAGGTGTGAGTTATGGTGAGAGGAATTTAAATTTTTGTTTTGATAAAATAGGGTTATATAAAGAGAAAGTGTGAAGGTGTAAATTACGGTGGGAGGGATATAAATTTTTGTTTTCATAAAGTAGGATTATATAAAGAGAAAGTGTATCATATCTCACTCAAAACCCATGATCATTTAACTCATCTCACATTTTATACATGAAGTGTTAAGAAACAATACTCTAATATTTTTGGTGGAAGTGATGGTGGAAAATGAGGTGGTGTAATCCTTCATACAACTTGGAAATGTGATGTGTGGGTAGGAGGCCTTCTGAATACAAAATACAAGAAGATATCATAATATATTATATGTTACTATTATTTATTTATATTAATTATTATTATTATATGTTATATAATAATGATAACAATAATATGAGAAAATTATATTTTTTTTATATATTTTTTTTCACAGATTAAGTGTAACAAATGCTTTCTTCAGTTTAGTGCCAAAGATTAAAGGGTAAATCTATTATGCCAAATTCACCTGGGGTATGATCACGTAATTGTCCCTTTTTTATTGGTTTAACTTAGGATATGTACCTTAGTGGATGGCTAAGAATCATCTTTTACATCCTCATCCTCATCATTGGACTATAACCCACTTGATATAGAAGTCCTTGGGAGTGACCTCTGCTAAAATAAATTAATCAAGCATATGATTGATCTTTTAATCAATTGTGTTCAGTCTATGAGCCAGAGGAACCACTACAAGTAGTTGAAGGTCTATGCAAAAGTTACAAAGTGTAAAGTGGTTGTGACTCATTTTAGAGTGGCATGAGCCACAAACTCAATGCCCTATCCTTTTGCAATGCCCAGTGCTATACACAGTGGGTTTAGACCCTACTAATGGTGGCAAAGTCTTCATAAAATGTAGATCTAGGCCCTATAGCCACACTTTGAGCATGATTGATGGCTTAAAAGTATTCATGGGCATTATCAATTTTGAAAGGTCATTTAACACACAATTGACTGTGACCCTAACATTAACATTATAGCTTGGAGTTATCACAACGGTTCTTGGTCAATAATTGAGCTACTTCTTTGGGAGTTATATCCAAATGAATTATAGATGAAGCAAAGACACTCAAAATGAATCTTACATGTCTAAATTGGGTGGGGCATCTACAACCAAACTTTCTATGTGGTATCAAACTACAACCCATCTTATCCATCGCCTGAACATCACCTTGCTCACCTTGAACTACATTTATTCCACTTATTGCTTCAACATGCTCACCAAGTGCATAATATAGGTATTTGGTGGAGCTATCGTGTATGTCATTCAATGACTTAATATCTCATACACATTCCCTAATAGGGCACTTATCCATTTCATAATACATATACCATTAATATTTTGATATTTATTATCGATTTACATTCTTTTTTATAAAACCACACATTACTAAAACATTAATTACATCATTTATGGCATTAATTTTCACCTTTAATTATACACACACACACATTTATGTATGTATATAATAAGGGTTGGGAGGTCGCTTGTATGTTTAATAAAAAATAATCAAAATAAACCATGAGTAAGGTCAAGCCATAATCCGCATACAATCAATAAGAGAAACTAAGAAATATCCAAGAAGGAGAAAAAACCTTATAGGATTCAACTAGAAAAGAGAGAACCAAACTCCACACATTATGATATATATGCCTTCTTATGTGAATAGAGCTCCATATGACATGATTGCTTCTTTTTTGAAGAAGATTTTTTTGTTAGAAACCATAGTCTAGGGATTAGAATCATCTATCTTTGAATCATACTAAGGATATACAATCAAAACTAGAAAACCACCCATGAGAGGAACAACCAAATATGTTATAATAACGACTTGCCCTACACTTTACACTAGGGGATATATTAAGGAATCATTATTTTTACTAGTAGAGTCAAGTTTTAAAGGTGAAGGAGTAACCAAGGTAGGATTAACAATGGAGAACAAGGAGGGAAAAGAAGAAGAGGAAGATGAAAGGACAAGTTTTAATTTTTTAGAAACATGATCTATAAAATATGATGAGGTTTGGCACCTTTTTACCAAGAAGAAACCATGCCTCCCTTATTGGGTGAAGAAATCCCCAAATTCTTTAATGATGTAGCCACTAAATACTTGTGGGCAAAGCATCTTCTACATTTGAAGGTAACTCGATCATAATCCAATGGTTGTGACCAAACACGCTCACCCACATTGAGCTTTTCTTCTTCAAACAAACTTTTTTAAATATCCATTTCAATGCATAATTGAGTAAAGATAGATTGTGTGTAATCAGTTGTCTCCTATGCAAATTCAAACCCTTGATATCATTTAGACTGGAGGTTGACCAAATTTTTAAGGGAAATTTGGGAAACCTAACCCATATAAAAGTGATATTGAAGGTTTCAAAAGATGGATTAAACATTGGATACTATTTAATATGTTATTTTGATTTAAAAATTAAATGTTTTAAACACTAAATGATTGAAATAATGATTTAGATTACATAATATATAAAACCTAAATGTAAAATATAGTGAAATACAAAAAATGAAATGAGTTATAAATAGTAACTTTCAATAAGATGTGCAAACCTATCTTGGATCTAACTTATGTTGACTGTGCAAGCAAATCACTAGCTATAAGGATATGTGAATTGTGTCATGTCTAAAAATAAAATTTTATGATGTATTGGGATAGGGTTGCACTAGGGTGGACAAGGGTGAATTGTGGCCTTGTTTGTTGACTATAGTTACATTTGTGTTGATTGCACAAGGGATTTTTCTATTTGAGCATGTGTTTATCTGAGATGATTTTTCATTCATATGCATGTGTTGAATTGATGTGAAAAAATACCTATAATGTGAAGACCTAGTTCCTACACATAAATCAAATAGAGATCAAATACAATAAATGGGGAATCAGGTGTAAGTTTTACCCCATATCTGGGTTGAGCTAAAGCTCAGGTGTGAAAATGCACAATAGCACTTTTGTGTCAATCATCGAACATGGTTTATTTAATAAAAAATGGTTACATTTATAGGTAATAATATCCTAAAAATAGGTATATCTTCCTCATATCAAATATCTCAAATCTCTCCCTAACCTATTCCCTAAATCTCTCATTCTATCCCATATTACCTCTCTCCAAATATCTCTCAACAATCCTACAAATTCCTATTTTAATGTGAATATTACTCATGTAATATCACTTACATTATTCTTCTCCACTTACTAATTTCAAACTCATTAATTAACTAAAAATATAATGTGGAGTACCCATGTGAAGACTAATTCCTAACATTTCACCCTTAGTGATCACATGGGAGAAAACGTTAGAAAATTATCTTTCTAAAGTAAGAGTGTAATTATTGGTGTTGTTCCCTATTAGCATTATCTTCTGGGTTATCATTGAATTTAAATGGTCTCTTTGAATCCCTCCCCCACCCCCCACCTAAATTAATAATTTTTTGGATGTCAATTTCCACCGAAATTGTATCCAATTACAAATAATATCGACTTTAAAATGTTGTCAAAAAAATTGCTTATATTTTCTTTACAAATTTTGACAATATACCTCTTTACAAATTTTGTCAATAATAATACTTATACCTTCTTTAAAAATTTTGACAAGAAAAAATATCTGTAAAAATATACCTTTTTAATGAAAATACCCCCTTAATTTCAAAATATTTATTTTCTCCTTTTTTTAATTTAAAAAAAAATTGTTATAAAAAGAGAACTTTGGGATACATTGGTGGGTCTTGACCCCATGACCTTCCCTTATTCAAAGTATTCGTTATCTAATATTTGATGTTTATCTTTTAAAAATTGTGGCTTTTAGAGAAAAGTAAACACCTTTTACCATGGGAAACCATAGGATTTGTTGGAGTAGGCTTAAGGGACATGTCATTATGGAAGTTGAGGTGGATGGTTGAAAAAGTTGATGAATTTTGTGCTTGCTTGGTAAAGAATTATATTCTCAATAGTGGACTATGTAAATAATGTCATGCAATGAAAATAAATGCATGATATGTCCAACCAAAGATCTCAACAAATAATATAAGGCTTTGCTTAAACAATGAAATGGCAAGTCAAGCCACAACGTGTAAAATGCATAATTTTTGAATCCATCCCAAAATCTAATATTATGTTGAATTTACAAACATTCAAACAAGATTTGCATCCATGTTCATATCATGATTGTGCTCTAAAAATATGAAAATTCTTCATTGTTATTTTCCTTCCAGCATGTGCTTAAAAAACCTCCAAAAAAGTTGAAATTGATAAAAAATTGATCACAACATAAGTATGGAGTGTTTACAGTTGATCCAAATGTTTTTAGATATGCTGAATTCAATTATGAGGTTAGATTAGTTAAAAAACACTTCAAGAAAAATTTGAGTCTCACAAGTGCTTATTCAAACACACCTAATCTAGGTAAACACACCTAAATCTAAGTATGAACACAAATAACATAATGGATGAAACTTGTGGATAAAGTGTGCAAGATGGAAGAGGTAGACAATTCAAGTAAATGACACATGCAAAATAAGTTCATTGTTAGGTTCATGGTATCTACTAGTACCATTGTTAAAGTGCAATAAGGGTGAATGGATGAACAAAGGGGTAACATGAGGTTCATTTTATCCTATTAGCATTTGTTTGCACCATTTGAGATTACAACAAGTAGATGGACACAAACAATCTAATGGGATTGTACGAGGTTCATCTTATCTTGCTAACCTATTGTCTTAGTCTACTTCATGAATAAAGCATGAGTGGAGTGAAAATCAGATAGGCCTCTTTTAAAATCCACTCTAATACCAGATATATGTTTTAACCCATATCTGGTTTGAGCCAAAGCTTAAGTGTGCAGACACACAACACTTTTGTTCAAATAATCTAATGTGGTTTATTTAATATCAAAATGGCTACATTTATAAGTGAAAATCTCCTAAAAACAAGGATATCATCCTCATCTCAAATCTCTAAAATCTTTCCCTCTCCTTAACCTATTCCCTAGATCTCTCATTATATTCCCTATTATCTCTCTCTAAAATATCTCTCAATAATCCTAAAAACTCTTATTTTGATGTGCATATTGCTCACATAATATTACTTACATTATTATTTTCCACTTATTAATTTCACACACTCACTAATTATCTAAAAACTTAATGTGGAGTACCCATGCGAGGACTAATTCCAAACATTATGCAAGGAAAATAGTTGAGTTATCCTCATAAAACTCCATGTAATTTGAGTGATGCCTACATAGCCCAAAAGATCCTCAATCTAATTTATTTCTCCCTCCTAGAGTGAGTGTGTAAATCTTTATACTTTCAATATATGGATACAACTGGTAAATTGACTTGAATGATTGACAAAGAATGCCCGTGACCTACAATAAAATATTTTTCAACTTGGTATATTACTATTGGAATAAATTAGAAAGATTATTATTATTTTGCTCAAGTGTAATAACTTGTATAGAGAGTGATTTCCATTGTCAGTTGTGTATTGAATGACCTTGATGTGCTTATATAGTGGTAGATTTAGAATATTTATATTAATTGACTTTGCTAAAAGCATGGGAGGGTCAATATGGAGTGTCTCAAATTTGAAAATTAAATAATTAGAGTGTGGGAGACAAGGCTGCACTAATGGACAAGGCAGGTTGTAGCCTTGTTTGACCTAGTTAGGTTTTGTCCTAGAAGGTCAAAGATTGTTAGAACTTGACTGATAAGAATTTGTAAGTAGAATAAGGATGTTTGAATGATATTCTCAATATTTGTAGGACAATGAGTAGAATAGTGAAGAATCTCATTGATATTGCAAGTTAACAAAATGGTGAATAGGTCAAAGAAGGTAAAGATGCCAAAATTAAACATGGTCAAGCACTTAATGATTATATTTGAGTGTCTACATTTGCACCCCTCATCTGCTACCCACCCCCCTCATTCTAGTGATGTAATGAAGTGAAAATACTTGATTAAAGGGAATGTAAACCTAATTATGTATACACACTTTGCATTTTGATGTGAAACTTTATTTTGCAAGGTGTCTAAATTCAAAAACCTACAACAATGCCATTTCAATTAGTTATTATCCATGTATGAAAATTGAAAATATGAAACTTGAAAATTGAAATTTGAAAAGAGAACAAGGAATAATATTATATGAAAGAGTATGCAATCTAATTTCCTTGTAGCTTTAAAGTGGGATAGTATGTGCCCCCTTGTTGATGATTTTGGATAAATGTTTTTGAAAACTATTTAAAGCCCTTGAGTTAGAATTTTTTTATGCTCCAACTCTCATTTGAATGTGTAAACTACTTTATAAAATAGTTTAAGGGGTATAACCACAAAATGTGGCTCGTTAAAGTGCAACCATAAACATTGAGTGTAACTAGACTCTAATGTGGCTCACTTGCAAAATGAGATAAATCACATCGTTATAGACAAATATAAATTCTATTTAAAATTTTTGAACCTTTGAAACATTTTTACTTTGAAAAAAGTGAAATTTGAAAATTGAACTGTAGGAAAATGAACATAAATGAATATCATGCCCCTTATATATGTACTGAATTGATATAGAATGTTAATAGAACTTTTAACTATTCAAAACCTTTAAATTATAATTATTTTTTGCATGCCCATGCATAAGCATCAAGTATAAATTAATTTGTATTTAAATAACTACAGGAATGAGTGTACGTGCATGTCATATGCCCCCATAATCTAAAATTTTAGAACCATATTGTATTATGTCATAAATCTAAAATTTGATGCCTATGAGGAATTGAATTCTCAAGACAAGCCCATTGTGATGCCCTTTTTTAAGATGAGGGACATACCCTACAAGTCACTAATCTCAAATGAATACTTATATAAAATGTTAGATATAATCATTTAATAACATGTGAACATTTAAAATATATTGCATCATAGTATTGAATATAACATTGAAATGTGTATGAAACATGTGTTAGATAGATATAACATTAAGGCACATAAGCATCATATGTATAATATATATCATGGCATAAGAGTAAAAGTATAAAGTATAAGTGATGCATGATAGGAATCATGGAACCATAGAAATAAGAAATGAGTATACAATTAATGCCATACACTTTGAAGAAAATGTCACACATACAACCCAAAGGCCACATATAAGGGGCATGCGAATGTCACACAAATAAACAAGGATAAAAACCACACTCAAATGACATGATGATGTATTACAATCAATCACATGTATATGTTTCATAGATAAGGCCAAGGGCCACACACAATAAACAAGTCCTAATTTATCATGTATTTAAAGTAAGAATTTGAAAAGAAGCATAGAGCAAATGAGACTAGTATACATCAACCATATGTATCAATGTCATTGTTAGCAAATAGTATTCTCATGTAACATAATGTAAAGTGTGAGTGGATATAAAAACACATGTATCATATATATCTCATCATGGTAGGAAGTGTGTGGATATATACAACATATTGAAGTATTGACTGTGAACGAAGAGATGCCTCCAGCTTAGTGAGGTTGTTGGGTAAAAGTGAAGCTAGCCATCAAAGAACCATGTAATATTATGTCTAGTATCACTCACATACCTCATGAAAAGAATTTATTTATAAAAATTAAAATATGTTATCTAATTAATATGAAATAAATAACATATGGAAAGAAAGGGACTAGCAATGTAAGAAAAAATGCTTTTGAGGTCCTGATTTTGAATGTATGTAGTGTGTAAAAATATAAATATGTGATCATGTAAGAGAAATGGAAGCCATAACATGCTATAATTTCCATAGTAAGCAAGTAGATTGACTCAAATAATTTGCATCAAAAGCATTGTAAGAGAGCTTGTTAGAATTGTTTGAATCAATTTGAAAAGCAAGAGGCAAGTACCCAAAGTGAAAATAAATCTAAGGGCTAGAAGAATGCTCAAATAAGGGATAGAAGAAGTAGAAATAAAGCAAAGAGAATGATCTAGACATTCAAGAGCATAATTCAACTATTCAATAAAATTATACTAATAAAATGTAAGGACATCATCAAGGGGATACCTATGCATAGGGCCTATATCATTGGATCATACCAGGTTATTGTATTATTAAGATCATAATATTCAATGCAATCATCATCATAGGAGATAATTAACTTCTTGGGTTGTGATTGAAATTTTGATATGTTATTTTGATCATCTTTTGTATGAGTGTATGAGAAAATCTTCACACCATAGATTAGAGTTTTTTTTTTAAAATTATGTTGCTTTTGGATATGTGCATCATTGTTATAGGATCTTGTATGCAATTTTGAACTAAATAATAATCATATGTTATTGTTTGAACATTAGGAAGAGAAGTACTTTTTCCTTTGACTTCTTTACGTAAAGGTGTAATCACAGATTTTGTTATGTTGACCTTATTTTTTTGCTATATGCATGAAGCAAATATAATGTTTTACAATCTTGTTTTTTTCATCTTGTTCTTTTTGTAATCATGTTTGCTTTAGTTTTGCTTTTTGAATCTTTTCTTATTTGAATCATCTTTTTGTATCCATATTTTCTCTATGTTCTCTTTGCACTTTTTTTTAGGAGATGCTATATAAGTGGGTTGATTAATTGATTTATTTATTATAGGATCACCACTATCAATGATACTTTGTATTTTTTTCTTCGAAGCCAATTTTTTTTATATGTATGATGTCCATGCAATCTATGATATGCACAATAGTATTTTGATCTTCTTAAAGGAGACATAGAAGGTAATATAATCAAATTGTTTTGAAGCAATTCTCTTAGAAGCTTACTTGGACTCTTATTGGCCTTTTTTATACTTTTAAAAGTATTAATTGTAAATTTATGTTACTTATATGGCATATGATAGTTAGATGAAGATACATGATTGACACTAGCATAATATGGATGATTTGCATATTTGTTGTTATTTTCAATTGATATCATCTTTAAACTAAAATTTTGATTTTGATTTTCAAACTCTTCTATTTATTTTCTCATACTGACAATTTAATCTTGAAGGGATTCATAATCACAAACCCTAGGTATATCTGATTGAATATGCATACAAACACTACCCAATAGAAGATGTGGGAAGATGAATGTCATTGCTTTCAATTATAACTTGTGATGTGCTAAGGGAAGAGGAAAGGAGTTCATCCTCATTAGTTTACAATGGAGAAAAATTATTACATGTAGACTCCATATCTACTTGTTTTAGTATTTTTTGGTTCATTTTCCTATAGTAAATAAACTTACTAAAAATAGAAATGATACATGATTTTAAAAGGGATACCTGTGATGGGGGTTGCATATAATTGATCCAATGAAGTGGGAACTCCTTTTTGGATAGGAAGGATTACCTGCACATAAGAGATAACTTGGACAAGATTGGATTAATAAGATAGATAAGTGGACTGCCTAATGCTAGATCAGTTCTAGGAAGTGGTACACTTCCTTAAAGGGATGTTAGTCCATTATTTTATGCAATCAAGTGGATAATGTAGTAATAGAAATTATGACAAAGCATGTGATAAGATGTAATACTAGAATGAAATAGATTAATCTACTACATAAATATTATCAAATCATTTATTCCAATAAGCTATAGCTAAATCTTCTTATTTTTATATTACTTCTAGCTGTTTAATGACTGCTTCTAGAGTGGGGGAGAAGATGATCACATGAAGTCCTAACTCAAATGAGATATCACTCTGATCAATAAATAATGGGTGAAGGAATATGATAAGTCATGCATTTAAACCACATCATGCATAACACCTAAAAATTTAATTTACATATATAAATGAATGATTTTAAGACTTAGAAATAACAAGTTGGAATTGCTAAAGACTATTAAACTAGCTTCAGATTGTAGAAAGAAATAAAAACATAGGGATCGATGGTGATTTTCTTAGAATCGGTATCGATTATGTAATTGATGTAGATCATATGAGGAATCATTATTGATCCTAAAAGTGGATATATAAAACTTATGATAGGGTCTAAAGGTGGGCTTTAAGAGACTCTAAATGGCTTAGGGATTAGTTAATGATTATCTAAATAGATTAAAGATAATAAATAGATTGTAAACAAACCATACATAAATCAGAAAGCAATCAAATGAACAACATACTTACCTTTGAAAAATGATTCTTATGATACAAAGAATTATCTCATTGACAATGATGTGCTTAACTTTGAATGAGTGAGGATAGGCTGAGACAGGGGTGACATTATTTTGCAAGTACTCCAGGGCAATTTCTCCAATGTTCTAGTGTAAAAATTTAGGATCCTTTAGCTCAAGGTTAGTCTGAGTATAAATTGATGTCAATCTTAACAAGATCAATGATGACCATAAGGATCGATGTCGATCCAGTTCAAGTTTACCTTATTTGTTCCATCAACTCTAATTTATGGGATTAAACTTAGTCTAGGGTTGTTTTTAATGGGTTTGACTAATGAAAGGTTGTTAAGAGGTTAAAATGATCTACCTCTAATAAATTTAGGAAGATTTAGGTAGATTTAGGGATGGTTAATTAGTTACTAGGTAAAAAATAACTAGTAATATTAATTACGTGATGTAAGGTGGTGAATGATAAAACTATAGTAACTAGTGTAAAAAAGGATGGAAAAGGGGGAAGACATTTATTCACAATATAATGGTGTAAACTCATAGTGTCTACATTTTTCCCCTTTTGTCGAATGGTTTGTGATAACCTACCATGAGATGAAAACTATGATGGGTCTAATGCCCCAGTGTTATGTGAGGAGGTATCCCCTCTCAAACCAGGAGTCGATGAAGGATGATGAGGTATAGACATATTTGAAAATGAGGTGGTAATAGATAAGGTAGATGGAAAATGAGAATCCAAGATGCAAGGATAAACATGAAGTACAATACTATACTAACAAGATGAAGGATATCTAAATAGGAATGACCCAAGGCAAACAAGTAATGGATTGACACAACTTGAATATGCAGGCTCTATCAAAGGTAATCAAGAGGGTAAAAGATAAGATGGGCTGATCAAATCATTTGATGTGTTTGGTACATGCGTGATACCTAGATACATTTACTCTCAATATGAGGTACACTTTTAGGATCCGTAGGGGATAGACACTAAAAAAATGTAGACCTATCAAAGGCTGTGGGACCATTAGGGGGTTAGTTTCCACAAGCCCATAATGTTGGGTAATAAATAATGGGATAGTTGTGACAAAATATAACTTAAGTGGCAATGGAACATGATTATTAGGAAAAAATATTTGTAAGCAGTGTAAGGGATTAAGGCAAAAATGGATAGAATTGACATCGATCCAGTTGATCAATATTAATTCTAGGAGTATCGATGTTGATCACAAAAGAATTGATGTCAATCCTAAAGGATATAAATAAGATGTCAAATAGGTTAGGCACTCATTTTACAATCAAGATCATGTGAGTTATAGGAAAAAAATTGACACTTGTCTACACATTTGAGCAAAGTAAATATGATGGAGGCTAGCAAGAGTAGTCGATGATGATGAGGATCACATGATGAGGTAGGCTTGAACTTGTTTTTAAGACATTTTGAATTTTTGGGATTTTTTTAGAAACTTTCAATTAGGTTTGGCATTACTAAGAGTTTAATAGGGGTCAACATGGATCCATAGTGGATCGATACTAATGCTCTAGTGATCAACTATCGATCAAGTATGGATCGATGCCAATCAATAATTAACATTGATTGGTTACCAATCATCATCGATCATGTAAGGGTCAAGATGATTCCTAAGGGGTGAATAAAAATGAGGGTATAATAATAGTGGTTAGGAAACTAAAAAAACTTGGGGGGTTTATGGGATTATAGGCACTCATATTATTGACTATGTAGGATTGACTGCCACCATTACTAGAGTGGCTATGAGAGGTGATGGGAGATGTAGATTAGGAGAATCTAAAGGTGGTAAGATTAGGGTGACTATGACTCTATTTCCATGTACACCAAGACCAGAGGTTACTAGGGGCATTAATAGAGTGCTGGGATATGACTATAGGGACCTTATGGCTATCGACTAGAGAGATGACCTTGATTCTAGAGGATATCTATAAGATACTATGAATTTTAGTATAGGGAATAGAGATTACTTTGGTAGATGAAAGGGGATGAGTTATAACACTGACATGGTTATATGTAGATGATGTTATAAACATTGTGTTCATAATAAAAGGTTTTAGCTTTGAGGTAATATACAATTAGGACCATGATAGGAGACAGGTGATCACTATGATGATGTTGGCCATCTCCTATTATGCATTGCTTGACTCTAATGGAGGGAGATTCTTATGAAGCTTAATAGGTATTCTAGAAGACATATGGGATCATAAAATAGTGTTTGCATGGGCTTATACACTACTAATATAGATATATAAGGAGTTGTGGGGATGAAAGACATAATGACACTTTGGACTAGATGTTACCTTTGTTCTAAAATGCTAGGCCTATGAGCACATCTGAGTAGTGTAGCCACTAGGGCTACCATGGATGGGGTGACACCATTTTGCATTTAGTGTTGGATTTTTATGATGGAGAGATGACTTTGCCCATCCACATGGAGATAAGAGAGTTCAAAACTTAGAGTACTACAAATAGGTTTTGGAAGAGTTGGAGGAGGATGAGGTGGTATGGAGACCATACATGATATTTTTAGCATGGTTAGGGATGGAGATGGAGTTAATTATAGGGTGATGGTGTGGTGGCTATGAGGGTGACACATAAAACATGTGGAGTTATTCTAGTTGGGGCATGTACAATGATAGTTTGGGATGCTTTAGGATATACCTAAGGCACCAAAGGTATATAGGAGAGATGACTTAGAGGGGGAGCTACTAGAGCCATAGGTTATAGAGTTGGAGCTATTAGCAGAGGAGTAGACAAAGGGAGTAGAGGCAGATGGTGTTAAGGTGATTGAGGCATAGTTTTTATGGTGGATGGACTAGCTTAGAGGGGGATAGGAGAGAGTGGTGTGATAAAGATGGAATATGGGAGATGTAGATATGGTAGATGTGGAGGCTATAGGAGGAGATGGGGAGGGAGACCTAGACATACAAGGAGTGATAGCAGAGAGGGATGTGTCTTGGGCACAATTATTTATAGTTGTGATTGAGTGAGACTACCTATAAGATAGATTGATAGAGCTAGAAGGGCACTATGGCACATTACAACAAAGTTATGATGAGGCATGTTGAGTGCAGGATAGGTATCATAAATAGTGTGAGAGATTTTGAGTACTAGCAGGGGATGTAGGAGGAGTGATATCAAGATCCACCATAGGGAGAGGGGTATAGGGTAGGAGGATGGGGCCTCTAGGTACTAGAAGCATGGACATGTATAAGGATGTCATGGTAGAGCTCCAATATTATGAGTAGGTTATTATATAGTAGTTTCCAGAGGTTATTAGATATGCCACTCACATAGCCATGTATGGTCAGACTCCATGACAAACACAGACTACCACAACTATCATGGGGAACATTTCATAGGGGATAGATGGGAGGGATGGGGGAGGAGATGAAAGTGATGATGGAGGTAGTGGAAGAGGTGGAGTGGATATCCACTTAAGCCAGATCTAGTTCACTAAGTAGTCATATCTATGGCTAATTTTATGGATTGGCTTTGCATATTATCACATTTTAATGATGTATATTTGATCTTCTATATATATATATATTCATGAATTTTATGTACTAAACATTTGTTATATTATTTGATTTTATTTGATTATAGATCTGGATTATGTTTAAATGGCATTTGAGTTTATTTATGTGATATATTATGGGTTATATTGCTTATATGGTGTTTACATCGATTATGATTTTTATATTATGTGATGTAACTTTAGATTGTTATGTGTTTTAATGGATTTATGATGGATTATGGATTTTAAATTATGCAATAATTTATGATGTATTATGGATTTATGATGCATTTGGCTATGGATGTTATATTACATGGATGATGTTTATATGTATTTTTGTTTTTGATTATACTAATTAGATTATGTGGGATATCATGGATTTGGATTTTATATCATGGTTGATTACAGATTTTTAAATTATTTTATGATTTTAATGAATTAAAATGTTTATAATTTATGAAAAATGGCTTTTGTATTAACTTATCAAGGATGCATAACTCGTAATTGGCTTGGACCCTAACCAAAGCTAGGCCTCTTGTTGATATCGCATATGAACCCTTTTATCCAATGCTAATGAAAATACTTAACAATTCCATGTCAAATAAATTCTTAAATCTTTGGTTTAAAAAGGGGATTTTTATGTTTTTAGGGAATGGGGGAGAAACTTAATTCTCCAGAAATACAAATATTATTTTGTGTTTCTAATCTTTTTAGGTTAACCTTAAGCTAATCCATGGATATATGTAGATTGATCAATGTAGGAAGTCTACAAATTTATGAAAGTTGATCAATGTAAGAAGTTTTCATGGGATATAATTTTGATTTTATAGATTTTTTTAAAATGGTTTGCTTTTAATAGAAAATTGATCAATGTGGGAAGTTTCCTAAAACAAAGGCACATAACCATCCTTCAAGGGAATGGTATACATATTTAAATATATATATTTCAATAGTTGTCCTTTGAGGGATCAATATGTAACTTTTTTTTTTTCTTGATTTTGATAACATCTATCCTTTGAGGGATCAATCTACCATTTTGATCTTTTCTTGATTTTGTATCCCAAATTAACCTTTTTGCCATGGATTAGATTTAAGGCCACATAGGGTGTTTTCATAAGCCACAGAACAAGGCCATGCATTATTCCTTTTGAAAAAGATTTTTAAGGTGAAGTAATTTAGGAAATAATGGTTTGGAACTCTGCTCTATTTTAAGCAAAGTTAATCCATGAGAACATGTTATGAACAGAGCTAGGGTGTCCATATTTAAGAAGAAAAGGGTACACTTCTAGAAATTCACATGATTCTCTATCATTATTGGGTATGTTTAGAGATAGGAATAATATTTTAAGAGAACTTATGCTGATTGGAGCTTGGATTATTAATAGTAGAAAGGATGTAGATGCAAAACATTAAGAGGTTCACATTTTGGATTTTCTTCAAGGGAGGACAAACGGTATGCCCCATATCTATATTTATGAGTGATAATATAGGGTCCAAGCCAATTCAAAGAAAAATTTCCTCATTTAATTCTTTCCATATTTGTGACATGTTGATTTTATTTAAGGATAAGTTCACTGATATTAAATTCTCATTCTTTTAAATGTTGTTTATATGCCTATTTTATCCATTCTTTATAAATATAAAGGTGACCAAGAGCTATAGCTCGATGCTCATCTAAAATTTCTAGTTGTGCTAATCATTCTTGATGATAATCCTCTTCATAAATGATATCTTTAAGATAAATTTGAAGAGAAAGAATTTGGACTTCTAGGGGGAGAACTGCTTTGGTACCATAGATGAAGAAAAAGGGGTAACCCCCATAGGTATTAAAATACTAGTTCAATAAGCCTAAAAAGCAAAAGGTATGTGAAGATGCCAATCCTTTCCAACCTCATTGATTATTTTGGTTAGCATCTTGACAAGGTTTTTTTTGGATGCCTCAGCTTGTCCATTGGCTTGCAGATAATAAGGTGACAAAAAGCTTAGCTATTATATTGAAAAAAAAGTTACCTATTATATTGAAATAAATGTTGAATTACATACTCGACCATGCAAGGCATGAAAGCTATTAGCCATATCTTTAGCACTATAAACAAAAATGATAATATGAATATTCATTGATAAGAGTCAAGGTTTATGATTTTCCTAATTTCTTCTTAAATCTTAGTTGAACACCATAAAGGAGGTGGACCATAGCAAAAGATATCCTTATTGTCAAGAGGCTAATTTTCTAGTTCATTAGCAACTTTGTTATTATGTCTGGGGATGTGGGTGAATTGAAGATTTCTTATTTCACAAACTTCCTTAGTAATTCTCCACTATGGAGGATGACCATTCCTAGAATCACTCAATAAGTTTATCATGATTATAATATCTGATTGTATTTTGATCTTTTGCCATCCTATTTTAATAGCCTCCTTTATTCCTCTATGAATAGCTTTAATTTCATGGTAGAGGTTCCCAAGTTTTTAGCAAATAAGAAGTGAATTTCTCCATATTTATTACGTCCAATCCCTCCCATGGTTGCTTTGTCAGGATTACCCCTAGAATCTCCATCTATATTTATCACCCCATCATAAGTTGTTCCTTTGTGCACTAGAGTAGCTTGAACAACTATCTTTTCCTTATTCATGTGAAAGTGAGGCATGGTGGCTTCCTTAGGATCCAAAGATAACTACTGTAAGATATGCTCCCATACTTGAGAGGGTTGATTAGGTAAAGAGATCTTATGTTTGAGGCTCTCTATCAAATTAATTTTTATTTTTTCCCAAACATATATTTCTTCTCTATTATTTTGATGAAATATTATATAATTTCTCTCTTTTCACGTGTTAGACTTGCTTATTTTTAAAATATTTCCCATTATTAGTAATAATTTTATGTGGGACACCAAAATAACATACAATGTGATGATTAATAAAAACAATGATCTTATTTACCTTAGTCAAAATAAGGGGAATAACCTCTACCCATTTAGTGAAATATTTGATCGCAGTAATGATAAAGCTATGTTGCTAAGAAGATTTAGGATTAATCTACCATATAACATCTAAAATCCATTGGGAAAAAGGCCAAAAGTCCTTCTCTAACTGTAGCACATGACTAAGGACATGGGATAAGTTGGCATGTTGTTGGTGCTTCATGCATTTCTTGACATATTCATAATAGTCCTAATTTACAATAGGCCAATAATAACATAATCGTACAATCTTCTTGGCAATAGTTAAACCACTAAAATGACTACCACATATTCCATCATGTGTTTTTTTGATTGTGAGATTTGATTTAGAACTTTGGAGTCAACAGAGGAGAATGCCATTTAACCCCCACTTATAAAGCATACCCCCTAGTATTATATACCAGGTATTCTACTGTTGAAAAGTATGTCTAGCATTTTTTGATAAATTTTAAGGAATGATACCTTTAGATAAATAACTAAATAATTATGTATACCACAGATCTAAATGGTTTTCCTTTACAATATGGATAGAATGAAGATTAGTCTTGGTATAATAAGGTTTATTTAACTTATGGATAAGGATAAAAAAATTAGATTCATGGGAGGAATATGGGATAAAGGAGGCCAAGGAAGCCATTGTATCAACAAACTTGTTAGTTGATTGAGGAGTTGTCTGGATGACATAGCAATTAAGGGTGGATAATAAATGATATACTAATGTTTTATACCTTTGGAGGATGTTATTATTTCACTAATATATTCTCGTTATTTGATTGACTACCATATGGGAGTCCCAAAAAATATGAAGCAACTTAACACCTAGAGCCAAAGTTGTTTGGAGACCTATAATTAGGGCTTCATACTCTACCATATTATTAGTATAGTTGAAATCAAGCTTGAAATATAGGGGTATGTGAATGCCTTCAGGTGGTATTAGAATAATCCTAACTCCCCCTCCACGTTCGCATGTAGATCTATCAAAAAATAATGTCATCTAATATTTGAGATCTCATTGGGAAGTGGAGGTTATATATTCATCAAGAAATTCATAATTATATGGTAGATTACTAGCAAGGGGTGACTCAGCTGATTGATCAATAATGATCTTCCCCTTGATCCACTTTTCATTAAGTAACTCAAGATCAAACTCAATGATAAGTATAAGCCATCTTGCCATATGTGGATTCTGATAGGGTTTTGAATGCATACAATTAAGATGATCAATATTGATAATCACATAGGTCTTGTGATCAAACAAATAATGGTGAAGCTTAGAAGCCACTAACACTAAGAATAAACATAGTTTTTCAATATGTGTGTAATGAGTCTCATACTCAAATAAAGTGTGACTTATATAATAAAATGCCTACTCTCTATGTTTCTTGTCTCGATGGGTAAGCATGACACCTAAAGCATGGTCTATAGCCAAGATATACAAGTAAAAAGGTTTATCCTTGCTTGGAAAAATAAGGATAGGGCAGATAAGAGATACTTATTAATAGTATCAAAGGATACTTGACAATTTGAATCCTATATAAACTGGGTGTCTTTCTTAAGAAGGTGATGGAAAGGTTGAATTGGTTAGATAATTATGAAATAAAGTGGTCAATAGATTGCAGGTTCCCTTGTAAAATACAAAGCCACTTGAGGTTGGAAGGAGGTGGCATATTGATAATGGATTTAATTTTATTAGGATCAACCTCAATTCCCCTAAGGGAAATGATAAAACCCAAAATCTTTCCTGATAAAACCCTAAAGACACTTTTTGGGGTTAAGATAAACCTAATATTTGATTAAACAGGTGAAGATTTTCTAAAGGATAGATAGGTGATCTTTATGATACTTGGATTTACCAAGGAGATCATCCACATGATGTTCAATGATTTTGTGAATTAAATCATGGAAAATATAGGTCATGACATGTTGATAAGTTGCTCCTGTGTTATTTAAACCAAAAGGCATGAATCTTTAATAAAATGTCCCTCATGGAGTAATAGAAGAGGTTTTATCCTAATTTTTTATGGTGATAAGGATCTGATTATAACTAGAAAATCCATCCATGAGTGATAGCATTTCATGTCTTACAGTGAGATCCATGAGCTGGTCGATATTAGGAAGGGGAAAATCATCTTTTAGACAAGAAATGTTAAGATCATGAAAGTTGGTACAAAGGCACAATCTCCCTATGGGATTTGTGATAAGTACTATGTTATATACCCAATGAGGATAATCAATGGGTTGGATAATGTTAATAGATAACAACTACTATAATTCTTCCTTAAAGAAGTGCTATGCAAGGATGCATTTTATGAAGCTTCTACTTCACTAGTTTATCTTCAGGAATGGTAATGATGTTATGGATGACTATAACTAGATCTATTCCTAATAGATAACTATAAGACCAAGAAAAGGATTATCTATGATTAACAAGGAATTTTGCAAAAGCTTAGTGTTTTTGAGAACCTAAGGATTGGCTAATTTTGATATTTCATGGGACCTTGAGTGTCCCTATGTTAATATAAGTTATAACCTCATTTAAAATACTAGAAGACTCATATGGTATGATATTGTCTAGATATAGATATGAATCTCTTGCCCCTAAATATGTTAAAATAGAGTCGTCATCCTGACACTCCATTACATGGATCAAGGAAGACTCTTCATCTATTAGGTCAGGGAAAGCTAGGGGAAGGGATATCATTTTTTCTTTACTTCGATAGGTTAGTGGTTTTGAGTGAATGGTGATAACAATAAAAAAATTAGGTAGGATGGAAATGGTATCATCAATTATTATAGGAGAACTAAGTGGGGATGAGGGAGTTTCATCATCCACATCTATAGGGATATGGGACATCAAAGCACTATGATTATCAGCTTCAGGAGTTTTTTTGAACCCAAGGCCATGTTTGTCATGTTATTTTCTAAGGTCATTTCTTGTAACCTCAAAAGGTCCTTATTCATAACATCCTAGGCCAAATCCTTTCTAAGCACATCATTATAGATAGGTTTGTGTGAAGTGTGGTTTGACAAAAAAGTAAAACTTAGATGTGAACGGTTTGGTACATGTTTTATTTTACCCATATAAAGGGGATTGTTTGATTACTCCATAGATTAAATGTGTTTGGAGGTGAGGAGGTATGAAGGGGATAATGTCTCCTAGGTTGGCTTGGTAAGTAAACTATTGGTTAGGACATCCATATTCTTGAGGGATTAATAAGGTACTAAGAGTTTATAGTTAATACTCCCCTACATAAATTTATTGGAATATCGAGTCAAAGGAGTTTGCATCAGGGTTACAAGATGAAGGCATAGTAGAAATAGCTAACATTTCCCCTAAAAATAATGGAATCGAGTTATTTAAGGGAACCAAGACATCATTAGGCTGATAAGTCAAGTTGCAAGTATTGAATGGATGTGGGTCTGTTGGGACATGGATCTTACCTTCATATTCAAATTTAAGACATTGATGTAAAGTGGAGGGGACACAATGCATAGTGTGTATCTAAGGATGTCTTAGTAGGATGTTATATTGAAATCCCCCCTCTATCACATAAAATATATCCAAGAGGGTACGTATACCTACTTGTATGGGGAAGATGATTATACCTAATATGGGGGCAATAATATCATTAAATGCTCATAGGATGGATAGAGATTAAACTACAATAGTTTTGAGTAACTAGAGTTTCATAAAATCATGCAAGGAGATAATATTTATATCAGCTCCATTATCAATCATAACTCTTTTAATTCATGTTTGATTAACTTGGGTAGTGATAAATAATGATGGGCCCTGATCATCGAGTTATAATGGGGATATTTCAGAATCATGAGATGTGATAGATGGTGACCTTTTTAAGGATCCAATGAAATATGATAGAGGTTAAGGTTTGTCTAATTATATCTAGGTGGCCTGTAAGTCCTCTATCATAGCTTCATGATGTTGCAGAGAATTTTAGATAAGTTCATATAAAGACATCTTGACAAAAAGTTGGTGAAGTTATTTTAGAACTGATATCTATATCAACTTTGAAGAATTGTTATTATGTGCTTTCCCTAGAATATAAAGGGACATGCATTATAGGATTATCTATATCAATAGAAGGGGTTTTTTAACAGTCACCTTGGCTTTGTTGGGATTTTGGGTTTTGTGACCTCGTGTTTGAGATTGAGTGGCTGCGTGTATGGCATCTATTTGAAGTAATAGTGGGTTTATTGTGTTTTCAAAATCATCTGAGTTTAGGGCATCTAAGAGGGGTTGATACCAAGTTTTATTAGAGGTTATATCTTCCTTTGAATCTTATTCTGACCCTCTCGATAATGTACTAGTTTTTGGGGTGGTCATGACTCTAGTAGTTTCACTATGAGGATAATCATGACCAAATTATTCTAGTAAAATATCATATACTTTTAATAATTTATGTACTACACCTTTAAGTGTGTTATAAATTTTGGTATCATGTCCTGATATTTGATGGTAAGTACATTTTTTATTTTCCCTATATCATCCCAGTTTTTGAGTATGGGGTTAATAGGCTTTATAAGTGGTAGTGTGATAAGGGAGGTTTGAAGGATTTGATCGAGAATCCCTGAATAAGACCCCCATAATGGATCTTGGCTAGGTTTTTTGACCTTTTGAGGCATTGTCATGGGGGCTACACTTACTTTTGTGTCTTGATTCTTTTGTTGGAATGTTTGCAATAGAGGGTGTTTTATGCTTGGAATAACACTCTACACCAAGATTTTGAGGGTAATAAGGATTTAAAGGATTATGTATTGGTATTATTATTGTGGGAAGATCTTTTTGTACTGGTTTATGTTTCTTAGAGGAAGATTCCATAATGGTAGCTTTTGGTCTTATAGAAGAATGAGGTCCTAATATGGATGGTCTAGTTCAAATTGGAGGCATAACCATTTTCCCTTTTCAATCTTGGTCACAAGTAGTAGGGATATCCTCTTTAGGGGGCTCAATTCTTATCGATGGATGTTGTAAGTATTTACCTCACAATGCTCCAAGGCATTTGTTTCCACTTCTTGAAACATCTCCCCTAGTTTCCATTTTTACAGGATTTGGCTTGGCCTAAGCTATAAGGGAATTTGGTTTTAGAGTTGGTCAATATAATGTAGTGGACATCTCAGAAGGGAGTAAGTTAGAGAGAGTAGGTATGCTACGTAAAGGTTCTGTAGTGACTAAAGGAGTAACATGTGTATCTTTTGGGATATCCAAATAAGTAACCTCCTTGATAGCTTCCTCATCCTTTATTTTTGGTTGGTTGCCTTGGATAGAATTAGATAACATTTCTTCAAGAGGATACCAAATAATGAGATCCAAAAAACTTGAGTGGATATTAGGAATGACCATAACCGATTTAGATGGTTCAAAAACATCTCATGTGAGGAGATCTAGGATATTAGTTATTTTAGAAGGTGATTCAAAGGCATTACCAATTTATTTAGGTAGAAGTTGATCATGGATTGTGCTTATCACATGGGTCTCATGATCTGAGGTGCTTCTTGAGTTTACTTGAACAAAATTAGACATAGAAAGATGGTTGGGTAATGGTTGCCTAAAGATATCGATGGATTTATTAGGAGGAACATTAGGATTGGAGATCTAGGATATTAGTTATTTCAGAAGGTGATTCAAAGGCATTACCAACTTATTTAGGTAGAAATTGATCATGGATTGTGCTTATCACATGGGTCTCATGATCTGAGGTGCTTCTTGAGTTTACTTGAACAAAATCAGACATAGAAAGATGGTTGGGTAATGGATGACTAAAAATATCGATGCATTGATTAGGAGGAACATTAGGATTATCTAACTATTATTCCCTTTGGTTGATAATGTTTTGAACTAAATGTTTGAAGTACCAACACATATTGGCATCATGACTACGTACACGATGATAATTGCAAAAGTCATTTTCTTTGAACCAAATAGGCTTGGGGTCAGAATAGTTGAGAGATTTGACTAGAGGAAGCTCGCTAATGGAAGATTTTAGGATCTTATCTAAAATAGAAGCATGCGACTCCCCTAAGGATGTGTATTACTAAGGAGAAAACCATGTTAAAGGTTTTTATGGTTGTGTTTGGGAGGTATAAGGTTTGGATTGGCTTTTTATTTATAGAGGTGTTGATTTTAAGATAATAACATTTGTAGTGCCTTTAGTTTTGGCATTGTTAGTCCTTTTGGAGGGATTGGGTTTGAAGTCATTCTTACATAACGTAACCTTTCCTTCCTTTAAAACTCAAATTTCTAGTTTACGAGCCATGGTAAAGGCTTCATAAAAAGGCTTGAATGATTACACTTGTAGTGTTGATGAGATATGCTTAGTACATGATCTTGAAAATAAATCAATTAATTTTGGTTGAAAATACATGGCTTGGTATTGGGGCCTACCCCCTCACTTCACACACCGTAGTGATAAGGGTGTTAGGGGCTTATCCTTTATACTTCATTACCAGAATGTTTATGCTCAATTGGTACACCAAGTTAGTTTTCCCCTTGGTGATGAAATCCAAATGGGTCCACCTTAGGTAGGAAATGTTTTGATTCTTGTTTTAATATTATTGTGTTTTGGTCATGTGTGAGAAAGTGTGACTATCATGATGTATTAATCTACCTAAATTAATCTATGTGGATTATTTAAATAAGAAGAAGATGAAAGCAATTCTTTAAAAACTTTAAAAAAGAAAGCAAGAATTTTGTATTTTCTCTTTTTTGAATGAAAACACACAATCAAGAAAATGCAACTAAACAAATGATTTCAAAATGAAATATAACAAGAATAATGAGACATTAGGGGTCCCATAGGGTGTGCCAGAGTGTTTTAGTATTTTTTAGTTTATTCTCCTTTAATAAATAAACTTAATAAAAATATAAATTATATAGGGTTTAAAAAGGGACACCTATGATTGGGGTTACGCAATGCTGATCCAACAAAGTGGGAGATCTTTTTTGGCTAGGAAGGATTACCTGCACATAAGAGATAACTTGGACAAGATTGGATTAATAAGATAGATAAATGGACTGCTTGATGCTAAATCAATTCTAAGAAGTGGTATACTTCCTCAAAGGGATGCCAATCAGTTGTTTTATGCAATCAAGTAGATAATGTAATGATAAAAATTATAATGAAGCATATGATCAGATGTAATACTTAAATGAAATAAATTAATCTACTACATAAATATTGTCAAAGCATTCATTCCAATAAACTATAGCTAAATCTTCTTATTCTTATAGTACTTTTAGTTGTTCAATGATTGCTTATAGGGTGGGGGCAAAGATGATCCTATGAAGTCCTACCTCAAATGAGATATCACTTTGATATTTGATCCATCAAAGAATAATGTCATCTGATATTCAAGATATCCTTAGGAAGTGGAGGCTATATATTCATCAGGAAATTCATAATTGGATGGTAGATTACTAACAAGGGGTGCCTCAACTAATTGATCAACAATGATCTTCCCCTTGATCAAATTTTGGATAAGGAATTTGAGATCAAACTCAGTGAGAAACATAAGCCACCTTGCCATACATTGATTTTGATAGGATTTTGATGCATAAAATTAAGATGATAATTATTGGTAATCACATAAGTCTTTTGATTAAGCAAATAATGGTGAAGCTTAGAAGCCATGAACATTAAGGCCAAGCATAGTTTTTCAATATGTGTGTAATGAGTCCCATAATCAACCAAAGTGCATCTTATATAATAAAATGTCTACTCTCTATGTTGCTCATCTCAATGGGTAAGCATGGAACCTAAAGCATGGTTTATAACTGAGATATACAAGTAAAAAGGTTTATCCTTACTTGGTAGAATAAGGATAGGGGGAGATAAGAGATACTTCTTAATAGTATCAAAGGCTACTTGACAATTTGAATGTCATATAAACTAGGTGTCTTTCTTAAGAAGGTGATGGAAGGGTTGACATTGATGAGATAATTACAAAATAAAGTGGTGAAGAGATTGCAGTTTCCCTTATAAACTAAAAATTTGATTATTGAGGGTAGAAGGAGGTGGCATATAGATATTGGCTTTAATTTTAGTAAGAACAAATTCAATTCCCTGAAGAGAAACAATAAAACCCAAAAGCTTTCTTGATAAAACCCCAAAGACACACTTTTTGGGGTAAAGACGAACCTGATATTTAATTAAATAGGCAAAGATTTTTTGAAGGATAGATAGGTGATCTTTATGATACTTGGATTTACCAAGGAGATCATCCACATGATTTTCAATCATTTTGTGAATTAAATCATGGAAAATATAGGTCATGGCATGCTGGTAAGTTTATCCTACATTCTTTAAACCAAAAGGCATGACTCTATAGCAAAATGTGCCCCATGGAGTAATAAAAGAGGTTTTATCTTGATCTTTTAGGGTGATAAGGATCTGATTATAACCAAAAAATCCATCCATGAGTGACATTATTTCATGTCCTACACTGAGATCTATGAGCTAGTCTATATTAGGAAGGGGAAAATCATCTTTTAGACAAGCAATGTTAAGATCATGAAAGTTGGTACAAAGGTGTAGTCCCCTTATGGGCTTTATGATAGGTACTATGCTAGATACCCATTGAGGATAATCAATGGGTTGGATAAAGTTAATAGATAATAATCACTATAATTCTTCCTTGACAAGAAGTGCCATGCGAGGATGCATTTTATGAAGCTTCTGCTTCACTGGTTTAGCTTTAGGAATGGTAATGATGTTATGGATGACTATATCTGGATCTATTTCTAACATATTACTATAACACCAAGCAAAGGATTAGCTATGATTAGCAAGGAATGTTGTGAAATCTTGACGTTCATGAGAATCTAAGGATTGGCTAACTTTGATATTTCATGGGACCTTGAGTATCCCTATGTTAATATAAGTTGTAACCTCATTTAAAAGACTAGGAGACTCATATGGTATGATATTATTTAGATATTAATCCCTTGCCCCTAAATACGTTAAAATAGAGTCATCATCCTGACACTCCATTACATAAATCGAGGAAGAATCTTTGTCTATTAGGTTAGGGAAAGCTAGGGGAAGGGATATGGTTTTTTCATTACTTTGATAGGTTAGTGGTTCCAAGTGAATGGTGATAATTAAAAAAAAATTAAGGTGGGATAGAAATGGTATCATTGGTTGCTGTAGGAGAACCAAGTTTGAATGAGGGATTTTCATCATCCATATCTACAGGGATATGGGACATCAAAGAACTATTGTTGTTAGTTTCATGATTTTAAAAAAAACCTAGGCCATGTTTCTTGTGCATTTTTCTAAGGTCATTTATCATAAATTCATGAGGTCCTTATTCATAACATCTTAGGCCAAAGCCTTTCCAAGCATGTCATTGTAGATAGGTTTGTGCAAATTTTGGTTTGTCAAGGAAGGAAAAGTTAGAAATGAATGGTTTGGTATGTGTTTTATTTTACCTGTATAAAGGGGATTGATCGATTACTCCATAGATTAAGTGTGTTTGGAGGTGAGGAGGTATAAAGGGGATAATGTCTCTTAGGTTGGGTTGGTAAGTACACTATTGGTTAAGACATCCATATTCATGAGGGGTTGATAAGGTACTAAGAGTTAATAGTTGATACTCCCCTACAAAGAGTTGTTGGAATGTCGAGTTAAAGGAGTTTACATCAAGGATACAGGATGAAATTATAGTATAACTAGCTAACATTTCCCCCAAAAATAATGGACTATATTTATTTAGGGGAACTAAGACATCATTAGGCTGATAAGTCAAATTGTAAGTCTTGAATGGATGTGGGTCTATTGGGACAACATGGATCTTACCTTTATGTTTAAATTTAAGGCATCAATGTAAAGTGGAGGGGACACAATGCATAGTGTGTATCCAAGGATGTCCTAGTAGGATGTTATATTGAAATTCCCCCTCTATCATGTAAAATAGCTTTGTGAGGGTATGCATACCTACTTGGATGGGGAAGATGATTGTACCTATTGTGGGGGTAATAGTATCATTAAATGATTGTAAGATGGATGAAGATTAAGCTACAATAGTTTTGAGTAACTGGAGTTGCATAACAACATATACGGAGATAATATTTATACTAGATCCATTGTCAATCATAATTCTTTTGATTCATGTTTGATTAACTTGAGTAGCGATAAATAATGGTGGGTCCTAATTATCAGGTTATAATGGGGATATTTTATAATCATGAAACATTATAGATGATGACATTTGTAAGGATCCAATGAAAGATGATAGAGGTTGAGGTTCATCTTATTATATCTATGTGGCTTGCAAGGCTTCTATCGTAGCTTCATGATATTGCAAATAATTTTGGATAAGTTTGTATAAATACATCTTGATAGAAAGTTGGTGAAGTTATTTTAAAATTGATATCTGTATCAACTCTAAGGAATTATTATTTTGTACTTTCCCTAGAATATAAACCTTTAGTTTTGGGACATGCATTTTAGGATTGTTTATAGCAAGAGTAGGGGCTTTTGTAATAGTCACCTTGGCTTTGTTGGGATTTTGGGTTTTGTGACCCTGTGTCTGGGACCGAGTTGTTATGTGTATGGAATCTATTTGAAAATAGTAGTGGGTTTTCTATGTTTTTGAAATCATCTGAGTCTAGAGGGTCTAAGAAGGGTTGATACTAAGTTTCATTAGAGGTTTTATCTTCCTTTGAAGCTTGTTCTGACCCTATCATCAATGTACTAGTTTCTAGGGTGGTCATGACTCTAGTAGTCTGACTATGAGGATAATCATGACTAAAGTATTCTAGTAAAAGATCATCTGCTTCTAATGATTCATGTACTACACCTTTAAGTGTTTTATAACATTTGATATTGTGCCACCATATTTGATGGTAATCACATTTCTTATTTTCCCTATATCATGTTAGTTTTTGAGTATGGGGTTAACAAGATTTATAAGTGGTAGTGTGATAAAGGAAGTTTAAAGGAGTTGATCAAGGATATTTGAATAAGACCCCCATAATGGATCTTGCTAGGTTTTTCAACCTTTTGAGGCATTGTCATGGGGGCTACACTTACTTTCATGTCTTGATTCCTTTATTCAAATGTTTGTAACAGAGGGTGTTTTATGCTTGGAATAAGACTTTACACTACGATTCTAAGGGTAATAAGGATTTAATGGATTATGTATTAGCAGTATTATTATGGGAAGATCTTTTAATACTAGTTTATGTTTCTTATAGTAGGATTCCATAATGGTAGCTTTTAGTCTTATAAAAGGATGAGGTCCTAATATGGATGCTCTAGTTCAAATTAGTGGTAGAACCATTTTCCATTTTAGATCTTGGTTAGAAGTAATAGGGATATCCTTTGTAGGGAGCTCAATTCTTATCAATGGATGTTTTAAGGATTTACCTCATGACACTCCAAGGCATTTATTTCCACTTCTTGAAACATTTCCCCTAGTTTTCCTTTTTACAAGATTTGGCTCAACCTAAGCTATAAGGAAAGCTAGTTTTAGAGTTGGTTAATGTAATGTAGTGGACATCTCAGGAGGGAGTAAGCTAGAGAGAGTGGGTATGATACATAAAGGTTATATAGTGACTAAAGGAGTATCATGTGTATCTTATGGGATATACAAATAAGTATCCTCTTGATAGCTTCGTAATCCTTTATTTTTGGTTGGTTGCCTTAAACAAACTAAGGTAGCATTTCCTCAAGAGGATCCCAAATAATGAGATCCAGATAACTTGAGTGGATATTAGGAATGACCTAACTGATTTAGATAGTATAAAAACATCTCCTGTGAGGAGATCAAGGATCCTAGTTATTTTGGAAGGTGATTCAAAGGAATTACCAACTTATTTAGGTATAAGTTAATCATGGATTATGCTTATCACATAGGTCTCATGATCTGAGGTGCTTCTTGAGTTTGCTTTAATAGAATTAGACATAGAAAGATGATTGGGGAATGATTGTATAAAGATATCAATGGATTGATTAAGAGAAACATTAGGATTATCTAACTATAATTCCCCTTGGTCGATAAGGTTTTGAACTAAACATTTGAAGTATCAACACGTATTGACATCATGACTAGGTACATGATGATAATTGAAATAATTATTTTCTTTGTACCAACTGGGCTTGGGGTGAGAATTGTTAAGGGGTTTGATCAGATGAAGCTTGATAATGGAAGCTTTTAGGAGCTTATCTAAAATGGAAGCATATGACTCCCCTAAGGGTGTGTACTACCAAGGAGGAAACCATGTTAAATGTTTTTGTTGTTGCATTTGGGAGGTAGAAGGTTTATATTGGCTCTTTATTTGCAAAGGTGTTGATTTTAAGATAATAACACTTGTAGTGCCTTTAGTTTTGGAATTGTTAGTCCCTTTAGAGGCATTGAGTTTGAAGTTATTATTCTTGTAACTTAACCTTTCCTTCATATAAAACTCACATTTATATTTTATGAGCCATGGTAAAGGCTTCATCAAAAGGCTTAAACAATTACACTTGTAGTGTTGATAAGATATGCTTAGCGTATGATCTAAAAAATAACTTGATTAATTCTGGTTGAGGAAGGGAGAAAGTAAATTGATTTATAAGACTTTGACACCTAGCTAAAAAATCAGCAATGGATTCATCATCAAATTGTCTGATGGTGTATAGGTTGATTATGGTTAGTTTCCTTGCGATCTTAATGGAGAAGTGTTCAAAGAAAATTTGGGCCAATTGCCCAAAAAAGAATAAGGAGTGCTGAGGGATAGAGTTGTACCAATCTAAGGATGGTCTAGATAATTTCATGGGAAACATCCTTAGAAAGATAAGATCATCATGAGCTATGAGGTAACAAGCATGTCTAAATGCCCTAATGTGTTTTTGAGGATCTTCCTTGTTTTTAAATTTCATAAATTTTGGAAGTTCCCATTATGAGGGATATGGCTTAATTGGGATGGATAGATTAATGGGTTCATTGAAACTTTGCTCATACATGAACATTTTTTTATGCCTAGAGGCAAAGGCTTCTAGATTTTCCATCTTATTCATAAGGATGTTTATAAGGTCAAGCTAGGTATTATATTGAGGAATACCCCCTAAGATATTTTATTGTGGATGTTGATAGGTTGGGAATGGTGTAGAAAATGGTTGTGAAAAGGGATAACCAACAAAATTGATCATGATAGGCTGGGATGTAGCTACATACTGTGGGATCTGCAAGGGTATGTTTTATTATGGGGATGAGTGAAGGTTAGTAGATCCAAGGGTTTGTAAGGAAGTTAGGTACTGAGTAGTCAAGGGGACATACTAATAAAGAGGCTGACTTAAAGGAGCCTATTGTAAAGTTTAAGTTTGAGGATTTGAATCTATGCTTATTTGGATAGGTGAGAGTGTTTAAGGGATTAAAATTACTAAGTTTTATGTTGAAGTAGTAGGTGGTAGAGTAAACATAAGTTAAGGTGTAGTAACATTTTAAGCTTGGGTAATGGCTAGAGAAGGGTTACTAGATACAAATGGGGGTGGATTATTTAAGGTTTATGATACACTGGTATCAAAACTCACTGGAGGATGATTGTTGGAAGAGGAAACCATAGTTGTAGTAATCACTTCAGGTCCTTATAGGGGCATGTCAAAAACACACCTGAAAGATGGTGTTCGAGGGAAAACCAAAATACATATGGATCAAGTACCAAGATAATGGTTAAGGGAAATTGGATTACTATCCAATATACTAGTGAATTTTTGGTCTCCCTATGCATAAAATTGGGGAATGCCTTCCCTCATGGATTTAGGACAGGTAGGAAGACTTGGTGTGTTTTCCATGGATGAAGATGAGGTAGGAGATTCAATTTATTTCAGTGACTATTGTCACATTAAAACCATTTAACATTGAAAAATAAATAAAGAATGAAATTCAAAGGCACATAATATTCTTTGATTATCTCATTTTAGTGAAAACAAACACACACACTACTAAACATACTTACAAGATTTTACTTTTTGAGAAACTAAATTTAGAATGTGGTAGGGAGAAGGGTTAATGACGGTACTAAAAAATGGTATCTAAAGATGGTTTCAAGTTTTATTTAAGGATTAAAACATCTATATATGCAAAGGTACATTGAAGCTTGATTCCATATTAGAAGGAAGTATGTGTCTTGGTATTGGGGCCTACCCCCTCACTTCACACACTTCAACAATAAGGGTGTTAGGTGCTTATTCTTTATATTTCTTTACCATAATTTCTATAATCAGCCAATACTACACTAAGTCAATTTCCCCCTTGTTAATGAAATCCAAGTGGGTCCACCTTAGGTAGAAAACATTTTGATGCTTTTTTAAAGATTAATGTGTTTTGGTCGTGTGTGAGAAAGTGTGACTATCATGATGTATTAATCTACCTAATTTAATCTATGTGGATTATCTAAATAAGTAGGGGGTTGAATGTAATTCTTTTTAGACCTTAAAAAGGAAAGCAAGAATTTTGTATCTTCTCTTTTTCAATTGAAAACACACAATCAAGAAAATGCAACTAAACAAACAATTTCACAATGAAATATAACAAGATTAATGAGACATTAGGGGTTTCGCAGGGCGTGAAAAAATGTTTTAGTATTTTTCAATTCATTTTCATTTAATAAATACACTTACTAAAAATAGAAATGATACAGGGTTTTAAAATGGATACCTATGATTGGGTTGCATACCATTGATCCAACAAAGTGGGAACTCCTTTTTGGCTAGGAAGGATTACCTACACACAAGAGACAACTTAGACAAGATTGGATTAATAAGATAGATAAATGGACTGTCTGATGTTAGATCAATTCTAATAAGTGGTACACTTCCTTAAAAGGATGTCAGTCCACACTTTTATGCAATCAAGTGGATAATGTAATGGTATAAATTATAATGAAGCATATGATAAGATGTAATACTGAAATGAAATAAATTAATCTACTACATAAATATTGTCAAAGCATTCATTTCAATAAATTATAGCTAAATATTCTTATTTTTGTATTACTTGTAGTTATTTAGTGACTACTTCTAAGGTGGGGGCAAAGAGGATTGCACAAAGTCCTAACTCAAATGAGATATCACTCTAGTCCGTGAATAATGGGTAAGGGATTATGGGTAAGTCATGGATTGAAACCACATCACGTATAATGCCTAACAATGTCATCTACAGATAAAAATGCATGATTTTAAGACTTATAAATAATAAGTTGGAATTATTTAGGATTGTTAAACTAGTTTCATATTGTAGACAAAAATAAAAGCACAAGGATTGATGTTGGTTGTATCGAAATTGATATTGATTATGTAATCGATGTCAATCATATGAGGAATTATCATCGATCCTAACAATGGATACAAAAAACTTAGGATGGGGTCTAAAGGTAGGCTTTAAGAGATTATAAATGATTTAGGTACTATTTATTGATTATATAAATTGATTAAAAATAATAAATAGACTGTAAATAAACCATACATAAATTAGAATATAATCAAATGAACATCATACTTACCTATGAAAAATGCTTCTTATGCTACATATAATTATCTCATTGATAGGGATGTGCTTAACCTTTGACTGAGTGAGGATGGGCTGAGATAGGGGTGGAATTCTTATGAAGGCACTCTAAAGAAATTTATCTAATGCTCCACTATGAAAATTTAGGATCCTTCAGATCGAGGATGGTCTAAGTATAAATAGACATCGATCTTAAAAGGATCGACAACAATCATGGGAATCGATGTTGATCCAGTCCAAGTTTACCCTGTTTGTTCTAAATACTCCAAATCATGGGATTAACCTTAGTTTAGGGTTGTATTTAATGAGGTTCAATTAATGAAAGGTTGTTAAGAGGTTAAAACAACCTACCTCTAATAAATTTAGGGAGATTTAGCTAGATTTAGGGATGGTTAATTAGTTACTAGGTAAAAAGTAATTAGTAAGATTAATTATGTGACTTAAGATGGTAAATGATAAAACTTTATTAACCAGTGTAAAAAAGGATGGGAAAGGGGTAAGACACATTTATTTGTAATATAATGGTGTAGAATCATAGTGTCTACACTACTATTTGTAAAGGAGAAGAGATAACATCATTATTATTAGTATTCACTTGCACCTCAAAGGAGGGATAAATAGGTTTTTTTCATAATTAATATCATCCTTTAATATTTTTTATGTCTATTTATGTTATAGGAATGAAATTGATAAAGTGAATTAGCAAGGTAGAAAGAGAAGTTAGGTGTGCAAGGATAAGGGTCCTTTTTTATGATAGGTGGAAATTTAAGATAGAGAAGATATTCATTTTTAGATTGTTATTTTTTATTTATATTATTAGTTATTGAAGAAGGTAAAGGAGGATACCAAGTAGAATCTAAAGGTAAATCCATAGTGGAAACTAAAGACAAATCCAAAGAGGATTCTATAGGTGTGACTAAAAAAGAATCTAGGGGTGAATTTATTTATACAGACTCATGTTGCCAAGTTTCATAAAAATCAAATTTTATATCTGTTACTACATCACAAAAATCATAATTATCAATATATGCTTCTTCCATAAGTTTTTGATTTTGATGGTTTGTCCATTAATTATCATAAGTAAAAGGAACAACATGATTAAAGAATAACATATCTAGAGGATGAACATCACTAACATATTGGAATTGACTATCCATGATAAATGCAATGCATTTAAATACAATAAATGCAATAAATAAAATGCTTATTGTTATCAAGTAATCTTGTATGTATAAAAGAGATAATGAATATGAATATCATACAAGAAAAAATCAAGGTATAAAGGGTAATCTAGGCAAGGGTTTGAATGATTGTGTAGGATCTCAATTATACTTACTCATTCATAGATTAATGTCAGCTCAATATTTTAGATCACTAACTACAAAGGATAAACCATACCTATATCCCACTATCTCATCTCTGAGGGTACTGTGAGAGTAACTTCCTTGGGTGATATGCTCATCTTAGGTGCATCAAAAATCAAATGGCTAAAGATGATTCTTATGGTGTAAATAAGGGACCCTGACCATTTTTAATACACTGTGAGGCACGTAGAAACTAAAATTTATGTATAGTGTTATCTAGGGCTTGGGTGTAGGGACAATATCCCTCACTTCATAGTGCCATTAAAATAGGTCACTGCTTAGCCAAATATGTTGGCTTTCTTTGTAGTTTTACAACTTCAAGAACACAATTGATAAAAATAATCAATAAGCAATAAAAAACAAAGATAAAATAAAAGTGGAAAGATTTCTATGTATAGAGATTAATTTTTTTTAACTCAAGGTCAAAAATAAATGCTTTAGTGTTAGATGTTATTTGAGGTGACAAGATAGTTTGTTTAATGTCAGATTAAGATCCAAGGTCAAAGAAGATTGCTAACGGTGTTGGATTTATATCCAAAGTTGAAGGTTATTTCTTTCAATGTCAAGAATTTATAGAATTTTGTATGAAATCTTAGGAAAAAATCAAACAAATAACCAACTGTATTCTAATAAAAAATTATGGGTTCACCAAAATGTTTAATGTGTTATTTTGATTTAACAATTAAATGCTATAAACACTAAACTATTGAGATACTAATTTAAATTAAAAATATACATAACATAAATGTAAAATATAGAAACTTAAATGAGATATAAATAGTAAATTTCAATTAAATGTGTAAACCTACCTTGGATCTTACTTCTGTTGATTGTGTAGATAAATCACCGATGTAAGACTAACTAGAAAAATTTGTGAACTATGTCATATCTAAAAACAAAATTATATGATATACTAGGAAACGACGGTGTATAGGAATGCACTACATTATTTTATATTGACTATGGCCATATTTGTGTTAACTATATAGGCGATTTTAATATTTGATGACATGTGCTTGTCTGAGATGATATGTCAGTCATCTGCATGTGGCTAATTGATGTGTGGAAGTAATTGTAATTTGAAATCCTAGTTCCTGCACATAAACAAAATAAAGATCAAATGTAAAACATGGGGGAATATGGAAAGAGGAATAATTGAGTTATCCTCAAAAAACTATGTTTAATCTAAGTGTTTCTTACATAACCCAAAAGGGCCTTAGGCCGATGTAGTTCTCCCTCTTAGAGTGAGTATGTGAATCTTGATAGTTTCACTATATGGATGTAACTAGTAAAATGTATTTAATGCTTGATAATGAATTCCCTTGATATATAATAAAATAAATTCAAAAATTCCTAATGACTTCTAGAATAAATCAGAACTTGAGTTGGAAATATTAGTGTTATTTTACTTAATGTGTATTAACTTGTATAAAGAGTGATTGTTAGTTTCTAGATGTGTATTAAATGACCTTGATGTGTTTATATAATTTTATATTTTGAATATTTATATAATCTACTTTAATAAATGTGTGGGAGGAACAACATGGAGAGTCTTGAATTTAAAAAGTAATAATTAGATCATGAGAGACAAGGCCAAACTAATGGATAAGGTTGGGTTACAACCCTGTTTGACCTAGTGTGATTTTATCCCAGAAGGACAAAGACTATTGGAGCTTGGATGACAAGAATATATAAGTAGAATAGGGATGTATAAATGATATTCTCATTATTTTCAAGACAATGATTAGAATAGTGAAGGTTCTCATTGAGATTGTAAGTTAACAGAGTGGCAGATAGGTCAAGCAAGGTAAGGAAGTCAAGAGTAAACATTATCAATCACTTAATGATTAAATTTAAGTGTCTACATATACCAATGTTTTAAGCATAATGAAACTTTAACACAAGACTAAGGGCCTCTTTGAAGAAGAATATTTTTATTCACCTTCAAGAAAAAAATTCCAATAAAAAACCTTATGCATAGGGTTAAATGGAGATATCGCCAGAGAGCAAGGGTTTCTAATGTTTAGATATCCAAGAATGTATAGAGGCTAGGGTGAGATAAAACTTGTGAAAGTGAAAAATCACTATAGTGGCCAAATAATTCTCCTTCATTAATAATTTTTTGTCACCTAGTTCTACCATTGGGGTTGTTAAAGCTTTGACCACCATACAAAGTGGCTACAGTGAAGTCTACGACCTTCCCTAAACACACTATCTCAAAAAGATGGAGGGTCATGAAAAACACCTACGTTTGGATCAGGATAAACATTCATGAGAGAGGAAGAGAGATCAAAGTGAGCAACCAATGAGTGTTGAGTTTGAGCCAAAATAATATAGGCCAGATCATTATCCCAAGATGTAAACCAAAGGCTAGGCATACAACATGATTGTGAAACAACAAAAGGATAAGTGAAAGAAACATTAGCAATGGTAGAAGTTATTCCCCAATTATATGTGTGAAGTTATTAAATTTTAGTATTATATTATCTTATTAATATAATATTATGTTATTAATTATAATATTATACTATATTACTATAATATAATATATAATAATATTAGGTTTTATATAGTATTATTATATAATATTATTATATTTACATATATTATATTTATACCTTAGGATTGAAAAGAGTAAACAGTATGTAGATTAGTCTCTTGTTAGTCCAAATGAGAAAACATCAAGCATAACAATTCACTACAACTAAAAACTCTTGACTAAGAACTAAAGGAGCATAACAGAATAAGCAAGAGCACAAAATAAAGATGAAGACAATAAAATTTTCTTACCTTTTTATCGCATTTGATTCTTACTTGTTGGCATAAGGATATTCATGATCAGCCTATAACAATTGTAATCTTCTAGCAACTCTCTTCCATGGTGGTAGCTTCTCTCCAATAGTCATTTGTGGTTTGGTGTGAAGTTTGGCATAAATTGGGAATTATAACACTACTCTCAAAGGCTTCAAGAAGGTATTTCAACATAATAACCTTGCACACAAAAGCTTGTTGGCATATGGTGTGGGAACTTTATATATAGATCAAGGAACTGACTTTAACCTTAGGTAGGTTAGGTTAAATCCTAACTCAGGATAAGTATAAATTAACCTAGGTTGAGTTAGTCTAACTCTAGGTGGGGTTAAGGCCCTCGTGAAATCTTGACACTTGAGTTTCAAATATTTGTGAGGCATGACAACCCACTTTAGATATTTGTTAGGTGTAAGTCATATTTTTGAATATTTATGAGATAATAAATCACCTTATTAACTCATTTGACCTTTAACTTCATATTTGGCTAAAAATTTCTCTTTTAGTAAATGAAATTCACTAATTTGATTTAGATTTTTCGTTTAAGCAAGTTAATTAGGATTTGCAATATAATTAGTCTTGCTTAGTGATTTTTGGCTTCTAGCAAATTTTTAAAATGTTATGAGTTAATAGTTTGATAGGCCAAAAGTGCCAAAATACTAGGTCATAATTTGACTAGGGTTAGAACTAAATTAGGTTAGTGATGCATATAGGGTAATACATCAAAAAATCTAGCCTCATCACATTTTTTAGGTAATTAAATCCCTTAAACAGATAAAATTAGGCAATTTCGGTGATTTTTGGGCTTAAAATGTGTCATTTTCTAGAAATTGAACTAAATCCTAATTTAAGAATGAAATTGGACAAAACTAAGTGTCTATAGTTTGCCCCTATTTGAGAAGGTATTGTGAGACATAGGCACAACAATGTCTTTTAAAAGAATGAAAAAGTTGTTAATGCCTTGGCTAAGAAGAAAAATCCATGTAGTTATAGAATGATGCCCCAAACAAAATTTGGGAATCCTATGATTCTCCCTTGAGGGAGTGGATGACACATATTATTGATGGATGGTACCTTAAAAATAAGCAAAAATAAGAATGAAATTAACCCATGGGTGAAATTAATCCAATTGAGATAATGCTTACATGCATTTATTTAAAAGTACTAATTTTCCCAAATGTGGTTATAATAAGTAACAAAGGTTGAGACACTAATTTTTCTAAAGATGATTATAATCAGTAGCACACGTATGTGCCCTAGTAGGGTCGATGGGTTGAAATAATGATCTACCCAAAGGCAGTTATAATCGTTAAGATGACCTAGATTGAATAATGATTTTGCCCTAGAAGGGTAGATTTGATCACGATAAATTTAGTATGCTCCATTAGGGTGTATTGGTAAGCATAACTCAAGGATATAACCTATCATACATATTAAATAT
This sequence comes from Torreya grandis, assembly GCA_037957365.1. Classification (NCBI taxonomy): domain Eukaryota; kingdom Viridiplantae; phylum Streptophyta; class Pinopsida; order Cupressales; family Taxaceae; genus Torreya; species Torreya grandis. The sequence continues at coordinate 1,002,545 of JARHVA010002758.1, read as the reverse complement.
GAGCAGGTGTAAACATAGATGTGATAACATAATGACTCAAGAAGCCATGAACAATTAGGGATATGAGGATGTGCAAAGTGATGAAAGAAATGATTGGAAGAATAAAGGTGTCTAAGTTGACTTGAGATATGTCATGTTTCCAAGTGCTTCTTACATAGTCCAAATAGACCTCAGGATAATGTAGTTCACCCAAAAATGGGAGAAAATGGAATGAGGAATAGAATTAAAAAATAAGAATTGATCAATGTGAATAATTTTTTTGTACCTGCCAATGTAGAGATGCTCATCCATATGAGTGTTGATACAACCAAAATGGTCAATTGTTTGATTTACTTGAGGAGAGTGGGGGTATTTTCCAAGGTGAACAAGGAGAAGTTTCTATGACACCATTGCTTGTAATTTCCTCTAAAATAATTGTTGTTTGACTCATATGGATGTTTATTCAGAGATGTACATCTATATAAACATATAATAAATTATTTTTTTCACTTATTTATTATTCATGGGTTCAGGCATGTGCTAGGGTATTTGGTCAATTTTTTTATATATCAAAGAGATACTGATATTGTATTGTTAGAATAGACTCATGCATGATTTTGATTTAGCTTGTGATATTATACATGATAGTTATGGATAACTAAAATGTCAATGTATACCCTAAGCATGGAAAACTTAATTTAGAAGTAAATATAAACAACATAGGAATAAGATATGGATAATAAAATCTTTAGTGTAAATATAAAAAATAAATCAAGTGTAAGACTAAATACAAAATTTCAAAACCGAAGTACATGATATGGATAATCAAGACTTAAGTGTAAACAATATGTAATAATCTTATGATAACTGAGGAAAAAAAGGTAGAATAAAACAAACACAAAAAATAAACACAAAAAAATAAATAAATAAATAGATAAAAATAAACACACAAACAACAACAAAAATAAAAATAAACAAACCAAATGACAAATCATGCCAACAAAACACCAATAAAAACAAAGTAAACAATGAATTGTTTAGGGGTTTTGAAACATTAAAAATGTTTTTGGAGTTTTCCAAAAATCTCAACTCAATTAAGAATCATGAGACACAAAATAGTCCAACTCACAAAATGGTAAGAACATGTCTTAGGTTGCTCAAAAAAGGCACTGCCTACATAGTCGTGATAGGACCTCAAGTCATTATAGTTCTACCTACATAGAAGGAATCTAATTATGTACCAAGAAGTTCACATAAAAGGAAAATGGTAAATCAAATGATAATAGTAATGGCGATGTGATGCAGTAATGCATGGTAAAGGTGTTTTACCTAATTTGTCTATAGGTAGTTATAATTAAGAAACAATGGAAAAGGGATAGTAGTACTAATTTACCCACAGGCAGTTATAATTAGTAGCACGAGGTGGGACATTGATTTACCCAAAGGTGGTTATAATCAGTGGCATCAATCGAATGTAACAACAAATGAAGGATACAATTACTAGGACCACTATCATACTGCTTTCATATGCTACCATTTGAATGTGTAACTCTAAAAAAACTATTGGAACTAAATTTGTCATCAACCACTGAACATGCTTGAAGTACAAGTGGCCAGATGTGATAGGTGGGGTTAGCTAAAAAAGAAATAGTTGGAAAAGGGTTAATGGCATGGTAGAATGGTAAGGTGAGGTAAAAGGCAAGGGAAATGATAAGGTATAGGGAAAGTCATAATAAATGATTATGTTGTTCCTATGGATGTGGAGATGCACATCCTAATCAACATATGATACAACTAGAATGGACAATGGGCTATAATGGTAATAGGGTTACCCCCAAGTGACAAGGTAAGGTAAATGGTAGGGTATGAAATAACAATAAGGGTAAGACAAAGTAAATGATTCTATTATTCCTGTTGATATAGATATGGTCTTCTTGATCAACATATGATACAACTAGAATGGTTAAATGTTAAATTGCTAGCCCACAACTCTTCTAAATAGTTTCTCTATCAAGAACCTACTACTAATTTGGACTTCAAAATGTCGTGATTTTCATTGGTCATTGATTATGTTTCCTCAAAACTTTGAGACAAGATGTCTTTGTAGTCTTTATAAATAAAAGTGCAGCCAGGGATGGTAAATAGGGATAAACATTAGATAAAAGGTTTGATCTAACAATATGATATAGGTCTTGGATGGATAAATGGATCATAATGGAATGTATAATGGTTGGGAAACAAATGAAGATTAGGATTATTAGGCACACAATGTTGTTGATTCTAGATTTGATATAATTTTATTTATGGTAGGGCCAAAGAATTTTGAATATGCTCTCGATAGGACCACCATATTTTTTTGTTGTTTATGCCTAAGAGATTCCACCATCTGATTATACTATAGAATGGAAGTTATACTAATGTTATCTTTGATAACATATTCATCAAATAGTGAAGAACTATTATTCGTGGATATTGGTGCCTTGAAGAGGTTTCCATTAATAAATTTATCTTGATCATCCCATAGTGCCTCCAAGAAGGTTTCACTAAGGAATCTTGACATTTGACTTTTATTGTCTCCTAGTGCCTCAAACAATGTTTCACTAGAAGAGGCTGAGTTTGGACTTTGATTTCCACCTAACACCTTTGAAAAATATTTCATAAGGAGATTTTTCTTCTTATACATGAATGTGTTCTTGGTCCCCTTAATATTCCCCAATTGATATGTCACCATGGATGTAATTCAATAATGTGTGATTATGTTGGTCCTAATCGACACTTGTGGGAGGTGGAATGCCAATATAATGGCTAGGTTGGTTGGTGTTAATGGCACATGTGATGATAATGGAATGTTAAAAGGTATCATAATCCTCGTGTAAGATACTAGGAGAAATCATATTGATTTTGAAGTAATCATCCTCAAAAAATTTGGAACGATTACAAATATATTTAAATTAATCTACAAGGCATGTGTAACAAATGTTTTAACAACCACAAATGTATTATGATTCTAAAGTTGAGTTTGACTTAAGGGGATATAAATCCAATGTTGAGACTAACATTTATTCTAATTTTTATGTTAAATCTAATATTGGTTCAATAATAGAACCTAACTTCAATGCTGATTCTTCATCTAATGTGGTCGCAAAGATGTTATATTGAATGTTTGATATTTTAAAAGTAATGGCATGTGGTTGAATAATTGGATCTTCAAAAATAGGCTCAACTAAGAAGGACTCCAAAAATATTAGCTTGTTAAAGTGAGGCTTCTCAACAAAAGGGAAATGGTCAACAAGCAATTCCACAAAGGCCAACTTGTCAAATTGAGGCTCTTTAAAAATAGGGCAATGATCAAAATAATGATTTGACCAAAGGAAATTATAATAATAATGGGGTGACTCAACAAATACTATCTTTTCAAAGTGAGACTCCTCACCCAAATGAAAAGGGTCAATAGGAAACTCCATAGAGACTAGCTTATCAAAGTGAGACCCCTTAAAGAAAGAGAAAGGATTAAAGGGTAATTTAACATAGGTTAACTCATCAAAAATATGTGTTTAAACAAAAAAATCATGGATTGGTTGGTTATCTTGGCCTTGGCTTACACTTGTTTATAAAACCTCAATTTTGGACACATCCTAGTTTTTGAATGATGGCTCTTGAAAAAGCAATGATTGGTTATGTTGTGGTTCAAAGACCAACTTGGATTTTTTAAAGTGGGGGAAGGTTGGAAATGAATGAAGAATGATCAGTGGTTTAATAATGGTCTCTTTATAAATAGGCTCATCTAATATAGGCTCAATAAAGACTAGTTACAGGTCTAGGATGGTAATTATGCCATTTCTAGTCGTAATTCTATAACCTTGCTAGGATAATGAACTACCAAATTTGGAAGGGCCTAGAATGGTAATGAATAGGCACTATGGATCTTGGTTGTTGATGTAGGCTAAAGGATGAGGGCTTGGAATGGTAATTCTTAGGAACTATAGATCTTGATTACTAACATAGGTCAAAGAACGAAGGCTTAGAATGGTAATCCTTAGGCATTGCAGAGCTTGGTTGCTAATACAGACTGAAGGATGAGGGCATAAAATGGTAATCCTTGGGCATTTATAGAGTTTGGTTGCTAATGCAGGCTAATGGACAAGGGCCTAGATAAGAAGGTGACATCACCAAATATTGCATTAAATGGTCATGCCTTTTTTCAATGTATAAAATTTTATAATATGGATAGAGATATGTATCATAAGCTACATCATCATATGAATCTTGAATAAAAGGGGCATGCCTTTATTCAATGTATGAAATTGTTATAAGATAGATCCATATTTGTCTCATAAGCTACATTATCATATAATTCTTGAATAAAAGTGTCATGCCTTTGTTCAATGTATGGAATGTTATAAGATGGATAGGGATCTATCTCATAAGCTATGTCGTCATATGACTCTTGAATAAAAGGGATGTTGGTCACAAAGTTCTCATAGCCTAGATTATACATGGTTAAACTATGTGTGTAATGAGGTATTTTTAGATCCATGGATAGGTCACATGAAAAACAAAGGGTCTAAAGGTAAAAAATAACCAATTTCTAAAAGCAAAGGAATTTTGGCTCTATAAAAGAAGCACAAAGGGATAAATAACTAAACTAGGCAATGGTAAAATAAAATAAATGTGAGACTAGTCTAACAAAATGATATTGATTTACCAAAGGTGGTTATAATTAGTGATGAAAGTAACATAAAGACTCAAACTCATCTACAACTAAAGTATTGGTTTGACCAAAGGTGGTTATAATCAGTGATAAAAGTGTCTAAACAAAATAGAACAATTGTGAACTATGATCAAAAGATATCATCGATTTTCCCAAAGGTGGTTACAATTGTACTACATGTGAAAAACAAGGCTAGATTTAGAAGCAAAGAAGTAAAATAAGAAATCAAAATTAAATTAAACTAAGGTAATTGGTTCAGATAACACTCAGTAATCGGTTCCCTTAAGACTCAAAGATTTGACTCATAAAAATTATTGGAACAAAATAACTAAGACACTCAAAAAATTTGGCACAATAATCTTCAAACAAAGTACGTGGAAACAACTTGGCTCAAAAAGATGCTATAAACAAGGTATAAGACAAATAACAGTCGCTAGGAATGGGCAAGGGGCCTTTTAGATCAAATAAGAATTCAACCCAAGTAACACAATCCAAACACAAAAGATAGATAACCTAATCCCAAATTAGACAAGGCTTTGGTGTGAACCTGATTAGTTTAGGATTTTTACTTTGAAAAGTTGAGTTTCAAATTTAATGCAAAAAGACTTGAATGTTCTAAGGCAAAAAGGGCTAGACCAAAATAGGCAGCATAATAGAGCATTTGAAATAATAGAGGTGCAATAATAACTTATAACTTAGTTTCAAAAGTGATAAAAGATTGGAATGATTTAGGCAGCATAATAACATTCCTTTAAATAAATGACATAACAATGGTTTTGGACTCAAAAATACAACGCAAATGTTTGAGACAAAATAGGCATCGTAATGATGCCCCATTTAAATAAGAGACACACAAATGGTCTTAGAACAAGTCTCCAAGGCACAAAGTATGACATAAATGGATAGAATTACACCTCTTAGGCTAAAGGGGTGTGAAAACAATGTGAATATTTTGCACATATTTTGACATGACAATACAAATAAAAAAATTTAGTCTAAAAACACATATGTAAATCAAAGAAAATAGAAGTAATACTAGTGGCACATCCTCTATCTAGAACTAACATGATCATGTGTAGTTTCTGCCAAAGTTTCCATTGATATACCAATGATTATGAGGAATTAAGTGTTAATCCAAAAATTAAAGTATAGGTGTAGGTAGAGTTTTTACACCCCCCTTATCTCTCGAGCATTGATACGTGGCATAAACTTAGAGTGAGGAACACTTGACATTTGACAAGAAATTTTTTGTCAAATGAGGTTTTTACTAAAATCTATAAATATTAAACATACTAGATGGTCCCAAGTGTGGCTAACACAAGGGCACAATCACATCAATTGAATATAAACTACCTAGCTTATTATGCAAGGGTCTATTTATTTGCATAATAACTTTAACTATGTACTACTTAGTGGATACTAATGTTTGGCTACTGCATGGCTCAAGTACCCATTGGGATGATTAGGCTAACAACTCACCACTATCCCATCCAATGGTTTGCCCAATTTGTATACCCCACCATGGAGTGGGGTTGGTATGATGCTAGGAGATGAAACCCCAAGAAAATGTACACCTAAATAACTCATGGGGAGGTGATGAACTCCTACCCACAAGCTAATTGCATAAAAGAAATAAATTTAAAAGGAAAGACTATATAGGCCATTTTGGATCATCCAAGTCACTCACAACTTAAGGAGAACATATACGACATTATTCCTAACACAACTATTATAACCCAAATTTACATCCTAGATAATTTAAGAAAACTTTCTCAAATTTGGGATAACATAGAACTCTCTCCTCATAGACAAGCTACTACAAGAGATAGATCTCTAGGTTTGAAAGGGCTAGTTCCCTTGATCTATCTTTAAGCTCACACACTACACTAGACTAATCACTATTTGGGGTGAAAAGGGAGTAAGGAAACATAAAGCAACCTAAACTAATGAAGGTGATACACCAAAGATAATTTCATAAACACACTTGTATCTTCATGAAGAAAGAAGACTACTAAAACCAACCTTAACTCTTTGTTCTTCTAGCATAAGTGTTTCTAATAGAGGTAAATTGTTATGCATATTTAGAGGTGGGTAAAAATAATTTCTAATACTAGACACTACTATTCTCTCTCACACTTCAAGACACACTTAAAAAACACATACACACTCACATAAAACATGCAAGAGTGGAATGGAAGCAAGGAGAAGACATTCGTCACTTGTCAACCACATAAACCACTTGACATACTTAGGAAAGATATTGTAGAGAATAAATCAGCCTCAAAAATTTATTCAATGGCAAATAAGGTCTCAAAACTAACAGGGCTTTACCATGCCAATTATGGATCCATTATAAAACCAAAAAGGCTTGCATATATAGAGCATAGGAGAGGAGAGAGAAGAAGAGAAGTGGAAGGGTCACAAGGCCAACTGTAAAACTTTGAAAACTAGTTACAATGACATATAATGAAGTGGATAACAAGCTATAAAGGTCTTCTTGTACAAGTTTCCATATGAAGCATGACATATTCCTCAAGTTGGCATAAAGACTCTTTATGTTCTTCCTTGAAATTGCCCTCATGATGATGAGGAGTTCACTTGATTGTATAAAACTACCATAAGAGTCTTTGAAACATGTTCTCTAACCTAGGAAGTTAGAAATAATATGGTGATAATCATACATGCCTCTTCAACTGATAACTCCCTCTTTGCTAATTGTTACTCACTCTCTAGTAGTCACTCATTAGCCTTCTAGGCCTTAAAGCTTACACTTGTCACTTAGGTGACTTATAGTTTCTCATGGAGATTCATTTCAGGGGTGTTAGGCACTTGTTCAAGATAGTTTTGTGCTTTGTTCCACAAAATATAACTCTAAAGATTTAGTGTCCCACTTCTCACTTTCAAACTTAGGTAGTCATGTTTATTCTCACTATCTTGTTAAGGACTACCTATAGTGATCAACTAAGAAAAGGATTTTTCATGCTTAAATGAGGTGAGAGATGAGTGTGGGGAGTTATAATAAGTACCTACACACCTCTTATAATGACTCACATTCAATAATTCCATTCTGCACCTATAGAATAACTCAAATCCTATAAAAAAAACTTAGTATTAGGCTTGTCTATACAAGAGATAGTATGGAATATATGAGTGGAGAGGATCCTTAGATAGTGATAAATAGGTTCAAGTCATTTTAATGAGAACTTGGCCACTTATGGATGCATCTCCAATGATCTTTTCTCTATTGGGTTCAAGCAAGGGTTTTAGGAGGGTTAGCTTGTTAACAATGATTCATAAAATCTAGATGCTAAACTTCCAAAAAAATTCCATTGAGAATAAGCTAAGGACCCCCATAAACTATCCATAACTACTTTTGGCACCATGAAACTCATCCATATAGATATGAGCAAATGAATTTAGCTCTCAAGTTCCTTCTAGGCATTGTGGGTAGGTCTGAGATAGTTTTAGGCCAAAATGGCCAACTTGAGATATTATTTTGTAAATGAATGGATCCAAGTGACTCTTGAATCTCATCTAAAATTTATAACATGGATTAGAAAGTTAATATGATCATATAACTCAAGTTGGAGGCCATGAGGGTTTAGGCCTAGTAGACCTAGATTGTGTATTATGAGTATTTGACGCCTCTGAGTGTTTTTAGTGACTATGGGGTGTTCTAACACTTTGTTCATCTTCATATCAACCATATACAACATCTTGAAATGATTCCAATAATCTCCCACTCATCTTCTCATCATTCATATGCTCTACCTACATGTTTGCTTTGATTGTGGAGTACCCTCTGTCTTAGACAAAACATAGAGCATTTCCCCTTCTTATTTAACCAAAGTAAGACCATGGAGAGATTGTTTTAGTCATGTTGACCCTATGTAAAAAGTATCAAATATTGATCACCATTATGGATTCCTCAATCTCCAAACTCCTCAAAATTATCTTCTCGAGACTATTCTATGTACAATGTTTTGATTAATTGGCTATGAAGTTTGAAACCAACTTAATTCAATTGTTGCTCTGTCTCCCTTGCCCTTGAGAATCACATGGAGTGTAATATCATTCATGTGAGAATAATTGATACATGCTCATTCAATTTATATACTTACCAACTTACCAAGTATTCATTCACTTATGGGCTTAGGCTAGTCTATGTATGGACCAGACTGTGTCACCTATAGGTGGAAATTAGGGAAGAAATATGAGTTTCTTGTAGATGCTCATTCATATGAAATCATTGTGTTTCACCCCTATACTTCATCCTGAGTTAACTAGGATAATTTCATGCATGGGTAGACCATTTTTATTTTGAAACCATGCGGTCACCTCTCTACTATCAATGCACTATAGGTCTGCAGTCAGAATGTAGATGTTACTTGAGATATGATACCTTCTTGTAGATGAAGATATGTGCTTGAGCACTGTGTTTAAATCTTCTTAGTTTGTTTGAGGTTAACAAGACTATCTCTCATTTGTATGAGTTTGTCACTTGACTTGATACCATGCTCATCTCTTACTATATGTCACTGTTGTCCCAAGTTAATTATGGCTTAAATGCACTGTAGCTTTCATTGAGTGTTTTTTGTGGAAATTTGACTAGGTTGAAACCACTCAAACATCACCTTATATCAACCTAGAAACCTTCTCTTTGTGTTTGATTGTTACTATTAGACATAATATATAAGAAGGAAAATATTAGGCTAACTCACACCTAATCAATCTTCACCATAAGATGTCACTTTGTGAGAGCAAAACCTTTTTTAGAGAACTAAGGTAACTCATCCCATTAAGCAACTTTACATTTCTGACTGACTGTAGATATTGCTTGAGAGTGATCTTGGATGTAGTTTATGAACCCTAAGTGACTTGAGAATCTCATTCAATTCTTGAGATTGAATGCAACATGTGCCTTAGGTTTTAAATGGTCTTCCATTCTCTATACATGCCTATAAGTAATTGTAGATGACTATATACATTAGAGTCTAGCCAGTCTTTACTTAGTGTATTAGAAACCCATCTAAACCAAATTTGAATTCTTTAAAATGCAAATAATCCATAGAGAAACTAGATTCCATGATTTGAGAGGAGAAACATAGGTACATTACCTTGATATGAAGCCATTTAGAAGAAGATGAAACTCTACAACTATAAAAAACTATTCTATGGACCATAATGTATTCACCTTTAACATAAGGAGATGATCTTGCCTATCTTACCATGTTAAAACATACAAAATAGGTTGAAACAAACATGAAAAGGATGAACCAGTTTTGCAAGGACACATACATGACTTGTAAGCATCAGACCAATGTAAATAGGCAAGAAAATTGAGGTGTTGGGGATGTGCAGGTAATTTAGAGGCACTAGCAGTCTTAGTGTTTGTTCATGAAGTATGGACCACCAATATGAAAACCATGACCATGGAATGAGATTAAATAGAGACTAATTTCATCCACCAAGAGCATTCACCTTAACTCTGCTTCTCTTATCTATACTAATTACAAACTACTTGACCTTTTTGACTTGCCAAAGAGAGTGATGAGAGAGAGAGAGACTAATTTTCACCATTTTTGGAGTTATCAAAGCTTTCTAAGCTTAGAGATTAGCTATGGGGATATGAAGGGACACTCTTGAAGCCTTCACATGTGTTAGAACTATCCTAAAGTTCATACAATAACTAAAATTCCTATTTTTACAAGTGATCTTCCTACTTTTAACGTTGAATCCTACAAAATTTTAGTTTAAAAAAGTTCCCCAACACTCATTTGACACATGAGATGTTATATTTCACTTTGAAACACTTATCCTTAGTTAAAATCATACAATTTCATTAAATGACCGAAAAAATGGCCTAATATGACATAAGACCAACCTAGACAAATATGGCCAAGGTAAAACATCTTATGTGACTTAACTAATGACCATGTGACCATTTTATGACTTAAAAAGACCCTATAGAAAGTTTTAATATATAGGGGTTGGCTTGGTTTCACCTAGGGTCAAATTTGGTCAACATTTTGGTAATTTACTAGGGGTAGCATGCCTGCTATGCTAAGGACCAATTGCCTTCTCCTATCTTTGGGAAATGGAGTCACCTATCTACTACTCTTGAAATTAAAATGCCTCTAAAAGGACAAGCCACACCACACAAAATAAATAAAAAAACACAAAAGATAAGAAAACAAGACACACACTTGTGTTCTCATGAACACTTAGGGAAAACACACAACATATGCAAAACACACACCTATCCTAGTATGTACAATACCTCAAGACACTTAAGGTGAAGAACCTTCTACATTGCTTTAACTAGGTTCAAAGATAATGCCTCTTGCATCACTGCTGCTCCAAGGAAATAAATCCTCATATGATGCATACTTGTCATTGAACACTTGTTTGTGGAGATAGTTAAAAGACTTGCCATGGTTGGATCTTCTACTGACTTTAAGTTTGTTATTTGAAGTAATCAAAAACACTCCAAATAACTCTCCAAGAAACTTGTTTGAGATGGAAGCTTGCTTGAAATCTGACATGTTCATTTGATAATTTTTAGTTTGATTATTAGGGATCATCAAAGCTTTCTTAACTTCAAATACATCTAAACCATGAAATGTCTTCTATTGGGAATAATCAATATTGTCTTCTTTATGCTCATCAAATAATTCATAGTCTACCAAGGTTGTTTCTTGCTTGGTAAAGACACCAATATCTTCCTTGTGTTCACATGGATCATGATTGACATTATAATTAGGTTTATATTCTTGTTGAAGAACTGAAGGCATGCTCAACTCCTCAAATTCTTGCACAATGGTATTGAATTGTTACCACATGTCATCTACTTCTTGTTGAGGTTCATGTTCATGAGCATTGTCTTCTTTAGCAAGTAAAATTGGTTGCTCATTAGGATTATCATTATTTGTCATAGTTGGGATCTCAACATCACTATGCATGTGTAAAAGATAGTTTCCCCATGCAAATTAATCTAGAATGTTATTAGGATCTGCCTAAAGGATTCCATCACAATCTTCAAGGAGTATGTAAGTGCTAAGTCATGTTTCTTCAAGTCCACCTTGCTCAGCCCCTCACTCATCAATATACAAATCAGATATGCCATCAAGGAGAGTTAGAGGTTATTGATCACTCGGGTGATCATATTATTCAATGACATTGTAATTCATGTTAGAAGTAGAAGGCACATATGGTTCTACATGAAAACTAGAGAGAGGTTATAATTTGATTGTCACTTTTTCACCATATCTAGTCTTAAATGCCATGGTAGACCATTCTGAAGTCAGATAACCTCCATTCTTCATTGTCAACTCTCTTGAAAAACAAAGTGAAAAATGAGGAGGCACATCTACCACTATAATATATTGAGAAATGGTGAAGATAGGACAAGCATGAAGAACTAGTTACAAACCTCTGATTATGCCAATGGTGTTGGTAGCTGACCCATCCAATTGTATCACTCCTTTGGAATGAGGTTCATACTTCAAGGTTAATTTATCAAATACATTCTTGGGAATGACATAATTAATATATCCACTACCAATAAGACAATTATGTACCAAGGCATCTCCAATGATGATGGATAGATAGAAAGGAGGTTTGTCTACCTTTTCAACTTTATTTGACTATCCTTCACTAGGCTTCATGGTGTTTGTCAAGGCTGGCTCTCTTCCAATAGGTTGTTTGGTTGTCAAAATGAGTTTGGATAACTCTTATTGAAGTAGGTATACTTATCCAGGTATTGCCAATGTATCCCACATTGACACATTCACATGGGACCTCTTCATCTGCTCTACAATGCTAGTGAAAGGACCACTAAATTTTACTTGTCCACTAGTAGAAATCATGCTACATATACCTTGAGAATTCTAAGGTGTGAAAGCATTCCTAGAATTCTGATCTCTTTGAGTTACTTGTGAATTTAGAACAATATTATACGTACCTTCCCTTGTGCTTATTTGAACATTTATTGATTGACCATTAGCAACCCCTTGAACTTCTTCAACTACCTTTCTCTTACTCCTTGTGTTTGTAGTTATAGGACTTGCATCTTGGCTTGAATGCCCTTTATAATTTACTACACATGAATCATCTTGCTTCCAATTGACTGATGTATACCCCATTTAAGCACCCTTCCCATTAGTCACTCCTCTATTTCGTACTTTTTCTTGAGTCATTGTTGACCAAGTTTGACTTTCCAGTCAAACTAGGGAACCTATAGGCAAAACCTTGAGTTTTTGGGTCTATATGGGTTTAAATAGATGTTATAAGGTGTTTAAAGGGTTAATTAATGTCATTTCATGTTATTCTACCTTTGGTTATTAGTCCCCCAGGTCTGTTTATAATTTTTGGGTCATTTAGAGGTCATTTTAAGTGCCTTTCATGCTTTATACGGGTTTCTTGGGATTTGTACAAGTTAAAAATCCTAATTTCCTCCCCCATGTGTACTTATAAGTCTTTAATAAGCTGACATAATTGAATAAATGGTAGTTTGTTTAGAAAAGGGTAGTTTTTTTAATCAAAGAGTGAGAAAAAGACATTTGTATGGCTCCTTGGGAAGTGTGCCACTTGGAAAACTTGGTGTTGTGACTCTTCACCTCCATAAAATACATATCCATTTTTTTTTCATTTTTTGCACAAAAAATTGCATCTACAACTCAATTTTCTTCATTTTCCTCTTGGCATGCGAATGAAGGTCAAGTTCAAACACTCACTATGGTCTGTACAAGTGGAGTCAGGAAAAATGGTCCTGGGGGTAGATAATAATATTAGTAAAATTCACTTTCATGGAAATAAGTATTATATTTGTGCATTATACTTTATGAACCATTGCTAACAATGTAAACAATTTTTTATAGAATTACATACAAGAGGGGTACTGTTATGCATATGTTTCTGACTTTCAAAGTTTCATGGAGCTATGTGATCTTGAGGAGTGTTTTTAGGATATAATAAATCTCTCTCCATGATATTTTCAACATATAACATTTCACTTTTCATTGCTTGTGAAGGAGATCTTAAATGGTGCTTGTTTTCCAAGTTTGCAAAGTTGGGTGTAGGTCCTAAGTTTTCCAACGTCCAAGGAGATTCATAAAAATTATAATGTGCTTGATATTCATGTATGAATATTTATTTCATGAAATCATCTTTTGGGAGGTCCAACTAGCACCTTTACAAAACCATATTGCCCATATACACCTTGTTTGTTGCCTTCTCATTTTCAGTCAAGTTGGTGCTTGTTTCATGGAGGTTATATGGATATGGGAGAGTTGGAGAACATGGTGGAAGACATTATTGGTACCTATAATATCCAATATCCCTTTTTTCCATGCTAGGAGGGTTTAAAGGCTTATACAAGTGGATTGTTCACTCCAAAAGGAGAGTTGACTATTTTGGGCTCTCAGTCCCCAAATGTAGAAAATAGAGGTCCTAAGGTTTTTATGGACTAATTTTTGACATGATATAATATTCCTTCACCACTTTCCTTATTTTTTATTTGTAGTCCTATCTACCTAGTACAACCATGCAAAATTTGGCAGCCAAAGTCTAAGTGGAAGGTGAAATATGAGCCTCTCCAAGTTGTCAAGAAATCACTAAAACTCGATAGTGATGTCTATAGGATTTCCAAGGAAAGATTGATACTTTCACCATAAGAGGAAGTTATAGACATTTCTAGTAGGGGGAAATAATTCCAACGGATATAACAAGCAACTATAGGCACTCATTCCATGAGAGAAAGGATAACTATGTCAAAGGACCTTTTGGACCATCCCCTGTCCATACACATGGTAGAGAGGCAGTGGAGGAAAGGCTTCAATGAATTAAAAATAGAGATGGTTATAAATAATCCATGATGGAACTAGACCCTAGTGTGAGGCTTGACAAAACTAAATGCAATCTCAATAAGCTCCATACACTCCTAAACATGATTCAAATGCTCCATGAAACCTACAGGCCTGAACATGCACCTACAACCAAGGAAAACATGCATACATAGCCAGGGGTCTTATATCAGTCAAGAATAAAGTGGTTGTTATGAGAAATTGAAACATATAAGTAGGTGAAATGAATATGGTAGAATTCTAGGGAAACAAGGCAAGGTTTTCACACTTTAAAGGTTAAAAATCCCACCTTGAACACCTACAACTAAGGAGAATATGCACACCTACAACCTATTTAGGAGTTGGTCTCAGTTAAGGGTAAATTGAGGTGCTTGGAGATAAATTAGAGCATTTAAGTATGAAACATGACCACAATGGACTTTTGAGAATAAAAACTCATCTTAGCAACCTATAGGCAGGGTCTTGGGACTATCTCAGTCCAAGAGGATAGTGAGAAATTAGAGGGCCTAACAGGCCAAGAGGATAAGTTTAGAAGAATGGACCACATTTGAATATTAGGGTGAGTAAAAGAGGGACTATATGATTTTTATAAACCTTGGTAAACATAATACTAGAAAGGCAATAAAGAAGAGATCCCCTACCCATTGTCACAGTCAAATAGGGGCATAAGCAAGGGAGGATTCTATGAGGGTTTGGTGCTTTAGAAAGCAAAGGGGAGTTTTAATAAATGAAATAAGGATTAATAATTATCAAATGATTGATATTACATGCCTAAAAAAGCCTTCCATGCACAAATAACCTTTCACCTATGCAAATTTTCTCTCAGTCTGTAAAGGTAGGTTTGGAGAACCTTGTTGTAAGGGACAAGTGAAGGGTTTCATTAGCTGAAACGTTTTCCAAAAACTTCCAAAGATTCATGAGATTGGAATGAGGATTATAAACATTTTTTAGTGGAATTTGGGCATGGAGATAATAGCTACATGGAGGTTTAGGCAAAAAGATGTAGGAAATAGGATTTTGACCCCTTTTTTGGTAAAGTTGAGCTGGTGACCACTTCAACTTGGAATATGATGAAACCATTAGTTAAAAGTGATAATAAAAACCTAATTTATATTAAAAAATACTCACCTTTCCCAACCAAGTAGGATTAGTACCTTTTGTTTTGTCTCAGAGGTAAGTCATTCCTCTCATGCAAGAGAATGGTAGTTTTTGGAAAAGGAGTTAGATAGTGAACCAGAGGTCAGTATATTTAATTGGTGAAGTTTTTATAGTTGATGGAAATATATATGGACATGAGGAACTAACATATAAGGTTGGGATTCCAAGTAAAGTATCCACACAAGGAGGTTTGCAGGCAGACCTAGTGAGAAAACATACAAACCCCACCCCAAATGAGATGTCATTTCAAATTCTAGCCTTCTCCAAGTAATAAAATGTTTTATGTTATTCCTACATGGGTGAATATTATGTTTTAATTACATTTTAATTCATTTATGGTGATAATTATCATCTTTTGTTTCACAAACCATAAATAGGCCTATTGGCAAGGCATGGCTCTTATTCTAAAATAGAGGTAGCTTACATTTTTGGCTTTTGTTGAGCTCTCCAAATGATTTGAACATGTTTATAGGTTAGTATAAATGTGAGGAATATTTTTTTTGGCTATGAAACTCCACTAGAATCCATCTCCAACTCTAGACATACTCAAACCCTCACAAAGAGCATGAAAGCCATTCGAAGGTCAACTTCCATCCCTCATATCTTTCATTGATGTTTTCATGGGACCTTGAGCCATTTGGATATGTTAGGTAGGGTCCTTAAGGAGACCTAAATGGAATTTATATGGAGTTTTAATGTCTTAAATTTATGAACAAAGGTTAAGAGTCTAAGTCACTCAAAACCCTTACAAAACCTTCATAGTGACCCAATTGGAGAGAGATAATTTTAGGCATCTATATGAAAGGTAATGGTCATGAAAAAACTTGGAAGTTTTAGAGGACTCTTAGAGGATCCCACACATGTTTTTTTTTTTGTATATAATTGTATGGATCCAAGGAAAATAGGGCTTATTTTGGCCATTTTGAGTGGCATGCAAGCTAAAGAAGGATTCAAAATATGAAAAAACTTTGGGAGGAAGATTTACACTTTTTATAACTCCAAAAATTCATCTAATATCATGAATAAAACTCTAAGTGTCCCAAATAGATGCTCACTTTTAGCCAGTCCAATGAGCCAGCTAGTGAACACTTGTGAAAAATGGTGAAAAGTAATTAGGGAAGACTTTGAAAGGATTTTTCTTGAAAATTATGATATGGGAACCTTTGAAAAGTATCATTACATCTTGTTCATGGATAATTTTGTAGATTTGAGGAGTTTTGAATGCCAAGTGGAGAAGGTGCATGGAAGAGAGCCCTTTTGAAATTACATGTAATGATTTTTCATGTCCAAAAGAATAGGGATAGTTAGGGATTAATCTAATGCATGTGGGGATTTTTTGGTAACCCCTCTTGCTTATAAAAATCATCATACTTGACCATATGTAGAGATAAGGGTAGTTTTGGAAGGCAACTCAAGTAGGCAATTTCTTATGCCAAAATGGTAGTTTTGTGCCATTTTTCACTATCCTTATGACTTGTTTTGGATAAGTATACACTTATTACATGGAATATCTCACCCTATCTCTCTTGCACATGTAATTGTAACTAATTCTCTCAGATAGACACATGTCCAAGTGACTCTTGGACTTCCCTTCTCTCTATCTTCCCATTTCTTCTATAAATTTTGGCCTTTTGACATTATAATATATCTCTCCACTTGGGTATGGAAAATCCATGCCAAAATTTTGTCTTAAATCAATATATATATATATATATATATATATATATATATATATATATATATATTTACCTCATTCAAGAATTATATAAGTGTATGTGATGGTTATTGTCTTGTGTAAGTGTATCTTAGCTTACCTTCACATGTCAATTTTTGTAGTACCTTGTGAGTTTAAAGACTTCTCTTTGTAGGTTAGAAAGAAGTGTCAAATGGAGTTATAGGTGTAGTGAATAGCTCATTCAATAGTGTGTCTTATAATGCCTATTGTCTAAGTCTTCCTAGCCGAAGCTAGTTCCAAGACCCCATGTTGAAACATTGATGCAAGAAGAAGGCTATTATTGGAGTATATGTTAGGCTTCTCTTGGTTCAAAGTACATGTCAAGAGTGTGAGAGGAGTAAATATTTTGGTTCATCACCTCTAGTAGATAGGTTTAATTTTAGTTTTTCTAACCCTTTTCATCCCCCCAAGTTGTTAGTAGTAGGAGTATGAACTTCAATGGTGCATCAAGGAGAGCTAACCCTTATCTAGAGGTTCATCTCACACATTTTCTCACCCAAAACAAGTGAGATGTCCCAATTTTACCACCTGTATTAGAGGCCTATAAAACCTCTTCTCATAGGGTGCATCCAAGTTAGTCATAGATGGCATAGTTCCCAAGCTTGCCATGAAGGCTTGATTAAAGGACTCATTGACATATGAAGATAGATCATGAGGTTGATCCCATGAAGGCTGAATATCATGCTCTTGGGAAATATTATTTTGAGTAGGCACTAGTGCCCTTTAATTATAAGGAGCATTAGGATTGTAGCCACCATAGGATTTAGATTAGACCAATTATCCTTAACCTTGGGAATGACCTCAAAAAGGTGGTCTATTAGCTTGATAGTTAGGGTAGGAATGATTAGGTTGATAATGTATTTGGAAAGACTTAACTTTATGTTTTTAGATAATCCTCTTTAGACCTAAGATCTCTTGATCCATATCTATCATCCTTTTTTCCTCATTAGGTTTGCTTGGTTGACTAGGGGTAGTAGGCTTGTGTTTAGTTGAAGGAATAGAAACAACAATACGTGTAAGAGTTTGTAAATCAATAAATAGAGGTATAGGAGGTCTTGGGGCAATCTTTCCATCCTAAATCAAACAATTCTTTTCCATAATTTCCACTTCATAGGCATTAGGCAGAGTGTTACCTATAGATTGTATCATCATTGAAATGTCACTATCAAATTCTTGTTAGGATCTAGGATCACAATTGATCACCTTGTATAAGCAACTAAACACGAAATTAAATCAGAATCACAAGTAACTAGAATTTAGAAATAACACAGAATATGAGAGACAATACTCAATTGTATTAATACTCTTCCAGAAGGAAATACAACAAAGAAGATGCCACAATCTTCTTTACACTCCTCTAGGGCTCCCACACTTCTAGGGCGTAAATAATAAATCTCTTCAAGATTTCTCTCTCTCAACCATGGTCACAACAAATAACTCAAGCATAGAGTTGTTCACCTCCAACTAGTCAGTATCACTACTGCCAATACACAAGTACACAAAGTACTCCAAGTAGATCTCCCATGAACTTGCAACAACCTTCAAATCAAACCTATCTTACTTACACATGTAGATCTCACTACACCATGAAGAACCCTTGTCCTTGCCTCACCAAGTCCTTAGGATTCTCCAAACCAGTACCTCGGTGGATCTTCTACCAAATCTTGCTATCCTGCAGATCTACCTGATCATACACACTCGGCACCCCTGTGGAACTAGGAGGAGCTACCCTTGCTCTCTTCACTCTGAAGGAGCTAACCAAGCTCAACTCTAACTAGCACACTTTACAATACAGCCCATGAGTCTATTATATAGATCTCATACAAACAATAATTAGACATCTAATTACAATAATTAGAAACTGTAGCCCAAGACTAAAATTAGCCTTTAACATGCAAACAATTGGTTCATTAACAAATTGTTCATGAAACTGATAGTTTCAAAACCGCACAGGTGATCGACGTCGATCACTATTAGTCTAGAGGTGACCGACATCAGCCGATATTGATCGATGTCAGTAGCTCTGCACACTGGATATGACCGACGTCAGTTGGCCTGACCGACATCAGTTGCACTACAACTCAGCTACCTCCTCCTCTATGTTTGCATCAGTGAAGCTTTTAGCTCCACAACCTAAAAATCTCCCACTTGGAGATAAATAGCTGCACCTATACCTATACCTGTACATCATCTAATTTGTTTCCTAGCTTGTATCCCTCTTCAAGCTCAATCTTAAAGACCAACCACCACACATCTTGTGGTGCTCCACCTATCATCCAAGTAACCTGTCGCATCCGCATCTACAAACCCATGTAGAAAAGAACTTGACCCTGCATAGCATGAATACTTGATGTTGGTCCCTCTCAAATACCTGAGAACCCACTGAAATGCTTTCCAATGCTTCTTTCCTGAATTGGCTATGAACTTGCTAACAACATCCGTTACTAGGGCAACAACAGGTCTAGTACATATGTACTTAACCTCATCATGTGAATTGGGACCCTATTATGTGAGCTATCCATCATAGGTGTGCAAACTGGTTTTGCATCTTGCATCTTGAACCTCGCCACTACCTTATCCACATAATCATCTGGAGACAAAATCAACCTGTGACCTTCCATGTCCCTAGAAAAACTCATGCCAAAGAATTTTGCTGCTCCCAAATTCTTCATGACATGCCACTGAACTAACTTTACCTTTAGCTCAGTAAAACCCTGCATGTGTGAACCCACTACATACAGTAACAGGATAATGTCGTGACCACTATCCAACCTAATAAAGTAAACATAATGATTACAATGACATTGACTAAAGCCATGCTTTGTCATACACCTGTCAAACTTGTACCACTATCTTGTAGCTTCTTCAAGACCATATACCTTGGCCTTCTGTCTCACGTGTCCATTCCCTCTCTTCTTTAACCAAAGAATCCATTCATCTCTTAGTGCTTTCATCCCAGCTAGCAACTCTACCAAATCTCCCATTTGGTTCTCTTCTAAAGAATTCATGCCATGCTCCCACTGTTTCCTAGATCCTACCTGCTCTACAGTGAACAAGTATAAAGAAGGGGAATAACAAATTTGAGGCTTACTTACACTTTCAGTCCTCCACATGGGTGTTTGAGACTCCTTGACAGCTTGCTATCCACCCAAAATCCATTCTACTAGTGACTAATGTCGGTCACCTCCCAGTCTACACTCAACTGATGTCGGTTCCCTATGACTGACCTGACTATCAATGTTGGTTCGCTGACCGAAGTCAGTGTCCACTTGACTGACATCAGTGTCCACCTACCTGACATTACCAAATTTGCTTGTCTGCACATGACCGACATTGGTACCTGTTTGATCAATGTCGATTCTTCTTGATCGATGCCGATAACTATGTTTTCCTGTGAGTGATGACTTTTTACCTGCGAGCTTACTTTACATCAAAACCCTATCCAAACTGCCTTGCTCAGAGTTATTTAGTCCTATCCACTGATCTCTATCCATCATCTCCTCCATAAACACCAAGGCTTTCTAGTTCTTAAGTTTGTCAAACACATCTGACTTCCTCTTAAGAACATGCATCTCCTTCTTACTCCTGTGACCAAGCCTACAAAGCCACGTCTTCGCAATAGAAGAAGAATCAGTAATACATGTAGGTAGATAAAGAATACCTACTTTCTTACCACCAACTAATTCAAGTGCATCCGCTGTGAGAGTTCCTGTGCATCTCTCATCACCTAACTTTCTTGAAGAAATTAGCCTCATCTTCAGAACTGGGACTTGCATGACATCCTTCAACACCCATGTGTTGGCCGTCTACAATTTTAGTCGCACTTCCCCTTTGCCAATACTTTGACAAGGCTCACCAACCCCTAAATAAATCTTTCCAAAGTCTCCATGGACCTTAACATGGAAAAATACTCTATTTGGGGCTGCATGGAAAGAGGCAATAGAATCTATAAACCAAGATTCTACTTTATCCAAGGAACATATAAGAACAACCAGTGTAATAATACCTGCAACACATGCTCCTTCATGCTGATCTTCTACCAACCAACAATCTTTCTTTACCTGCCCTTTCTTTCCATAACATCATAATTGACCATTCTTGCTTTTGAATTCCTTAATTTGTAGTGTACTTTCTTCTGCCATTTCTATACTCTCACTCAATCAGAAACCCTTGAGAGTGACCTATAATCAAACACAAACCTGCTCCGAACCAGGCTCTGTGAACCTGCAACCTGGCTCTGATACCAACTATTAGGATCTAGGAGCACAATTGATCACCTTGTATAAGCAACTAAACACGAAATTAAACCAAAATCACAAGTAACTAGAATTTGAAAATAACATAGAATATGAGAGACAATACCCAATTGTATTAATACTCTTCCAGAAGGAAATACAACAAAGAAGATGCCACAACCTTCTTTACACTCCTTTAGGGCTCCCACACCTCTAGGACATAAGTAGTAAATCTCTTCAAGAGTTCTCTCTCTCAACCACAGTCACAACAAACAACTCAAGCACAGAGTTGTTGTTCACCTCTAACCAGTCAGTATCACTACTGCCAGTACACAAGTACTCAAAGTACTCCAAGTAGATCTCCCATGAACTTGCAACAACCTGCAAATCAAACCAATCTTACTTACACATGTAGATCTCACTACGCCTTGAAGAACCCTTGTTCTTGCCTCACCAAGTCCTTATGATTCTCCAAACTAGTACCCTAGTGGATCTTCTACTAGATCTTGCTATCCCGCAGATCTACCTAATCATACACACTCGGCACCCCTGTGGAACTAGGAGGAGCTACCCTTGCTCTCTTCACTCTGAAGGAGCTAACAAAGCTCAACTCTAACTAGCACACTTTACAATACAGCCCATGAGTCTATTATATAGATCTCATACAAACAATAATTAGACATCCAATTACAATAATTAGAAACCATAGCCCAAGACTAAAATTAGCCTTTAACATGCAAACAACCAGTTCGTTAACAAACTATTTGTGAAACTGATAGTTTCAAAACCACATAGGCAATCAACGTCAGTCACTATTAGTCTGGAGGTGATCGATGTCAGCCGATACCGACTGATGTTGGCAGCTCTGCACACTGGATATGACCGACGTTGGTTGCACTGCAACTTAGCTACCTCCTCCTCCATGTTTGCATCAGTGAAGCTTTTAGCTCCACAACCTAATAATTCTTTAAGATAATAAAGGAAAGAATGGTGAGTTATGGGTCTTATCAATATTGGGATCCTATCCCATGTCTTCTTAAATCTTGTGTTAAAGTATTAAATGACTTCTTGAGGTGCTCTCCTAATGTTAGTCAGTTTCTCAATTAGTGACAAGTTATCACTCTTGTCCTTAAATATTCTTTTCAATGCATTTCCCAACTCATCCCATATGGTTATTGATTTAGGTGTCAATGTTCCATACTAGTCAAGAGAATTTCCTTTAAAGGAGATATCCGAAAATTTGATTACAATGTTCTCTTCAATGATGTGATGGATATTTCAAAAATTAGAAATATTTATACTATGCTCAATAAGTGTGATAGCAGTCTCACCAATGTATGATGAAACACTTTTGAGGGTAGATATGGAGATGTCATCATAATGGGAAAGTCTTAGAGGGATATATTCATTAAAGGAAACAAAAGGAAAGTTTCTTGCCATGGTATTTTTAGGACTTTGCAAGAATGGGGGAATCAATAACTTTCTTATGGGCTTGTGAGAAAGGTATGGCTTCTTTAGATAAGGATGGCTGTTTTCAAATCTACTTATTTTGTATGAATAATGAGGAATATATTGAAACTCAAAAGGAATGTCTCTAGTGAGAGACCTTGTGTTTACCTTAGACATGAAAGAGTGCACTAGTCTACAACCAAGATTGAAATGTTGGAGTCACTAGATACTATAGGAAGTGGACTGTTACAACTCATTAGTGTCAAAGCCAACATCCACCTTGAACAACCTTCTTGGACTTCATGTCCCACCAAGTGTTCAAAAAAATTTATATCCTTTATTTTTACCCTAGAGAATCTAAGGAAACTTTCTCAAATTTTGGATAACATGGAACTATCTCTCCTCATAGACAAGCTACTACAAGAGATAAATCTCTAGGTTTGAAAGGCTAGATCTCTTGATCTATCCTTAAGCTCACATGATACACTAGATTAATCACTATTGGGCATGAAAAGGGAAGAAGGAAACATAAATAAACCTAAACTAATGAATTTTATACACCAAAGATAAGTCCACAAACACACTTGTATCTACACTAAGAAAAAAGACTACTAAAACTGACCTTAACTCATTGTCCTTCTAGCATAAGTGTTTCTCATAGAGGAAGATTGATATGCATATCTAGAGGTGGGTGAAAATAATGTCTAATACTAGATGCTACTAGTCTCTCTCACACTTCAAGACACACTTAACAAACACATATACTTTATGAGACCTGTTACAAGAGATATCACTCACACAAAACATGAAAAAGTAGAATGGAAGCAATGAGAAGACATTAATCACTTATCAACCACATAAACCACTTGACATAATTAAGAAAGAGATTGGAGAGAATAAATAAACTTCAAAAAACTTTATTCAAAGGCAAATAAGGTGTCAAAATTATAAGGGCTTTGCCATACCAATAATGGATGCATTACAAAGCCAAAAAGGCTTGCATATATAGAACATAGGAGATGAGAGAGAAGAAGAGAAGTGCAAGGGTCATAAGGCCAAGTTTCAAACTTTTGAAAATATTTAAAATGCCATAGAATGAAGTGGAGAACATGATATGAAGATCAAGTCTTCTTGGAAAAGTGTTCATCTAAAGCATGACATATTCCTCAAGTTGGCCTAAAGACTGTTCATGTTCTTCATTGAAACTACCCTCATGATGTTGAGGAGTTCACTTGATTGTCTAGAACTAAAATAGGAGTATTTGACACATGTTCTCTAACCTAGGATGTTAGAAACAATATGGTGATAGTAATTTACAACTCTCCAACTAATAACCCCCTCTTTGATAATTGTTACTCACTCTCTAACAACCACTCATTAGCCTTCTAAGCCTCAAAGCTTACAGTTGTCACTTAGGTGGCTTGCATTTGCTCATGGATATTTATTAAAGGGGTGTTAGATACCTATTAAAGATAGTTTTATCCTTTGGTATATCAAATAGACCTCTAAATATTTAGTGTCCCACTTCTCACATTTAAACTTAGGCAGTCATGTTCATTCTCAATGTTTTATTTAGGACTGCCCATAGTGATCAATTGAACAAAGGAGTTTTAATGCTTAAATGAGGTGATAGATGAGTATGGGAAGTTATAATAAGTCCCTACACACCTCTTACAAATGACTTACATTCAACAATTCCCTTCTACAACTATAAAATAACTCAAATCTTGTAAGAAACTCAGTATTAGGATTATTCATACAAGAGATAATATGGAATATCTGAGTGGTGAGGAGACTAGGAATGTGATAAATAGGTTCAATTAATTTTATTTACCAATTTGACACTTATGGATGCATCTCCAATTATCTTTTCTCCATCAGGTTCAAGCAAGGGTTTTAGGAGGGTTAGCTTATTGATAATGACTCATAAAATCTAGAAGCTAAAACTCCAAAAAATAAGGCACTAAGAACAAGTTAAGGACCCCCCTAAACTATCCATAGATTATTTAGGCACCATATAGCTCATCCATATAGATATGAGCAAATGAAGTTGGATCTTGAGCTCTTTCTAGGCATTCTAGGTAGGTCTGAGATAGTTTTAAGCCAAAATGGCCAACTTGATTTATCACATGGATTAGAAATTTCATATGATCATATAATTCAAGTTTGAGGCCATGAGGGTTTAAGTCTAGTTCTAGGCCTAATAGACCTAAACTGTGTATTTTGAGTATTCGACCCCTTTGAGTGTTTCTAGTGACTGTGGGGTCTTATAACACTTTATTAATATTAATATCAGCCCTATAAAACATCTTATAATTATTCCAAGACTCTCCTACTCATATTATAATCATTCATATGCTCTACTTGTAGGTTTGCTTTGACTGTGGAGCTCACTCTATCTGAGATAGAACAAAAAGCATCTCCCCTACTTGTTTAACCAAAGTAAGACCATGGAGAGATTTTTTGGGTCATTTTGAACCTTTTTATCAAGTCTTAAAGATTTATCACCCTTCTAGAGCCCTTAACCTCCCAACTTCTCAAAACTAGCTTCTCAAGCCTAGTCTGTATGTAGGGTTATGATTAATTGGTTATAAAGTTTGAAACTAGCTTAATTCAATATTTGCTCTATCTCCCATACCCTAGAAAATCACATGGAGGGTAATATAATTCTTGTGAGAATTATTTATACATGTTCATTAAATTTATACATCTGCTAACTTACCAAATTTGCATTCGCTTATGGGCTTACGCTAGTCTGTGTATGGACTAGATTGTGTCACCCAGAGGTGGCAATTAGGGAAGAAATATGAGTTTCTTGTAGATGTTCATTCATGTGAAAGCACTGTGTTTCACCCCTCTACTTCTTCTTGAGGTCACTAGGACCATTTCATACATGGGTAGACCATTTCTATTTTGAAACCATGCAATCACCTCTCTACTATCAAAGCACTATAGGTCTGTAGTCAGAATGTAGATGTTACTTTAGATATGATACATTCTTATAGTGAAGATAAGTGCTTGAGCACTATGTTCAACTCTTCTTAGTTTCTTTGAGGTCAATAGGACTCTCTCATCTGTATGAGCTTGTTTTTTACCTTGAGACCATGCTCATCTCTTATTATAGGACACTATTGTCCCATGTTCATTTTGGCTTCAATTCACTGTAGCTTTCACTAAGTGTTTTTGGTGGAAATTTGACTAGGTTGAAACCACTCAAACATCACCTTCTCTAAACCTAACAACATTCTCTTTGTGTTCAAGTGTTACTATTAGGCCTAGGCTGCATGAAAGAACATATTAGGCTCACTCAAACCTCATCAATCTTCACCACAAGATGTCACTTTGTGAGAGCAAAACCTCTTTCAGAGAAACTAAGGTAACTCATCCCATTAATCAACTTTACATTTATGACTGACTATAGATGTTGTTTGAGAGTGTTCTTGGCTATAGTTTATGAAACATGAGTGACTTGAGAATATCATTCAAGTCTTGATATTAAATACAACCCATGCCTTAGGTTTTAGATGCTCTTCCATTCTCTGTACATGCCTACAGGTAAATGTAGATGATTGTATACATTAGATTTCTAGCCAATCTTTACTTAGTGTATTAGAAACCCATCTCTACTAAATTTTAACTATTTCAAATGCAAATATTCCTTGGATAAACTAAATTCCATGCTTTGAGAGTAAAAACATAGGTACATTACCTTGATATGAAGTCATTTACAAGAAGATGAAACTTTGAAACTATAAACAATTATTTTGTAGACCATAATGTATTCACCTTTGGCACAAGGAGATGATCATTCCTATCTTACCATGTTCACCCATAAAAAATAGGTTGAAACCAACATGAAGAGGATGAACCATCTCTATAAAAACACATACATCACTATGAAACATCAGACTAATGCAAACAACAAGAAAACTAAGGTGTTGGGGATGTGTAGGTAGTTTACAGGCACTAGTAGTCTTATTGTTTGTTCATGAATTATAGATCACCAATATGAAATCCATGACCATGTAATGAGATTAAATAGAGACTAATTTCATCCACCAAGAGCATTCACCTTAACTCTACTTATCCTATCCATACTAACTACAAATCGGTTGACATTGTTGACTTGCCAAAGAGAGTAATGAGAGAGAGGGACTAGTTTAAACCATTTTTGGAGCTATCAAATCTATATGAGCTTGGATATGATCCATGGGGATTTTAGGGGACACTTTTGAAGCCTTCACATGTGTTATAACTATCCTATAGTCCATACAACTAAAACTCCTCTTTTTACAAGTGATCTTCTTGATTTTAACATTGAATCCTACAAATTTTCAATTTCAAATAGTTACCTTACACTCATCTAACACATGGGACATTATATTTCACTTTGACACACTTATCATTGGTTAAAACTATATAGTTTCATTAAATGACCCAAAAGATGACCTAAGATGACATAAAACCAACCTAGACAAATATGACCAAGGTAAAACATCTTAAGTGACTTCACTAATGACCATGTGACCATTTTATGACTTAGAAAGACCCTATTTATGTTAAGTGTGAATTCACTATTCACAAAACACTATTCATGAATTCATTATTCATAGGTCACTATTCATGTGTCATTATTCATGAATGAGGTGGCAATGGCAATTGAGTAGGTGAGATGGCTAATAGGTGATGTGGCATGGCCCACAAAGGTATCTTGCATTATTTCTCTTTGTAATTTGACTTTAAGTATGAGATGCATACTTGGTCATGGAATCAAGTTTGACCTTGGTTTAGCTTGGGTTAAGCATTTTGAGTATGCTTTGTGAAGATAGGGAATTAACTTTCTTTTACGATTATTGTAAGCTTGTATGCATTGAAGGAAGACAAGGAGAGTGTGAGATATTAGAGGGGTGTGTGTGTGTATGATAGGTTATTATCATAATATTGTATTCTCTAGGTGATACTAAAATAATAAGTCGATCAATTCTCCATGGATGTCACCAAATTGGTGAACCACGTAAATCTTGTCTCATGGTTTGCATTATTATTTTTCTTTGATTTGTTCAAGTTTTATTTTTTGCACACATAGGTACTCTCATTTAAACTTAGGAGGATATTTACATGTAATTATTTTATCCTAATAAGTGGTATTAGGGCAAGGTTATTTGTTGCTAAGGATAAGTTGTAGGAAGGTAAGGATTGTAGCTTGAGTGGGAGCTATGGTAGATGAAAAATTAAAGGTGGAGAAATTTAATAGACAAAATTTTGGTTTGTGGAAGATGAAGATGGAGGACTACCTATTTTAGAATTACTTATACTTGCCATTGGGAGGTTTAGCCAACATAAATAATAGATGAGAGTTAACAATTGTTGGATAGAAAAGCACCCAGAACCATCCATCTGTGCCTTGAATCTATAGGTGCATTCAACATATCCCAAGACAAGACTACATAAAGTCTCATGAAATCATTAGGGAAGTTATATTAAAAATCTCTACCTCTAACAAAATATTTCTTATGAAGAAATTGTTCAATATGAGAATGGATGAAAATGGTTTAGTAGCTAACTATTTAACTGATGTTAATATGATTACTAGTCAATTACATTCTATTAATATTAAATTTAATGAAGAAGTCAAGGATCTTCTTATCTTGTGTTCTTTGCCTAAAATATAAATAGCTTGGTTATGGAAGTTATCAACTCAGTCTCAAATAATACCAAACTCAAGTTTGAGGATGTTGTGGGTGTTACCCTGAGTTAGGAAATGTAAAGGAGAAACAATGGTGAAACATCCGCATCAAGAAATTTATTGTCCGCAGAGACTAGAGGAAGATCCAAGGATAGAGGAAGAGGGAACCATGGGAAATAAAAGAAAAGTTCTAGATCAAAATCAAGAGGAAATTTGGAGTGTTGGAACTATGGGAAGCTATGTTATACAAAGAAATAATGTTGGGCTCTTCACAGAAAATTAGGCAAGGAGCAACATGAAGGTAACAAGGAGGAAAATATAGTAGGTGAAATACTATAAGATCCTTAATTATTTCTTTGGATAATATTAATGAATATTAGGTTTTATATTTAGGAGCTTCATTTCATGCCACTCCTAACAATAATTATTTTAGAGATTATGTTCAAGGTGATTTTAGACATGTGTATATTGGTGATGATGAACCTTGTGTATTATTGGAAAAGGCAATGTGAGTGTGAAAATGTAGAATGGAAACACTTGGGTAATTAAGAATGTTAGGCATGTTCCAAGTTTGAATAGGAATCTAATTTCTGTAAGACAGTTGGGAAGTGAAGGTTGTGTGGTCACTTTTACTAGTGACTCATGTAAGGTTACCAAGGGTGCTCTAGTGGTGGAAAGAGGTGAGAAGGTGGGTACTTTATATTTATCCACTATTAATACTAATGCATATTGTGATTTAGCTACTTTAGGTGGAGATGTAGCTATGTGGCATTACAGATTTGCCCACATGAGTGAGAAGAGAATGGAGATCCTTCACTCAAAGGTAAAATTACCAGGTCTAAAGGAAATAGACTTGGAATTTTGTGAGCACTATGTGTATGGGAAATAAAAATGGATGTGGTTTTTGAAAGTTAGACCAACCAAAAAGACAAAGAAGTTAGAGCTTGTGCATATAGATGTATGGGGACCCACTTAGGTATCTTCACTTAGTGGTTCAAGGTATTATGTCACATTTATTGATGATGCAACTAGAAAATTTTGGGTTTATTTCATTAGACATAAATCTAATGTATTTGACACATTCAATAGATGGAGAGCTTTAGTTGAAAATGAAATAGATTCAAAGCTTAATTACCTTAGGTCAGATAATGATGGAGAGTACTGTAGAAATGAGTTCAATAACTACTATTCACTTAACAAAATCTATACACAGAAGATGGTTCTAAGAATACCACAATAAAATGGTGTGTCAGAGAGGATGAATAGAACCATAATAGAATGTGCTAAGAACATGAGATTGTATGTAGGATTACCATTATATTTTTAGGAGGATGCAGTCGATACATTTGTGTACCTAATAAATAGGGGACCTTCAACTGCCTTGGATGGTGGCATACTAGAAGAGGCATGGAGTGGTAAGAAGGTTGACTATTCCTTTTTGAAAGTTTTTTATTTTGAAGCTTTTTCACATATTGATAAAAAAGAATAGGTCCAAGTTAGAGGCTAAATCTCAAAAATGTACTTTCATTGGCTATGGTACTAATGACTTTGGATTCCAGTTGTGGAATGAGGATGATAAAAAAATCATCATGAGTAGAGATGTGATATTCAATGAGAAAGTCATGTACATAGAACAGTTACTATATTTTAAGCAAGAGGAAGCTAAAAAAGAATACACAGTGATGGAAGACATAAAAAATGAAACTATCCCAAAGGTACCAGTGCAAATTATGTAGTAAAAACAAGAAAGCCAAACTCCTATTATGATGAAATATATGAGAGTAAGTAGACCACTTTTAAGGTCTTCCCCTTCTTTTAATTATTTGTTACTTACTAATGGTGGTGAGCTAGAGAGCTTTGAAGAAGCAGTGTAGGTTGATGCCAAGGTTAAGTGGGAATAGGCTATGGATGAGGAGTATGAATCTCTCATGATGAATCAGACATGGGATTTGGTGAAGCTTCCAAAGGGAAAGAAGGCATTGAAAAACAAGTGGGTATATAAAATGAAGGAGGAAGATGGAGGTAAAAGGAAATACAAGGCTAGATTAGTGGTGAAAGGGTTAGAACAAAAAAAGGGTATAGATTTTGATTAAATATTTTCTCCTATGGTTAAAATGATTTTTATTAGAACTATTTTTATTATAGTTTTAGTAGAGGAATTGCATCTAGAATATTTAGATGTGAAGATTACTTTCTTTCATGGGCATTTGGAGGAGAATTTATACATGGATCAGCCACAAGGTTTTTAAGTTAAGGGTAAGGAGAAGTTTGTGTACAAATTGAAGAAGAGCTTATATGGCCTTAAGCAAGCTCTTAGAAAATGGTATATTAAGTTTGACAATTTTATTTTGGATCAAGGCTATTTAAGGTGCCATTCTGACCATTATGTTTATTTCAAGAAATTTGAAAATGGTAGCTACATTATCATGCTCTTGTATGTGGATGACATGTTAGTGGTAGGTTCTAACATGCAAGATATAAATGCACTCAAGCAATATCTGGGAGATTATTTTGCTATGAAGGATCTAGATGCTATGAAATAGATCATTGGGATGAGAATAGATAGAGATAGAAAGAATCAAAGTTTGACACTATTGTAGGGAGAGTACATCAAGAAATTACTAGAGAGGTTTGGCATATAAAATGCTAAACTAGTTGGGACTCCTTTGGTAGGTCACTTCAAGTTAACAAAGGAGAAATGTCCCAAGATAGAATAAGATATGAGTCACATGTCCAAGATCCCTTACTCATCAGTAATTGATTACTTAATGTATGCAATGGTGTGTACAAGGCGAAACATTACCTATGTAGTGGGAATAGTGAATAGATTTATGAGTGATCCAGGAAAGGAACATTAGCGAGCAATGAAGTGGATTCTTTGTCACCTTAGAGGGAACACAGATGTAGTGTTATGTTATGGTGGGTTAGAAGTTACTTTATAGGATATGTTGATTCAAACATGGTAGGTGATTTGGATGGTAAGAAGAGCATTACCAGGTATGTTTTCACTATGGGTGGTATAATGATGAGTTGGATCTCATGTCTATAGAAAGTGGTGGCACTTTTTAACACCAAGGTTGAGTATATTAAAGCTATAGAATCAAACAAGGAGATGATATGGCTACAGATATTGATGGAGGAGTTGGGACATCGACAAGGAAAATGGGTACTTTTTAGTGATAGTGAGAGTGCCATTTACTTAGTAAATAACTCAACATTTCAATCTAGGACAAAGCACATTTAGTTGAGGTATCACTTCATTCGGTTTTTATTGGAGGAAGAATAACTAAGTTGGAGAAGATACATATGGATGAAAACCATGTGAATATGTTGACCAAGATGGTCACAAGAGTGAAGTTAAAATTATGTTCAACTTTAATTGGTCTTCATGGATGAAGAAGATCAAGATGAGAATTGGTTCAGTGGATGTAGCAATAGGAAGTTGTGAATACTAACTTCAAGAGGGAGAATTGTTAAGTGTGAATTCACTATTCACAAAAACATTATTCATGAATTCAGTATTCATAGGTCACTATTCATATATCATTATTTATAGATGAGGTGGAAATGGCTCCTAAGTAGGTGAAATGGCTCCTAGGAAATGTGGCATGGCCCATAAAGGTATCTTTCATTGTTTTCTCCTTCATTATTTTCTCTTTGTAAATTGAATTTAAGTATGAGATGTATACTTAGTCATGGAAGCAAGGTTGAGCTTAGTTTAACTTGGGTTAAACATTTTGAGTATGCTTTGTGAAGCTAGGGAATTAGCTTTGTTGTAAGCTTATTATAATCTTTTCTGCATTGAAGGAAGACAAGGAGAGTGTGATATATTGTAAAGGTGTGTGTGTGTGCATGAAAGGTTATTGTCATAGGATTGTATTCTCTAGGTGATGCTAAAATAATAATATGATCAATTCTTCATGGACGTAGCCAAATTGGTGAACCATGTAAATCTTGTCTCATAGTTTACATTATTATTTTTCTTTAATTTGTTCAAGTTTTATTTTCTGCACACATAGTTCCTCTCATTACAACTTAGGAGGATATTTTTGTATAGTTTTATTATATCCTAACAATATAAAGTTTGAATATATAAGGAGTTGACTTGGTTTGACTTAGGGTCAAATTCGGTCAATAACAACTTTTCAAACAACATCAATAAATTGAGCACTTTTGGTCACCTGAGTTCCCTAAAGGGGTCAAGGGGAGAGCATACACAAAATAGTTCATAATTTGACACAAACAAAGAAACAAGTCTAATAACTTTAAAATTTAGCTAATAATGAAAAACAAACACAAAGTGAAAAGGCTCTTAAGAGATCTAACTAAGATGTATGTTCCTTTTAATCACACCAAATTCAAAGTGTGATTGAAATTTTGGCCCCTTGGCCTGGTTTGCATTTGTAAAAATTTCAAAAATAACTAAAAGACAAATATAAGTAAGTGCATTTTAAGCACCAAACAAAATGTATGCTAGATTTTAACAAATGCTTAAATTTTTATCTCTCCACCTCAGGTCTTACAAAATGTTAGGGGGTTTTCCTACTTAGATGCCCAAAATCAAGTGAGTAAACAATGATTACATTTTGAGCTCTCAAGTTTTTATTTTTATCTTAGATAAAAATCATCACTGATTACATAGAGATCGATGCTAGTTCTTGAAATTGACATTGATTCGATCAAATCATCATCATTTCCTACAACCACACACACAAAAATCTATTTTAAAGGAAAAATGGTTGTCAACAAGTTTAAAACTTATAATTATCATGGCTCTATAATAATAAAGGTTACACATACAACAAACAAATCATTAAACACAAAAAGAAGGCAAGCAAAATTAATAAAAATTAGTTTTCGCTATATTCTTGGCTTGCTCTATTTTTGATGTAGAGATCATCATGAATCCCTACAATCAGAAATGATTTACCACAATTTCCATTTATCCTTGTAACCTTATTAGAAAAATATGTAAAATTCAAAGCTAAAACTCTAAACTTGAAGATTTAAATACATCTGTTAGTAAAACTAAAGCTAGCATATCAATCCCCTTGGCTATATAGGATGTTTGGTCCCATCAGGCATGCCATTATGTACCTTAGGAGTTTTAAGAGTAAATTATATGTATATTAGTCTATTTTTAGTCCAAATGATAAAACATCAAGCATAGCAGTTCACTAAGACTAAACACTCTTGCTTACGAACTAGGGGGAGCATAACACAATCAACAAGAGCATAAAATAGAGACAAAGACAATACAATTTTCTTACCTCCTTTATTGCATTTGATGATTACTTATTGGAATCAGGATGTTCATGCTCATCCTATGATGATTGTAGTCTTCTATAAATTCTATTCCATGGTGGTAACATCTCTCCAATAATCACATGTGGCTTGGTGTGAAGCTTGGCATAAATTGGGCATTATAACACTACTCTCAAAGGCTTCAAGAAGGTATTCCAGTAGAATAACCTTACACACAAAAGCTTGTTGGAATATGGCATGGGTACTTATATTTATAGCTCAAAGAACTAACTCTAACCTTAGGTAGGTTAGGTTAAATTCTAACTTGGGTTGAGTCTAAATTAACCTAGGTTGATTTAGTCTAGCTATGGGTGGAGTTAAGGTACTCATGAAGTTTTAACACCTCGGTTTCAGATATTTGTGAGGCATGATAACTCACTTTAGATATTTGTGAGGTGTGAGTCATATTTTTGAATATTTATGAGATAATAAATCACTCTATTAGGATTTGCAATATAAGTAGTTTTGCTTACTGTTTTTTGGCTTTTGGAAATTGTTTTAAATGTTATGAATTAATATCTTGATAGGCCAAAAGTGCAAAATTATTTAAATTGTAATTGGACTAGGGTTAGAATTAAATTAATTTATTGATGCCTATAGGGTAATACACCAAATAAGCTAGCCTCATCATATTTATGGGAAATTAAATCCCTTAGACTTAAAATGTGTCATTTGTTAGAAATTGACTTGAATCCTAGTTTAGGCATGAAAGTGGCCAAAACTAAGTGTCTACAATATATTATACATTAATATAATAATATAATATAATTATATGATAATAATGACACTTATTAGAATAAATAATATGAATGCAATCACTGTGTTCAAGCTAGGACTTTGTATTGAGTTATTTCTCCTTTTGTGCAGCTTTGGGTGTGTCAGCTTATAAAGCAAGGTTGGTTCACGAGATGCTTGCAAGGCTGGTGATCTTCCTCATGCATAATGTTTTGAACTCTAATGACTCAAAACCCTCCTCCCATGTATTTTGGGTATCATGGATACCTTACGACTATGGAAAGACACAAGTGGCTACAAAAATTATACCAAAACATTGTGATTAAGAAGAACAACTAGTACCCTTTGCTTAGGATAAAAAATCATCCACTAGAGCTATGACCTTGCAAAATTCAAAAGAGATTCTTGTAATTAATATTTTGGACAAAGATCCTGAAAGCTCTATCAAATTTTTTAAAGAGTGTGCCCTAATTTGTAAATTCTTGGGGTTTTGGCCCAATCCTAGAAATTCAAAAATATGGTTATGCAAAAATTAGGTCATTAAATTTGTGAATCAATTAATCTTCCTTCATTGGGTTTTTTTTCAAGTTACTTTTGATTTTTACAATTAGAAGGATGCTTATTTAAAAAAAGTTCCATGGTTCATGGGCAGAGCTGGCCTATACGTGAGGCCATGGGATGAATGTTTTAACATGGAAATAGAGGACTTAACACTTGTTCCCATCTCGATTCACTTGTTTAGTTTGCCAATGAAATATTGGTATAAATAAATTATCAAACAAGTGGGAAACTAATTTGGGGATTTTTTTTCATGGATAAGGCAACTAAAACATGGCACTTCATTATTTATGCAAGAATCTATGTAAAATTGGACCTCTCCAAACCCGTTCTTCTTGTAATTAATTGTCAATCTAAACAAGAGAATGGATTCAATACTTGGATTATGAAAACAATCCTTTTAGCTACATAAATTGTCATACTCATGGGCACTTTTTCTGAAATTACCTAGAGAGAAACCAAACATATAGATCTCAAAGTAAATTTGAAGAAGATTTCAAAAAACTAAAGAAGAAACAAAGGGCATAGAAGTAGAATCCAAAGCTCTAAAAATGGAATCTAAAAATAGGTTCACCAACCTCCAAGTTGAGGATCTAGATAAAAATATTGATGATACAATGGCTGATGTTAACACAGAGATTGATGAAGTTCTCTTGAATCTCTCTAAAAGCCAAAAACATAAGCATAACCCTGAAGAGGAAAACATAGAAAGGGTTGATGAAGAAGAAGAGATTTTAGGATTGGGGGATATTTCACAAGTTCAGCTTAAGGAATTGTTGAATCAGGGTAGCAATTTTGAGAGTATAAAGTTGACCATAAAATTAGTTCAAGGAGGTAAGGGTAAATATGGAAGACCACCTCTCTCTAATTCAATAAACTTGGAAACTCATATTAATATAAGTAAAGGAAGCTAGAAACATATATTATAAATGCTACCCAAAGTGCCAAGGAATAAAGTAGGTAAAGAAAACTATCTTCTTTTTGAGCAAGGAAATCATGCAAATCAAAAGTTAGGAAAGAAATTTGCCAATCTAGTTGATAAGGATAAGCCCTTTACTCACAATACTAGCAGACAAAAAACCACCTCTTGCTAAAAATTTAGGCTAAGCTTTTTATTCTCCTAAGGCAATGTTTGCCTTCCATAGAAAGGCCTTGAGTTATTTTTGACATTGTCAGCATTGTGTATTATTTCTATTATTTTATTAGATGAGCTCCAACCCCTTTTTTAAATGACAAAAAATATTATAATTATATACTATATTATATTATATTATAAGAATATAATATATATTTATATATAATGACATATTAATTATAAATATATGATAATTATAATAATATTATATATTATTATAATACTATTATATTGTATATTACTATAATAATATATTATTATATTATAAACTAGAGTAATCATTAATGTATTAAATATTTATAATAATATATTATATTAATTAGACATATATTATATTGGGGCGGGGGCCCTAGCCTAGTTGGCTAATTATTTCCGCTATGGCTCTGCTGGTCTCAAGTTCTAGTCTCCCCCTGCCCCGTGGTACCGGTATTAGGCGTGTCTAACCAGCATTGTCGGTCACGTTAAAAAGTTTACCAGGCTTTTTAAAAAAAATTAGACATATATTATATATTATTATATGTTAGTTATAAATATATTTTAGAATAATAATACATACTAGCATATTTGTCTTAGATAAATCTATGTAAAAGATGTCAGGAGATATCATTCTCAAAGTGCCTATTCTACCTATGTCATAAATTTATTATAATATTGGTGTGTTGAGAATGATACCTCTTGATGTCTTTTACATAGATTTATCTAAGATAGACATGCTTTTAGCATTTTGTGTATTTATTTAACATACACTATGATTTTTTTCATAATTTTTTTAATCTATAATATTCATCACATTAAATCATCCAAAAGTGCAATATACATTACATTAAATCACCCAAAATTGTAATATACATAAGATAAAATGCTTAAAATAAATAATTTTTTAATACTCATCAAAATGTGCCATACACATCACATAAAATGTGAAATAATGAATAAGTACATGGAATTCATTATAAGTATATGAAATTATTTATCCTCTAAGAGTTTTAATCTCTCTTCCTCAACATTTCATTTGGAAAGTTCTTTTTTCCATTTTTTAGGTTTTCATAGAAGTCATATGTAAATGGTGATAATATGCTTAGTCCTTCAAGGACATGGGATATAGCCACACATGTTAATCTTATTCTTTCTTTTTGACCTATATCAATTATGAATTTTGAAAGAGTCAAACCTCATGATTTACATATTGTTAATGCCCAAGCTAATCATAAGGGTAGTTGATTTATGTGTCCCCTTTATATTGGTGCAGTTGGAATTATATATGGAGTTTCATCTTCAAATGATATTCTTGAGTAACTGTCAAACTCAACCATAACATATGTCAATGATTTTGGTGGGGCATGCCTAGATTTGTATATTATACTTCTAAATACCCTAGAGTTCCATTTACAAGAGCTACTTCTATCCAAATATTAGAAGTCAACATGACCCTTGCATCGATAATAATTAATAACTCAACATCAAGTTCACCATTTTTATCTCTTGTTGGTGCATTAACACTTCCTACATTGGTTGCAATGTTACGTGTAATAGGTATTTTCAATGAATACAATTTTCTTCTATTGTGGTTATGTGCATTATCATTTATGGGGAAAAATGAATACAATTGTCAAACTCTTCATTGGTGGCTCTATATATTTCAACATTTATTTTTGTCATCAATAGCTTTCAATCATCAATTGTTAGAATTGTACCTCTCAGATTTGTGAGAAGTTGACAAAAACTTTATTGGTTTTCACTTTTTCTTCCTTGTCTAAAGATCTTATCCAAAGTAATAACTATTTTTAATTCTTCCCATAATAGTTTTGTACTTATGTTACTATCATATGGTGGTCTATCTCTAATCGGAGGAAGTTGACCCAAATCTCCATCTAAATTCATTAATATACCACTAAAACTCATGTTTGCATTTTCAAAAAATGCCTGATGGACTCTAAAGTCTATGTTTTGTAGTAAATTTTTCCTAGTGAAGCTCATTTCATTAATCGGTATGTATTTTACATGGAAAATATTCTCTTGGAAAGTTTTAAGTCTTATTCCTTATAATTCAACAAAATCCATGATTGGGATGCAAAGTTGTGCATGGATAGTTGAGTTTCCAATATTGAATGTTATAACTCTAATTGGTACAACTAATAGAAGTGGTGATTGCTCTAATAATGTTGCATCTTAAAGAGCTTGATGAATGACACAATTAGATATGATTTTATTGTTCCTATTGTTCTTTAGACTATCATGCATAAAAGTAAAGTATTTTGACCTACATGATAGTGTGCATAACTATATCAAGTGTTTGTTTTTTCTTAGCACACAAGGTTTCATAATTCATATTTGGTGATATATCATCATCTATAACAAACCCATTATCTTTCATGGTGCTTATGAATTTTATCACTTTATTTGTGTGTTCTTCACCTCAATATTCATTATGTCATAATGCTTGTCTATCAATATCTATTCTTCCCAACATATTTATCTCATTAACTTCCATAAATTAGACATGTTAAAGCCTACATATGATTTCCCACTCATGTTCCAGTATGTTTTATTAAATAGGTTGATTATTTTCATAATTACCATGACTGTCAACATCTTCTAGAATCATTCTTCTCTTGATATGCCAATAATTATAACTGAATGAATCCTAATTTAATTTAATTTATTCATCATCAATTCCAATATCTCTCTGTATATCATGAAATGGATTATGAAGTAATAACCTCGACCAAAAAAATCTATCCATTTATTTGATTCATGTGTAGGGATGAAGGAAAACCTTGGGAATAATCTCACAATAGTTGTAGTACTCCTCACCTCCCATTTATTATCTTTCTTTTTTCCTTGGATTATATGTCCAAGATCTAGCTGACTCAATGAGTGAAGTGTTTTCCATGGAAAAAGGCATGTTCTTGTATCTATCAATGAAATAATTTGTATGTTATTCATGATCATCTTCATATTTTTTCTCTATAGGTTTGAACACCTAATTTGAAATATTAGAGTTGATAAATACTTTATTACTCTCTACTAGAAAAGCTCTAAAAACATGTGACATGTTTCTTATGTCCCAATGTATCTTTCAACATTTGTTTCAGTTAGAAATATATTATATGTTCTTCTTGATAATGCATCATGTTTTTAAATGTTTTCAAGTTGTATCAACATTTTATGATCAGTTTCAGAACTCTTCTTTGCCTTTGTTACATACTTGGCAATGTATTTGACCACAACATGTTTAGAAAGAACAAGTTGCCAATCTACATTTTATCTCCACAACTGTAATATATAGTGACTATGTGTATTTAATATATCATAATTCATTACAATATAAAAAAAATTATCTCATGTTTTTAAATCTTGATATAATTTTGATCCATTAAGATTCAATGGCCACGGTGCGCCATAACTATAAGAAATAATAACTTGTTTTTTTGTTCTTACACAAATGTTATTTATAATTTTTATATAACTATTTAAATGATTTAATATATTACCTACAAACCATTTTTACTCTTTTATTATATAGGCATACATCCTATCTACACATCATATGTCATTATACACAATTGAGTAGCTCTTCATAGTCATGCTCCATATCCACATGTGTAAATTGTATTATATTTCAAAGACATGAATGTTGCATAAATTTTTTTAAGGCCTAAAATTCATGATGTATAATATTTTTTTAAATACATTGATAAAATAAAAATATTATATAAAATGTAGATTAGGTGAGGATTGATAACATACCTATATGTTTTGTTATTGTGGATCTTCCTGAAGATTCCAAGCATGAACAATAGAACTGAAATATTTCTCAGCAATTTTTCACTCATAATCATTGTCCAATAAAATTTGTCTATATTTTGTGCCCCATATAACCATATTAATCCATAAAAATATGGTGAACCTCTATGTTACCATTCATATCTAGAATAATAACATTTTACTTCAATTCCTTTCTATAATATCTCCTTACAAAAAATTGAATGTCATAAGTGCATATAGTGTGCCATTATATAACGATAATCAATAACATTATATCTTCACCAATTTTGTGCTTCTCATGGATCTATTGGTAGTGTTACTAGCATTAGTGCATGTAGATCAAGCCAATAAATATCAGTTGCATTCAATGTGAAGAAAATGGTAGGCAATCTAATTTGATCC
This sequence comes from Torreya grandis, assembly GCA_037957365.1. Taxonomy (NCBI): domain Eukaryota; kingdom Viridiplantae; phylum Streptophyta; class Pinopsida; order Cupressales; family Taxaceae; genus Torreya; species Torreya grandis. The sequence continues at coordinate 961,827 of JARHVA010002758.1, read as the reverse complement.
AACATGTCCATTATTAACCACGACATTTTTCCCAAGAGGACATTGTACCCCTTAATGAGGTTAAAAAATACATTAAATAATCAACTAAATGGGATTAGGGTACATTGTCCATATGTCACGCAACTCAATAATGATGATTGACATATCTTGAAGTCTTTTTTCACAAAAATTACATCTAAATTTTGTGCACGATGACTCACGATCATGTTCATCATGTAATATATAAATCATGGATGTCTACCAAAATAGTGATCCCTATATCAAAATAGATGTTTAACAAATTCATGCAGATATACTCATTTCAACTGTAGTTTTATCTAATCACATCTTCCATTAAGAAACAATGTTGGAAATGCCATATCAAGTAATCCTAATGTGACATACTCATTTATAGTAGATGCTCCAATACCTGGACAATCAACTAGTGTTCCAAGTTATTCGTTAGGGTTATTTACCCATGCATGGATTAATTTCATCTCATTTGGGGCATTACAAGGTTTAGAGGCCATTGATGTTGTGTGATCAATGATATTTATTTCATCCATCTCCATCAGTGGACCCAAAAATACAACTTCATTTACATCAGAATCAAATTGCATATGGATAAAGTTCAATTGGTTAAAGATATTTTCATCAAAGTCAGGTGGAAGATCACTGAGTGTATTTTCATCAATCTAAACATTTGAATAAAACATGTCATGTTCTATTTTATATTTAAGTGCCTTATACACTAGCTCTATATTGATAAAAAAGAGTTATAATTTATTCCACGTTAATCCCTCTATCTAACTATAATCATCGACAAATATTTTATTTGATGTGGAAAAACCTTATAAATTTATTTTAATTCTTACATAAAATTTATTGTATGTCCTTTATATAATTAATATTGAGCTCCTGTTGCATGTGTGTCTTGTAGGATTGGGTTGGCATAGGCTGTTAACATTTCCTCAACCTGTGTTAAGTTTTCAAGTTCTAGTACTTGTGGTCTAGGATCCATATTATTTGATGCAAAAATTGATGATGAATTTTCTCTTGCCAACATCTAGTGCATGCAAGGCCTTTAGGTGTTCGAAAAACATTTATTCCAATATAATTTTTTTGATAAACATAACACATGCTTGGTGAAGCAAGATTATCTAAACCATGTCAAAAATTCATTTAGAATGTATTCAAATCCCTACCAAACATTACATCGAGATTAGTTATATTTTTTTATCTTTAAATTTCAAAATATTACATTCATCTTCTTCTTTTAGGTTGTGATGTTAAATCCTCTTCTAAATCATTATTTTTAATTCTTCTTCTTCTTCTTCTAGGTTGGGATGTTGTATGCTCTTGTGTATCATTATTTTGTTCATTGTTATAACATAGAGATACATTACCTCTTGAGATATATTCTCTAGTGTTTCAAGCATGTGATCTATAAATATTGAATTTAGTTTTTTAGAATTAATGTCAACATTATCAACTGATCGATGGTAGTGCCTTTGAGATGCTTCATGATAAGTCCTTGTTGTGTTGTCTTTCTACCTCAATCAATTGATATAAAAACATTTGTCTTTGTAATATTATTTTTAATACATATTTATCATCTTGAGATGTTTGTGCATAAATGTTTTTCATCTTATTTGCATGTTGTTTCTTTTATATATCTAGATCTTCAACTGTTAATTCAGCTTTGCATTTTTGAAATCTTTGTCTAGTATTATCATTTTAAATTTCTATTTGTTCCTCTCTTTGTGTTTCTATCATTTGTTATATTTTTATACGATATTATCTTTGTTGTTCTTCAATTTCAAAATTAAATTTTGATCAAGCCATATCTACACAATTTCTAAAAACATAAGGTTTTTAGTTTGCTTGGAATAACATATTGCATTAGACCATTGTAAGATATGAAATCACAAAAAAACACCAAACCAAACACAATAATCAAATGTAACTAATGAAATTTAAATATAATAGATAGATACCCATGATATAATATTTAACATATGCATAAGTATTAACTATATATTATAATAGGTATCTTAATGTTACTAATCTACATTATCATAGATATCATAGAAAGATCATGTTTAAACTAATATAAAATATAATGATTCTTAGGTAAATCAATAGATATCGATTATTACATTATTACTACATCTATTCTTAGGCAATCTAATAAATATGGTCTAAACATTATCTATACCATGTATATTATCTATGTCTTAATATCTATCTTAGTATATCCATAATCTAATCTATAGGTAACTTAATTTCTAAGATATATGATATTTATTTTAATTAATAATTTATTAAGAAAAAACATTATGGATAACTAATGCAATTTAAATAAAATAGATACATACCCATGATATAATATTTAACATATTCACATGTATTAACTATATTATATAATATGTATCTTAATGTTACTAATCTACATTATCATAGATATCATAACAAGATCATGTTGAAGCTAATATAAAATATAATGATTCTTAGATAAATCAATAGATATCAATTATTACATTATTATTATATAATACAATAAATATGGTTTAAATACATTATCTATATTATGAATATTATCTATCTAGTATATCCATAATTTAATCTATAGGTAACTTAATATTTAGGATATATGATATTTATTTTAAGTAATAATTTATTAAAAAAATCATTATGGATAATGAATGCAATTCAAATATGATAGATAAATACCCATGATATAATATTTAAAAAATTCATAGGTATTAAGTATATAGGTATCTTAATGCTATTAATCTACATTATCATAGACATCATAGCATGATTATGTTTAAACTAATATAACATATAATGATTCTTAGGTACATCAATAAATATCTATTATTACATTATTATTATATCTATTATTAGGTAATCTAATAAATATGGTTTAAATACATTATCTATATTGTGGATATTACCTATGTCTTACTATCTATCTTAGTATATCCATAATCTAATCTATAGGTAACTTAATATTTAGGATATATGATATTTATTTTAATAAATAATTTATTAGGAAAAAACATTATCGATATAGTAAGTTATTTTTTAATTCATTTGGGTAACATATTATATTATAAAAAAATAAAATATTTAAAATTTAGATTAAAACTTAATTTCCCATATTATTAAGCCAATAAAATTATTTTTAATTCATGTGAGTAAAATAAGAGTTCCATTTACAAAACATGGATAAAACATATTATAGAAAAACATATTGCATTTGACCATTGTGAAATATGAAATCACCAAAAAAAAACCAAATCAAATAAAACAATGAAATTTAACTAATACAATTTAAATATAATAGATAGATACATTATCTATCAAATATGGTTTAAACACATTATCTATACCTTGGATATTATCTATGTCTTATTACCTATCTCACTATCTTCCATAACTCGACCACGTTGTAGCCTATACATGATTTCCCACTCATGTTCCACTATGTTTTGTTGAATAGGTTGATTATGGTTAGAATCACCAAGAACTCAACATCTTCTAGAATTGTTTTGCTCTCAACATGCCAATAATTATAATTGAATGAATCCCAATTTGATTTTATTTATTCATCCTCAATTCCAATATCTCTTTGTATATCAAAAAATGGATTGTAAATTAATAACAATGACAATGCTAATGAGATGCGGGTGAGTTGGTTAAGTGGATTAGTTATTTCAAGCCCCACTCAAGTTCAAATATCTAGAAAGGCATATGAGGCTGGTTGTGGCCATTGGTTGTATTCTTAGGGTTGTTAATGGATGTCAGTTATTCTCAAGGCTGGTGGTGGCTACTGTTGGTATACATTTGGTAATATATGGTATACAAGTGGTATTTAGGTGGTTAATAAATTACATGGGGATTTGGGCCCCTAATTGTGTTTCAAAATAGTCCACACTTCATTTAAAATCAATCATCAATAAAAAAAATCTAACAAACAAAAATCTATCCATTTATGTGATTCATGTGTAGAGATGAAGGAAAACCTTGGGAATACTCTCATGATAATTACAATACTCCTCACTTCCCATTTGTTATCTTTTTTTTTACCTTGGATTATATGTCCAAGAGCTAGTTGCAAGGCATGTTCTTGTATCCATCAATGAAAGACTTGTATGTTATTAATGATCGTATTCATTTTTTTGTCTACAGGTTTGAACACATGATGTGAAACATTCAAGTTGATAAATACTCTACTACTTTATACTAATAGAAGCTTTAACAACATGTGACATGTTTCTTATGCCCGAATGTCTCTTTCAATAATTATTTCAATTATAAGTCTCTTATATGATCTTCCTACTAATTTATCAAGATTTTCAATGTTTGAAAGCTACATCAAGATTTGATAAGTTTCATAAATATGCTATGCCTTTGTTGCATACTTAGCAATGTATTTGACCACAACATGTTTGGAAAGAATAGGTTTCCAACCTACATTTGCTCTCCACAATTGTAATATTTAGAAATTATGTGTATTCAATCTATCATTGTTTCTTGTGGGATTAAATTTTTTATCTCATGTCTCTATGTCTTGATATAATTTTGATCCATTAAGATTCAATGGCCATTGTGCTCCACACCTATAAGAAATAATAACTTGATTATTAGTTATTACATAAATATTATGTATAATTTTTATAAAACTATTTAAATGATTTAACACCTTACCTATAAACCATTTTTTCTCTTTTCTTATGCAGACAAGCACCCTCTCTACACATTATATGTCGTTCTACACAATTGAGTAACTCTTCATAGTCATGCTTCATATCCACCTGTGTAAGTTGTCTTGTACTTCAAAGACATGGATGTTGCATAAATTTTTTTAATGCCTAAAATTTATGATGTATAATAATTTTTTTGTTACATTCAGAACATAAAAATATTTTATAAAACATACATTAGGTGAGGATTGATAACATTTATTGTATGATTTGTTGGTGTGGATCTTCCTAATGATTCCATGCATGACCAATAGAATAGAAGTATTTATCAATAGTTTTTCATTCATAATCATTCGTCCAATTAAGGTTATCCATATTTGGTGCTTCATCTAACCATATGAATCCATACACATGTGGTGAACCTCTATGTTTCCATTCATATCTATACCAATACTTTTTCAGTTTCATTCCTTTCTATAATATCTTCTGATGGAAAATTTAATGTTGAAAGTACATATAGTGTGCCACTATATGAGGATAATCAATAACATTTCCTATTTTCTAGTTTTGGGCTTCTCATGGATCTATTTTTGGTGTTCCCAACATTAGTGCATGTAGATTAGGCCAATACATGTAAAATACACTCAATGTGAAATAAAATGGTAGGTGATCCAATTTGATGCAACATGTCCATTAATTCACTACAAAATTTTGACCAATAGGGCCTTGTACCCCTTAATAAGGTTCTATATTACATCAAACAATCATATATGGGAGTAGAGTACATTATCCATATGCTCATGTAACTTAGTAATGGTGATTGACACATCTTGAAGGTTTTTTTTCACAAAAAATGTAATTTAATTTTGTGCACGATGTCTCATGATCATGTTCATCATGTAATATCTAAATCATGGATATCGGCCAAAATGGTGATCCCTATATTGAAATAAATGTTTAAAAAATTCATGTAGATGTACTCATTTCAATGTGGTTCTATCCAATCACATCTTACATCAAGAAACAATGTTGGAAATGCCATATCAAGTAATCTTAGTGTGACATATTCATTTATAGGAGATGCTCCAATCCCCAGCCAATCAATTAGTGTTTTAAGATCTGCATTAGGGTTATTTACCAATGGATGCATTAATTCCATCTCCCTTGGGGAATTAGGAGGTTTAGAGGCCATTGACATTGTGTGATCAATGATATTTACTTCATCCATATCCATCAATGGACCCACAAATACAAATTCATTTACATTAGAATTAAATTAGATATGGGCAAAGTTTTATTGGTTAAATATATTTTCATCAATGTTAGGTGCAAGATCACTGAGTGCATTTTGATCAATCTAAACATCTGAATAAAACATGCCACATTCTATTTTATATTTAAGTGCCTTATATATTCATTCTTTATTAAAAGTAAAGTTATAATTTGTTGTGTTGATCCTTTCACTGAATTATAACCATTATCAAATCTTTTATCTGATGTGGTAAAACCTTATCAATTTCTTTTACTTCTTACAAAAAACTAATTGTATGTCTTTTATATTTATATTGACTTCCCATTGCATGTGTGATTTGTAGGATTGGGTTGACATAGGCTATTAACATTTCCTCAACTTGTGTTAAGTTTGTAAGTTCTGATACATGTGGTCTAGGATCCATATTATTTGATGTTAAAAATCAATGATGGCATTTTTCTTATCGACATCTATTGCATATAGGACCTTTAGATGTTTGAGAAACATTTATTCCAATATAACTTTTTTGAAAAATATAACTTGGTGAATCAATATTATCTAAACCATGTCAAAAAATCATTTGAAATGTATTCAAATCCCTACCAATTATTCCATTGGGATTAGTTATATTTTATTCTCTTTTAATTTTAGAATCTTGCATTTGTATTCTTATTTTAGGTTGCGATATTGAATCTTCTTCTAAATCATTATTTTTAATTTGTCTTCTTCTAGGTTGGGATGTTTTATGCTCTTTTATATTATTTTGTGCATTATTTACAAAATCAACATCCATTGTATCTTGAGTTGCATTCTTTGGTGTTTTGAGCACATGATCTATAGATATTGAATTTGGTTCTTCAAAATTAATGTCAACATTATCAATTGATTGATGGTAGTGCCTTTGAGATGCTTCATAATGAATTACTTGTTTGTGTTATCTTTTTGCCTCAATCAATTGATCCGAATGCATTTGTCTTTGTAATATTATTTTTAATATATATTGCTCATCTTGAGATGTTTGTGCATGAATATTTTTCATCTTATATGCATGTTATCTTTTTTTTTGTATCCAAATCTTTGATTGTCAATCTTGCTCTGCATTCTTGAAATCTTCATTTATCATTAACTTTTTAATTTATTCCTCTCTATGCATATATGTCATTTGTTATTATCTTTGTTTGTGATATTGTCTTTGGTATTCTCTTCATTTTTATCTTTGTTGTTATTCATTTTCAAAATTTATTTTTTATATTCTCTTCATTGTTTTTCTATTCATTTTTCTCCATTTACAAGACCCAAGTAAAAAACAATTTCCTTAAAATCTAAAGTAAAACAAAATTTCCCATATTTTTTTGGATTAATTGGTTAATTCAGGGAAGCAAAATGTGTTGGGAAAATGGTGTACCAGATATAAAGAAATAAAAAAATATCAAATAAACAATAAAAATTACATACACATACATAGCAATAGAATAGTTTAATACTAACCTTTAACTATTTCAATCACTTCTTTTATGTGTTGCTTTTTTCTTCTCTCCATCTTTTTATTATTTGCCTAGAATATTTTGGATTTGGTTATTTTTTATATATACATATAAATATATTCTAAACATTGGGTCAGTTCATTTTTTATTTCATATCTCATAGTAATTTTTCAATATTCAAAAGATGTGTTAATTATATATTAAATTTTGTGTCAGCGCTTGTCTCATAGTAATGTTTTTATTTTATATTAAAAAAATTATTAATTTATATAAGAGCTGCATTTATAAGACCTAGGTAAAAAATAATTTAAAAAAAATCTAGAGTAAAAACTAATTTCCCTTATTATGGTTACAGTAAAATTCTTTTTAATTCATGTTGGTAACATAAGAGCTCCATTTACAAGACTTGAGTAAAAAAAATTATGTAAAATCTAAAGTAAAATCTAATTTCCAAGATGTGTTAATTAGATATTCAATATTGTGTAGACTCTTATCTCATAGTAATTTTTTCATTTAAATTAAAAAAGTTAAAAGGAGATGTCAGCCACCATTTTTATTTAGACATGCATGGCATCATACTCTTCTCCCCCTCTCTCACTTTAGAATGCCTCTCAGCATAATTAATATTATTATATATATAAACAAATATATTATAATATATTTATTTAGATATATAATAATAATAATATGTATTATTACTCTAATATATATTTATAATTAACATATTATATATATATATATATATATATATATATATTGTGTGTGTGTATAATTAATATAATATATTACTATATTTTTATATATATATATATCTTTTAAGGGGATTATAGTACGTAAAATTCTAGTTTGCTAAAGTGCTAAAATAATAAATAAGGGAATAAATATAATAATAAGTACATCCACTAATTTTTAAAATAATTGACCTATATGATAATTATATAAATAAAAATGAACTAGAATGAATTGCACTTAGATGGAAATTGATTGAGATAGATGGATGATGGGCTAAAACTTGGTATAAGAGTTGTGCAGAGTGTCATAATTTGGAATCAGGAGTCAAAAACTCTCCTAGATGGAACCATGGTCCTTAGGATAGTAACACACTATGTTAGTGTCTTCAAGGGCACAAAAGTATATTTGGGGTAGTGATCCTTTGGGTGGATCCTCGCATGGTCATGAGATGCCTATGCCTGAGTGGACAAGAGTTGGTTCCCTGTTTATGCCCTATTTTGTTGATTTTATGCCAAGACCTAGGCCACCATATTTTTTAGGGTAATTGATAAGCACAAGTAAAAAAGAGTGGTGTTAATAGGGTAGACTAGATGTGACCTTAACACCCCATGTGCTGAGTGTTGCCTACATAGCAATACCTAAAAAGGGGATCAAGCCCAATGTAGTTCTCCCAATCTAAGTGTTGGTGCAAGTGCAAATGAGTACTAGTATGAGTTTTGATTTGAGTGTAATTTGAGACTAGAAATCTGAGTAATCTGAGCTATGGGTTATTGTATATGGGTGTATGCAGAAGTAGGGTAGAATAAGGATCAATGACCTTGATTTGCACAACAATTTATGAGTTTATTTATGAATATTTGCATCTAGTGGATAAGTACATGAAAGAGGTGTATATCTAAAATTTTATTGCTTGTCAAGATGTGAAATAATTCTAGGTTGACCCTAAATTTCATTGAGCAATGGAATGATATCTATTTGAGGAATAAGGAGCAAAGGTATACTAGCATTGTCTATAAGACATTAGTGCAGTGCGCTAGTGTCTAAAGGGCTATGTTAGTGTCCAAGTGGAAGAAGCTATTGAACTGGGGGGATAGATGCTAGAAGGTGTATTAATTCTACTTTTGGTGTATTTAAGAATAGGTTAGACTCATACAAAAGCCAAAAAATGATCAAGAGAGATCTTAAGATAGGTCTAGAGCTAAGCTAGGACAAGGTAGTCTCAATTAACACTCATTGCACTAAAATGACATTTTAGATGACTAAATTTCCCCCCACCTTTATTATATAAATATAATAAAGTGAAATGACTAGGATAAAGGAAAATAAACGTATCTAGGCTTACCTAAGAGGCAAATCCTATGAATATAGGTCTAAGTCTACGAAGTGTGCTCCATTATGTATCTTATGAATGAAACATGAAGGAATCAATCTTTACTTAAGAAACATCAAAAATAAAGACAAAATTGAGTAAAGAGATGAGAAAAAGAGTAAAGGAATGAATACACCTCATTGGGTACATAAACTAATGTTAAAACCTAGTGACATCCTATGTGTACACATGTAGATGGTGATCAAATAATCAATAACTTGGATTGATCTGATGGTTTGCTCGATCCTCATGTGTGGGTGGCTCAAGAACTCAAGATTGCCTTGACTCCATCATTGCCCACCCACACTCAATGTATCATAATCTATAAATAACTTGGATTGGAATAAAGAATTATCCAACCCTATTAAGTAAGTGGATCAATAACTCAATTAGGCTATGAATCCATCATTGCCTATCCATGTGAGTAGATGCATCCGTAACTAAAACTAAACAATGTAACTAAAGTTGTGTGATGTAATTGAAACCATGTAGGATGGATCTAGGTACACTTAGAAACTCTAAAATAAAAAATGATTTAGGGTCCACTCGAGCACTTAGATATGTAGCTGAGGGACTACTCAATAATGCCAACCACTAAAAATGGAATAAAGCATCAATCTAATATAAAAATAGTGTGAATGGTGTTTAGAGTAACAACATTGAGAATGACATGGATAAACCATTCCATCTAAGAGTATTGGTTTCAAATTGAACATATGGGAATAATGTGCCGCACACATTCCCCCAAATCTGATATCTATACATATGGATTATGGATTGAGTCATAATAATCTATGTCTGAGTATCCAAAATTGAAATGGGAGTGATCATGTCATGTACGATGCCCCCAATCAGAGTAAACCTATGTGATTCTATTTATAACTAAGTATAAATTGAACATATCTAATAATCTATGATTAAAACTATGTAAACCTAAAGTGTAACTACTGTACCTTTTTGTCAATTCCATAATTTTCTATTTTTGGGCTACTCGATAGTATCATTATTCCTTGGATAGTAATGTACTGTGATAATGTCCTCTATGCCACATTATTGACTAACTATATGATTTCTATGCAAAACTAAAACTGATATTTGTATTACTATTTTTCATTATGTTTTCCTGATTTTGGGCTCTATAATCTATGTCTATGTGCTAAAAACTATGTTTTAAGTGCATTAGGATGGCTTGATCTCTATGACAAACCCCTGTGAATTCACCCTATTTTGAGTGGAGTTGTTAAACCTTTAAAATAACTATACTCAAAATAAAATCTATGCACTATGTGTGTTACACTAAAAATATATGATATCTACATGATAAACCAATATAATGTGTATGCATGACATTAGAATGTAAGATAATATGAGCATAAGTTGGTAATATGATATGTATGTTAGATCTATCATTCACAATGTTTTCAAGATATATATAACAATGTAAGCATGTATATGAACAAAAAATATGAGTATAATCTGAGTAACTACCTAGGGGATGGGGCATCATGTCCATCAAGGCACCCAAGGAGGAAGGGGAGATGCATGAGGTCCCTCATGGCATAAAAAATTGATTGTAAGTGTAATAAATAAGAAACAATTGTCATGTCCATCATGCATACATGAGATCATATAGACAAACACATAAAGCATATAAAATAGGCCAAGGGGCCACAATAAAAGGAACATGATCACATGTCACTAAGTTTGAGAAAGAGTAAAATACAAGGACATGCTCAAGTGTCCACATACGCAAATACTGAGCAAGGTTGTCTTAGAGCCACATGGAAGGACATATTTAAATGTCCACAAACATAATCAAGAAGTCACACACAAGGGCATGGTCACATGTCCAAAGCATACACACAATGAAAGAAATTGGCTCAAAGCCATAGAACAATGGCATATTCATATTCCCTCAAATAGATGTAGAAGCAAAAAGATATAGTCAAAATCTAAACTAGTAAAGCTAAAAAATGAAAGTATTCATTAACATGTGGTACAAATCTATATAAGATAAAATATGTACACAAGTTGAGTCTATAGTAGTAGTAGTTAGCAAAAAATCTATGTAGTATAGGATGATCAATATCAAGATCTAAGTAATGAAAAATTTGTGATATGGAGGATAAAAATATATAACATATAAAACTAAAAGTTGTATAGTATGATACCCCCAACGGTCAAATGTATCAATGCTGAAGTTGTGTATCTATGTGTGTGCCCTTCAATGGGTATCTAGTAAAAAATTTGGATTTGTGTAGAGGCCCTGAGTCCTATAGTGATTTGCAAACACTAAAAGAGAATAAGTGAAGCATGTGCATATAATAAAACATACTATACTAACATAGATAATATATGTAGTAGCTGGAAAATTTAATAAAAGTAAACATGGAAATGCATACAATCTAAAATTTGTATTTTTTGAGCAAATATTTGAATGTTTTTGTATTTTTGGAATTGTTATATTATTTTTGTGTTTTTGAGTATAAGATATGTAAAAGCAACATGAGAATGAAACTATATACAAGGATAAAATTAAGATAAACTATGTGTAAGTAATGTGTAATTAAATGAGATTATACACAAATAAAATGTAATGCCTCTATAGACCTAAGAGCACATCCATAGGATGTGGATAGTCAAATGGTGGGTCTGGTGGGAACTCATCCAATGTCAGATACCAAATCTACCCAAAATTGAATAAATCACCATTGTTGTGATCAAAATAACATGTTTTTGGTATAAATATAACCTTATCCTTGGCATGACGCTCTACTGTGTAAGAAGTTTCCCATGTGGTCTCAAGGTAAACCACATTAGACCATGTGATATATATATGAAATCTATGATTCTCATTTGTGCCATCATGTAAAATGTGAAATATGTGTATGGTTACAACCAAGTGTATCTTATGTATAAGTGCATGTGCTCATGACAAAGAGTAGTGTGTTAACCACCTTTGGGCCACATGAAACTAGTAGTGTGATATGTCATGAGGAATCATGATAATGTATATCATGTTGTATCCTAGTCTCTAGATGTCCTATGTACTTTAAGAATTCCAATATATAATTATTAGGATTATAATCATCATTTATAGTAACATGAGAGATGTATTGGTCATTGATGAAGGCCCAAATAGTTAAAGGATCATTTTATGAATGTCAATGTTGGTGAAGAGTTTGTTGTGGTGCCTGTAATGGTGGAGGTAGAGGCTATATAATCTAGATAGTGTCCTAATCCTTAGAATTATTCATTATTTTTTTAATTTTGATCATGTATATATATCATGTTTGGTAATCCTATGAAAATGGCAAAAGTGTCTATCATCTTGTTGTGATAGTTTGCTAACGGATTTGTGTTGAACTATGGGTAGTGCCATCAATCCTTTGTTAAGTAATATCTGTAAAATATGGTGTGGTCTATCCTTTGTTATACCTACCTAAATCTAGATAATTAGATTAATATCCATATATGTAACCATATGTACTGAGTGTATATAAAAATCAGCCTCTAACTATGAGTGTGTGTTTGGGCTTAAATCTATGGAGCTGTGAACTAGTGTTGATGGCTATGTAGGTAAAGATATGAGTGACCTAAAATCATCTATGTATTCTCCAGGACCTATTAGTGTAAATATAAATCCACATAAATAATAATCAATATTCATGGGCACTATGTTATCCTTTATGGTGGTCTTAGAATCTATATCTAAGTTATTGATGTATACTTCTTCTGAGTTAACAAGTAATGGTAATTGTGCCATGTGAATCTCATCATCCATTGTGGTCAAGGATAAATATGTTGTATGAGGATTAGTATCCATCATGGGTGATAATAATGGTGTTGTAGGAGGATCATTCTCTAGCATGGGTGGAGATAATGGTGTTATAGGAGGATTTGGAATTGGTGTGGGAATAATGGCGCTAGATTCCCCGATCTCTTATATATGCACCCATTCTATAAGAATGATAGGAGGTGGGGAATATATGATAATAAGAGGTGTCCCATATAAATATATATTTTGGGTGGTGGGCTTGGTGACACTACAATATTTGAATAGTTGGTTATCAGCTAGATAAGTTTATAAATATCCCTCATGTGAAAACTTGATGCATCTATGCAAGGTAGAGGGTATGAAATCTATGGCATGTATCCAAGGTATCCCAAGTAATAAATTGTAATGAAAATGATTAAGCATCACCTAAAATTATATGGATATGTTTTTTGTCCCAACTGTGATATCCAATGTAATAAAATCTAATGCATATCAGGAAATATCATCAAAACCTCAAATGTTATTATATGTCTTCTGCAAGGATGCTATATCAACCCCCATAGTCTATATAAATATGATGTTGCATATGTTAAGACCCGAGCCACTATCAATTATGAATTTTTTAATAGTGGTGGTTTTGATTTGTGCAGAAATGAAGAGTGGTACATTCTGATTGATAACTATCTATGAGGGAAAATTCTCATTGCCAAAAGATATAACATCCTCAATATCCTTGATAGTATTCATGATATACGAAAAATAATTTGGTTAGTTATCCTGAGGTAAATATGTATGATTAAGTGTTAGAAAAATAATATCTTTGAAGAGGGTTACCTTTTGAAGTAGTTCCAATATAGAAATTTTAGCTAGTATATTTCTCCACTAATCCATAATATCATATGCCATGTGTTGATCCCTAGGTCCCATTATATTATTTTGGGGATGAGGAGGGATGGTTGGATTACATTGTTCCTATATAGGCTAAAGAGGAATCTGATTCCATGTGGTAATAACTCAAATTGAAAGATATACTATTTATCAAGGGTGAGTAGTAGAGGCAATATGAGAGAAAAGGTAGTCAACTGGTCTAGGTGAAGGAGGAATAAAAGGAGTCAATTGATCTCTCTATCATCGAGTAGTAACCAAAGGTAACTAAAAATTATTCATGCAACAATACTCTCCATAGAAGGGGAGCCCAAGAGGAGGTGGACTAATGTGTGAAGTAAGATTAATTCTAATGTGATTCATGAGAAGAGTGACATACATGTGCATAATTTTACAAATGGTAGGTAACAAACATGGAATACAAACCTCCAAACTTTGTACCAAAAAGTAGAAAAGTGCATTCATAATAATAATAATAATAATGATTAAAGGATGAAAACTAAAACTAAGCAAATTTTGTAAATAGGAAAGGAAACCCTAATATCACACTAGGGATTTTAAGAAATATGTTTGAAGAAAGTCAGACTCACCAAATGATTTTAGCTTTTAAGGGGATAATGGTATGTAAAACCCTAATTTTATAAAGTTCTAGAATAAAAATCAAGGAATAAATAGATCAATAAGTACAACCACTGATTTATAAAATAATTGACCTATATGATAATTCTATAAATAATAGTAAACTAGAATAGATTGCACTTAGTTTTAAATTGACTAAGACAGATGGATTATGGGATAAAACTTGGTACAAGAGCCATGAAAAGTGTCATAAATTAGAATTAGAAGTCAAAAAAATTCTTTGACAAAATTTCAGTCCTCTAAATAGTATTACATCATGCTAGTCTCCCTAGGGGTATGATAGTGTCTTTTTACAATTGGGATAATGATCCTCTGGATAGATCCTCACTTGGTCTTGAGACACTTGTGCTTGAATGGACAAGATTTAGTTCCCTATTTGTGCCCTATTTTTACTAATTCTAAGCCAAGTCTTAGGCCTCCATGTTTGTTAGGTTATTTGATGAGTATAATTAGAAAAGAGTGGCATTATCAGGGTAGGTTGGATGCAGTCTCAACACCCCATACATTGAGCATTGCTTACATACCAATACCTCTAAATGGGATCAAGCCCAAAGTATTTCTCCCAATCTAAGTGTTATTTCAAGTGAAAGTGAATGCTAGTATGAGTGTCAATTTAATTCTTTTGAGTGTGACTTAAAACTAAAAATCTGAGTAATAAGAGCTTTATGTTGTTGTAGATGGGTGTATGCATAATTAGGGAATAATAGGGATTAAAAATAGGTCTAGGATGACCATAAATTTCATTGAGTAATGAAAATATATCTTTTGGAGGAGTAAGAATTTAAGGGACACTAACATGGTCCCTAGGACATTAGTGCACTATGCCAGTGTCTAAAGGGTTGCATGTGTCTAAGTGGTAAAAGTTGGTGAACTAGGGGCCTATATGCCTAAGATGTGGCTTAGTGTTATTTTTGGTGTATCTAATAATAGGTTAGACTTGTAAAAAATACATAAAATTATCAAGAGAGGCATGTTGTCACTTTTAGTTGCACCCTTTGAGGGGGTGTTTCAAGTCTCCTCACCCAATTGACACAATGGGAAGACTTCAAGGTTGTGGATGACCTATGGTTGAAGTGAACCTCTAGAGAGGTTTGGTTCCCTTGATGCTAAAAATAAATCTAAGCACTATAAATACTCAAAATGAAAGAGGAAAATGGATAGAGAGAGGAATATGGATATAAAAAACACAAATAAACCTATGCTAAAAAAAGAGGTAATACACCAAAATTGTGATCCATGACTTGTTTGCTTATGCACAATGGGACAAAAAGGAACAAACACACTTACATAACTCCCAAATTAGGCACTCTTACATATGTATTTAATAGAGAGGATTAAATCTATGATAACACTTAGGAGGGGTGAAAAATGACTCCACAAGTGAATCCTACATAAACTTGATGAAATCACACACTATGGCCTGCAAAAAAAAACCTGTCTTGCGTAGAGGTGAGGAAATTGGATAAAATCTAGGGGAAACATTATTCACCACAAAGAGAAAATAAAAAACTCATATATTCACACAATATACAAGTATGGAAGAAGGCAAAAATTATCACTTTTATTACTTTAAAGGCATTTACAAACTTGCCAAGGATATCAATTACAACGGATTAACCATCCTTTTTTAAAATTACATAAAGAGAGAGATATGAGAGGGAAATTTAATGGATAAGTGAAAAATTCATCCCATTCTAAGTGGGATCACTATTCATGAATTAATGACCACATGGGATCCTTGTCACCATGTGCAAGAGTTCAAAAAAATAGACTCCACTTTAGACAAGATCATGTGATTCCATTTTTTGAGCCCCTATCCCACATATGTGAGCTCTATTAGCAATGGTAATTTATTGTCTTTGTTAAAATATTCCAAGACGATCTAAAATCATATTTTTACCATTTTAAGAGAAGAAATAATGGAGCCACCAAAAACAAAGTGCCACACTCTCACACATGTGAAAGCAAGTCCATGTGGGTCACTAAAGAAAAAAAGGACATGTCCCTTAGTGGATAAATTTGACCCACCATCCTTCACATCATGTTTTGTTCATTAAAAATTACATGTGGGCCATGCCACATCACATAGGTTCCACCTCATCACTATGCCACATCACCATGCATAATCACTATGAATTGTAACCATGAATAGTGTTTTACTCCCACTAGTAAGCATGAAGGTCAAGAAATCCTCATAATCCTGGTTGCAACCAAATGGTGACTAGAAATAGTTAACATTCTTAGTGACTTTTGTGGGTTACTTTCCTACTAAGCACAAACCAGTAGCCTTATGCATTCCATTAGGTATAAATCAAAGTGATAACATGGCCTTAATATATATCTAGGGATAAGATAGGACAAAGTGGTCTCAAGTGACACTTATTGCACTAAAATGACATTTTAGATGACTACACACACACACACACACACACACACACACACACACACACACACACACACACACACACACACACACACACACACACACACACACACACACACACACACACACACACACACACCCACACCCACACACCCACACCCACACCCACACACACACACACACACATATATACAATGATACTAATATAATATATTAGAGGTCAAGATCTACACTTTATGTATTCCATTCTAATAACATATATTTTAATTGGTTCATAAACTTCCACTTTGGGAATGAGAGTCACCCCAGTTCTCTCCTCCTCCCTAACATCCATGTCACTTAGCACCTTTGAAATCCACAAACGTAATTATGACTACTAATATTCACTCTCCACATCATCTCTCACACCACATAGTAGCTTAATAAATGTTCTTGTGTACTCCCTTAGTATAGTATCCACATAGAATATGGCTACATGGTGGTCATCAAGATGGATAAACACGTCAAACCTAACTACAATGTTTCTAATATATTATATTATATTAGTAATAAGGTAATTTAACTCCACCTATTGGGCTAAATTAATAACCATTATTAGGCAATTGTTAATGACATAGACATGTCCATATTCTCCTCTCAATAACCATATTAGCATTTTTTTCAAATAGTTTATATAAGGCTTCTTTTATCAACCATGTAAGGCTTATTCCACAATTTTTTTAGTTTCATGGTATGAGAAACATTTAAGAAAGATTATTGGGCTTGAATAATGGAAAATCATTGGCTTCTAGAAGGCAGTGTGTGTGGTGGGTTGAGAAGTATTTGAAGGCTTGTGTGTGTGGAGATACCAATTATGTGTGTGTTGGTTTTCATCTCATTAGTTTGTAGGGTGAGAAATCAATCTATCCCTTTATATTTCACTTATTTTTTTTCATTTCATTTCAATAATATGT
Organism: Torreya grandis; assembly: GCA_037957365.1. Taxonomy (NCBI): domain Eukaryota; kingdom Viridiplantae; phylum Streptophyta; class Pinopsida; order Cupressales; family Taxaceae; genus Torreya; species Torreya grandis. The sequence goes on along the minus strand of JARHVA010002758.1, from coordinate 943,661 downwards.
AATTTACTTTTCAATATTCAGGGACTTATTCAATCTAATTAATTATGCTCAAACAAAGTTTTTGTGGTCATTTTTATCAATGTGTGTGATATGATTGTATTTTCCTATTTTAATAATAAATAAGCATCAATTTGATAGAGAAATTAAGGAACAAGTGTGATCATGGAAGCCTTAAATCTCTCCAAATGCTAAAATTTAAAGCTCAAAAGTTTCACATTTGCATAAAGTTTAATTTGATTATGATTGATCTAGAATAAAATGGAAAACATAATTAAATGTGTAATGCATGTATTTTATTATGCATACATTCGAAGGAAATAATTGAGAAATAGGCCATACATCTATTTCTTAGATATAACATAGAATGTTGAGTCACAGTCATCAAGTATTCTTATAGCTTATAAAGTGACCATGAATGCTAATTATAAGGGTAAATAAAAATGGAGTATTGATTTCATAAAATTAATGATAATAAGTTCACATCTAAAATTGAATTCATTGTATTTTTTATTCCTACCTTTGCATCTATTTATATCAACAAATCTAGATTAACCTTTTAATATAACATGGTGAATTTTTAAATAAAAAACATGGATCTACACCAATGGGATGTCATTCATGTGTCTCCTCTTATTTATTCTTCCCAAGAGACAAAAAAATTTATGATCCTAATTCATAAATCAACAGTATATAATACTAAAAACATAAAATTATTTGTAAATTCTAGGTGAAATAGTTTGCAGAAAATAGGTGGATGTGAATTGAATTTATAAGGATGGATGAGCATGGAAGACACACTTTTGATGATACTTCATGTTACTTTCAGATCCATTCTTAATTGGCAATTGCACTTATAATCAGTGATCCAAATTTCAAAAAACAAATCTGTGAGAAGATTGGAGGATTCTCATTAAATTTATTATACACATGGCAGCATTCAATGACTTAATAGCTCATACATGGGTGCTAATTGGGCACCTATCACTTTAGTGGTACAAATTTATTAATATTTTTTATGCATACCCAATCAATATCCATAGCAAACAAAGTAATGTGGAAGTGAATAAATATACTATATAATGTGCTTATTTAATATTAATAGTTATTTAATAATTCAACATAATTATCAAGTCTTGTACAATGAACATGCCTAATTAAAACCATTTTAATCCCTAATATATGTTCAAATAAAAATGTGAAGGCTTGCCATCATAGAAATGCCTTCATCATAATTTTTTTTATAGTAATAATAATGTAAAATATAGAAATAATGTAACAATGGTATACTATACTACACTATGAAATATATGAAACATATAACAATCATAAATTGAGCAAAGTAGAAATGAAAGTGATTAGGGTTAGGGGCAATTACCTTGGGTTGAATTTACACATAAATCTCCTAATTGGATTTTATCACTTTATGAGAAGTTGGATATGTGAAAACCAAATTAGACCAAAATTGGGGACATCTAAATACTTATTATACCCAAATACTTGGTATACCCTACTGGTGCAGCTCTTATTTTTGAAATATTCTAGGACTTTGTGTTATCTTGTCCTTATTAGGTGTAAGCTCATCTAATCCTACTCTAACCATAAATCCTCTTTTTATTCCTAAGGTAAGACTTTTGTTTGAAAGGAAATAGATATGATGTTATTGCTTATAAATAAATGACAAAGGAAACCTATAAATACAAATAAAAACCTTAAATGTTAAATCTCATTTTTAGTTAGCATCATCAATCATGCCAAATACTATAGAAAAAATAGGGGAGAGTAATGATAAGAAGACTCAAAAGTGAAAATATATTAATGCAGTGTTGATATGAAGGTGGTATTAAGAAAGATAGCCCTTGACACATTTTTCACTAAGTGCTAAAAGCCAACCCACCTCGATCCTAATATATATAAATGCATAAACTTAAGGAGATTAATATGTCAAAAAACCATAGACAATAAAAATATCAATAAAGTGAAAATAATGGGTATACAAAATATTTTTTAATATAATTCTTGGATACATGATTTAGTTATATTTAGGGATAAAATAATGTACGATATAAGAAAACATCATAAATTTGATTCTTTGTGGCTTGGATCATATATGATTATTGTTATTTTGGGCATAAATTATTTTCACCTACAAGATTCACATGTAAATAGGCTTAAACACAATCAATGGTCATCATTTGAAACATTTTTATGACTTCTTGTGTTTTTACTTATTTTGTGTTTTTGCTTGATCTTTTTTCTTTTATTCCATTATGTTACTTTATAGTATGTTCTTATTTGCTTTGGTATGCTTTATAGTATGATTTTGTAGAGTGTTGATTAGGTGAAAGTATAACTTAGTGATAATTATCACATAGTTTAGATACTTTCAAAAACAATTACCAACAAATTTCTCATTGAGATCTTGTAAATGTTTTACTCTCCCTAAGTGTATGTTTACACATACACCAATATTAGGGTGTGTTAACTTGTAGTACTTTATGAGAGACATTTTATGGACTATACTTCTTAATACCACTTTCATATCACCATCATATAAATATATTTATCTTCCTCAGTCTTTGTACCCTTCATATGACACATTTTTTCCATTTTTCCTACACATAACCAACATTATTGGAACCATATTTCAGCTCTAGTAATATTTAGGTACTTCATAAAAAATGATAGTGCCTTAATGTATTATTTTAAAAATAAATTTGGTACCCTTTTTTTTGGTATGGACCATGTGTTATATATTTTTTTGGTTTAGGGCTAAATAGTGTGAGTACAAAAAAATAGAACATTGGCATGAGATAGATCTATGATATAATAATAAACTACAATAATCATATCTTATGGGGAAAATAGTAATTGAAATTATGAAAAATAATTAAATAAATAATGAAATTTAAATATATTGAACAAATATTAAAAAAAAACACATTGTCATTGTTTTAGAAATTTTGAAATGGAAACAAGATCTAGAAGTTGTCTAGATAGAAACCCTCCAATCTAGATCTAAAATAAAAAATCAACATGCCATCTAATGTGTACTTTTTATGATGTCAAATATATAATTTTCAATTATGTACTTTGTTTATTTTTAGTGTCTAAATTTTTTGGTAGTCATATATAAATTAGGGTTGTGTGTTCACTTCATTGAATTGATGGCCAAAATGTCATACTTGCCTTTGGAACCTTGTAGTGGAGAAGTTATGATCCAATCCATATTTATTGTTAATGTTTTGAGCCACCACTTAGGCTCAACATCAGGACAATAATGATGAGCCTAATAGGTGGCTTGAAATGTTGATAATAAATTTGAATCTGATCGTAGCTTCTCCACTACATGATGCCAATTCTATTCATTATGAATTCTTAGTTGGTAAAATATTTGTATTTTATTTTATATTTGACCTAATTCACAAAAAAATACAAGAAGAATAAAATAAGTGTAAGGTTATTTGGCTTATGAAACCTTTAAGGAGTTGTAGCTACATATCTTGCATGCATGAAATCATATCTTATGTAGTTCTCATATGTATGAGTGTAATCCCAACCCAAATGGGAGATAGGGTTTCACCTACTTTGCCTACAACTACATGAGCATTTTCCTATTTCTTTTTTTGATATAAGTTGTAGCTAAAACCTTGGAAAAGTCCTTAATAAATAAATATAGTAATTTTTTGTGTGCCTAAACTTGAATCCTCTTGATGTTTGTTTTTGATAAGGTAAGGTGGCAAACCAGGGGCCAAACCCTTTACAATCAAAAAAGACAAGAAGGCAATCAAACAAAATATGCCTTTAGAGAGATGATGGCACTAGCTGAAAAACAACAAACACAAAAACAAAACACAAGAAACAAATAGACCAGAGTCAGAGAGGACTCTCCTTACATAACCATTGATTTGAGAAGATCATTAAGTTTCTTAGTATTCTCTGCGTTGTCAACATGCCCAGTATTACCCACCTCTTTCAGCATAGACATGTTCAACAAAATTGGATTCCAGAGTCCTTTGGTGAAATTCTACTCTAGCCTCTGAATACGATCCTTCAGGGCCCCAATTTTAGCTTTCCAAACAGTCTCATTCTCAATATCCTTGCCAGCTTCCTCGACATACATTTTCCCCTTATTGTCAAAAATTTCCATAGTGTCAGCACCATGCTCCTCAGTAACCTCAAAATCCCTAGTCTCCTGCTTCCCTCCAGTGTCCTCCAAAATTTCTTGGATTTCCAGCTCCTTAGACTCTTCCTCCTAGGTTGCTTCTTTCGAAGCACTTTCTAAGTAATCAATCAGTCTGGCCTTCAGGGTGGGTTTACCAGTAATCTGCCCCGACCTTCACACTCTGGAGGAGAATCCTTCCTTATTAATTTTGGAAGACTTGTGAGATTTACCACCTTGGCCCCCCATGGCCCTACCTAGATTTTTGTGGGTCCCCTCCGTGGTCTCTTTAATATTCTCTTCCTCTTCATCAACCTTTCTCTTCTTACCCTTCTTGCTCGCAAAGGAGCTGGGGGTATCAATAGGGGTCTCTTCAGGGGTGGAGAAAGAAACATCTTTTGTTTTGGTAGGAGCAGGGTAAAAATAGGACTCATCAATAGCATCACCAGACACCGGGTTGGAAGGATTGTCACCACTATCAACTCTAATAGTCTTGGATGGCTCTACGGTGTGGTGAATGTCCTCTTGATGTTTGTTATTAAAATGCATCTAGGAGGATTTATATATATAGACTTATTAAGTTTGAATTAAGAACCTACTTGTGTAGAAGTCAATTAAGGAAAAAATAAAGAATCAAAAATCATGGGTCCCAACATTAAAATGAGGTGAATGAGGGAAAAAGGGCCCATAAAATAAAAAGGCAATAAACATCAAGATGTCGACTATGTATAGGATATAATCGATAGTCTATTAAATCCATCCCTACAGAAGAAAATGTCATGGATAAATGGAGAAGAAATATAATAACATTACAATCATAAATAAAACTAAGTTTAGAGGGAAAATATAAGAAACAAAATAATAGGATCACATAGTGAAGAAAAAGGATTAAATAAGCACACAATAAGTTACAAATAAGACCCCAATTCAAATTAATTATGCATATGCACAAAAAACATCAAAAACATTCAAATAATAATCCTGTTACCAAAAATATGTTTCTACATAATGCCCCACTCTGATGTGTGTATGTGAATTCATGTGTGCATCAAAACTTAAAAAATAATAATTGAAACACGTACCTACAATTACCTAGGAAAAAATGGATGAAATATATGAATGTTTGGCATGACTCTTCCCGCACTTTAATGTTTGAAAAACTATTATATACATATTTACAATGGGCATTGTTAATAAGTAGTCAATGTTGTAATAAATTACTATGAATATATTAAAAATAAATAAAATTTGAAAACATGAGAATAGGAAAGAATACACATAATGGTACATGAACCATGCTATTATTTATGGTAATTTTAAGTTAATTACTTATGCTATGAAACTAGAACTTATAGTGTGAGTTCTAAAAATTCAACTCCACTTCTTGATTAGAGAAGCATATATTTGTCATTTTTTATAACTTAGCATATCTTTGTCATTTTTTGGCATTGCTTTGTCATTTCAACTTTTTCCTTCAATTTAAAAAATATAGATGTAGTTTTTTGGATATATGCCCCCTTTTAAATTGAGAAATTGTAAATTTTTGCTTTCAAATCATTCATCTCAAAATAAATATTCTTGTGTATCATGTTTTATCATGTAATATAGTCAAATATATTATAAATATTTGTAAGCACTTGGTAAACACATGTATGTAACTATAGAAAAATATAATCATATAACAGGATCACTAATTTTATATGTGACTCAAGGGAGTATGATATCAAAAGAAAACACTATGACCCATTGAAAATAGTGGAATGAAAAAATTCAAGTCCATCTAAAATCATATTGTTTAGATAACATCATGAAAAACTTGATAGGTATGTGCGACCTCATATGAGGATGAGATTATGAGGGGAAAATAATATGCCTCATTGTAAAAAAATAATGGGGAACAAAGGTATTCCCCAATGTAAGCTCTATATGCACATGATATAAATAATATTAAACTTAAGTAGATAGATAATGTTAAGACACCCCCAATGGTAAACCAAATTATGGACAAGTGATATTCCCCAATATGAAAAGATATAGAAATGGATGTATCATGTGTGAAATCATCATGTGACTAGGTTTACATCGGCATTTAACCCAATTTTGGCAAACTATGAAATAAATTACCTAAATAAGATAAATTATTATGCAAAATCAAACCACTACAAATATGCAATAAATGACACAAGATGATTTGGGACTTACTAAATCTGAAAACATACTAAATATGGAAAGTAATTAAGAGAAATTTAAACTTAGCTGGAAAAGTAATATGCAAACTATTTATGGATCCAAGGCTAGCTAACTAACTATGTTGACTAAGTGTGGACTTAGAATAGGAGTTGGTAGGGTTCTTGGATAATAACACTACAACTATATAGTAGTGGGCTATGTTATTGTCCTTAGGGAGCATAAATGTCCTACAAAAAATGAGGCTCTAAGATTTTGGTGTTATGTTCACCTTCACCCATTTATTTTTAAGGTTATGCAGGAGCTTCTGATATAATGTAGGGACCACTATGTAACTTATTTTCCACTTGAAACCTTAGTCAATAAATAAGATAACAAAATGTAATCACAAAGTAAAAATGGGTCACTAGTTGAAGTTGTGCTTGACCTTAACACTCCCTGTGTTTAGCACTACATACGTACCAATACTCTAAAGAGGGATCAAACTCCATGTAGTTCTCCCATGTTATGGTGGTGTGTGTGAAACTAGTGCAAAATGTTAGTTGTTGGTGCAATATTAGTGTCATTAAGTGCTTCGACTATGACTTGTGTCCTTGGAAGTGTATTAATACTTTAGCTCAAGGCTACCAAGGTTATATGTAATCATAATTAGGATAAATAGGAAATTTTCTCTCAATGTGCAAATATAATTCTAGTGTTTTTCAATGTAGTAGCCTCTTATGTGCAAAATGGTTTGAAATGTGATTTTATAGTGGTCTTTTTAATTTATTTGGATGAGGATTGCTAAAATTTTGGGATGACCCTTTCCTAAATTTTAAATTTTAAAAATATTCATTAAATAGGTAGGAGGACATTTCTAGCAAAGGTGGATAATAATAGGGTACGTTATTGTCTAGATAGGGTACTATTATCTTAAAGGCAAGAAGTGTTAAGTTGGAGTTATGGTTTAGTCTAATATTGAGCTTAGGTTACTGAGTGGTTTGGATAAATACATTATGAAGTGATTCGGGTTGCTTTAAATAATAAATAATCACATAGAAAGTGAAAGAAAATAGTCAAAAGGCCCTAGGATAGGTCATGAACTAAGTGTGTCAAAAGGGTGGTCATAAGTGCTCTATTTTAGCTCAAATGTTAATTTATATTTCTACACCCCCCCCCCCCACCTTTTACTATAGTAATGCATCAAATAAAAATTAGTATATTAGAATGAAAAGTGCATACATGAGCTTACTTCTAAAGTGGAGTCTTGAATATAGGCGACAACATTGACATGTGCTTACACAAACTTGCAATGAAACTTTTATAAAATTTATCTTTACTTAAGATAAGAATTATGAATCAAAGACAAAATAACTTTTATATGTAATTACAAGGAACAAATACACTCAATTGGGTACATTAATTATTTTGTTTCTAGTGACTATACAGGGTTGGACCCTTGGAGATTTCATTTGCATTTAAAAACTTGGATTGGACTATGCATGCCCCAATTCTAATTGATTAAGAGAGTTTGTTTAAAAATTCAAGGTATGCTTGAATCCATTATTTCATACCCAAGGTGGTGAAGTATCCTTGAATCTCTATATGAATCTTATTGGAATGTTCTGGTATAAAAAGGTGGACCAACCACTACAGGTGAATTAAGGCTCATTTTTAGTGCAAAACTGGCACAAAACTAGTGCAAAACTGGTATAAAAAGTTAGTGTAATATGGGTTTGGTGTATACAATATGTATAATGATAAGAATTGTCATTACATCTATAGAAATGTTGTAAATTTAAGCAAGTAGGAAATCATATGCCATGCACATGCCCCCAATATAATATCAAGTGTATATGAATTCTGAGATTAAGTAATAAAAACTATAATTTTGAGAAAAAACTATGTAAAACTACAACTCATTTAATGCATGATACCCATAAAATGAGCAAATATAATAAAAAATATGAGTGTTTTATAGAAACTGAGACTGTGAAGCTACTGAAAACTAGTTTGTGCTATCAAGATTCTAATAAATTCTAGGAATGATTGTTTTCTGTGTTTTGGGACAATAAAACCCTATTTCGATAATAGTGGGGGGTGCTCCTATCTAAATTAAGTGCTCCTATCTAAACTAAATTTTTTAATACTTTCTAAGTGTGTTATGTGATCCACTATGTGAGTCTTCTAAAATTTTATTTGTGCAATATACTAAAAGGACCTAATATCTAAAACAAACCCTATGTATGCCCCCTCATTTGAAGTGAATTGTTAAGCCTACACAACAAGTTAACTCAAAATTAAAAAGTTATGTTAAAATTTTATGAAAAATATGTAAACTTGCATAGCAATGATAATATGAAGGAGCATGACATCATCATATATATAAACTGAGCATAATAGTAATATAAGATTCATGTAGGAATAAACATACATATTGAGAATGTCAAGATAAATAATGACATTTTGGAATGCAAATAAGTGATCAAAAATGAGTATTGAAATATGAATACAATTACTTGGGGAGAGAAGCATAGTATCCATCATGGAATAAAAAACTAGGAGGATGTTGTTTAACTTTGAATTAGATGTGGATCCTATTGGGATAGATAGGGTTAAGAATATAGAAATGAATAAGCACAAGGGTGATAAATAGAACTATAATAGGCCAATTCATTACAAAACCCAAATATAACATACACTAAATTTATTATACTGAGATATGCTAAAAATGGAAAGTAAAATTATGCTAGATATTGTAATGATAAAGAAATAAGATAGTTGGTTTTAATATTAATACAAATATGGATCTAAAACATGCAGGAAGCAGACTAGAAGAATATACTAAAACAATCACAAAATTCCATATTTTGTGCCTTTATATCTGTAGATACTTACATCAGCCTATGATGGTTACATCGACACTAGTGTCTCAATTGGATGTAGGTGTCATGTATAAAATGACTAGTGAAATAGGAGGTGACCACCTAAATGCTTTTGGTTTTCTCATTTCCTTCACTCTAGTGTATTCATGTCTAGGTCAAGGACTTTCGTTCCTTGTCAAATGATCAAAACCATAATTCTTTGTCTTCATATCAGCTATGAGAAAAATGGGCTAGTGGGACATGGTGTTGAGCTACCCTAAATACCCCTATATAAATGATCACTGCTTACATATCCAATACTCTAAAGTGGGCCTCAGACCTATGTAGTTTTCCCCTATGTGTTGAATTATGTGTGAATCATACAATGTGTGATAAATAAGTATAATAATGAATTATCTTGTAACTTGAAAAATATATCTCTTGGGCTCCTCCTTCAATACTTTAGACCTGTAGATGTGTTGTCCCTATGATTGATATGAAAACAGGATAAAGTAAGGAAGATTTTTTCACTTGAGTGCTTGATTGGATGCTTTTGGTAAGTAATTTAGTGAGTAGATAAGAAGTTTATAGGGTTGATCTTATATTTATACCAATCCCTTTATTTAATATATTACATGATAACACTTAGGCCGACCATTAGGATATGTTTCATTTGTATATTATATGACTTTAATTCAATGGACACTTATGTCTAGTAAAGACACTTATGTTGACATAAGCATCTGACTAAGACACAAGTGTTAGGGTTGTTGAAAAATAAGTGTAGGTCCAAAACTTGTAGAGACATAAGGTAAGTAGGTTTTAAGCATTTTGGGCAAGATATAAGTCTTGGGTCATCAACATAAGACTAGCCAGACTTAGAGATAGGCCAAGGGGCACAAAAGAGAGAAGATGCAAGACTTTTAAAAGTAGAAAAGGTATAGAATTGAGAGGAAAAACTAAGGTCTAAACTTTCCAAGTATATAAGATTGAGGTGTTATATAATTCATAAATATCAACTAAATTTCCTCCCCTTTAATCTAGTAATGAAATTGTTAGTTTAAAGGAAAGGAATGCATACGTGGGTATGTATAATACACCTTACTTTTACTTGAGTCCAACTAGAGTGTTTTGTTAGTGCCTGACCTAAAACCAAGAGAATGTTATAGTAAATAATAAATGAATATAATTTTAATTTTAAATTATTGAAATAATTTAAATTTAAAGAGAGCGAAGTTTAGGAGTACACCTATGTATCAATGCAATCATCTTACCTTTGGGAAATTTTAATTAAAAGATGTATCATTATGAATCACTAAAATTAAGATTAGAAAAAATATAAATATGGAAAGTACACATATCTAAGGTAATATATATATATAGAGAGAGATATATATAGTATGGCCCATGCCCCCAAACTTAGAGTTAAGATGGATTGCCACCTGGCAGATGAGACTAGCTCAATTGTGCAACCCAATCATACTTATAACCAAGTGAGTGTGAGTGAACCAAGTCAACTCGCACTATCAAATTGGTGTGGCTAGATGATACAATCAAGTCCAACCTAAAAAATTGGAAATATTGAGTGATTTAATCATCTCAACCATACCAAAAAGAGAACCAACTATTGTAATAGATTGGCTCAATATAGTCTGTAAAAGTCTGACCTAATGGGTGGTGACAGTCCCTGAGAGTGTTTGTAATCTCAAACTAATTTTTACTTTGAAATATTAGGCACACATTACATAACATATGCATCTTATATATGTTACATGTTGAAACTATGTAGAACAATGATACCAATTTATATAATTTTGCCATAAGTGTGTATATCAATCATAGAACTATGAATCTAGCCAATTTGAAACTATTTAAATGGGGAGAACATGCTTCCAAATCATGATCTTACTATAATATAAAACTAAAAAATTAATATAAGTGACAATGTGGAGGACATGTTTCCAAAACATGCCCCCTCTATAATCTAGAGATGTTGAATACTGAGTAAGTGTGGAGAACATGTTTCCAAAACATGCCCCCACTGGATCTAAAACTGTGAACATGTGAAAACCATGCCTATATGGCATGCCCCCACTAAATATAAGACTATTAATGTGTGTAATCCATGCCTATATGGCATGCCCATACCAAATTCTCACCCTTTGAGGTGACAGAAGAATATAATCTGGTAGTTACCTCACCTCAAAATGATAAGATAACCATATAAATATGAATGAACCATGTAGCATATAGGAGAACATCTAGGTAAATGCATCATTAAAGTGCATATAATGTGATCACATCAAGGCCTAATATGCATGATAAATATCATGACAATGTATAGATAGTAACATTACAAGCTCAATAAGTAACCATGCAAACACATAAGAACACTCAAGAGTAAGTCAAAAGGCAATGGTCCAAGGAGACCACAAGCAAGGGGAATGTTCAAATGATACACAATTAGGTGGATGAGACTTAGTTAAATTTGTATAAAATCAATAATGACATATTCAAATGTCAAAGAAGCAAACAAAGGCATGGGGCCCATAAATAAGGAAGCATATTCAAATGCTCAACAAACAAGACAATAATAAGACAAGACACTCAAGTAAGTGCATAAATGGAAACATAATCAATCAAAATAAACAAATCATAGTATCACATGGATCAAGTATGTTAGAAAAAATATCAAGTGCATACCATATCAAGTACACTAAAATATATAAGCATGGATAAAGGCATGTGTAAGTACATATTAGCTAAAAATGTTAATGTAAAATGACCATATAATGATATAACCTAGAGGTATCATGATCATAGAGGTGGATTCCCCCAACATATTGGTGATGTGAGTAGAGGGAAATCCCAACATCAAAAATTACATAAATCATTTATTTGTGTATGCCTATATCACACTCAAATAGAAGCATGAAACACATTTATGTAGAAGTAACTAATATGTTGTCCATCAACATGGAACTAACACATAAATTCCAAGGATCCAATAGAGTATGCAAATGCCATTTTTTGGATTTTTGAGTGTTTTTAATTTTTTAGGTATATTTAGATATGTGAAGAGACTATCCTATGATTGCATCTAAAGGATGCTCATAAATATTTCCCCACTGTGAACGTAGTTTAATAAACTGGTGGCATTGTTGAGGAAAATGTATAGGTGAAACATATATCACTATGATATATGGGATGCTCTACATATGTATAATGGGACTCTATAGTCATGAATAAATAATAGGATTAATCAAAGTATGTGTTTGTGGAACCCATCTTTGAGTGTTTTGTGGTTTTTTTAGAACAATAGTAATAATAACATGTGTAGGTGATCTGGATATCTGAATGTGGTGTGTAGTAAATGAGGATTTTGTAGAACCCACTATGGATCTTTGATGTAACGGTCAAGTACGGGTCACCTAATAAAGGGGATTTTATGTTGCTTAACTTTTGTGGTGGATTAGCCTTATTAAGCTTGATAATTAACAACTTGGGTATAAATTTCTCTTGTTCAATGGGATGCTCATATGGAACTCCAAAAATTATAATTACCCAATTGGTATGAATGTATATAACAAACCCATGCACTATAGAAGGTAATGCTCAAAGGGTATGTATCCAAGGGCATCTCAATAACATACCAAAGACACATGTGAAAGGTATAAATAAAAAGGTATTAACCACATGTGTGAGACCCACCTATAAAAGTAAGTCAATCTCACCAAGAACCTATTGTGAGTTCCCATCAAATGCTCTAACTGATCTAGTAGAAGAGTGTAAATCATGATGAGTATAACCCAAGTATGTATGAAATTTCATGGTACAAACATTCTCACTTACACCATTATCAATTATAACATTGTGCATATGTTGTTTATAAAGGCATGCTCAAATGAATAGATAATAAATCTCTGAGTCATCATCATCCTTAATCGCATTCTCATCAATGGTAATAGAAGGTGTATGAACCATATAAGGTATATGTCATGTATAAGTACCAAAAATCCCATCTAATGTGTGTTCATAGTGTGATGGAAATGGATGTGTGTTATATACCATTTACACTTCCACATCCTTCTTCTAATGGTCTTGTAAAGGATATTTAAATATCTTCTATTTCTTGTGATCTCCAGGTTGTGAATCTGATTCCATTGGAAGATCATCAAATGTAATCTTTTGGTCATCGATGAGATCTTGGATCTTATGATTCAAGGTAAAACATATGTTTTTAGAATGCCTAAGGCCTCAGTGATAATCATAATAAGCATTCACATCATATCCTTTGTATAGAGGATGACCCATATCAACCTCTATAAGATGGAGAGATATAAGATGACACTCTACTAGCCACATGACTAATGAAGTGGGAGACTCAGGTAAGCATGTAAATTATCTCCTTAGTGCATAAGATAAGACAATCTAATTGGGTTGTTGTTAAAATTCATTAATCATGATGGTTGTTTCCTTTTTAGGCTCAAGAGGTTTTACCTTATAACTTGGTTTGATTGTAAAATTGGCATTGAATGTAGATGTAGTCAGTGTGTTTGCTACATACTTAAGTTTAGTCAATGAGATAAGTCTAATTTCATGGTCCCAAACAACATGGCACAAGTCATCAAAGGATTTTTTTTTTTTTAAATGATGGACTCATGTAAATGAGCAAGCAAACTTTTTTTGAATATGTCTTTAATTTCTTCATTTGCCATAGGACTAGTCATTTTTTCCAACATTGTCTTATACCTTAAGACATATTCATTGATAGGTTCATTGGTTTCTTATTTGATTTTTACAATTTGTGCATAGGAAATATTTTTGGTAATGTTAATAGAGAAGTGTTGTAAAAACTGATTTGTAAGAGGTTTGAATGCTTCCACGGATTGGAAAGTTAAATCATGGAACAACCTCAAATCATAATATTTGAGGATCCTTGGAAATAATTTGGTCAAAATTTTATCATTGGAGGCATAATCAAGGCATGCCACATATAAATATTGAATATGTTACTCAGGATCACCCTTTCCATCATAAAATGGGAACTTAGGTGCAACAAAACTAGTTGGAAAAGGGTGTAAAGATATCTCAAGTGCAAGAGGGTTATGCAACACATCTTGGGAGTCAATATCATGAGGAGACTTTAAAGCCTTTTATTTAATTCTTGTAACCTTGTCCTCCAAGGTACTTATAACTTGAAGGAGTGTTGAAATGTAGATCCATTGGGTTTAAATTAACAAGTTTAGTAGGAACCAATGGATAATTGAACATGATTTGAGTAGTAATATGCATTGAAACTGATATTTGAGTTGAAATAATTGGCAATTCCATGGTAGATATAGAAATAATGTTTTCAAGTAACAAAGGTTTAAATACATATCCCATGCCCTAATTAGAAGTATGAAGTGGTAATGTGCTCTAAGGAAGGGTTGTTGGTATATGGGAATGACCCTTAGCTTGAATAGTGTGATCAATAGATGGACCTGCTTGGTCATCTATATTTTTTGGTTTTTTAGTTTTTAATATGGTTTTTTACTATTTCATCAAGATATTTGAGGTTTTGAAAAACAATCTCACAAAATAATGCAATAAATTACACTTTTTCATGATTTATTTATTCATTTTCATTGGTTTCATTGGATTTATGGTTTTCATTTTCATAATCTTCCTCTATGGTAGCTTTATCAACTTGTTACTCATTCTCAACATGGGTGTCCTCATGGACCATGGGATTAAGTTCCTCATTACTTTGAGATATATTAGGTGGTAATAGGGGAAGATCAATGTGTTCAATAGGTACACCGCCCAATCTATGGCTATGCCTAGGTTGTATATAAAATAATATAAGTAGGAAATGAAAAAGTACAATAATCTAAAACCCTAACTAACTAAAGACCTTAAGAATAAAAAAATTACATTCATACAAGTTGATTTCATCAAATTTTTAACCCTAAATTAGATGTATATCCTATTGGGATAGATATGGTTATGAATATATAAATTAATAAGCACAAGGGTGATAAATAGATCTATAGTAGGCCAATTAATTTCAAAACTTAGAACATATAATGAATTTACTATATTGAGATGTGCTAAAAATAAAAATTATAGCTATGTTAGATATCAAAATGACAAATAAATAAGATACTTATCTAATTTTGATGTTAATATATATTTGGATCTAGAATAGGTAGGAAATAGAATGGAAGAATATTTTTGATGACCTCTATAGCTATGGATAATTGCATAAACCTAGGATGGTTGTGTTAATGATAGTGTCTCAATTAGGCACAAGTATAATTTACAAAAATCCTACTAAAATAAGATGTTTCCACCTAGATACTTTTGGGTTTTAATCACCTTTGTGCTAGTGCATTCAAATTTGGGTCATGGATTGTCATTCCTTGTCAAATGATCAAAACCCTAGTTATTCATCTTTATATTGACTGAGGGTAAAATGGGTTAGTCAAAAATGCCCAGAGACCCTTATATACATGATCACTTTCTACATAGTTAATACTCTGAAGAGGGTTTCAAACCTTTGTAGTTATCCCTTATGTGTTGGCTTGTGTGTGAATCATGCAATGTGTGATAAGCAAGTACATTAGTGACCTAGGTTATAACTTGGAAAATATATCTCTTAGGTTATTGATTCAATACTTAAGACCTATAAATGTGTTTTCCATATAATTGATATGGATATAGGAGAAAATATAGAAACTTTGCTCACTTCAGTGCTTGACTGAATACTTTTAGTAAGTTGTTTGGTGAATAGGTAAGAAGTTTTTATGTGATGAATGAATGAGGGTTGATCCTATGTTTATACTAATCCCTTTGGATAATATATCTCATAATATAAATTAGGTCAACCATTAGGATACATTTAATTTGAAAATTATATGACTTTAGGGCATTGGACACTTGAGTTGGGTAAGGATACTTGTGTTGATACAAGCATCTAACTGAGATGCAAGTATATGGGTATTTGAACATAGGTGAAAGTATAAAACTTGTAGAGACCTAAGGTAATCATGTTTTAATTAATTTATTTAAGATAGCAGGCCTAAGTCATCAACATATGACTAGTTATACTAGGATATAGGCCAAGGGGCACAAGAGAGAGCAGATGCAAGACTTCCAAAAGTATAAAAATGTTTAGAATTGAGAAGAATAATCAAGGTCTGAGTTTACCAAGTGTATAAGATAGATGTAATATATAATTCATAAATATCATATACATATGCATGATATCCATCATGGCATCAAAAACTAAGTAAATGAGTAATCACGTGTCATGGCCATGATGCATATAAACAAAGAGTACATGTAAAGAACACAAATCATGTGATAGAAATCCAAGGGGTCACATATAAGGGACATGTTCATATGTCACTTTCATGCATAAAAACACACACAAGGACATGTTTAAATGTCCTCACACATATATAGACATACAATGAAGGCTTAAAACCACACATAAGGACATATTCAAATGTCCTCACATGTAATAGATTCATATAAGGAAGGATTAGAGCCACACATAGGGACATGTAAATTTTCTCACACTCATATAAATATATAAGGAAGGCTTAGATCCACATATAATGACATGTTTAAATGCCCTCACTCTTGATAAAAAATGCATGCATATACTCAAATCTTGAAATCAAACATGAAGAGTGTGCATGAATATATTTAATTGATCCATATAAGTAATTTGTAATAATAGTAGATTCAATAACTTAGGTAACCAACAAGATATCATTTTGTTAGTGAGTGATCAATATCAATAGATTATATATCATGTAAATAATTGAGCTATGAACAATAAGAGATAATGAAAGAAGGATAAAACCTATATATGATATTCCCCCAATGAGATTGATGATGTATAAACAAGATGTGATAGTCATGTGTCTAGTTTGGATCTGAGAAATCTTAGCATAAAATCATTGGGATAATAGTATGGAAAGTGGACAATAGTAGGGTGTGCTATTATTTGGTTAGGGCTTGTTTGGATAGTAGTTTTTGAGTATGAAATAATAAGTAACCTACAATTAAGTTATGGCATGACATTGTGTATGCTTTAAAATCACTCATATTCACTCATGAAACATATATGATATGAAAATTAGATATAAATAAGTACTTAATAATGTGCACAAATTAATTAATGTAAATGAACTAAACATAATCATGCATAGGTCCTAATTTTGTATTTTTATGGAAATATATTTGTTTTGAATTTTGTATGTGTGTGTGTGTGTGTGTGTGTGTGTGTGTGTGTGTGTGTGTGTGTGTGTGTGTGTGTGTGTGTGTGTGTGTGTGTGTGTGTGTGTGTGTAAACTAAAAAGATAAAAATGGAAGAAAAACACTAACTGGTGAATCATGTAAGGGACTCATAATCCATAGGTCCCATATCAAAGTTAGGAATGGTTATCTTTCATGAATGGAAATTTTCATACTACTGGGACTAAATTGAATTAATTTTGAATTTGAATATTGATTTACCTTTTTAATGTAAATTTCATGGGAATAATTATGATCAATAACATATTGTACATTTGGTTGAGCATGGTGAATTATAGGGCAGAACCCATCATAGAGTGGATGAACCCTACATTGGTGTTTTATATGAAACACCCTTAGTACCTGATAATATCAATATGGGACATGTAGGAATAGAAAAGGGATATATATAATATGTGATAATTCTCTACAAAATCAGCCTTTAAAGGATAAACCTTCTTGGAAGGGTAAATACCCACCTTTTCATTCTCTAAATAGATTTCACCTTTTTGGGTGACTCAACTAAAATCTATTATGGTAGAACCATATCAAATTGTCATAGGCAATATTCATATGGAATACCCTAAATTATGATTACCTCATTAACATAGATATATTGTAAACATAAATGAACTATAAAATAAATTGTGTGAATCTATTGAATACAAGGGCATCCCAAAAACATATTGAAGACCCCTACACTAAGTACTATTATGAATCTATTGGCCACATGTGTTGGACCAATCAGTGGCGGTAGTGTAATATCACCTAATGGAACTCTGAATGTTCCCATTGAGCCCTTTTATTTCCATGGTGGTGGGAATTAAATCTTGATATTTATATCTAAGATGATAGAAAAGTGTGTTTGTATATATATTCATGTTTAAACCATTATCGACCATGACATTGTGAATAGGCTAGTGATTAATGTAAGCTAAAATGAACAACAAATACAAATACGAGTCATCATCTACTTTCTCATGCTCTAGAAATGTGATGAGAGGCCTAGAGGGTACTGAAGTATGGTAGGTACCAATGATGTCATTCAAAGAATGGTGCACCTCTATATGAGAATGATAAGGAACTAGTGAAGGGTGTGCATTATATACATAATTTACTCTCAAAGTATCTATCATATAATTAGTTGTATGCTTAGTAAAAAGATCACTAAATATTTTCATTACTTTGCTTTCACTAGGTTGTGCTTTGGAACTATTTGTAGGTGTGATCACATCAATGATGTTTTATCTATCAAATCTAGAATGTTCTGCCTTAAATTGATGAACCTATTGGTAGTATTCCCTGGTTCTCTATGAAATTCATATAAGGCATTCGGGTTCACCAATATCTTTTACCCTAATTTGAAAAAATATAAAATATATTTCTTAAATATGACAAATTATTATGCCAAATTAGATTGCTAAGAATATGCAATAAATGACATAAGTTAATTTGGAACTTACTAAGTGTGGAAATAACAAAAGAGAAATATAAACTTAGTTGGAAAACTATGATGAATATTATTTATAGATTTGAAACTGACTAATAAATTATGTTGACTAAGTGTGGACCTAGAATAGGAGTTGGTAGGGTTCTTGGACAATAGCATTACAATTGGAGAGTAGTGGGGTTTATTATTGTCCTTAAGAAGTGTCAGCGTCAGATAGGAAATAGGATCTAATGTTTTTGGGTTGTGTTCACCTTTGCCTATTTATTTTTTAGAATATACAATATCTTAGGATTTAATGTGAGGGCCACTGTGTAACTTTTTTCTGCTTGAAACCCTAGCTCAAAGGATAAGAAGACAAAATAAAATCACATAGTAAAAAGGGTCAATGGTTAAATTTGTGCTTAACCTAAAATACCCCTATGTTGAGCACTGTCTACATACCAATACTCTGAACAGGGATCAAAATCCATGTAGTTTTTCCATGTTACAGTGGTGTATGTGAAACTAGTGAAAAATATTAGATGTCAGTGCAATATTAGTGTGATTAAGTGCTTCGATTGTGACTTATGACCTTAGAGGTGTATTAAAGATTTATCTTATGGATACTAGGGTTTTATGTAGTCAAAATTAGGAGAAGTAGGAAGTTATATCTCAATTTATAATTATAATTATGGTGCTTTTCAATATGGAATCATCTTGTATGCAAAATGGTTTTGAAATGTGATTTATAGTGTTATTTTGGGAATTTATTGGGATAGATATTGTGAAACTTGTAGGACAACCCTTTCCCAACTTTTAAAATTTTGAAAATAATTTTCAATTAGTGGAGGACACTACTAGTAAAGGTGGACAATAGAAGGGTGTGTTATTGTCTAAATGGGGTGTTATTATCCCAAGGGCAAGAGCTATTAAGCTAGAGATATAGTTTAGTCTGATAGTAAGTTTTGGTTGTTGAGTGGTATAGATAGAGACATTCTAAAGTGATTTGGGTTACTTTAAGGAATGATTCATCACATGGGAAGTGAAGGAAAATAATCAAATGGCCCTAGGATAGGTCATAAACTAAGTGTGTCAAGATGGTGGTCAAAAGTGCACTATTTAAGCTTTAATGTTAATTTATGTGTCTATAATAGGATAATAGCATGTCCTAGTGTAAGTAATATATGCTCAATAGACACATGGATGAGATAGGATCTATATGTGTAAGATATATATCAGTAAATATTATGGAGGATATATGGGTATCATGTCCTTAATGTTAATGTGTAAGTCATAAGCTCAACAATGATATGGATATATATGTTCCAACGTGAACTAGGTATTGCCTTATATGCATCAAACATGATAACTATAATATGAAAGGATGTATGGAATATGGTTTCATCTTGATATATTTAATGGGAGTCAAAAATCACATAGGTACTAAAGTTTTGTATAAGAGATAATCAATGATGTTATAAAAGAGTAAATGGGTATGATTCCCTCAATGACAATGAGAAATGTTTACATAGTAAAGTTGTGTAATAATGAATCTTAGTAGCATATACTAGTTTTATTTTGATAACCTATATGGAAATATATAATCAATTAATTTCATAATAATAGGGATAAATAGTATACCTTGATGTAAGCATGTACCCCTAAGAGACCTAGATATAGCAATGAAGCACATACACACACAATATTAGTATGCTCCAATAAATGAATGGTAATATTTTACCTTATTTTGGATTAATGTGATCTAATAGATATAACTTTAAACTAATTTAAATTATCTTCAATATAGAAATAAATATCAATCTCAATGTCAAATATAGAATATGGTTTTATTAATTGCATTACTAATAATATAAAATGCACAAAGCAATAAGACACTTAACATTTTTCTATATTTTACATGTTTGATACTAAATACAAGTGGTATAAAAGGGGTATAATTGGATCAAGATTCATTTAGCTTAGGAATTGCCTATTTGGATGTGCCTAGATAGATTTGTTAATCTCTAGATGGTACCGACTAACCTTAGCATTTGAAATTTGATGGATTCATCTAAGTGGATTTTTCTTCTATGTTTTTAGATAGGCCATTACACGTGCTTGTAAACCATCTTTGTATTTAATCTTGAAGGTTATCTATGCTCGTAACTAAATAAACTTGTCTCCTACTCTTTGAAACCTTAGGTTTACTTCAATACTATGTTTTGACTTATAAAATGAGGGAAAAGGTGGGTTGAATTGAGTTGACCCCAACCAATCCTCAATGGATGGTTGAGTGATACCTACATATCCAATATTCCCAAGAGTGAATCCATACCAGATGTAATTCTCCCTCTTACGTGTATGTGTTAAATATTGTTCCTTCAATGAATGTAACCCATGATCAATATTTTGACACTTGGAAAATGACAAATTTGGCCAAGATTTGAAGTGCTTTAGACTCTAATAGGACTTGCTCATTGTGACTAATGGATGAATCCAAAATAATATGATGGTCCCTTTAAATGTGTAGATGTTAATTTTGGCCATTTTTAATCTTAATTAACTTGGGCACTTAACCATTATCTAATTTTCCACCTCGCCCTATCCTAAGCATAGAAGAGTACTTATTTCTTTCCTAAATTATTATTTATCATCTTAAAAAGTGTCTTAATTGTTAAAAATACCCTTAAGCATTTGTATGCCCAAACCCATATCAAAATCTTCACACATAACCTTAAGGGACAACAATGTCTAATAATGATAATAGTGAGAGGTGTTCCTATCCCTATGGCATATTTTTGCATTAATCCCTCTGTTATCTTATATTTGTGATTTTAGGCTTTGTGGCACATGTTTTTCCATTTTGGGTTATTATAAAGGCACACTCAAGTCACTTATTCTTGCATTTGGAAATTTCAATATAGGGGCTTATTTAATCTATTGCACACTAATCAAAAGTTTCATATTCTCTTGAATTATGAATCTAATCATTTCAAGTAGACCTCAACCAAGCACAAATCCTATTTTATCCATTCCTTAGCAAAGCATGATCAAGTTTTCATTATGGTTCTAGATGCATTCATATAGTAAAATTAACATAATTGCACAAATCACTCTAAGTGGGAGAATTATGTGGGATTTATTCCCTTTTTGAAGTATTGGATACATAAGTAATGTTCAATCATCATGGGGGTGATTGGGGTTAGCTCAACCCCATTACACTCCACCAATTTCTATTTGTAGGGTTTCAATCATTATTATCCAAATTATAGTTTCAACCTTTAAAAATCTATTTGTATTTTTTTCACATACTTCCAAAATTCAAATCTACACAAATAGACCCAACTTCTATTCTTTCAAGTGATTGTACCTTAATTATCTATTTTACAACAAAATATGGGATTAGCCAAGTAGGAAAAATAGTGACAGTTGATCTTATCCTCAATGTGTTGATAATGTCCTTCAATAGATTTAATCCCTACTTTTAGGTGCTTACATTCATAGTTCTTTATTTCCTATTTCATTCATCTATAGGTTTCATAGTCAATAGTTAATCATAAACAACTAATTTTCTCTTTTTTTTACATATCTAGTCTTCTTATAATCATGTGTGCCTTATCGAATTCACTTTATTACTTCCATTTTGATTATCAAAAGTACATTTACAACATGTATTCTATTTAGTTTATCCTTCTTCTTAGGATCTTGCATTTCAATTACTTGTTTTTCAAAATATATATGGTTATATTGGATGGGCACTTGTTGCTTCAATGTTTTTAAGAACTAATAAAATCACATGCTAAGACACCAGTACCATCAATTCAAATATTTTTAAAGATAAATATGATATGAAACCAAAAGCAATAATATATTCAATATGTTATAAAAACTACTTTAAAAGCTCTATTTTTTCTTAATTCTTATTATTTTGACATTCAATCATAACTTTTATCGATATATAAAAAACCATGTATAACTCTTTTCATTATTTATAACATCACTTCTCAAGATGGTGATAACTACTTTCCCTTTAACTAGGTTCAAGATATCACAATCTCAAGAGGTAGGGTGACCCACCCTATAGTGCCAAAATAAGGTAACCAACAGTTCCTTCCTCAACCCCCTCAACCTCCTACATATCCTCTTTATGGTGTCTGTATGAATGTTCAGTCAAAAATAGCTATGGTTTGTTCTTGTGAAGACCTTAAATTTCAAATCATCACTATGAAAAAGTTAATAGAATAATTACAAAAGTAAAATTAGTATTTCAGTTCAAAGATCACATCATGAGAAAATAATAGAATATGTACAAAGAATCTAGAGTATGTAAGTGTTAATCATGCATTTATATCTTAATCTTGTCACTTTTCCTAACAATACTTCATATCAATATTGGAAGATAAAACATAATACATAGACATCCAATGTTTCAAAAATTGAAGAAAAGGTTAACAAATTTTCAAGTAAAATTATAAGAGAAATTCTTCAAAACAAGTTAAATAAATTACCTCATATGCATCCTTTAAGAAGATCAAAATACTATTGTGCATTTCATAAAATACATAGGCATCATACAAATAGTTTTTTGGATTTAAAGGACAAAATATAAAAAATAATTTATAGTGGTGATCCTATAATAGATACCTTAATTAGGCAACCCACTCACATTATGATTTCATGTCATAAAGAAAAAGTGCAAGTAGAACAAGTGGCAAAATCAAAACTAGTATAAAAAGAACATAAATAACAAGTATGGATACAAAAGGATAATTTAGAGTAAAAATAGTTACAAATGGAAAAGTTAGAACAAGAAAAATGAAAAATGAAAAATTAGATCAAGTAAGATTACAAAAAGAATAAAATGTAAAACAAAGGTTACAAAAAGAATAATTACAAAAGGAAAAGTGTGAAAAGTAAAGGTTACAAAGAGAACAATTGGAAAAAGACATGATTTAAAAAGAACAAATTGCAAATGAATAAGAAAGGTTACAAAATCTACAACAAGAGAAGTTATAAAAAGAGAATTTATTAACAAAGAAGTTGCAAAAACAAGTTCAATGCAAGCAAAAAATGCATTCTTAAGAGAGGGTTTCTTAAAAAAGAGGTTAAAAATAAGGATATACATATACAATATAAGGTTAAAAGTGGGGTTTCAAAGGACTTAATCAATGGGTTTTGATCATATATAAATCCTTTTTTTTAACCCCCTCATAATTGGCAAGAAATGTACTAATGTGGAGATTACATCCTTTGTGAAGCTGATATATGTAACATGACACTTTTTCAACATATTGGGTATGAAATTCAACACTTGGGTAATATGACAGGACTTCAATGTTGCATTGGATCCATTGAGCTACCAATCACACTTGAATAAAAAAAATGTTTTACTATATTCCATTTTGACCCTCCCTTGGATGATTGTAATGCAAAATTAAGAAGATCATGGATGAGAACAATGGGGGAAACATTGCGTAAAGATCATGAATATGTCACATTTGAACATGAAATTGAAATGGTTAAAATTTAAATAGAAGACAAATTTGTTCTCACAACAAAGGCACATGGTATAACACCTATATCCAAGCAAAATTTTCAAAATAAAAATATGGAGAAATTGATTTTACATATACATTTATAAAAGGTGACAAGAGTGGCATACCATAGTTTCAAGATCAAGAGGATGATTATGATCATGATGATTATTATGCATAATATGATTGGAATGACACAACTAATATGCAGGATGAATATGGAAATG
Organism: Torreya grandis; assembly: GCA_037957365.1. NCBI lineage: Eukaryota > Viridiplantae > Streptophyta > Pinopsida > Cupressales > Taxaceae > Torreya > Torreya grandis. The sequence goes on along the minus strand of JARHVA010002758.1, from coordinate 918,990 downwards.
TGATTGAGGGTTATAACACACATGATACATCACCTCCACAGAGGCATCACCTTGATGATTTTTTTCATTTTTAGTAACATAATCTAATTATACATAGCTTCTTGACTATTGCATCATCTTCTTCTATTTGTTTGTGCATGTGATCAATTAGATCAATTCTTCTAAGCCCTTGGCTCTTGTTGAATTATTTTCCTCTTTGATGTTATTTTTTACTTTCCAAATATAAAAATTTCAAAATAGTGATAAATTTTTCCACATTCTTCCATTTATCTCTATGTTTATAGTCTACACTAATAAATTGTCATTTTCTATCAAGGGTAGAATCGACTAGTTATGGACATGAACGACTGCCACTAGTGTCCCAACTGGTCGATATTTTCCTATAATATATTTCATTTATACATTATATTTATATCACATAAATAAATTCCCAATTTTTTAGATATTTTACTCAATTTCAATATGCAAATCATTATTTTCCATGTAAAATCTCCTTTACCACATGCTATATTTCTCATACATACTACAAAATTCAACAAGTATACAATTCATGAAAAAAGGATGTAAAAATTAGTCCTCTCCATACTATTTATATTTCTACATGTTTTTCAAAGTTATAATTCATATATAGTGGCGGCATCTTCATTATACATAGCTATATAATCATTTATAGTGTATATTTCGCATTGCCACATGTTGTAAATTATTCAGATCTCTCTCCTATTATTCTAATTTTAATGCCTTGCTTATCACTTATTTCTATTATTTATATTGGATTTTTTTCAAAAATGTAAAAAAAATAATTCAAATATTACAAAATACAAAAAAAATTTAAACATTCTAAAAATTCAAAATTAACACCTAAGAATGATTATACAACTAGTTCACATCTTTGAAATGTGTTATTTATCTCATGATTAGTAGATATCATATTATTTTTTTATCATGTGAATTTCAATGGTATCATGAGTGTTATGAATGACATACAAAATTTTACAAATACTATAATGTTGAACTTACCTATACCCACTAGTCTTGTTAAACTAAGGACATCTTATCCAAAGGTTATAGTATTTATGGATGTTATCATTCCATGATTATTATATTTTTGAGCTCTATACTATAAAAATGCCTTGCTAACATCTATATATTACATTACATACATGATTAAGTTATTTTCTCATATATGATCACATTACATATGCATGGTTAGACTATGTTTCTAGTTCTATGTTCCATTGATGTCATTACTTGTACATGGTAAATTATATCTTACTTATCTATTATGTGTGGCCCTTAACCCTTGTGTGCAAAACTTGCTTGAACATCTTTATGAGATCTTCTTTGGTACATGTAACATTTGAACATGTCCATTGCTTTTACATTGTTTCTTGATTGCAACATTATTTATGTTATTTGTGTGTGGCCATTGGCCTTATTTATATAATATTTCATTATGTAAAATTTGAATATATGTCATTTAGGCAACCCTTGGCCTTATTATTTTACATTATTATCATTGCACTTGTGTGCTTGTTAAACTTGTTGAGTTTGATGAGTTTCATGGTCCATATCATGCACTACTAATACATAATATATTAATTATATATTTTAATATATTTATTATGAGTTTCATTATTACATTTCTATAGGACTTTCCTCATGTGTTATATAAAAAATTAAAATGTGAAAATCTCATTGTGCTACATTTTTTCAATGATTACATATTCCTACGCATGTTATAGTTAAATTTTATTTTAAGATGAGTGAATTTTAGGATCAATTTCCTTACGTCAAAAGGGAGGCATTTTAGTGGGATTTTCATGCATGAGATAAGCCCCTACAAGAACAAAAAATAGTTTTGAGTAAAAAACACAGTTTCAAAAAGTTACAAATTGATTAAAAATTTAGTCCTTAGCAAAAAATTATGAGGGCATATGCATTCACATTTTAGGATCAAAGTAAAAATCTACATAGTTTTGAGTGCATGATATAGGTTTATCCACAAGTTTTAAATAAAATTTAAAAATTGACATCTACATACAATTATAGATTCTACACTTATGAATGAGGGAATGATATAGATTTATGCAAACTATTATTTTTCAAAATTTCAATATTATTTACTAAGTTGTGGACATGGTAAGAGCATGGATGTAATCCATTATCTTTTATCTTCATGCATTCAAGAAGAAAGTTTTAATTAAATCAATAAGCCATCTGTAGTGGTTGATTCAGTTTAATTGCATAGTGCATAACTTAGAGGTTCAGTGTCCTCTAACATGACGTATACAAATCTATTTTGATTTCATCATGTTTCATGTCTTGAGGTTAAAAATACTAGATGAATTAAATTGAGGTTTATGCATCCCTTAAAGGGTGTTATTTATTCTATACCAAGTTCAAAATCAATTAGAGGTTTTATCACCCTAAAATTATTCATTGGTTTAGCTAAGGAACCAATATCACTAATGCTTCAAGGAAGCATCATCTCTAAGCAAAGTCACAAAAGCAACCTTATTATCACATATATGGTGTAGCCCTACCTTATTCTCATTTTAAATTAAAATATTTCAAGTTCAAATTTCAATATTCAAGCAATTATTCATGTGGTTTTAGTTTCACACATACATGGTGTAGTCCTACCTTATTCTCATTTTAAGTTAAAATATTTTCAAATTTCAATATTCAAGCAATTTTTAAATTCTTTTTTCAAATTTTACTTTTCAAATGAACAAAGTAACTACTACTTAATGTGTTTTTCAAGTTTTGTCAAAGACTATGGTGCCTTGTAAAATTGGAGTACTGACTCAAAGATAAAAGTGTCTTACACATTAAAGTATAGATTTCTTTTAATCTATCATTTCATTTTTAGACTAGATGGGGAAAAATGTAGTAACCTAAATCTGGTCATGAATATTTGATCAGTTAATTTTAACTCTTTTTAATCTTAATTAACATTTATACTTAATCATTACCTATTTTCCACCTCACCCTATCATAAACATACAAAATGACTCATTTATTTTCCAAAGTGTTATTTGTTACCTATAAAAGTGTTTTGATTGTTTAAAATACCTTTAGCATTTGTATGGCCAAATCCAGATCCAAAAATTCACAAGTTTTCCCTAAGGGACAACAATGTCCAATAAGGACAATAGTGAGAGGCATTTCTATCCCTATGAGACATTTTTGTCTTTAACCCTCTAACTATCAATTTTTGAAATTAAACCCTACCTTATTGTGTCTTCTATGTGTTTAGGCTTATGAGGGTGTGTTTTCCCCTTTTGGATTATTATAGAGGCACATTAAAGTCACTTATTATTTCACTTAGAAATTTCAATATAGAGGCTTATTTACAGTATGGCACACTAAGCAAAATTTCCTTACTCTTCCCAATTCTAAATCTAAGCATTTCAAGCTATCCGAATCCTATTTTATCTAACCCTAAGAAAAACATGATTAAGTATTCAAGGTGGTTCTAGATACATTCATATAGTCAAAGTGTAACAACCCCACTAAGTTTTATTAGAATATTGTAATATTTTTTTATTAAATTTAATTACACATTTTCAACATATAGATTTCATTCTCATGAGAAATACTAACTAGTAATCTTTAACTAACTACATTAATTTTGTTAACATTAAATATTATAGTTAATCCACTTAGCTAAGGATAACCATGAATAGATATAGAAATCATGAACAATGTTGAATGACCATAATTATTGAATCACATCATAAATAAAGTAGTTCAAATTTAACCACAACTGATACAATATTATAGCCTCTACTATAGAAACTACAATGCATAAATAGCTTAATTTTTAGCAATGCAAAAAAATATCTTAGATGATAAAATATTATATAAAGCTTCACTAAGTAGAGTCTCCATGACTCAAGTATCAATATGTAATCTCAAGTATAGTACTCTAGCTGGGAGGGAGAGCATCATCTGAGCACTTTTCCACACCAACCATAGACCATAGATCCCCTACACTATCTCCCAAATAAGGGGATGGCCCTCCCTTCATGGATGGGTAGATAATGACAGTGCAAAAATCTAGAGTAACAAACCAAACCCTGTGTGTCAAATATATCTAATACATAGTGTGTACCATAAATAAATCAATTCTAATATGATATCGTATAAATATGAAAACTATATCAACATATGAAATGATAATTTCTATCAAACATTACTTTGGTTAAGGTTTTCAATAATAAATGATCCCTAGGATCAGTCAAATTCATATACATCACTTGATCATATTACACCTTATCTTGCATTGATGTCACTAATTAAACCAATGAAATCTATCTACTACTTAATTAGGGTCATGAATTAAAGATTCAGTAAAATAAATAATAGTATTAAAACCAATAGATCCATTCATCATATTTCACTTTAGATGATCAAAATTATGCTAAATATAGAAATATCACAAACATTCATTTTATCCATCAAATGAAGTGAATGAAATCTAATCATCTAGTTTATTACAAATAATAAATAGGGTACAAAAATAGTCTTTAATATAATCCATCATCTGAGTAATGAATATCTAGATCCCCATTTACTTTATCCATTAAGCAACTTATAATATTATTTCTCCACGAAATAATATTATAAGCTTGAATATTAAATTGTTCATATTCCACATATAATAACAACCAATCCGTACCTACAATTATGTTTTGTATTTAATCTCATATATATAATGAATGCTCTATATTTAAACATTCTAATGATTTTATATTAATCAGATATAAACAAGCATCAAATTTGTCACTATTATAATAATATCAATTATACATAATTGTATGTTTATATACATATATCTATAAATGCATAGATACAATTTTATTACACATACTTCATTTATATAGTACACTACTAAGGTGACATCCACTATCTTTCGCCTTAGAGTGTGTTGTATATGCAAAGTATAAAGTCAATACATAAAAAAAGGCCCCATAAACTTTTACAGTAAACTAAGAAATTCATATGCCATGGTAATTAAATACGTAGAATTTTACAAATCCAATTTATTTATTCCAATTTAATCAAAATTGATTAATCGTTAAAATCCAATCAATCATTCAAGGTTGCCATTTAAAATATAGTTCAAATGAGCAAATAATGAATGTAGTCATTTTTACCCTACTCGAATATAATTCAAAAAAAAACAAACATCAACACACAATCAATTACCCATCTTAGGTATCTTTTAGATCATAGCTCAGACTTAGTCAAACAAAACCAATGCAATTATACTATCAAACTCTTTTACTCATTTTTTCCCATGGACTATGAAAAACTCATACACAGTTCGACTATATAATCATCCAGTACATAGTCAAATACAAAGTTCACAATCATAATTAATAACTATAATTGCCTTATATCTTTTAATAATTTACTAGTTTAAATACTTTCCTCGAAAAACATACAACCCTACAGTCATATTACTCATCTACATGTATTTGGGTTACACAAGTGTCTATACTAAAAAGATCTCAACTCTACATTATAGTCCAGAATAATACAATATTTCAAAATCTAGCTTAGGGTTTATAACATAAATTATGCCAAGTCCAAACAATTACTTAATTTTCAAAACATATAACACAATCATTTATAAATCTAACTGTCGACTACATGTGTGTGTGTGTACGACAATCATTTAATGAAAATTTTAAGTTGAATATATATATATATATATATATATGAGTATACATATATACTTAATTGATTATTAACCAAGTATGTACTCATTTATATATTTATGTATATATATCTAAAACCCTTGAAAGCCCATAATTTAACCCAAAAGTCTAATTTAATTTATCAGTCAAATGATTATGTAAGCTAACTACATCTAGTCTATATTTTCACATACCCAAATGCATATATAATAGTCTAGTTTGAATCAAATCATATGAACCATAATACTTAAATACCCATCATAATAATCCTCAAATATTGAACAAAGTCTTTCTAAATAGATAGAGATGAGTAGGACAGATTTATTTAAAAACCTAACAATAATCATAGCCAAATCAATGACTCTACCCCATCTCCTAGGTTACCCTAGTTTGAATGTGAGGTTTTGTTGAGGATGAGCCTTCCACAAGGCTCCACATACATCCCATTTTGTTTAATAAAATAACTAAGAAAACTAGTAACCATATACATTCAGAGAAACCATTTGAATATATCACTCAAAAATTGAATTATAAAACCAACCTGATTGACATATGACTGTCCAAAAATCTGAACCAAATTCTTTCTTTTCACTTGTTCACTTCTCCTTTCAAAATGTTGTGAGCCATCATTTGTGCCGTGTGTCTAGATCATAGCCCCACTATCTTCTTTTTGTTAGGGTGTGGAGCTAAAAGCTTCACCAAGGAGCATACTAAAACAGGTTCGGGTCTACACAGACGCCGGCGTCGGTCAGGAGTGACCGACGTCGGTTAGTAGCAGTTGCAGAGGCACCGACGTCGGCAATAGGGTTGGCTGACGATGGTCACAGGTGAATAGGCAGGAACCGATGTCGGTTACCTGTGTGTCCAGAAAGCTATTTCCGTGGATAGCAGCGAGTGTTTGCATGATAAGTTTGAGTCATGGACTCAAGCTTGCGTCTCTATTATTAGCAATATTATTTTTAGAGCCCTTGTTCAAGAGGCTTAACTGTTTGTTGTAAGAGCATGCTCAAGTTTCCTATTTCTATATGTAGGAAGATCTTCTTAGCTTAGAATTGTAGAGTGTTGTAGAATGTGTGTAGAACTGTAATAGTAGAACATTGTGAATGTTTGAAGGACAGTACAGAGTTGCATCAATCCAGGTTGTTAGATTTGAGTGTACTTGAGAGAGAGCTCTTGAGGAATAGAGATCTAGTGAGAGATCTTGTGTGCATCTGAGAGAGGTGTGGAAGAACGAAGTTTCTTCAAATTGTATTCCTATTGTAAAGAGTTTCAATACAAGTTTTCAGGGTGTTTTCTTGTATATCTTGTTCTGTGCTATTTATCATTTCAGTTACTTATCTATCTGATTTATTTCCGCGTTTATTGCTTTCACAAGTGTAATCTATTGTTGGTTTGATCCCCCAACAAGTGGTATCAGAGCCTTGGTTACAGGTTACAGGTTACAGATTACAGGTTGCTCACAGGGTTTCTGCAGGAATTTCTGTTTGAGTGGGAGAAGCAATGGCAGAAGAAAGTAAGCTGAGAATGGAAAAGTTTAATGGCAAGAACTACCAACATTGGAGAATGCAGATAGAGGACTATCTGTATCAGAAGGATCTCTACTTACCGTTAGGTGGGATAGCAAAGAAGCCCAAGGACATGGAGGATGAAGAATGGGAAGTTCTTGACAGAAAGGCTCTTGGGTCTATAAGACTGAGTCTGGCCTCCACTGTGATATCTAATTTGTCACAGGCAAAAACAATGGTAGAGTTGATGACTACGTTAGCAAATATGTATGAAAAACCCTCAGCTTCAAATAAGGTATATCTTATGAAGCAATTATTTAATTTGCATATGAATGAAGGTGGATCTGTTTCTACTCATCTGAATGATTTCAATGGAATTGTTAATCAGTTAAGTTCTATCAATATTGTATTTGAAGATGAAATTAAAGCTCTTTTGATATTATGTTCTTTGCCTGAAAGCTGGCATGGCTTAGTAATGGCAGTTTCTAATACTGCATCTGCATCAAATATTTTGAAAGTAGAGGATGTTGTTAGTGTTATCTTGAATGAGGAAATACACAGAAAAAGCACAGAAGAGACATCTGGGAATGCTTTAAATTTTGAGAGCAGGGGAAGGAAAAAAGAAAAGAGCAAGAGGAGATCAAGATCTAAGTCTAAGGTGAGAGGAAGATCCAAATCCAGGAATGGCAGGAAACCACAATGCTGGAATTGTGGAAAGATGGGGCACATAAGCAGAGATTGTTGGTCAAAGTCTAAGGAGGACAACCAGCACGAAGGAAAGGAAGAAGCCAAGGTTGCAGGTATTGCACAGGATGCTTTAATTTTCTCTTTGCATAATAACATAGAATCTTGGGTATTAGATTCTGGTGCATCTTTCCATGCTACCCCTAATAGAGAGTATTTCAGTGACTATATCCATGGAGATTTTGGAATAGTGTACTTAGGGGATGATGAGCCTTGTAAGATTACTAGCAAAGGTAAAGTGCAGCTGAAGATGCAGAATGGAAACACATGGGTGTTGAGAGAAGTGATGCATGTTCCTAGTTTGAAGAGAAATTTGATTTCTGCAGGTAAGCTAGGTGATGAGGGTTGTACAGTAACTCTCACAGCAGATTCTTGGAAGGTGACCAAGGGTGAACTAGTTATGGCCAGAGGTAAGAGAGAAGGTACTCTCTATTTGTGTAATTGTGTTACTAACAAATCTCCTTCAGTTTTATCTACTTCAGGTGTGGATTGTAAATTGTGGCACTCAAGGCTTGGCCACATGAGTGAGAAGGGGATGTCAATACTTAAGTCTAAAGGTATGCTTTCAGATTTGAAAAGTATGGATCTAGAATTTTGTGAGCATTGTGTATTTGGAAAACAGAAAAGGGTTAGTTTTCTCAAGACTGGGTCTACTAAGAAAAGGCAGAAGTTGTAGCTTGTTCACATAGACGTGTGGGGACCGGCTCAGGTAGCCTCTATTGGCGGATCACGGTACTATGTTACATTCATAGATGACGCCACAAGAAAGGTATGGATCTACTGTATTAAAAAGAAATCTGATGTTTTTGAGACTTTTAAGTTTTGGAAGGCTATGGTTGAGAATGAAACAGGCAGAAAGTTAAAGTGCCTGAGATCTGATAATGGCGGTGAGTTCTGCAGTCTTAAGTTCAAATTGTATTGTTATACACAAGGAATTCGTAGGCAAAGGACGGTTCCAAGGACACCTCAACAGAATGGTATTGCTGAAAGGATGAACAGAACTATCATGGAGTGTGCAAGATGTATGAGATTGCATGCAGGGTTGCCCTTAGAGTTTTAGGCAGAAGCAGTTGACACCGCAGTGTACCTGATTAACAGAGGACCCTCTACAGCTCTGGATGGTGGAATTCCAGAAGAGGCATGGACAGGTAAAAAGGTAGATCTCTCATATCTCAAAGTTTTTGGTAGTGAAGCCTTTGTGCATATAGATAAGGAAAATAGAAAGAAGCTTGATCCTAAGTCTATGAGGTGCACGTTTATAGGCTATGGCTCAGATGATTTTGGTTTCAGATTTTGGAATCTAGGAACTAACAAGGTAATCAGGAGCCGTGATGTTGTTTTTAATGAAAGAGTGATGTACAGTGATCAGATAAGGAAGCTGGATCAATCTGGGTAGAGCAATAGTGAATTGGACGAAGTTATGGTCCAAAATGAGCTCACGGGAAAAAGAAATAATCACTTGCAGGAAAACACAGAGACCGACGTCGACAGGGTTGGAACCGGCGTCGGCAGTACAGAAATCAATGTCGGTCATACAGAGACCAACGTCGGCAGACCAGGCACCGAGGTCGGTTAGGAAGAACCGACGACGGCGAGTGACAGGTCTACAGGTGGCCGAGGTCGGTCACTGTCAGAAAATTTGGGTGGACAGATTGTTGAAAACAAGTCCAAGACACCCACCAGGAGGTCTAAAAGGGTAAGTAAGCCTCCAATTAGATATTCTCCTTCCTTATATTATTTATTGCTAACTGATGGTGGAGAACCAGAGAGTTTTGAAGAAGCATTACAGGTGGAGTCCAGGAGTAAGTGGGAGCGTGGCATGGTTGAGGAGATGGAGTCCTTAAGAGAGAACCAAACATGGGATTTGGTTGAGTTACCAGCAGGTAAGAGAACACTGAAGAACAGATGGACCTACAGGTTGAAGGAAAGTGAGGATGGACAGATGCGATATAAGGCCAGATTAGTGGTAAAAGGATTTGCAAGAAGCCAGGTATTGACTTTGGTGAAATTTTTTCTCTGGTTGTTAAGATGACTTCAATAAGGGTTGTATTGTCTTTGGTTGCTTTTGAGGATTTGCATCTCGAGCAGCTAGATGTTAAGACAGCGTTTCTTCATGGAGATTTGGATGAGGAAATCTATATGGAACAGCCAGAAGGTTTTGAGGTCAAGGGTAAGGAGAAGTTTGTGTGCAGGTTAAAGAAAAGCTTGTATGGCCTCAAGCAAGCTCTAAGGCAATGGTACTTAAAATTTGACAGGTTTATGACTGAGCATGGCTACAGTAGGTGTCAATCAGACCATTGTGTGTATTTCAAGAGATTTGATAACGGTAGATATATTATTCTATTGTTGTATGTAGATGACATGCTGGTTGCAGGGTCTCACATGCAGGATATCTCTGAGCTTAAGGAGAAGTTAGCTCAAACGTTTGCTATGAAGGATTTGGGAGCAGCGAAGAAGATCCTTGGCATGAGCATTAGGAGAGACAGGAAAAATCACAGGTTGATATTGTCTCAAGAAGATTATGTGAATAAGGTGTTGGAGAGGTTTAATATGCAGGATGCAAAATCGGTAAGTACACCTATGGCTGGACATTTTAAGTTAAGCAAAGAACAATGTCCCAATTCACATGAAGAGGTAGAGTACATGAGTATGGTTCCATATTCTTCCGTAGTAGGGAGTTTGATGTATGCAATGGTGTGTACTAGACCAGATATTGCCCAAGCAGTGGGAGTAGTAAGTATATGGCCAATCCAGGTAAGGAACATTGGAAGGCAGTTCAATGGATCCTTAGATATCTGAGAGGAACCAGCAGCAAGCATTTGTGCTATGGAGGTTCAGGTACTTCTCTACATGGCTATGTAGATTCAGATATGGCAGGGGATTTGGATGGCAGGAGGAGCACCACAGGTTATGTTTTTACTGTAGGTGGAACAGTGGTTAGTTGGATATCTAAGTTGCAGAAGGTTGTAGCCTTGTCAACTACAGAAGCAGAGTCTATTGCAGCTACAGAAGCTAGCAAGGAGATGATATGGATGACACGGTTCATGGAAGAGCTTGGAAGGGAGCATGGGAGTTGCAGATTGTACAGTGACAGTCAGAGTGCAATCCATTTGGCTAAGAACTCAGCTTTTCACTCTAGAACCAAGCACATACAGCTAAGGTACCACTTCATACGGCAGGTATTGGAAGATGGTGGGTTGAAGCTGGAGAAGATCCATACAGACAAGAATCCTACTGATATGCTAACAAAGCCGGTTACGAAGGAGAAGTTGAACTTGCATTCAACTTCTATTGGTCTTCATGATTGAGTTGAAGATGGAGGAGCTAGAAGATGATGCTGTACAGGTTGGTGCAGCTGGTTTATCTCCAAGTGGGAGATTGTTAGGGTGTGGAGCTAAAAGCTTCACCAAGGAGCATACTAAAATAGGTTCGGGTCTACACAGACGCCGGTGTCGGTCAGGAGCGACCGACGTCAGTTAGTAGCAGTTGCAGAGGCGCCGACGTCGGCAATAGGGTCGGTCGACGACGGTCACAGGCGAACAGGCAGGAACCGACGTCAGTTACCTGTGTGTCCAGAAAGTTATTTCCATGGATAGCAGCGAGTGTTTGCATGATAAGTTTGAGTCGTGGACTCAAGCTTGCGTCTCTATTATTAGCAATATTATTTTTAGAGCCCTTGTTCAAGAGGCTTAACTGTTTGTTGTAAGAGCATGCTCAAGTTTCCTATTTCTATATGTAGGAAGATCTTCTTAGCTTAGAATTGTAGAGTGTTGTAGAATGTGTGTAGAACTGTAATAGTAGAACATTGTGAATGTTTGAAGGACAGTATAGAGTTGCATCAATCCAGGTTGTTGGATTTGAGTGTACTTGAGAGAGAGCTCTTGAGGAATAGAGATCTAGTGAGAGATCTTGTGTGCATCTGAGAGAGGTGTGGAAGAACGAAGTTTCTTCAAATTGTATTCCTATTGTAAAGAGTTTCAATACAAGTTTTCAGGGTGTTTTCTTGTATATCTTGTTCTGTGCTATTTATCATTTCAGTTACTTATCTATCTGATTTATTTCCGCGTTTATTGCTTTCACAAGTGTAATCTATTGTTGGTTTGATCCCCCAACACTTTTACTCATTTTCCATCCTCTATTTTATTTTATTACTCAATAATTAATGGTCTATAAATCTCATTCCAATTTTGTATGCACAAATATCTTAATTAACTTGCAGACCTTCTCTATGAAAAACACAATAAACACCATAATTTTCTCCCAAAACTGCTTAATTGGAGTCAATGAATGATTAGCAACCTAATCATTCTCAATGCTTCTCCTCCAAATCCCTAATTAACCATATTATATTCCTTTATCAAATCTACATGCTAATGATTTAAATAAACCATCCTTGACTATATCAATTACATAAGTCACATAATCTTTATGATATAATCCATGTGTGACTAATGAGCTTGTCATGGACTAATGTATTTCCCCATGTAATGATTAACATGATAAAATCATATAACTTTGGAAATGTAACTATGTATAACAAGACTTAGAGTTTATTTTAAAATTTTATCCACTAACATATATAACAATTACAATGATTTTTAAAATCATTAAATAATTAACATTAATATATCCATTTATATATATGAATATAAATCCTTATATCAAATAGTTAATTAAATATAATATCTTATAAAACAATGTTATTATCTATCAACTTTATAATGTAATTATCATAATAATAATCTTTAATTATTGTTATCTATATCTTATAGCTCAAGTAATGATTATAGAATTCATCACAATATCATAATGTTTTACTATACAACCATAAATAATAAGGCAGTGAGCTAAATAAACACAAATAAATTATTTCGTTAAGCTAAACATGATAAGCTATGTAAGGTCGCAAAAATAGTGAAATTACTCAAATAATCAACATGATCATAATCAAAAATTAATATTTTATCAGAAAGCAAATTAACAAGCATCTAAAGGAAAAGTACACAAAACATGCTACGTTATCATATCAACAATTACAAAACATGATATACTAAGTGGTGTGTGCAAGGGTTTCTAGATTCATTCTCTATCGATCCCTAATATCTCCATCTAACCACCCTCTTCAATGATACTCTCCCTCTGTCATGATCTGAGGGAAGAAACTATCCTACATCCACCTCATGCCAATTAAGGTAGTTAGCCTAAAACATCATTATATCCATAAAAATAATGATGTATAATAATCAAACATGATTACAAAGTATAAAAATATAAAATTACTGCTAACTAATGGAATCTAATCATGTAATTTAAGTAACATAAATTATCCTATAATTAGCATATGTCATCAAGCTTAATCAAATATTAGTTAATCAACTAATCAACCATAACAATCCATGGATTAAACAAGTTATTTATCTTAGAGAGAAATTAAGACGTCACATCTTTCCCCCTAAATTTAGTCATCATCTCAATGATATTTATTCAAATACAACTTATGAATTTAAAACATTATTCAACAAAAAATAATATAATATGTAGTAATAAATCAAGCAAACAAAAGTAGAAATAGCCTTAAAAACTCATCATAGTCCTCCAAAATGGCACTATTCTTTGAGTATTGGTCCCACAAGACCTTGCACTATGACACTTCTCTATTATGCAAACAAAGTTTGTGAGTGTCAATTACTCTAATTGGTTCTACCATGACCACCCTAGGATCTAGAACCTGCAAAACATTCCAACCTAACACATGTGAAGGATTAGAGCTATATTTTATAAAATAAGACACATAGAAGACATTATACAAAAGAACTAAATCTAGTGGCAATGCAAGCCTATACATTACAAGGTTGACCACTTATAAAACCTCAAAGGGTCCCACATATCTCAGTGAAATTTTTGCTAACTTCTCAAATTTAATCAAGATTTTCTAAACCTTAACCTATAGAATCACTTTATAACCTATAAAAAACTACCTACTTGTTCTTTTTAAACTAACATAACTTTTATGTCTATTATTATCCTCGATCAACCTCTACCTGATTATCTTGATTTTCTCTTCCATTTATGAAAGCATCTCAGGTCCAAACACTACCTTGTCTTCAAACATGTACCAATTGCTTGGTGTTCTACACCTCCTTCTATATAATTCCTCAAATGGAGCCATCTTCAATGTTGATTGGTATGAGTTATTGTAAACAAAATCAATCAAAGGAGGTATTCTTATCACTTGTATTGTTGATCCATGCAATACATATGAAGGAGATCCTCTAAAATTTTATTAACTTGATATGTATATCTATCAATTTGTGGGTGATATGTAGTGTTGAATTTCAAATGCATACCCAGATTTGAATTCAAAGTCAACCAAAATCTAAAAGTCATCTTTAGATCATGATCTAAAATAATCTTCTCTAGAAAACCATGTAATCGATACACTTCCTTTATGAATCTTTTTACAAGAGTGGGTGCATCATCAGTCAAATTGCTCAGTATGAAGTAAGCTACCTTAGTTAGTTTGTTAATTAATACCAAGATCATGTCATGTTTGTTTCATGATAATGGCAATCCTTGGACAAAGTCCATATTGATCACCTGTCATTTCTACTCAAATATGTCATATGGATATAAAAATCCTACTAGATACACATGTTCAACTTTGACATGCTAACATTCTGATAAGACATAACATCCATTGCATCCCTCTTGATTCCCTTCTAAAAATAGAGTGGTTTAAGCTCAACCAGAAGTTTGGTTACTCCTAGATGTCCTAAATATGGGGCATTATGCAATTCCTTTAGCATTGTGCTTCTCAAATTCTCTCTATTTGGTACATATATCCTACCATTGTACTATAAAAGGCCATCATTCTCTATTTTCAATCCTTTATACCTAGGATTCTAAGCATTTTCAGACAACACTTTTCAGAGCTGATCATATAATTCATCTCCTGATGAGAATTTGATTACTTGATATTTGAAAACACTTTTGATAATAGCCATAACTGCTATGTACCTTCTACAGCTTAGAGCATCAACTACTCTATTCTCTTTGCCTTTAATATAGTTAATATCAAAATTATAGTTAGACAAGAATTCTAACCATCATCTTTGATGAGCATTAAGATTTGGTTGGGTGAAAATGTGCTTGAGTCCCAAGTTATCAGTCTCAATCTCAAATGATTTTACCAATAAATAATGCCTATAATTGTCATAAGTTATTGGTCATGAGGGGCATAATTTATCTCATATGACTTCAATTTCTTAGACTCATAGGCTACTACTAAACCATCTTCCATAATAACTCCTCCAAGTCCATCCCTAGATGCATCTGTGATCACTGAGATTTGACCATTAGGATCAGTAACTCTTAGCACTGGTGATAAAGTAAGCCTCCATTTCAATTCTTAAAAGGCTATCTCACACTTTTCTAACTAGATGAAACTCTGGTTCTTTAGCTAATGAGAGGTAATTGAATTAGCTATTTTATAAAAATTTAAAATGAATTTCTTGTAATAGCCTAATAATCCCATGAAACTTCTTACCTCATGCACATTATTTGGTGTCATCCACTCCATAATGTCTCTTATCTTTGTTATATCTACTAAAATACCATTTGTAAAGATAATATGTCATAGATGCTATACTTTATTTTATAAAAATGCACACTTAGACAACTTACTATACATTCTATGCTTCCACAAACCTTGCAAAACTAAATATAGATGTTATAAGTGCTCTTCCTCATCCTTGGAATAAATGAGGATGTCATCAATAAAGACCAACACAAACTGATCTAGATAATCTTTGAACACACTATTTATAAGATTCATGAATGATGTTGGAGCATTCGTCAATCCAAATGGTAACACTGTAAATTCATAGTGGCTATATCAAGTCTTGAATGTTATTTTTGGGATATCGTCTTCATGGATCCTCAACTGGTGATACCCTAATCTAAGATAAATCTTATAAAAGATTGTGGCTCCTTGAATTTAATCAAATATATCATCAATGTAAGCTAATAGATATATGTTATTAATCAGTACTTTGTTCAACATCCTATAGTCTATGCACAGGCAAAGAGTATCATCCTTCTGCTTGATGAAGACAATTAGAGAACTCCATGGTGACACACTTGATCGAATCAAATTTTTAGACAAAAACTCATGAATGTATTCCTTTAACTCAACTAGTTTAGTGGTTGTTATTATGTACAACACCTTAAACTATGATTTTGATCTAGGTATGATATCATTCGAGGAATCAAACTTGTGCTTGGGTGGCAATCCTAGTAATTCTTCTAGAAACACATCATGTAATTTTATTAGAAAAGAATAATCTTTGATAGATGGCTCCTTAGATTCTTCCATCTCATTTATCTTACTGATAAATGCCTGGCATCCCTTCCTTTGATCTTTATTGAGTTGAATTGCATAAATCTACCTCAATTTTAACTCCCTTCTCTCACCCTAAAGTTATGTCTAATTTTTGAAATCATCTTGACACTCAACCTTCTTCAAAAAATAATCAACCTTGGTTTTATGCTTCACAATCCAATTGAATCCTAAGATCACATCATATGATCCCAATGGTGTTGTATAAATATCTACTACTATAGTAAGCTCAAGCAATCTAATCTCTTATTCGACTAGACACTTATCAAATTTGACCTTTGACTCATTCCCATAATGTACTGACCATGCATTTTCTATTACTCAAGTTTTTATAGTCAATTTTCTAAGCACTCTAGGAGCAATGAAACATTTTATAGCTCTCATATCAATTAAAATAAAAATTGAATGATTGAACAAAATACCTAATAGTTATATGGGTGAAGCTTGATACTCAACCTATTGATTTTCAATAGTTGCATGAATTCACTACTAAAACATACCTTAAAGAGAAGTTAAACCCTTATTCTTTGATTTGTTTTGAGGACATTCTCAAGCAAAGTGGTCACCTCCATAAATGAAGTAACCTCCAACTAATCCTTTCTTCTTAGTCTATCAGTTTCCCTTGAGACCACCCTTGAAACCATTACTCAATTTTATGTTCCTTGAACCATTGTTGAACTTGGCATCTGATTCTTGAATTGACCCTTGGAATCTCTACTCTTCTGCTTCCAGGTCTTCTTCTTGAAAGTTGGTTTAGAGCTTCCAAATTTCTTTTTAAACTTATCTCTAACTTGGAAAAGAGATTTAAGTTTCTTCTCTTGTTTGACCACCTTTTCAAACACCTAATCCATGGTAGATGGACCATGCACATCTACTTCACCACCTATTTGAAGTTTTAATCCTATAATAATTTTTTTAATTCTAAACCTCTCCTCTACCTAATATTGAGTTACATACTTAAGAATCTTGGTGAATTTATCCCAATATTCAATCACTGACAAATCCTCTTACTTAAAATTCTAAAAATCCTTAAGATTTTGGTCTAAGTATAGTTTTGGAATCCATCATGACCTAAACAGTGTCAAAAACTATTCCCAAGTTGTGGTGGTGGTTGAGTCAAGCTTCATCTTGAGCTTCTTATTTACCCACCAAGTCATTACTCAACTAGCAAGCTGATAATCTCTCTAGACTACTTTCATGGCTTTAGAATAATTCTAAATCTCAAAATACTTCTCTATTTCTATTAGCCATGCTTCAACTCCATCCCCCAATATAATTCCATAGAACTTGAGTGGATTTACCTTTTTCATGTTGCATGTTAACTCTGTAGCTACTTGAGCTCTTGCATCTTATGTCACCTCTTCATGCCTCTACTCTTGAAGATGTTCCTAGTCATTACGATGACCTTCAGGTTCTTCCTAAGCATTTTCCTCTTTGTGGCCATGCACTTCCTATTCTAGGGTCATTATTTGGTCCCTAGTCTCTTGCATGGTTGTGAGGATTTGATCCAACTTCACAACTTGCTCATATGGAAACTAATTTGGATCAATAGGGGGTTTGGTATTCGAAATACCCTCACCTCTTACTCTATCATGTACCCTTGTTCTTCCTAATTATCAAGAGAATAAATTTGCATTAGTGGACACATTAAGTCCTAGAGTTTGATCCTCAACTCTGATATGACATTGTAATAATCCCACTATATTTTACCATAATATTACAATAAAAAAAAATTAATTCAATTACACATATTCAATATATAGATTTTATCATGAGAAATTCTAACTAGTGATATTTAACTACATTAATTTATTTAACCTTAAACTTTATAGCTAATCCATTTAGCTAAGGATCACCATGAATAGATATAGAAATGATGAGCACCATAATTATTGCATCACATTATAAATGAATTAGAACAAATTTATCCACAATTGATATAATATTATAGCCTCTACTATAGAAATTACAAGGCATAAATAGTTTAGTTTTTAGCAATACATAAAATATCTCAAATGATAAAACATGATACAAAACTCCTCTGAGTAGAGTCTCCATAACTCAAGAGTCTCTATGAATCAAGTATCAATATGTAATCTCAAGTATAGTCTCAAGCATAGTACTCTATTTGGGATGGAAATCATTATTTGAGCACTTTTTCATACCAACCACTAACCATAGATCCCTCGCACTATCTCCAAAATAAGGGGATGGCCCTTCCTTTATGGATGGGTAGATAATGGTAGTGCAGGAATTCATAGTAATAAACAAGAACTCATGTATTGAAGATATCTAATACATAATGTGCACTATAAATAAAAACATTATAATAATATATCGCGCAAATATGAAAACTATATCAACATATTAAGTGATAATGTTTATCAAAAATTACTTTGGCCAATGTTTTCAATAATAAATAATCCCTAGGATCAGTCAAATTAATACATGCCACTTGATCAGATGACACCTTATATTGCATTGATGGCATTAATTAACCCAGTGGAATCCACCCACTACTTAATTAGGGCCATGAATGCAATATTTAGTAAAATAAATAATAGTATGAAAACTAAAAGATCCATTCATCATATTTCACTTTAGCTAATCAAAATTATGATAAATACAGAAATATCACAAACATTCATTTAATCCGTGAAATGAAGTGAATGAACTCTAATCATCTAGTTTATCACAAATAATAAATAGAGTACAAAAAAATTCTTCAATATAATACACCATCCGAGTAATGAATATTTAGACTAATAATTGCTTTATCCATTAAGTAACTTATAATATTATTTCTCCATGAAATAATATTATAACCCTAGTTATTAAATTGTTCATATTCCACATATAAAAATAGCTAGTATGTACATATAATTATGTTCTGTATTTAATCTCATAAATATAATGAATGCTCTATATTTAAACATTCTAATTCTTTTATATTAATCAAATATAAAAAAGCATCAATTTTTCACCGTTATAATAATATCAACTATACACAGTTATATGTGTATATACATATCTCTAAATGAATACATATAATTTCATTACACATACTTCATTTATACAGTACAATACTAAGATATCATCCACTATCTTTCACCTTAGAGTGTGATGTTTACGTGAAGTATAAAGTCAATTCATAAACAAAGGCCACATAATCTTTTCTAATAAATTAATAAATTCGTATGCCATGATAATTAAATACACAAAATTTTACAAAGCCAACTCAGTTATTCAAATAATTATCAAAACTAATTAATCATTGAAATCTAATCAATCATTCAAGGTTGTCATTTAAAATATAATTCAAATGAGTAATTATTGAATGCACTCATTTTTACCCTACTCGAGTATAGTTCATTAAAAACAACCTTCAACACACAGTCAATTACCTAGCTTGAGTATCATTTATATCACAACTTAGACTTAGCTGAAAGAAACCAAGGCAATTATATTATCGAACTCTATTACCCATTTTCCCCCATGGACTATGCAAAACTCATACACAATTCATAGTCACAATTAATAACTATCATTTCCTTATATTTTTTAACAATTTACTAGTTTAAATACTTTCCTCAAGCAAAATGCAAAACCCTATAGTCATATTACTCATCTACTCATATTCAGGTTACACAAGTGTCTATACAGAAAAGATCTCAATTTTGCATTATAGTCTAGAATAATACAAGATTTCACAATCTAACTTAGGGTTTATAACATAACTTATGCCTAGTCCAAACAACAACTTCATTTTTAAAACATATAACACATAGTCATTTAAAAATCTGACTATTGACTACACACACACACACACTATCACATCATACATGTTAACAATTTAATATTGTTATATATATAATAGTTTTAAACTGTTAAAATGTATGATGTGACAATATGTATGTATGTATATATACAATCATTTAATGAAATCTGTAAGTTGAATATAGTTATGTATGTGTGTGTGTGTGTGTCTATGTGTGTGTGTATATATATATATATATATATATATATACAATCATTTAATGAAATCAGATAATTCAACGTATAAGCATATATATTAGTGTGTGTATATATATATAAATGAGTATACCTATATACTTAAGCAATTTTTAAATAAGTATATACTCATTTATATATTTATGTATATATATCTAAAACCCTTGAAAACCCATAATTTACCCTAAAATTTTGATTTAATTTATTAGTTAAATGATTATATAGGTTAACTACATCAAGTCTATGTTTTCATATACCCAAATACATATATAATAGTTTGGCTTGAATCAACTCATATGAACCATAATACTTATATACCCATCAAAATAATCCTCAAATATTGAATAGAGTATCTATGAATAGCTAGAGATGAGTAGGAGTTATTTAAAAAATCAATAATAATCATAGCCAAATCAATGACTTTACCCCATCTCCCAGGTTACCCTAGTTTTAATGCAGGGTTTTATGGAGGTTGGGCCTTCTTCAAGGCTCCACATACATCCCAATTTGTCTAATAAATCAACCAAGAAAACTAGTAACCATATACATTCATAGAATTCATTTCAATATATCACTCAAAAATTGAATTAAAAAATTGACCTGATTGACATATGACTATCCAAGAAGCTAAACCAAATTCCTTCTTCATACTTGTTCACTTCTCCTCTCAAAATGTCATGAGGCATCCTCTACATCGTGCATCCAATTCACATCCCCACTATCCTCTTTTATTCATTTTCCATCCTCTATTTTCTTCCACTACTCCATCATTAACAACTAATAAATCTCATTCCAATTTTGCATGCAAAAATAGCTTAATTAGCTCACAATCCATCTCCATGAAAAACACAATGAACCCCATAATTTTATCTCGTCGCTACTTAACTAAAGTTAATTAATGATTAACAACCTAGTCATTCTCAATGATTATCCTCTAATTCCCTAATTAACCATATTATGTTCCTTTATCAAATCCACATGCTAATTATTTAAATAAAGCATCCTCAACCATCTTGATTACATAAGTCACATGATCTTTATGCTATAATCCATGCATTACTAATTAACTAGTCGTGGACTAATGTATTTCCCCATACAATGACTAACACAATAAAATCATATAACTTTGGCAATGTAACTACATATAACGAGACTTAGAGTTTATGTTGAAATTTTATCCACTAACATATATAACAATTGCAATGATTTCTAAAATAATTAAATAATTAACATTAATATATCCATTTATATATATGAATATAAATCCTTATATCAAATAGTTAATTAAATATAATATCTTATAAAACAATGTTATTATCTATCAACTTTATAATGTATTTATCATAAAATAATCTTTAATTATTATTATATATATCTTATAACTCAAGTAATGATTATGGAATCCATCACATATCATAATTGTTTACTATACAACCACAAATAATAAGGCAATGAGCTAAATAAACACAAACACATCCTTTCAATAATCCAAACAAGTTGAGCTACGTAAGGTCACAAAAATAGTGAAATCACTCAAACAATCAACATGATCATAGTCAAAAATTATGATTTATCTAGAAAGCATACTAACAATTATCTAAAGGAAAAGTACATAAAATATGTTACACTATTCATATCAATAATTATGAAACATGATATACTAAGTCGTGTGTGAAAGGGTTTTTGGATTCATTCTCTTTTGACCCCCAACATCTCCATCTAACCACCCTCTCTGTTGATACTCTCCCTCCATCACGATCTGAGGGAAGAAACTATCCTGCATCCACCTCATGCCAATGAAAGTAATTAGCCCAAAACATCATTATATCCATAAAAATAATGTTGTAAAATAATCAAACATGATCACTAAGTATAGAAATATAAAAGTACTACTAACTCATAACATCTAATAATATAAATTAAACAACATAAACTATCCCATTATCAACAAATGTCATCAATCTTAATCAAATATTAGTTAATCAACTAATCAACCATAATAATCCATAGATTAAACAAGTTATTTATCTTAGAGATAAATTGGGATGTGATACAAAGGATCAAAATTACACAAAACACTCTAAGTGGGATAACTACATGGGCTTGATTCCCTCCTTAAAATATTGGATACATAGGAAGCATTTAGTCATCATGGGGGTGATTTGGGTTAGCTTAGCCCAATTACACTCCATATTTTTATATTTAAAATTTTTAAATCATTATTATCTCTATTAGGGTATCAACCTTTCAAATTTTATTTTTAGGTTCTCCACACACTTCCAAAATTTAAATCTACACATTTAGACCCAACTTTAACTATCAAAAGTGATTGTGCCCTAATTTCAAAAGATATGATCAATAAAGTAGGGAAGTAATGAGAGTTGATCATGTCCTTAGTCTATCAATCTATCAACTTAATCTAGCACTCAAGAATTTTTTAAACATTGATTGTTTTGGTAATGCACAACTTGATTATGGTGGTTTGATTCAGGGGATAACTCAACAAACACAATAGAAGGGTATTAGAAAAAATTATATAAATAATTGACACAATAATAGAATGAAAGAAATAACTATATTATTAGAATTATGTGAGTAAAATCTCATGTAAAAGGTGAATGTGACTTCCATTGTGTGTTACCACCACCACATGGACTCCATTCATTAGCATTTCCAATAGCCTTTCTTGGAGAAAATTTAAGTTCACACAACCCAATAGCTTCCTTTACACTTTAACTCAAGGATTATTCTTCTCATTTTCTTCCTTGTTACCTGTTTGTGTGTGTCTTCTTCTATTTATGTCTCATTTGTATCTCTTGCTTATGTTACATTATGTGCAATGGGAAGGGTATGCCTCCTTTTATAGAATTTCAAGGCCTTCTACCTCATCCCAGTATAAGACAAGAAATGACATAAACCACATAATTATAATCCCCATCTAATCACCTAATAATAAACTTCACCTAATTATCCTTGAATTTTCCTAATAATAAACATTTTAAAAACTTCACATAACTTTTCCTATACTTGTCTTAATAATAAATATTTTCAAAACTCCACATAAATATTTCTGGACTTTTCTTAATAATATACCAAATATTTTCAAACCTCCACTAACTTTTCCTAGGCTTCTAATAATAATAGACTAAATATTTCCAAAATATTTATGACATCACTCTTTTAGAATCATTACAAATAAAATATGACTTATTTGGAACCACATTGACCTTAGTAACCCCTTTACCATAAAAGTGACATTTTAACATTAATATGACCATTTATGACAAATAATTACTTTTTACCATGGATTATCATTTTTAACAACATTCTTTGATATACTTTGACATTTACCATGGAATATTTACTTTTTACTTTATGACATTCCATGGTGTGTGTCATTATTCTTTGGTGGGTGCAAACATCTTCCAATAGATGCTAATACTAATTACTCTTTATATCAAATTATTTATAGAATTTGAAAAAATGAGTATTAAAATTTGGAGGTAATTTTTTTGTGTTGACATCTTCCCCTCAATTCCTAATCCATCCTCAGAGTAGACTATCATGAATAATTCTAATGTTAGTGCCTAAAATATCTTTAACTTGTCATGGTTGATTAATTTATTAATTAGAGTGCCATCCAATTCTTTAATATTATATGTCCAATTATCATGTAACATTGTTATCATGTATTATCCCATATATTTAGAAAGGAGCTCACTATGCTTTCACTTATGATGTCAAGATTCATATGCATTGACCAAGTTATTCACCGAAAACAATTACCACTTGATCTTACAATCAAATTAGTCTTTCTATTTCATTTTTTTCTTTATAATGGTGTTCATTATTATTTACCACATTTCCTCTAGAATATGAATATCTACCATCATATTACTTACAAACTCACCATCATCCATCCACTAATTGGCAAAAAATCTTAAATTTAGAACATCAAACTCAATGGGAAGGATAAGATCAATACCAGAAGTAAGATAAAAGGAAGAATAAAATGTTTTTGATTTGTACGTGGCCTTATATGCCCACAATGTTGCATGAAATTTTTTATCCCTTATGTGTATCTATAATGTTGCATCTTTGGAAAAAATATGACACAATACATGATTTTTTCTCTCTACTTATATATTCATGCTTGGATTAGAAGTTATTTATTTCCTCTATTTAATATAAAAACTATTTACCAATGATTTTACCACTTCGTTGATGAAGATACTACCTTGGTATTTTACAATTTCTAATGGACAACCAAATTTTGTAATGAAGTGCTCGTATAAGAATCTTAACACTTCATCATAGAAGTTATTTTCAAAGGTATGGCCTCAACCCACTTAGTCAAATAGTCAGTGGCAACCACAATATATGTATTTCTTCATGGTGCGGGTGGAAGTTATATTCCCCACTTTTTAAATGGACTGAGTGGAAAAATAGGACGTAAGGGTGTTGAATAAGTTTTATGGTTCCCATGTGATTGGTAGATATTATTTATTAAAATAATTGTAATAATCTTTGAAAAGTGTTGGATATTGATAAAATGCATTAAGGATTCTTCATGTTATTAGATTTCCTAAAAAATGATTTCCACACATACCATCATGGAATTATTCAATCAGGTCCTTTCTTGTATCATGACTAACTACTCTCATGTATTTTCCATTAGATCTTACTCAATACAAGACTTCACGTGTAATGGAATATGGGAAACTTTATTGGGTGATATTCCTTTTTATCTCTATAGTATCACCATCAATAAACTTGAAAGCATTTAAATAATTCCATAGATCTATATACTCACTTAGAACTAAATTAATAGCTACTAAAGTTGAATCTAGAATTCATCATCATCATAAGATGAACCCATACCATCGTAGGCCCTAAAAAGTGCTTTTACATTGACATGTTGCTTTCTTGGCCTATCCTCAATGTTAAATTCATATTCATATAGCACAAGTATCCATATTTCTATAATGCCTGGTTGATTAGGATTGTTTACAATGTATTTCAAATCTTGGTGATTTGATATAATTAAAAAAAATTCCCTAAAAATAGATCCTAAATTTATTTAAAACAAAAATAATGGCTAGATCCTCTTTCTTAGTTATAGTGTAGTTTACCTTGGCACTACTCATTTGCCTACTTTGAAAATAGACTAGATGATCATTACCATTCTCATACCTTTAGCTTAGTGTGCTTCACAATACTACATTTTAAGCATCAATATACACAATTAATGTTTTGTTCCAATCTAGATTTTTTAAAGTAGGGGAGTTTACCAAGGTTTGCTTAAGCTTCTCAAAATATTCAAGTGTATTCTCCTTGGGTTCATAGGGAACATCTTCCTTTAGGAACTGAGCTAATGGTTGTGCAAATTTTTATAAGTTCTTAATGCACCTTCTATAATATCCAACATTTCCTAAGAATGATCTTAGGTTACTTCTATTCATAAGAAATTGTAATTATTTAATCTTTGAAACCTTTTCTGAATTAGTACCAACACCATAACTAGATACAACATGTCTTGAAAGGACACATTTAAAGTATTCAAAGACACAATTTGTGGGGTTCAATAAGGCTTCTAACTTATCCAACCTTTAAAAATCCTTCTCCAACTAGTACAAATGATGAACCTTACTTTTATAGATACTAAAATATTAATAAATACCCTAATAAAGCTTCCAATATAGGGTTGAAACACCCTATTCATTAGGCATTCAAAGGTTGTAGGTGCATTACATATTCCAAATGTAATAACTTTAAAAGCAAACATTCTCTAAGGAGTAGTGAACGTAGTTTTTAGTTAATCCTTCTCAACTATGAAAACTTGGTTGTACCCACTATAGCCATAAAAAAATCCATATATCTCATTCCCAACCACCCCATTTGAGATCTGGTCCAAGAAGGGAAGAGGATAGTGTTTCATTTGCATTTCCTTGTTGAGTTTGTTGTAGTCAAAACAAATGCACAACTTCACATTATTTTTATTTTCAAATAATGAGAGAGACCCATTTTGAGTTGTCTATTGGGAAGGTAAACCTTGCATCAAGGATCTTGTCTATTTCTTCTTTTACTAATTTATAAAAAATAGGATTCATTATATAAGGCATTTTCTTGACATGTTTTTCATTATCCACTAATTTAATAGAATGTTCTACCCAACCGACTTGGTAAATTTCCTTATAATCAAAGGTGGAGAGATGCATATACCTTAAAAAGAGTTGATAATAGTTTTATATTTCTTTCTCATGCATTAAATATATAATTTGTATTTTTTTAAGGCATCCTTCCATATTTTCTTTAGTGAGTTGTTTGGTTATATCAAAAATTGAGGTCGGGAGTATGTCCATGACTGATACATCTACATCACCCTCCTCATCATCAGTGTCTACATCACTAGTGATAGAATAATCAAAGAATGTCCAATCATCACTCTCATCACTTTTCTCCATAGGTCCCATGATATAACCCTAAGGAACCACATTTATTTTCACCTTATTAGTGCCATGACCAAGATTCAAGAACCCCTCATCCCAATAAGTCCTTCTATGGACTCTTCTGAACCATTAACATTGGGTATGCAATAGTGCCATCCTTTATCACTTGAAAGTCAACTACACATATAACACCCATAAAAAAATTACCACACCTAAAACAACACCTCGTAGTTTTATTTTTCCTTTATTTAAAGATCTTAACATTAATTTAGAAGGAAGATCAAGCTTTAAACCTAACAAGCTCATTGCATATTCAACCATAACATTAATTTTGGCTTCACCATCAGCTAGAACATTATGAATGTAAATACCATTGCACATAACTCAACTTGTGGAGTATATGGATCCACCTCTACCTCCAAAATTGGGACTTCAATCTTAGTTTTCCATTTGGCACTGAGTCCACTTTGCAACTCCTTGCTCTTATTTGAATATAAATCAAGAAGTTGGCCATATGTGATATTATAAATAGAGTTGCAAGGGTATTATATAATGGAGTATGGTGTTTACCCCTATGATATTATAAAATATTTCACACCCAACATTCTTCTTATATGTTTCTTATAAGTTTCCTCTTTCATTTTTTTATTGTTTGTGCTTTCTTGACTATCTCTTTCCTTAGTTATTTTTGTTGCTAACACATCTACCTAATAATTTGGAGTTCTATCAAAAAAATAAATCACATTAACAAGTGATTTACCCTTATCATTATCTTTTATCCCAGAGGTAGATGTTGTATTTGGAGAATTTGACTTATAGTGTCCTTTCTCTCTATAATCATAACATACAATTTTTTATAAATCTCTTCTAGGACCCTTGTCTCCTCTTTGGGAGCATATGGAATGAAAATCCTTCCCTTTAATAATTTTTATGTCTAATTTACCCTTTTTAACAATTAAATCATCATACTCACTTGATGTAACAAGATAGGGAGAAGTGGTAGTTATTAATGATTCTGGTGCTTAGGCCAAGGGCACTGATGCAACCTCAACCTTTGCATCAACTTCCTCATGTTATCCCTCCATGATCTCTTATTGTATTCTAGTGATTTCCTTTGCTTGCTCAAGGTTTTCAAGTTGATTATACTTCACCCATTATCTAATTTTTGACTTCATCTCTTGAATGAAGTTTTTACAAAACATGTTATCCACACTAGTCATTAGGCCTTATACCAATCATTCTTTTCATATTTGAGTTTATAGCTTCCTTATCAACTCCAAAACACATGCATGGTAATCTTAGATCTTCTCATTTTATCTTTGGGCCAACTTTATGATGCCTATCATGAGATTTGAATATTTATGTTTTGCACCAAATTCTTCAAGTAAACTATAATGAATCAAATCCCATGATTTTTTAACATTGTCATTTAATGTCTCAAATCATCTAAGCGATAAATCATCTAAAATTTGGGAATAAATTCTGCCCATTATTCCATTCTTATAAACCCATTACAAATACAAGATCTTTAATATTCTTAAATGAAGTAAAAAACATTTTCATTAGACTGGGTTGAAAAAATAGGAATTTTATGCATCTTTTTTTTTTTTCAAACGTAGTTGTTCCTTATGAAAAAAATATGCCTCGCCTTGTAACTCAATCAAATAAAACATAACCCAAGTGATTAACACTATAACTTTTGTGGAAAACTAACCAAAAAAAATTACTAAACCAATAATACAAAAGGATATGATTTTTCTTCTCTTTTTTTTCCTTGTCCCTTTTATTTTTACAACAATGGTGAATACTAGAATGGCCATAGTAAAAACTAAATGACCATAGTAAAATTAAAATTATTGTAGTAAACACTATTCATAATAAAAACTAAAATGACTATGGTAAGAACTTAATTTACTATGGAAAACACTTTTTACAATAGAATTTACAATGACCATAGTGAACTAAAATTTCTATGGTGAATGATATGAATGGTTAAAATGAAATTATCATAAAAATAATATATCAACTATCCTTTCTTAACTTAGAGTGCCTTGTATGAAATAAACATTGTCAACATGAAAGTACCACATAAAGCTCAAGAAATGCATAAGCATAAATGACATTTCAATTACCCTTTTTAGCCTAGAATTCCTTGATGATATAACCCCCCCACCCTTATATCAAACTTGGGTGACTCTATCTTATTTAATGGCATTTAACACTAAGTATTCACCTATTGATTATTTTGGTTTATGATTTCAAAGTTATTCTCAAACCCCTTTCAAAAGAATGCTAAGTTATCATGACATGTGATCTTCCATGTTAAGCTAATTGTAATCATTGCTACAAATGTGTATCCTAGTTAAATGATAAACTTATAATATTGTTACCTTATTGATATAATATATATCAATCCAAATAAAATAAAGATAGATTAATTAGCATGAGGTTATGAAGGATTGAGATGTGTTCATGAGGTATGAATTAGAAATTATTAAAAGGTGAATGAGAATAAATGTTCCACTATGTATATAATGAGCACCAAAGTCTTAACTTGCCACATTATTATTATTATTAAGTATAGGTCCACATTGGGTCCTTAACTTATTGCTATTAAACTTCAAAAGGAACCTTCGTTCAATCAAACTTATATTTCTTTATAAACTTATAAGGATTGTCATTTTATTTTATTATGGTATGGAAATGGTAATGGTGATTCACTACATAATTAGTTGTCATTACTTTGATTAAAGGACTAGGGTAATAATAAGGTTACTATAGTAATAACCATATATTGACACTAAACATGAAATTAAGGCTAACACCACCAAGGAATGATCTTAGCAATAGAATCAAAATGTCAATTCAGTTTAGCACTCGAGAAATATTTGACCAAGAACTCCTTGTGATATGTGTTTAACCATTTTTGGAAATAAGGGTAGGGGAAGAATAGACTAATCAACTAATAATACTATTCTATATAAGCATGTCAATTAAATAATTTATATTCATGATATATTATGATAAAATGTTAAATTTTGGAAATATGTTAAATATAGAAACTACAATGCAAAGCTAGTAATTCGATTGCATAAATCATGAAGAAGAGATATTACTTAACTTGTTTACTAATGTACATGAAGATATAGAAAATACAAGTGAAAAAGTAGACAGGAAGATGCTCAAGTATGATTCCTCGGATTTTGTAAATCAACTCTCTATCATCCTAGACACTATTGTCAAAATAGGGACACTAGTGTCGATGCTTCTATCTAAAAACTAACGCTTATGTTCATAATGAAGTATAAGTCATTTTATTGAAATTTAACTTGCACCTGTTAGGAATTACTCTCACCTTGCATATTATTTGTCTAGATCATGTACATAAGTTTTAGATATCAACATGTAATTCAAGACCCTAGGTCCTTTTATTAAGGCATATAATCTTGAAAAATAGGATTAGTGGGATCAAGTGTCACGCTGACCTCAAAAACCCCTCTATCAGTGATCACTACCTTGTAATGAAATTACTTCAAGAATTCAGTATAACAATAGAATTATATCCAAATATGACTGAAATATATCTGAATATATGATAATAGATAAGCCACTTTGAGGGGGCAACCTCCACAAGCTTCAATAAGAATAGAATTCATGATGATAAATGATTACCCACTACCTCCTATATATAGTCTAACTAGGCCATGGTTACTCCATAGGCCGACCTACTAATCTAAAGAAAGCCACAAGTTGGCCACAATATAATGTCAAAGATGGATAAGTAAGCCACAAGTCGACTAATACTATCCTCATACATGTGATAGGTTAGGGGTGTAACATGCCCTTCCCCTTCAAACTAACGTTGTCCTCAATGTTGAACAACTGTGGATGTTGTTGCAGAAAGTCTTCACCTTCCCAAGTTGCATCTTCACTGCTTTGGTTTTTCCACTTGATCAAATATTCCTTAATCTCTCTGGTTCTCAACCTCTTAGTACGTGTTTGGAGGATCTTCTCTGGTTCCAAAATGACTCGTCCTTCTTCATATAGTTTTGGGAGCTCTGTCTGGGAAGAAACTTTCTATCCAATGACCTTCTTCAAACAAGAAACATGAAATACTAGGTGTATGTGAGATGAATGAGGTAACTCGAGTTTGTAAGCCACACTTCCAATTTTTTGTAGAACCTGATAAGGGCCATAATATTTTGGAGCAAGTTTGTTGTCCTTTTTCTATTGCTTCAAGGACATCTGCTTGTAAGGTTGTAAATGAACAAATACCCAGTCACCCACCTCAAAATTTCACTCACTCTGGTGTTGATCTGCTTGTTGCTTCATCCTATTTTATGCCATGGCCAAATTCTCTCTCAAACTAGCCAAAACCTCTTGTTGATGTTGAATGTGCTCTTCCACATCTTGAACCTTGGTGTGCACCTTTAATGAAGAAGTGATGGAAGGTGGATGGTAACCATATAGTGCTAGAAATGGAGACATTTTAGAAGAGGTATGGAAAGATGTGTTATACCACCATTCTGCAAGTGGTAGCCATTTAACCCAATGTTCTTGTTTATCTGATACAAAACAACAGAGATACCCCTCTAAACATTTGTTAACCACTTTAGTTTATCCATCAGATTGGGGGTGGTAGGATGAACTATGAGCTAGCTGAGTACCCAAATAAGAAAATAGTTTAGTCCAAAAATTACTAGTGAAAATAGGATCACGATCACTTACAATTATTTTGGGGTTCCATGTAATTTGAGAACTGCTTCCATAAAAATAGCCGCGATTGTACTTGCTGAAAATGGGTGTGAGAGAGCACAAAAATGGGCATATTTTGTAAGCCTATCCACAATGACCAAAATAACATTATTACCATCAGAACAAGGCAACCCAGTGATGAAATCCATGGAAACCTCCTCCCACCTTTGACTAGGAATTGCTAATGGTTGTAACAAACCTGGGGTCTTAACTATTTCACCTTTATTCTGTTGGCATATCATGCATTCTTCCACAAACTTTTGTACATCTCCCTTGAGTCCTTCCCAAAATAATTCTTTCTTAATTCTATGATAAGTTTTTAAGAACCCTGAGTGTCCCCCAAGTGGAGATGCATGCAACTCTGCAAGAATCTTATGCTTAAGTTCTGAAGTTTTGCACAAGTATAACCTACCCTTATACCATAGGACATTACCTTTCCATTCAAATTTGTTAGCGGATAAATTACCTTGCTGGAGATTCTAAATCAGAACCTGTGTATCCTTGTCTTGCTCCCATTCTAACCTAGCTTCATCCACCCAATCTGCTTGCAATATGGACATTGCACCAAGTAATGCTTCTGTGGATGCATCCCGTCCAGATAGTGCATCTGCTACTATATTATCTTTACCCTTCTTGTATATGATTTCAAAATCATAAACCAACATTTTGGTTACCCATTTTTGTTGTTCCTCAGATGATAATCTTTGCTCTAAAAAGTATTTGAGACTATCATGATCCGTTTTCACCTTAAAGTGTCTACCCATCAGATAAGGCCTCCATTGTTTAACTACATGAAGAATAGCCATCATTTCTTTCTCATAGATAGGTTTTTGTAGATTCTTACCTTTTAATTAATGACGTTCAAATGCAATGGGTTGTCCTTCCTGCATTAGAACTGCCCCCAATCCAAACCCAGAAGCATCACATTCAACAATGAATGTTTGTGAGAAGTCTGGAGTAGCCAAAACTGGAGTGGTGCACATAGCTACTTTTAGTTTCTCAAATGCGTTGGTGGCATCATCATTCCAATGGAAAGCATCCTTCTTTAGCAATGCAGTGAGTGGAGCTGCTATGCTGCAATAACCTTTCACAAATCTTCTATAGTAACCTGTTAGTTCAAGAAAACCTCGAACGTTTTTGAGAGTTTTTGGCATGGGCCATTCCATTATCGTGTTGATCTTCTGAGGATCAACTTTGACCCCTTCATGGGAAACAATGTGACCAAGGTACTCTACCTCATGTACTCCAAAAGCACATTTAGATGGCTTCGCATAAAGTTGGTGCTTCTCCAAAACTATCAATACCTGTTTCACATGTTGCAGATGTGCTTCCCATGTCTGACTATAAATCAATATGTCATCAAAGAAAACTAGCACAAACTTCCTTAAAAAAGGCCTAAAAACAGTGTTCATCAAGCTCTGAAAAGTAGATGGTGCATTTGTAAGACCAAAGGGCATTACCAAAAACTCATAATGGCCCTCATGTGTTCTAAAAGCAGTTTTATGAACATCTTCATCCTTGATTCTAATTTGATGGTACCCCGAGCGAAGATCCAATTTTGTGAAATCATTAGCACCATGCAACTCATCAAGTAAATCATCAATTACTGGAATATGAAACTTATCTTTGATGGTGTACTTGTTGAGTTCCCTATAATCGAGGCACATCCTCCATGTGTCATCCTTCTTCTGCACCATGACCACTGGTGATGAATATGCACTTTGGCTATGCTTGATGATCCCTGCCTCCAGCATCTCATGGACCATATTTTCAATTTCACTCTTTTGTGCATATGGATATCTATATGGTCTGATATTTGGTGGTTGACTACCTGGAATTAGTTGAATGGCATGATCATGATCTCTTTTTGGTGGTAGTCCTTGTGGCATGACCCCAAAAATAGATGAGTGGTCTTCAAGAATTATTTGTAGATCAGGATGTGTAGATACCTTTGTGGGTTGAACTTCTATGGATCATAATCGTGCAATAATTCCCTCTGCCCCCTTTTTTAGCATCTTGGTCATCTGATGTGAACTAACCAATTGTGGAGATTTTGCATGTAATCCATATAGTTCAATTTTCTTACCTTCAGAATGAAAGCGCATAAATAATTCTTGGAAGTTCATCTCAGTGGTACCTAAGGTTGTGAGCCATTGGACTCCCACAACAATGTCTGTGTTACCCATGGGAATAGCAAACATAGGAGAGTTGAGATTGTACCCACCCATAGTAAGCTTAATATTATGGCATTTGCCTGAACAATTAATTGTGTCACCATCTACAATCATGACCTAAAATTTTGGTGCTGGGTAGATGAAATAGTTTAATCGAGTGGCCAACTTATGGTTTATAAAGTTATGTGTGCTCCCTGAATCAATCAACACTGTCACCTTCTGTTTCTTGAGAAAACCCACCACCTTAAGAGTTTGTGGAGTGCTAATACCTGAAAGTGCATGACAAGAGACTGTAGGTTGGGAATCTTCAGGTACCTCCTCTATATCTTCCTCAGCATCATTGGAGGCATCATTTGCTTCTTCATCTTCATTTGGTCCCTCAATGTAGAATAACTTCTTCTCAGCACATCTATGTCCTCGACTCCACTTGCTATCACAACCAAAACATAATCCTTTTGCACGCTTTTCTTCAATTTGCTGAGGGGTCAATCTAGTAGGTGGAGGAAATGTTGATGATGATATGCTACGATCTTTGAAGTGAGTGAATGGCTGCTTCTTATTGGCTATGAATTTTTCCTCAGCACTACATGCTAGGATAATAGATTCAAAAATATTACATGGATTAAACATGTGTACCTCATGTTGAATGTGGTCCTTGAGTCCACCCAAAAATAGGTCATTCAAGTTAGCATCAAAAATTGTCTCCACACGTAAGGATAGGTTCTAAAAATGATGAATATAATCCTTGATGGAGCTAGTTTGTCACAATTTTTCCAGTTGGCTGAAGTAATTATCTGTCACATTATTGCCATAGTGTAATTGTAGCTGCTTTGTAAAAATTGACCATGTAACATTGAGACTCATCTTTTTCTTTTGATCACACAACCATCGATACCAAATGAATTGATCAGGTTCAAGATACAAGGATGCCATGGTGACCTTCTGTCCACTTGGAATCTGATGTAGGTCAAAAAAACTCTCCATTTGGTTGAGCCAATTGAGTGGATCTTTTCCATCAAATTTGCGCATATCCACTTTTGGTAATAGGTTCTTCTGTGGCCATGGATGTGGATTTGAAGTAGACTGGTTAGGAGAACCACCCTGGTGGGTTTGTGAAATAGAGTTAGCTTGATGATTTGATTGATTAATATTCAAAGCTGTCATGATATATCCCAAACTATCTTGTATGGATTGCATATTAGATTGTATGTCTTGCACCTCACTCTGAATGCCTTGTACACTATAGTCAAGCTGGCTCACTTTGTGATCTATGTCAGAAAACCCTGGTATAAAGGGTCTATTAAACCCTTCTAACTCCATCTCATCCTTGTTAGGAGTTTTTCCTGGAGTTTCAGCACCCTTTCCTCGGCCCCGAGTTTGTGGACCTGCCATAAAAGGGTTTGACAATGTGGACCCTTATTGACACTTTTGACCTCAATACAAAATATACAAAGAACAAACCATAGCCAAATTTTTCTAAGCTTTTCAAAAATGTAAAAAACTCAGAAAAATTCTTTGAATTGCGCATAATAGAGCAATTTTATGAAAAACCATAAAATAGCGATAACTTTTGAAAAATAGATCAAAATGATCTGAAATTTTAATGGAAGCTTAATGTGATGATTTATGATCTCCAATAAAAAAAATTATGATAAATTCGCAACCTTTTTTTATATATCTCAAAATTAGTGTTCCACCCACAATATTGCCCAAATCGCAGCTCTGATACCACTTGTAATGAAATTACTTCAAGAATTCAGTATAACAATAGAATTATATCCAAATATGACTAAAATATATATGAATATATGATAATAGATAAGCCACTTTGAGGGGGAAACCTCCACAAGCTTCAATAAGAATAGAATTCACGATGATAAATGATTACCCACTACCTCCTATATATAGTCTAACTAGGCCATGGTTACTCCATAGGCCGACCTACTAATCTAAAGAAAGCCAAAAGTCGGCCATAAGTCAGCGACAATCTAATGTCAAAGATGGATAAGTAATCCACAAGTCGACTAATACTATCCTCATACATGTGATAGGTTAGGGGTGTAACATGCCCTTCCCCTTCAAACTAACGTTATCCTCAACGTTGAACAACTGTGGATGTTGTTGCAGAAAGTCTTCACCTTCCCAAGTTGCATCTTCACTACTTTGGTTTTTCTACTTGATCAAATATTCTTTAATCTCTCTGGTTCTCAACCTCTTAGTACGTGTTTGGAGGATCTTCTCTGGTTCCAAAATGACTCGTCCTTCTTCATCTAGTTCTGGGAGCTTTGTCTGGGAAAAAACTTTTTGTCTAATGACCTTCAAACAAGAAACATGAAATACTAGGTGTATGTGAGATGAATGAGGTAACTTAAGTTTGTAAGCCACACTTCCAATTTTTTGTAGAACCTGATAAGGGCCATAATATTTTGGAGCAAGTTTGTTGTCCTTTTTCTGTTGCTTCAAGGACATCTGCTTGTAAGGTTGCAAACGAACAAATACCCAGTCACCCACCTCAAAATTTCACTCACTCCGGTGTTGATCTGCTTGTTGCTTCATCCTATTTTGTGCCATGGCCAAATTCTCTCTCAAAGTAGCCAAAACCTCTTGTTGATGTTGAATGTGCTCTTCCACATCTCGAACCTTGGTGTGCACCTTTAATGAAGAAGTGATGGAAGGTGGATGGTAACCATATAGTGCTAGAAATGGAGACATTTTAGAAGAGGTATGGAAAGATGTATTATACCACCATTCTACAAGTGGTAGCCATTTAACCCAATGTTCTTGTTTATCTGATACAAAACAACGGAGATACCCCTCTAAACATTTGTTAACCACTTCAGTTTGTCCATTAGATTGGGGGTGGTAGGATGAACTATGAGCTAGCTAAGTACCCAAACAAGAAAATAGTTCAGTCCAGAAATTACTAGTGAAAATAGGATCATGATCACTTACAATTATTTTTGGGGTTCCATGTAATTTGAGAACTGCTTCCATAAAAATAGCCGTGACTGTACTTGCTGAAAATGGGTGTGAGAGAGCACAAAAATGGGCATATTTTGTAAGCCTATCCACAATGACCAAAATAACATTATTACCATCAGAACAAGGCAACCCAGTGATGAAATCCATGGAAACCTCCTCCCACCTTTGACTAGGAATTACTAATGGTTGTAACAAACCTGGGGTCTTAACTGTTTCACCTTTATTCTGTTGGCATATCATAGTAGATTAATTATCACTGTATTTTATGCTTATTATTCCATGTAAAATGATCTAGTATGAAGGCCTAGTATAGGAAATTATAAATATTATTGTACTGTCATATATTTATCATACTATGTGTAATTGTAAAAACTGCTAAAACATCCATTTTAGTTGGTGTAACTAAAGGTAGACATAACTATTAGAATGTAAAATTTATGCAATTATCATTAATATCAAGGGGAATTAATGATGTCACATATGCTATTGCATCAGCATGATAGTTATCCTTATGTGGGATAATGTCGATAAAAAATGTGTCCACTATTTATTTCAATCCATCCACGATTTCTTTATATGGAATTAAATGTTTTTCTTTGGTTTGATAATTATATTTAACTTGATTAATAACCAACTAATATTCACCATAAACCTAAATATTCTTGATATAAATCTTTTGTGTGATATACAACTCAATGATCAAGGCTTCATATTCTTCTATATTGTTGGTGCATGATTGGTTGATAAGAAAATGACATATTTTCCCTTGTGGGTACAAAATATTATCCCTACACCCACCCTTTTCATACACATATATCCATAAAATAACATAATCCATGTGTTGTTTGATAAATGATATGTTGCAATCTCCTCACAAAAAGCCTAAGTCATTAGAAAAGTGTCTGATAATACAGTTGTATTTGATCAACTATAACTTGTTGTTTTACCAATTTTTTGAGATACAAACTTAATATCAAATTATGTGAGTTGCATCACCCATTTATCTATTCAGCTCACTAGATGGGTTTTCTTCATGAGAAACTTTACTGGGGTCTCCTTGATGATAACATGAATCTCATTATTAAGCATGTAGTGTCATAATTTATGTGTAGAAAATACTAATGCCAAACATAATTTTTACAATATACTTGCATTTGTATCCAATCAAATGATGAATAATGTAGTAAATTGATCACTCCTAGTGATCATCATCATATTTTACTAATAAGGCCCTTAAAGCCTCATAAGTTGTTGAAATATAAAGAAGTAACAATCTATATGGTATTAGAGGCATGAAACCTGGTGGATTTTCTAAATATTCTTTGATTACATCAAAACTCTTTTGGCACACATTGCCCCATGAAAATTTTGTATCCTTATTTAGTATATGCATGAAAGGTATTATTTTATCTTCCATTTGAGCAATAAAATGTCAAATTTATTGAATTTTGCATTGAAAACATTAAAACTACTTTAAGTTAGTTGGTGGTGGCATCTCAACAATGGCTTTTACCTTTTTTTGATCCACTTTGATACCATGTTGAAAAATAATATAAACCAATTTTTTTCAAGAAGACACTCAAAGAATACCATTTTTGGATTTAACCACACATTAAATTTTCTCAAACGTTCAAATATTTATCGTATATGTGTAGCATGATCTTGTCGATGTTTAGATTTTGATAATAAATCATCAACATAGTCTTTAATAGTCTTATGAATAAAATCATGGAAAATGTGTGTCATTAACCTTTGATATGTAGTTCTACCATTCTTTAGTCCAAAAGGCATAACTCTATAACAAAATGTTCCCCATGGTTTGTGAATATAGTATTTTCTTGATCTATTGTGTTAAGTATTATTTAATTATAACCATCAATGCCATCTATGAATGAAAATGTCTCATACCCAGTGGTAGAATCAATGATCATATCTATGTTAGGTAGTGTAAAATCATATTTTAAAGAAGCTTTATTTTGGTCATAAAATTGGTGTAACATCAAATGTCACCATTAGGTTTGGTAACATGCACTATATTAGAAACCTGATCAGAGTGTGCAATGCTCTAATGAATCTTATAGATAAAAGTATTTGAATCTCATCTTATATAAGTAAAGCTAACTTGGGATTCATATTTCAAATATTTCACTTAACAAGCTTTGCATTTAGATATAATAGTATGTTATGCACTACCACAGATGGATCAATATTAGGCATGCTAGAATAAGCCCAAGAAAATAGTTTTGGATAATCATAAAGAACCTACCGATCATTTTACCTTCATCCTCTAGCATAATTATTACTAATAATATTGGTTGAGCATCTCAATCTCTTCCCTAATTATATTTTATCATTTCTTCATTATGCAAGATGGATCTATTTATGATAAATGGAATCATAGGAATTGTGTTATGTGCATCATGTTGGATATTAGTATCATCATTCTCACCAAAGTAGGAATGAGAAGAGGTGATATGAGGAAACTTGATCTTATGATAAAAGGAATGGATATCCTCATACACCCCCAAGTACTCTATCAAGGACTCATCATTGGATCACTCATCCAATGTCCATTTTTTTGGTGAAGTGTTATCATCAATCATATAAAGGTTTACTATTTGTAAATTAAAAAAGGTGTCAGGAATGTGCATGCATTATGAATTGACCTTGATAAAACATGGGTGGATATGATTTATTCATTTTCTAGCTATATATTTTTCTAAAAAACCTAATCCTCATCGATTTGTATTATTTTTAATACAAAGATATTGGGTTATACCTTGCTCATTTTTTTCTAATCTATCTATGTTGTATCAATGTTTGAGTAAATATCTAAAGCCAAAATTAGATTTATATGAGTGTGGCATGTAAGTATTTTTTTTGTTCAATCAATGCACAATTTTTGATGGGTACATATAAATGAACCCTTTATGGTTGAATTTTAGGCAT
Source organism: Torreya grandis (assembly GCA_037957365.1). Classification (NCBI taxonomy): domain Eukaryota; kingdom Viridiplantae; phylum Streptophyta; class Pinopsida; order Cupressales; family Taxaceae; genus Torreya; species Torreya grandis. The sequence goes on along the minus strand of JARHVA010002758.1, from coordinate 879,312 downwards.
GTGTGTAAAGTGGATAGGACTACATACATTAAATGTATCCAAGGTTTCCCCAAAAGTAAGTTGTAATTTAGATCATTTAGCATAACTTGGCATAAATTAGGTAAGGTGTGAGGTCCCATAGTAATATGAAATGTTATTTGTCCCAAGATAATTCATGAAATGTTGTCAAATCCCTTGATGCCTATACTAGGTGATTCCAAATATTTGGCCTCAATGCCAAATAAAGAAAGGAAAGATATGTTACAAATGTTGAGTCCTGAACCATTGTCCACAAGTACCCTTTTAACCATTTTATATTAAATACACACTTGAATATATAAGGGAAAATAATATAATATTTTGGGATGGTAAATACTCATTTTCAAATGAAATATTATGTTATGTCCTTTTGATTGTGTTTTTCACAGATGATACAGAAGGTGGTTTTACATTGCTTAACAATATTGTCATGTGTAAGGCTTCTAAGATGACATCTTTGTATCATGAATACTTATGTAACAAATCCAAAAGTGAATCCTTATCAATAAAATCATTGGGGTAATTTTCAATACTATGTGGATTTGATACTTATTTCATGCACTCCCTTTAAAACTTAGTAATGACAGGTGGAAGTTCATTTTAAACATTATGACAATAAGGGGTATGCATAAAGACTCTTGCTTTAGTGTTGTCATGTTTTGGACCCCATTTTAGTATAGATTTTATTTATTTAACAATGTACGAGAGATAACAATAAATGAATACCATTACATATTGTATAGGAAAATAACTGTAAGATGTATCCATATTAAGCATAATTAATTCTTTACAAACTTAATATTTAATAATTTTTTAACAATTCAGAAATTAGAAAAAAAATTCTTAGGGCAAGTTAGCGTTTTGAATAAGGATACTCAAAGGTCAAGTTCACCAAATGTTTAACCCTTTTTGTAAATAGGGGTAGGGAAAATAGCTTGATCAACTAATAATAATATTATTCTATATAAGCAGGCCAATTAAATAATTCATATTCATAATATATTATGATACAATGTTAAAATTATTAAAATATACTAAATATATAAAGCATAATGCAAGATAGTAATTTAATTATGTAAATCATGAAGAAGAGATAATACTTCACTTGTTTATTGATGCAATAGGTAGATCTATAAAATATAAGTGCAAAAGTAGATAAGAAGATATTCAAGTATGATTTTTTAGATTATAAAAATAAGTTCTTTGTCAATTTGGACACAACCATCGAAATAGGGACACTAGTGGTAATGATTTTTTCTAAATACTAACTCTTTTGTCCATGATAAAGTGTTTGTCATATATTATAAATTTCACTCGTACCTATTAGGTCTTATTGTTTCTTTGCATATTTTATATCTGGATCATGTGCACAGGTTATAGATATCAATGTGTAGCTCAAAATCTTAGGTCCTTTGATTAGGGCATTCAGTCTTAAAAAATAAGGGTTAGTGGGCTTAATCAAATTTGAGTTGACCTCAAAGACACCGTATCAGTGAATTTCGCCTACATATACATATACTCTGAAGAGGACATCAAATCGATGTATTTATCCCCCTTATATGGTGTTGTGTGTGAACAATTATGCAATAAGCTATATGTAAGTGCATCTAGAGATATAACGTGTAAATTGACAAATACCACTCATGATTTATTCTTTGAATGCTTCAAACTTGTAAGAATATTTCTCCTATGACTAATACTAAAGTAAGGAAGAATAGGGCAATAAAACTCAGTTGTACATATGATTTAGTGAGATTAATAAGTGCTTTATTGGTTATTTTAGATGAATAATGAGTGGGATTTATTTTGTATTTATACCACATAATTAAAATTTATATCATGGGAGGATTAATATAATACTATAGTCTGACCTATAATATCAAAGGATTTGTAAATTTGAATGTTTATTGGGTACAAACACTAGCATCAACCCTGAGACACTAACGTCGATGTTAGTGTCTGAATCTGGATGGTATTATCTAGGAGAATAAGAAGTTGTTGAAGATCTATAACTAAAATTTTAAGATATAAATTAGGTTTTAAGAAAATTGTGGTTTACAAGTGATCTTAGTAATTAGAATATTAGGGTCAGACTATAAGATAAGCATTTAGGCACTGTGAGTGGCAAATTTGAGCCTTTTGGATATAAGGAGGTCATAAACTTAAGGGTTGACCCATGAATGATATTTACCAAATGTAAAAGTCTACTTTATAATGTATGATTCAGATTTAGCATCTATATTATGATTGTTTTGGCAATGCACAGCTTGATATTGGTGGTTTAATTTTGGAGACACTTCAACAAACATAATAGAAGGGCAATAGGAAAAATGATAAAAATAATTGATACAATAATAAAATGAAAAAAATAACTCTATTATTGAATATATGTGAGTATAATCTCATCTAGAATATGAATCTACCTTCCATCGAGTGTTAACGCCTCCACATGGACTCCACTCACTAGCCTTTATAGGAGAAAATTGAAGTTTAGATAACCCAATATCTTTATTTACACTCTAACTCTAGGATTCTCCTTATCTTTGTCTTCTTTTTTACCTTTATGTGTGTGTCTTCTTATATTTATGGCTCCTCCTTTGTATCTCTTGCATATGTTACATTGTGTGTGAGGGGAAGGGTATGCTTTCTTTTATATAATTTCAATGCCTTCTATCTCATCCCAATATAAGACAAGAAATGACATAAACCACCTAATTACAATTGTTGGGGATCAACCAACAATAGATTACACTTATGAAAGCAATAAACGTGGAATTAAATTAGATAGACAAGTAACTGGAATGAGATAATAGCAAGAACAAGAGATACAAGAAACCACCCTGAAAACTTGTATTAACAAACTCTTTACAAAAGGAATACAATTGAAGAAACTTCTTTCTTCCACACCTCTCCTAGATGTATAGATCTCTCACTAGATCTCTATTCCTCAAGAGCTCTCTCTCTCTCAATAATAATCAACTCCAACAAACCTGGATTGATTCAATTCTGTACCGTTCTTCAACATACCAATTCTACAACTAGTATAATAAGCTAGGAAGATCTAATTCTACATATAGAATTAGGAGACTTGAGCATGCACTTACAACAAATAGTTAAGCCTCTTGAACAAGGGCTCTAAAAATAATATTACTAATAATAGAGACGCGAGCTTAAGACTACAACTTAAACTCATCATGCAAACACTCGCTTCTATCCTCAGAAATAGCATTCTAGACGCACAGGTAACCGATGCCAGTTCCTGCTGCTTGCCTGTGACCACCGCCGGCTGATCCACTACCAACACCGGCGTCTCTGCAACTACACCTGACCGACATCAGTGACTGTGTAGACTCAAACCTGTTAAAGTGTGCTCCTTGGTGAAGCTTTTAGCTCCACACCCTAACAATCTCCCACTTGGAGATAAACAGCTGCACCAGTACCTATACAGCAACATCTTCTAGCTCTTCCATCTTCAACTCAATCATGAAGACCAACAGAAGTTGAATGAAGATTCAACTTCTCCTTTGTAACCAGCTTGGTTAACATATCATCAGGATTCCTATCCGTATGGATCTTCTCCAGCTTTAACTCACCATCTTCCAATACCTGTCGTATGAAATGGTACCTTAGCTATATGTGCTTTGTTCTTGAATGAAAGGCTGAATTCTTAGCCAAATGGATTGCACTCTGACTGTCACTATACAATCTGTAACTCTCATGCTCCCTACCAAGCTCATCCATGAACCGTGTCATCCATATCATCTCTTTGCTAGCCTCTGTGGCTGCAATATACTCTGCTTCTGTAGTTGACAAGGCAACAACCTTCTGCAACTTAGATATCCAGCTAACCGCCATTCCACCTACAGTGAAAACATAACCTATAGTGCTCTTCCTACCATCCAAATCACTTGCCATATCTGAATCTATATAACCATGTAGAGAAGTATCTGAACCTCCATAGCACAAGTGCCTACTACTGGTTCCTCTCAGATATCTAAGGATCCACTGAACTGCTTTCCAATGTTCCTTACCTGGATTGGCCATATACTTACTTACAACTCCCACTGCTTGGGCAATATCCGGTCTAGTACACACCATTGCATACATCAAACTCCCTACTGCGAAAGAATATGGAACCTTACTCATGTACTCTACCTCATCATGTGAATTAGGACATTGTTCTTTACTCAACTTAAAATGTCCAACCAAAGGTGTGCTTACTGGTTTAGCATCCTGCATATTGAACCGTTTCAACACCTTGTCCACATAATCTTCTTGAGACAATATCAACCTGTGATTTTTCCTATCTCTCTTAATGCTCATGCCAAGGATTTTCTTTGCTGCTCCCAAATCCTTCATAGCAAATATTTGAGCTAATTTCACCTTAAGCTTAGAGATATCCTGCATGTGTGATCCTACAACCAGCATATCATCTACATACAACAATAGAATAATATAACTACCGTTATCAAATCTCTTGAAATACACGCAATGGTTAGATTGACACCTACTGTAGCCATGCTCAGTCATAAACCTATCAAATTTTAAGTACCATTGCCTAGGAGCTTGCTTGAGGCCATACAAGCTTTTCTTCAATCTGTACACAAACTTCTCCTTACCCTTGACCTCAAATCCTTCCAGTTGTTTCATATAAATTTCCTCATCCAAATCTCCATGAAAAAATGTTGTCTTAACATCTAGCTACTCAAGATGTAAATCCTCAAAAGCAACCAAAGACAATACAACCCTTATAGAAGTCATTTTAACAACAAGAGAAAAAATCTCACCAAAGTCAATACCTGGCTTTTGTGCAAATCCTTTCACTACCAATATGGCCTTATATCTCATCTATCCATTCTCACCTTCTTTCAACCTGTAGGTCCATCTGTTCTTGAGTGTTCTCTTACCAGCTGGCAATTCAACCAAATCCCATGTTTGGTTCTCTCTTAAGGACTCCAACTCCTCAACCATACCATGCTCCCATTGACTCTTGGACTCCACCTGTATTGCTTCTTCAAAACTCTCTAGTTCTCCACCATTAGTTAGCAATAGATAAAATAAAGAGGGAGAATATCTACTTGGAGGCTTACTCACCCTTTCTGACCTCCTGATGGGTGTCTGAGACTCGTTCACAACACGCTGTCCACCCAAATTCTCTGACAGTGACCGACCTCGGTCATCTCCAGACCTGTTACTGGCCGACGCCGGTTCTGTCTGATCGACACCGGTGCTTGTCCTGTCGATGTCAATCTCTGAATGGCCGACCTCAATTTCTGTTCTGTCGATGCCGGTTCCTAATCTGTCGATGTTGGTCTCTGTGTTTTCCTGCAAGTGATTATTTCTTTTTTCCACGAGCTCATAATGGACCTTCACCTCGTCCAATTCACCATTGCTCTGCTCAGATTGATTCAGCTTCCTTCGTTGATCACAATACATCACTCTTTCATTGAAAACAACATCACGGCTCCTAATTACCTTGTTAGTTTCTAGATTCCACAATCTGTAACCGAAATCATCTGAGCCATAGCCAATAAACGTGCACCTCATAGACTTAGCATCAAGCTTATTTTTATTTTCTTTATCTATGTGCACAAAGGCTTCACAACCAAAAACTTTGAGATATGAGAGATCTACCTTTTTACCTGTCCAAGCCTCTTCTGGAATACCACCATCCAGAGCTGTAGAGGGTCCTCTGTTAATCAGGTATACTGCAGTGTCAACAGCTTGTGCCCAAAACTGTAAGGGCAAATCGGCATGCAATCTCATACATCTTGCACGCTCCATTATTGTCCTATTCATCCTTTTAGCAATTCCATTCTACTGAGGTGTCTTTGGAACGTCCTTTGCCTATGGATTCCATGCATATAACAATAATCTCTGAACTTATAACTGTAGAACTCACCGCCATTGTCAGATCTTAGGCACTTCAGTCTTTTACCTGTTTCATTCTCAACCATAGCTTTCCAGATCTTAAAATTCTCAAATACATCAAATTTTCTTCTAATACAATAGATCCATACCTTCCTTGTAGCATCATCTATGAAAGATACATAGTACTGTGATCCTCCAATGGAAGCAACCTGAGCCGGTCCTCACACGTCTGTGTGAACAAGCTGCAACTTATGCCTCTTCTTAGTAGACCCAGTTTTGAGAAAAATAACCCTTTTCTGTTTTCCAAATACACAATGCTCACAAAACTCTAGATCTATGCCTTTTAAATCTGAAAGCATACCTTTGGACTTAAGAATTGACATCCCCTTCTCACTCATGTGGCCAAGCCTTGAGTGCCACAATTTAGCATCCACATCTAAAGTAGATAATACAGAAGGAGATTTGTTAATAACATAATTACACAAATAGAGAGTACCTTCTCTCTTACCTTTGGCCATAACAAGTGCACCCTTGGTCACCTTCCAAGATTCTGCTGTGAGAGTTACTGTACAACCCTCATCCCCTAACTTTCTTGTAAAAATCAAATTTCTCTTCAAGCTAGGAACATGCATCACATCTCTCAACACCCATGTGTTGCTATTCTGCATCTTCAGTTGCACTTTACCTTTGCCAATTATTTTACAGGGCTCATCATCCCCTACATACACTATTCCAAAATCTCCATGGATATAGTCACTAAAATATTCCCTGTTAGGGGTAGCATGAAAAGATGCACCAGAATCTAACACCCAAGATTCTATATTATTATGCAGAGAGAAAATTAAAGCATCTTGTGCAATACCTGCAACCATGGCTTCTTCCTTTCCTTCATGCTGATTGTCCTCCTTAGGCTTTGACCAACAATCTCTGCTTATGTGCCCAATCTTTCCACAATTCCAGCATTGTGGCTTCCTGCCGTTTTTGGATTTGGATCTTCCTCTCACCTTAGACTTTGATCTTGATCTCCTCTTGCTCTTATCTTTCTGCCTCCCCCTGCTCTCAAAACTTAAAGCGTTTCCAGATGTCTCTTCTGTGCTTTTCCTGCATATTTTCTCATTCAAGATAACACTAACAACATCCTCTACTTTCAAAATATTTGATGCAGATGCAGTATTACTTAATGCCATGCCAGCTTTTAGGCAAAGAATATAATATTAAAAGAGTTTTTATTTCATCATCAAACACTATATTGACTGAACTTAATTGATTCACAATTCCATTGAAATCATTCAGATGAGTAGAAATAGATCCACCTTCATTCATATGCAAATTAAATAATTGCTTCATAAGATATACCTTATTAGAAGCTGAGGGTTTTTCATACAAATTTGTTAACGTAGTCATCAACTCTACCGTAGACTTTGCCTGTGATAAATTAGATATCACAGTGGATGCTAGACTCAGTCTTATAGACCCCAGAGCCTTTCTGTCAAGAACTTCCCATTCTTCATCCTCCATGTCTTTAGGCTTCTTTGCAACCCCACCTAACGGTAAGTAGAAATCTTTCTGATACAGATAATCCTCTATCTGCATTCTCCAATGTTGGTAATTTTTGCCATTGAACTTTTCCATTCTCAATTTACTTTCATCTGCCATTGCTTCTCCCACTCAAACAAAAATCCCTGCAGAAACCCCTGTGAGAACCTATAATCAATACACACTACACAGATCTAAACCACCTGTTAGTGAACCTGAGCTCTGATACCACTTGTTGGGGGTCAACCAACAATAGATTACACTTATGAAAGCAATAAATGCGGAATTAAATAAGATAGACAAGTAATTGGGATGAGATAATAGCAAGAACAAGAGATACAAGAAACCACCCTAAAAACTTGTATTAATAAACTCTTTAAAAAAGGAATACAATTGAAGAAACTTCTTTCTTCCACACCTCTCCTAGATGTATAGATCTCTCACTAGATCTCTATTCCTCAAGAGCTCTCTCTCTCAAGAACAATCAACTCCAACAAACTTGGATTGATTCAATTCTATACTGTTCTTCAACATACCAATTCTACAACTAGTACAATAAGCTAGGAAGATCTAATTCTACATATAGAATTAGGAGACTTGAGCATGCACTTACAACAAACAGTTAAGCCTCTTGAACAAGGGCTCTAAAAATAATACTACTAATAATAGAGACACGAGCTTAAGACTACAACTTAAACTCATCATGCAAACACTTGCTTCTATCCTCAGAAATAGCATTTTGGATGCACAGGTAACCGACGCCGGTTCTTGCTGCTTGCCTGTGACCTCCGCCGGCCGATCCACTGCCGATGCCGGCATCTCTGCAACTGCACCTAACCAATGTCGGTCGCTCCTGACCGATGCCGGTGACTGTGTAGACTCGAACCTGTTAAAGTGTGCTCCTTGGTGAAGCTTTTAGCTCCACACCCTAACAACAATCCCCACCTAATCACCTAATAATAAACTTCACCTAATTGTATTTGAATTTTCCTAATAATAAACATTTTTAAAACCTCACCTAACTTTTCTTAATAATAAACATTTTCAAAACTCCACCTAACATTTTCTATATTTTTCCTTAAAATAGACCAAATATTTTCAAAACTCCACCCAACTTTCCCTAGACTTCTCATAATAATAGACAAAATATTTCCAAAATATTTATGACATCACTACTTTGGAATCATTAAAAATAAAATATTACTCATTGCAACCACCTTAACCCTAGTGACTTATTTACTATGATAATGACATTTTAACATTGCTATGACCATTTATGACAAATATTTACTTTTTACCATGGAATATCACTTTCAACACATTCCCTAATGTACTTTAATAGTTACCATGGAATACTTACTTTTTATTTTATGAAATTATATGGGGTGCACCATTATTCCTTGGTATGCACAAACATCTTCTAATAAATTCTCATACTAATTACACTTTATAAAAAATTATTTACAATATTTGAACTAATGAGAATTAAATTTTGGAGGGAAAAATTTGGTGTTGACACACACTTGCACCATCACACTAAGTGGTAGAAATACATGTGGCTTGATTTCCCTACTTAGTGTACCAAATATTTAAGAAGCATTTAATCATCAAACTAAGGTGATGGAAGTTAACTCAAGGCATTACATTTTCTTAATGTTGTAGGCTTCTATCACTCACAAGCGCACCTAGGTTTTCAAGGTGAATAAGGTTGATTTATGGAGTTGTGTGCATCACAATGTTCAACATCACACATATAAAGCTTACAATGATAGACAAAGGTGAGTGTATGGTCACATTCCCTTATTTCTATATAGGTCATTACCACTCAAGATAGGTTAGTATTGACAATCAGTACTTACTAAGATTGACATAATTGACCCTATGTAGATAAAAATATAGTTCCTAAATTGGATTAATCACAACCCTACTTTAGTATAATTTACACTTTAAGAATATAGTCATAGCCTGATAGTTAACCAAAAAATCTAAGTACTCATCCCTTTGTTGTACTTAATATATATATCATATTCCACTCATCAAATCATTGCAATCAGTTTTAGTATTCTACATTCAGATATATGCTTGAATGCCATATCTTAATATATGAATTATTCTAATAGCTTTTATCCTATTAGGTTTGTAAATTAAAAGCAAAAAAAATACCTATTTGAAATGTTGAAAACATGTTATATATTGGTAATGCCTTTTGGCTTGCAATCCTTCCCTTACTTTGTGTATTTTTTAGGCCTAATGTCATGTATTTCTCTAACCTTATAAGGGTTGCTTGGGAAGTTTTTTCTCCCATTTTAGCTTGTTGCTTTGAATGTCATTTTTAAGTTTTAAAAAGTGAAGTCATGTTGCCTGCATGGGCTTGAATTACTATGGTATCGTGGGAAAGGGTGAGTGATTTCCCCAAGCCATCCTTCTTTAATTCTTTAGAATTTGGTTATGAAAACTTTTCCAAGAGGGTTATATGTTTCATTGATTTTCTTAAAATGTCCCTTTCGGAGTACTTATTCTTTGTTGATATGTATGTGTTTGGAAAACCTAATAAGTGTCATCTAAATCGTAGGATGAGGCACTAAAGTAGAGGCTTTGCCTAGTATGCTTTTCCTTCAAATGAACTAAAACTTAGTTTGTAAGATAGTAAAATTAATGTAATCTACATGACTAGAGGTGTTTAGGGTAGTCATCTAAAGATGACAATAAAATAGGAGGTGAACCCCTTCTTACATAATTTTAAGGTTGTGTGTATCAAGCTTAGAAATTTTTGAAGCTTGAAAGTGCTTGTAACAAAATGTAATATTTTATCATGGGTTTTTTGAAGCCTTGTAACACTCGTAATATTAATTATAAGCCTTGTTATTATTTATTTATGTGAAGCACAAAAGGAAAGTTGTAATGACCATTTAATTTAAGTGTGAAGATTATCTCTCTTGCACTATCTTGAAGGCAAATTGTAATGAATTATGAATGAAAATAAAGAATTTATTTATGAAAATGAAAGAGTATATATTTTATTGACATTTTAAAACATATGTTTTTTTATACAAAATGAAATAATATTTAGTAGTTTGCTTAGAAGTTTATGAAATCATTTATAGATTTTGAGGACTTAAAGAGGGGTGTGTGTGTGTGTGTGTGTAACATTATCTAAATTTGTCTAATATAATTTATTCATAATCTATACCTTGTCATAATTTTGTGGCATTTCACATAATGGTTTTAGGAGCCACGGTTTAAAATTTGTGAATTTTTAAAGTTGAAACTACTATTCTACCCTTAAGCCTTAAGAAAAATAACCAAAGTTCAAACAATTATTTCACATGAATTTTGAGGTAGAATCATAGCTGTAATAAAATTTTAATGAAGTTTATAATTTTTTGATTCCAATGAAATTTGTTTGGATTTTGTTTTAGTTGTTGGTGACTTTAGTGAATTTTTGAAAATTTGATATCTATAGGGTCATTTTAATTTACACATCCTTTGGTTGTAGGGTATGTGCCCTTACTTATAGGTAAAACTATAAACTTGAGTGGTGTTCCCCCATGTGATCACGTGTTATGTGGTTTAAGGCCCTAGGGGCTAACAAACATAGTCTTGGCAGTCTCTGTTGACTAACTACCCATGTGATGAAATTTTAATGGTAGGTTTGTTTGTATAAATGGTTATAATAATACCAAGGATAATCCCTGAGCTGAGTGACCTCCCACCTTATTATTTAGTGGAAAAACATGACCTTAAGGCCTCGTGGCTATCCCCATGCTAATCTTCTTTTAATGGGCAATCATCCCTGGTTGATTGCACCATGAAACTTAACTATTATCAGTTGGTAGTTTATTAATTTTATTTATTTATTTTAGTTTTGTTTTTATTTTTAATTAAATCACTTTGTATTATTTTATATAGTTTTACCTTTGGCTATTTTTCAAAAATTCACTCTTTTATAAAAACATGTACATTTTTGTGTACAACCATTTAAGATAGATAGAAGGCCCAAGGAAGGCATGAACCAAAAATGATCACCTTAATTTTTTGCCTTCATTTAATGGAAGTATTTTTAAATTTTGAAAACCTATATTTTTAAATAATTAATGGCTTGTTAATCAAAGAGATGTTTATTCTAACCTTTGTGGGCTCTTGGAAGCCTCAAGACATGTTAACCCCAAAAGGAATTCCTCTTATTTTTTTGCCCTATGCTACATGAAAGTAATCTTAAAAACCAAAACTAAAAATAAGTTACACTTTATTCTTAAATCAGACATTGGTGACCATTAATGCTTTTGGAAGAGCTTGAAGCTCCTTAACACCATTTCAAAAATTGTGGGACTCTGAGACCTCTATAGACACTATTTATGAATTATATAGCACCTCAGTCTTATACACTTGGAAAATACATATTATGGATGTACCTTTAGCTTCTAGACCTTCCCCACTACCAAAAGGCTCGCATAAACTATCTCTCTATGCTCATTGCTTATATTTTAATTTGACTAATGTCATTCTAATGACCTAGGCCTTCTATCTTTCCTAGAATGTTATAAATCTACTTATCTTCTATTACTACAAGTTTTGGACCTATACCTACTTTTCTATTGTGTGGACTCTTCCATGTCAATCAAACACCTACATCAATGCAAGTGTCCTATCATGACATAAGTGTCAAGTGCCCTAAATTCATCTAATTTACAAATGAAACATATTCCTATGGTTGGTCTAAGTGCTTTAATGCAATATATTCTCCAAAGGGAATGGTATAAATACAAGATCAATCCTCATTCATTCCTCACCTAGTAATGACCTAGCATAGACCAAATAACTAACAAGGATATTTACCAAAGGCATTCAATCAAGCACTCAAGTGAGAAAAGATTCCCTATTTTCTCCTATTTCAATATCAGTCATAAGGAAAACACAAATATAGGTCTGAAGTACTGAAGGAGCATCCTATAAGCCATAATTGCCAAGTTACAAGCTAGGTCATTTTTGCACTTGCTTATCACACATTGAATGATTCTCACACAAGCTCACACATAGGGAAGAACTACATAAGTCTGAGGCCCTCTTCAAAGCATTGGTTATGTAGGCATTAGTTATTGATAAAAGGATATTTGGGGTAGCTATGTGCCCACTAACCCATTTTTACCATAGCTAATATGAAGATGAAGAACTAGGGTTTTCTCATTTGACAAGAAATGCTAGTACATGATCCAAATCTGAATGCAATAGAGTGAAGGAAACATAGAACACATAAACATCAAAGTGGTTGCATCCAATTTCAATAAGTATTTTGTATTGGATACCTACATCTAATCTAGACATAAGATTCAATGTAATCATCCCAAGTAGATGCAAGTGTCTATGACTAAAAAGGCATAATTTCCAAAATCAGATGATTGATCCAGAATCCTTTTCTAGTCTACTTCCTACATGTTCTAGGTTCAAATCTATGTTTGAATCAGAACCAACTAAGTATCTTGTTTTCATTATCATTTCAATATCTATCATAGTTTTACTTTCCATTTTTAGCATAACTTAGCATATGCTTTATCTAATTTTGCAAATAATTGGCATGGTATAGAGATAGTTTATCACCCTTGTGTCCTAAGCTATCTCTATCCCCCTTAACCCTAGATTCCATAATCTAGATTTCAGGGTTAAACATTTGGTGAACCTAATCTATATGAATGACTTTTTTTTTAATTCTTAAGGTTTCTATTTAGATAGGGTTTTATATTATTGTACTTTTTCATTTCTTAATTATATTATTTTGCATGCAACCTAGGCATAGCTCTAGATTTGGAGGTGTGCCTATTGAACACATTGAGCTTCCTCTCTTACCACCTAAATGTCTCAAACTAATTAAGTGCCTAATCATATGGTCCATGATGATATAAATATTGAGAATGAAAAACATATTGATGAGGTTATCATAGAATAAGATTATTATAATGAAAACCATGAGTCTAATGAAACCAATGAACATGAAAAAATAGATCAAGAGTAAGTGAAAGCAATTGCATTATTTCATGAGCATATTTGTCAAAAACCTAAAGATATTTATGAAATCCTAAAAACCATATTAGAAATTAAAAAAGTAAAAAAGCATAGAAGCACAAGCAAGTTTATCTATTGATCTTGTTATTAGAGCTATGGGTCATCCCCATATACCAACAACCCTCCTCTTGAGCACATTGTCACTACATACTTCTAATGGGTACACATGATATGTATTTCAACATTTTTTCCTTGATTACTATTACCACATATTACATGGAACACCAAAATTCTTCAACCCAATTGTCAGTTTCAATGCCTATATCTACCCAACCTATGGGTTTACCTCCTTTTGTCACTTCTCAAATATCCAACCTAAAATACCAAGAGGTTGAAGGTCTTGTCCAAAACATAAAACTTTTGAAAACTAAGGTTATAAATATTAAACAAAATTATATGAAATCACCTTATGTTATTGATTTACAAGAGGTGTTTCATAGTCCTCATACACCAAAGATATCTTTGCACCCTTTTCTAATTGGTTTTGTTGTGCCTAAGTTCACATTTTACGATGACAAGGGTGATCCTGAACAATATCTTTGATCCTTATTTTTGACATGCATTGATTATGCCTCCAATGATAATTTTTTGACCAAATTATTTCCAAGGAGCATAAAATACTATGCTTTAAGGTGGTTCTATGGTTTACCAACCCAATCAATAAACACATTCAAACCTCTTGTAGATCAGTTTTTGGAAAACTTATCAATTAACATTATTGAAAAGGTTTCTTATGCCCAAATTTTGGAAATTAAATAAGGAACCAATGAACCTATTAATGAGTATGTCTTGAGGTACAAAATAGTGTTGGCTAAAATGACCAATCCTATGGTAGATAAACAGCTTTGAGATATTTTTCAAGCAAAGTTTGATTGCTCTATTCACAAGACCATTTTATTAAAAAAATTTAAATATTTTAAAGAATTATTACATGTTGATTGGGAACATGAAATGAAGCTTATCTCATTTAACAAACTTAAATATGTAGTAAACACACTGCCTACATCTACATCCAATACCAAGTTTACTATCAAACCAAGTTATAAGGTCAAAACTCTTGAGCCTAAAAAGGAAACAACCACCATAGTTAATGAAGTATCATAGAAACCTAATCAACGTGTGTTATACAATGTACCATGGAGATAGTTTCCATGCTTACTTAATTCTTCTACTTCATTGCCTCTATGGCTTGTAGAGTGCCACCTCATATCCCTCCCTCATTCTACAGAGGTTGATACAAATATACCTCTACCCAAAGGGTATGGTGTGAATGCTTATTATGGCTATCACCAAGGCCATAATCATTCTATGAATAAATGTTTTACCTTGAAGCATAAGATCTAAGACCTCACCAATGACCAAAAGATTACATTTGATGATCCTCCAAAGGAATTAGGTTCACAGCTTGGTGATCACCAGAATCAAAAAATATCTAACAATCCTTTGTAAGACCATTCTAAGAAATATTCATAAGTGAAAATGGCATATAATGCACATCTTCCTCAATCTCATTATGAGCAGCCATCGGATGGGATTATTGGTACCTATATGTGCATATACCTCTTATGGTTCAGAAAGCTTCTATTCTTTTGATGATAGTGAGATTAGGGGTGATGACTCAGATCTGCATTCCTTATTCATTCGATCATACCTTGATCACCATCCTATACACAATGTTATGATTGATAAAGGTGTAAGAGATAACATTTGTACCATGGCATTACTTACTTATTCAGGTTATACAGATAATCATTTACATCTTTTGACAAGATCAATTAAAGCATTTAATGCAACCTCATAACAATTTTTTGGTGAGATTTACTTACCTTTATAGGTGGTTCCTGCACATATGGCTAATACCTTCTTAGTTATACCTTCCATGGGTGTCTTAGATATGTTATTGGGATGACCTTAGATACATATGCTTTGAGCAATACCTTCTATAGTGCATGGGTGTGTTAAATACATTCATATCAATCAGGTAGTTTCAATTTCTAGAGTTCCATATGAGCATTCTCTTGAATAAGATAAATTTATGCCCGTGTAGTTAATTATCAAACCTCTTAAGGTTAATCTTCTGCAAAAGGGTAAGCAACAGGCAATCCCCTTTAATAGTTGGCCAATACTTGAGAGACCTTTCAATCAAAGACACACAATGGGTTCCATAGAATCTTTATCTACTACACACCATATTCAGATATCCATAACACTTACACATGTTCCTATTATTGTTGTTCTAAAGAAAGTTATTATCATGATTTTTAGAGATTTAAAAATTGGCAAAAAATTGGTTTTTTCAGTTAATTTTTGGTTTGGGATTCAAATTTCCAAATTTTGAAAAATTTAAAATTTTAATTTATTAATTAATTAATTTTAAAATCATAGGCAAAACATTTTATATCTTAAACTATGCAAAAGTGCTTTCAATCTCCCCGTGTAAAAAGTCATTGGCTTTCCTAATATTTTCAAAAGTTCATTAAACCTTTTTCAAGTTGTCTAAATGCTTTCTTTCTTTTCCCCAAATGGTGCAAAAGTGCCTCAACACTTTTTCAAGTTGTGTAATTTTCCTTTTCAATTTTTCATGTGGTACAATTGTAAATAAAATATAAAATAAAAATCAATTGAAATCATTTTAATTGTTTTAATTTGTAATTTGCTTTTTGAAATCCCTTTGTTGTGCAATTTCTTTAGATGCTTCCTCGAGTCATGAAAATTCATTTTGTCACTTCCTTGAGCCATGTAAATTTGTTTTGGCATTCCCCAAGTCATGCAAATTTGTTTTATGACTTCCCTAAGTCATGCAAATTTGTTTTGGCACTACCCAAGTCATGCAAATGAAATCCTCCCTTCCCAATGCCATCCAATTTGGCAACTTCCACTCAAAACCTTAACAAAATCATTCTCTGTGTTGTTTCTAAACTATAAAACATCATTACAATTAATAGAAAACATAAAGAGAAGTGAATTTGAAAGAGAAGCAGATTTTTATTTTTATTTGGATACCCAAGTAAGAAGTCGTACATCCAAGAAGGAGGGAGGTAAAAAGAAGAAAGAGTGGATTTTTTTGTGTCCCCTACCAAGAGAGAATTATATGGTGCCATAGTAGATGTATAAAGGTGAGTAGCATACTAAATCAATTTGTTTTTATTTTTTCTTATTTCAAGTAAGGTGTACGGTGATTTAGCAGCTAAGGAGAAGTGAATTAATAAAAGATACAATTTTAATTTATTTCCATGTGCAAAGAAGACCAAAAAGATGATACACCCCATCAAGGGAGAATTAGAAAGTCAAAAAGACAAATTCTAGATCAAAATGCAATTATTTTTACTTATTAAGGAAGTCGTACAGCCCAAGAAAGAAAGATAAAGAGCATTGAAAATAAAATAAAAAGAACATATTTTAATTTATTCTTAGCTATAATAAATAGTTGTACGATATTATATGGCCAAGGAAGGAGGATAGATAAAAAGAAATTTTGTTTTTCTTGCTTGCTAGAGGATATTCACAAGCCATGTAGAGAGAAGAAGAGATGAGAGAATTTATAGAAATATTAGTAGATAAATTTTCATTTGTTTTTCCTTAAGGCCAATAGGTTAGACAACCATATGGCCTATGTAGAAGAGTGGAATTTTAAAATCAAATAAGGAAATTGAAGATTTGTTTCTATTTATTTTGGACCAATTGAGGAGAGGTCATATGGCCCATACAAGTTTAGAATGTAAAGAATTAAAAAAACAAATAGCTAATCATTTATTTTTATTTTTTGCCCACAAGGATGTTGTATGGCGCAAGGATAGAAGTGAATTTAAAATTTTGAAAAAATAAATCTATAGGATTTTCTTTGGTTTATTCCCAGCCACCAAAGGAAGTCATATGACCATGTCATAAATAAAAATAGATAATCCCTCAATATGACTATCTTGGTATTACTCACACCAACAATGGTGGATTGGAACCAATATTTCAAATTAGAACAAAGAAAGTATTTGTTGGTAGTCTTGCATCATCTATCATGGAGAATAACTTAAAGGAATATTTTTAAGAGCTTGGCACTATTGTAGATGCAAGGGTGATATATGTCCAAACAACTTAGAGGCCCCAGGGATTTTGTCTTGTAACTTATACATTAGAAGATACAATAGGAGAATAGCTATGAGCAGAAGAGGTAATTTTAGTTGTGGATTTGGTCAAGGATGCATTTTCATTACTGAATATATGATAATGGAGGCTACATCAATGTGGTGAAATCACGGGTAAAATTGAAT
The DNA here is from genome assembly GCA_037957365.1 of Torreya grandis. NCBI lineage: Eukaryota > Viridiplantae > Streptophyta > Pinopsida > Cupressales > Taxaceae > Torreya > Torreya grandis. The sequence goes on along the minus strand of JARHVA010002758.1, from coordinate 861,565 downwards.
ATAAATGATAGTCTTGCCAAAACTACATTCCATCAATTGTGTTCTTGATAAAATTTTACAACATGAGGTATACCCAGCATTAGATGATCTGATAGTCAAGATCGGTACCCTTAATATTGAAAGAGTACGACACTTAAAGTATGACATCTAAAAAGTCACTTTATGTCCATTTTTGCTTGTGTGTATGTGTTCATTATTTTTACATTTAGGTGGTTTGGAATCTCTCATTGTGCATTCTACCTAGTGTTCTGAATGTCATTGATTTGTATTACCTTTTATATCAGTTTAATTGTAGTTCCAAGCATTTTGTGAGGGATGAGTGTGTGGGTTCTAAAGGATGTTATGAAATAATTTCTTCAAGGTGGTCACTTAAAGTGAACAATCATTCCATTGCCAATTCTAACAATGTAAGATAAATTCCATCACCTGATGTATTTGGAGGCAAAGAAGTTTCATGTGATTGTTGATAAACTAGAAGATGTGAGACTTTGAATGTTGCCTTGATGGTGGTTCTCAAAATGAAGGAGATTAAAAAGCTTACAATGTGGGGTGTTGTCAATGTGATTAAATTTGTATGGCTTGAGGATTTCATTCAAAATAAGTGAGAAGTTGATGTTAGTGGCAAGGCTAAAAAAAATTCAAATATGCTCATCCCTATACTAGGGATTCTAATGCCAAAATGGATATTGTGAATTTAATTGTCTACAATTACAAGAGGAAATGGATGTTCTCAAGGATAAATCTTTCAAATTATCAGTCCCTCTCTAAGCAATATTGCATTTGATCTTTGTAAGGCTACATGGTTTAAACTAGGTTTGATCAGTGATCATCAATATATAAATGTAGACCTAGTTATTGCCCTTTGTCATACTTGGCTTAGGAGTACTGTGCATTCAAAAGATTTTGATTTTCTAGAGAGTGTTGATAATGAAATGATTTCAAGTGGTGTTACAACATTACTTGGTGGAGTATAGATATGTTGCATGCAAACTTCATAGATTGAATGCATAGTGAAGCAAAGAAAAGAATAGAGTTATATTCATCATGTAATCCTAGAATACAATTTTCATAGAACTTTAATACCTCTACACATTATGCATCTCTAGGATAATTTAAATATTGATTGCAATAACTTATGTATTGTATTGGAATACTATAGTGGGAAATATCTTGATTCAATTCTCAAGGTAACACATATTCTACTTGAATGGGAAGCATAGAGTATAATAGTTCAGATATTCTCTAGCCTTTCTACCTAAACAAAAGACCACAGAGGATAATACATTATGATTTGAAGCCCAAGAATGTGATCTTTAATGAGTTGAGGTTATGGATTGATGAAAAGGTAAAATTGAAATTGTTGGACATTTTGAATGGCAAGTAGAGGTCGAAGGTTAAGTAGATGAATGCAAACTTTCATTGAAACATTTTATCAAATAGTTTGTAGTGAATAGAATGGGCACAATAGAAGGAAAGAAGCAATTATCAAAGAAAGTTAAAAATGTCCTCAACTAAAGTAAAGATGAATACTCTCCATCAAAAAAATTTGGTCTTTCATGTAAATGTTGAATATTATTGTGTAATTTCCAATTGTAAATTTTGTAAGTGCAAACTCGCAAATGTCATTCATGCAAACGCACTGTGTCAATTTTTCAAGTCTTGAATCATGCAATTTTAATTTACACTTTTAAAATAAAGAACCAAAGTATTTTTTCATTGTTTAAGTGGTGTAATTTTGTAATATCACTTTTACATGTAGTGCAATTGCACCAATGCACTTTCACATCACATAAGTGGTGTATTTTTATAAAATCACTTTTTCACCATCTAAAATGAAAAAAAGGTGGTTACGCATCGTATCCACCTTCCCACACTATAAATATGAGTGTTAGGCTCATTATAAAAGGGGGTATTTTTGAAGAATATAACTCTAAGACATATTTTTGGAAGGCTAGATTATATTACAACTCAAAAAAGATCAATACAAAGGAGGTTTGCAAACTGTGTATTTATATTCTCTTCATGAATTATGACTGTGTATATGATTCATTTGTATTCAAATATTTAATATTAAAATGTTGTCATAATTATTATCAATTAGTCTTGATATGTAAATTATACATTAGAATTTATTTTTGAATCTATGTCTATTATTTCCACAAATGTGAAATCTTAGTGGGGTTTAAGTAATATTTTAATTGCCTTTTATGGGTAAATATGGGATGGTTATCTTTGGTTTGTTATCAGTATCATAGAATCATCTCAGTGTATGTTTTACACTCCTAAGGGTGTAATTATGTATTTACCATCCATTGAATGAGAATATATTTACAAGAGCACAATGTTTCTTCTTCTTAGGCCATTCTAGTGAATCTTTGTGTTTAGTCATCTAGAGTCATTCTTCATTTTTCTCAAGATTATCACGGTAATTTATGTATTTAACTGGATATAATAATCACATTCTCATTTTATTCATTATTTTCTCTATTTCCCATCATTCCCTTCATTCACCTCATTTATTTTCTATATCCTTTCTGGTTAAAAGTATGAAACCCCCAATAGAAAACACTTTTGATGTAAATAGATATGCATAATTTTTCCACTAATTTTCCCTTTCAAGCTTCAATAAAGGTAGATCTGCCTGTTAATAGGAGAGGCACGTTTTCCCTAAGTTACTAACAAATGTAAGGACTCAATTCCAACACTGTTGACTCAAAGTCACCAATTTGTCCCCCTAATAAATTTTTGAACCAAAAAAACCATAGACCCTTCAATGGTGGGTTCCACAAACCCCTACTCCCACAATTACTTCACAACCACATAATCCTATTATACATCCATACAGAATCACATATACTATAGTGACAAATATAACACCTATGCATGCTCCTTGGAAGTATCTATAGTTGATGGCACCATGTTCATAATGTGGAGATACCAATGAGTATCTATTAGAGGAGTTCATAGGGTAGCTTCTCTAGTTTCAAATATTTGAAAAAATACCTAAAAAATCAAAAACTTCAAAAATACAAAATTATTTATAACTTTAACATATTTTATTATCTCCTTGGCATCTATGTTTTTAACTCCATGTTAATGGATAGCATATCATTTCTATCTATCTACATGTGTTTCACACATCTTTGGAGTGTGATACAGACATACACAGATACAAGATCTATAAACTTTAAAATGTTTGACCTTCCCTCTACTCATGTCATGTGGACACTAGGGGAATTCACTTATTTGATCATGATACATCCAAGTTATATCATTTCATGGTCATTTTAAATTATCATGTTTGAGTTATGTACTTACACATGCCTTTATCCATGCTTATGTCTTTCACAGTATAGTTGATATGTTATGTACTTAACATTTTTTACTAAAACATATTATCCATGGATGAATATGCTATGTTTATGATGGTTGCTTTTGATTTTATTCATGCACTTCCTTAGGTGCCTTGCCTTGTCATTGTTTTGTTTATTTGAGCATTTAAATATGTTTTATTATTTATGTCCCTCATGCCTTTGTATGCCTCTTTGACATTTGAATATGTCATTGTTTGTTATATGGACACATGAATATATCATTCTTGCTTTTGGAGACATTTTACTAAGTCATGTCCCTTTTATTGTGCAGCATTTGAACATGGCCCTTATTTGAGGTCTCATTAGACCATTGTCATTTGTTTTTATTTTGAGTGCTCTTGTGTGTGTGCTTGTTTGCTTATTGAGCTTATATTATTACTATCAATATGTTTCCATGATTCACATCATGCATCTTAGGACTTGGTGTGATCACATTCTTTGTGTTTCAATCATATATATATCTAGACCTATTCCTTTTATATGTTATATGGTACATTCATAGTTTACATGGTTATCTTATCCTTTTATGATAAGGTAGCTACCAGTTTCTACTTCCTCTCACCTCAAAAGGGGGGCATATCAATGGGGTCATGCCATAGAGGCATGGATTTCACATTTTTCACCAGTTTTTAGATTTAGATATACAGTGGGGGCATGTTTTGGAAACATGTTCTCCACACTTACATAGTTTTCAAATTGGCCAAATTGCACAGTTATATGATTCAGATACACATTTATGATAGAATTATATACATTGGTACCATTTTTATACATAGTTTCAACATGAGACATATCTAATGTACATATGTTATGCAATGTGCACCTAATATTACAAACTCAAATTGCTTTTATATTTCAAAAATTTATATGGACTATCATCACCCACTAGATTAGACTTTTATAGATTATATTGAGCCAATCTACAACATTGGTTGGTTCATTTTTTGTATGGTTGAGGTGATTAAATCACTCAATCTTTTCAAGTTTATAGGTTTGACTTGACTGCATCATATAAACTCACTAATTTTATAATGTGATTTGATTGCATTCAATCACACTCACTAGGTTATAAGTATGATCGGGTTCCACATTTTAGCTAATGTCAATTATCAGGTGACAACTCATCTTTTTTCCAAAGTTAAGGGCATGTGTCCTTTGTAGACACTTCATTTAAATTACTTCCATGTTTAAAATAAAATCAAGAGTAAATTTATGTAATTGCATGCAAATTTAACCAAAAGTTACTAATAAGCCTAATTTACTTGCACAACTATCATTTTAACCCAAAATAGCAATGCCACATCCCTGATTGGGGAAATGGATCATATTACATCATTAATATTATATAACACATCTTGAATCAAACCAATCCTTTGAAAATGTATTCATAAGAAAATTAAGTGAATATTTGATTGATAAAAGAACATTGCAAAGGTTACCATTCTTGTAATTACTAATTAATCACCTTGACCAATTAGCCTAATCATTACTCTAATGAAAAATTTCATGAATTTGGAATTATCAATTTTCCTAAAATTAAAATGAAATTATTGCCTCACATAGGTGGTGTCACTCAAGGAATTCAATGGGAAAGTAGAGGAATGAAAGCAAGCTCTTAAAGCCCTCTTACATACTCTTCCTTTTACACCCCTCTTACACAATCTTCCTCTTACACCCCACTTACACACTCCAAGAGGACCAATGACTACACTTTTCTTCCAGCATGCCTTCCATAGTCTAAAAAGGTCTTAAATGACATATCTTACACACTTTATGTGTGTGATCATGAGTTTGAGTACTCATCCTCCAAAATTGATATTGATCTCAGATGAATGGTTCACAAACATACAAAAAGTCTATAAATACAAGGTCCTTTGTGATGGCAATCTACAATTTTTTTTAATACAAACTTTGAGGTCCATTCACATTTAGAGGTCATTTATTCTTAATTGATATTGATAAGACCAATGAGGATATTTAATTATTTATGTCATCAAAATCTTCTCCACATAAAAGAGTATCTCCAACAATATCCTTAAGTTTAAAAATTCCTTCTTAATAACCACATAGAGACATCAAACAAACCTCCTCTGAATCCATTCTCAAATGTACCTTTCTTATGTATTATGGGCTCACTATCTAGTTGCAGACCTATAATATGCATTCACCTATTCTGAACTTATACTCAAAGGAATGTATTTCTATTCGCATAGGGAAACCAATGGAATTTCTTATTGAGCCAAAACCAATTTTCAAACAACAAACTCAATTTCTTCAATTGGAAGGTAAATTGAGCTGCATAATTCTTTGTGAGGGTATTTATACCATGTATATCTCAGGGAAATGCAAATCAATAATTATGTAAACTTCTATGTGTTTTTGAATAGTTATGAATTTGAATCAACCAATTGAAGGAACTAAAGTCCCGATTCAAACTTTTATTCTCCAATTATCATTGTGTGGGTCGATGTTAATAAGACTCTTACCTGAAATGGTTTTTTCAAAGCACCAAAACTATGGATATCCAAGATTTATTCATGCTTAGCTTTCCTGAACAACTCTACATGCCACTTAGTACTCAAAGACTTTTTTGTTTTAATGGATTTCGGTTATGGATTATTAAAGATGTGAATGAAGATTTCTAAAACACTCCCATCATGAAATTTTATATATTTCTACATTGACTAAGAATGTTCAACAGCATATAGTTCCAACTCTGATTATTAGTATGTTCTTTCAAAAGGATCTCGAAATACATACCATCCTTTTATTCAATTTTTTTTTGCCATTATGTATCAGACCTTTATACAATACAAACTCCTAAAATTCTTTCATAGTTAGATATTAAGTTCTTTATTGCACAATAGATGGACAAAGTTGAAGATCATAAGAATTCTTCTTTTATTCATTCATCAAAGACAATTTATAAACTATCTTTACCTACAGATCTAATCACACTTATACGGTATATTTGAACTTTATAATACAATGACTTGTCCAAGTAGGCCCAAGATATCCTACATTGGAATACTTTCCTTCATGTGTAAACCAAATATTAGATCATGTTCCACCTGCCATGTATCAGTCTTTTAATACTCAAGCCATTCATTAATTTATTCATAGTCAGACTTAACATAGAAGTTTTATTATTCAAATATTTATTTGAATGCTGCAATGACTAAATCCTTTATAGATTTTCCATAAACACTAGAAAACCCCCAACATTATTTTTATCCCAACTATTTCAACTCAATCATAACTGCATTCCATTTTAGTCAAGTATTATGATGGACTCAAAAGACCCCTACATGCTTTCAATAGACTACAAATACGTGCTTATCACTATGTCTAGATAGGACGTATATAACATATATTTACTATGGTCATGATTCTTAATTTGGTGTTCCCAACACCCATTTTTGCAAAGATACAACCCATAGACCAAACATCAACAGGAGTTGAATAATGTCGAGACCCAATTGACATATTACACAGCACATATTCCATACACACTTACACTGTTACACCAAAACACTGTAATTATTCATTATTATCAAAAGTCATTACACCAACATTATTCAATCCTTTTCTATGGACTCTCTCCTCCAAACTTCTCTTTTATGGTTGAAATATTCATTATTTGTTCCCAAAACTACTCAACTAACCCCTACAAAGACTTGACAACATCTTTTAAATGGAAAAGTCTTCAACAAACACTTAATCCATCCCTAAAATCTATTGATCCTCTCGATTTTCTTGGTGACGGGCTTATTTTGTCTAAAACAACTATTTTGGCCTTTACAACACAAATAGGCCTTATTTTCCTCCACCATGACAAATACAATAAATTCAATATAATACAAATTTTAGGAGGGAAAAATAGTTCAAACACTTATGTCTATGCCTTGAGAAGGCTTATCCTATCTTGTTTGTTCGTCATCAAGCATCATGAAGGATGCTCCTACATCACTTTGTCTATTATAGACAAGATTTTTTATGCAAACTTAATTTTTCAAACTATAAAAGGAGATTCAACCAATTATCATGCCAAACCAAGCTAAGAATCAAGAGTAGATAAGGATATGTGCTTCCCACATTTGAAAACAAGGATTGCCAAAGACTTCATAGCCTACAAACCTAGTTCAACCTCTTTAAACTGGTTATCAAGGAAATCTTTTATGGAGGTATAAACGTAGTTTTTGTCTTCTAATTTGCATTTATTACTTATTTTCCATATAACTCAACCTAGGGATTAGGCTTGAGATGTTAGTTCTTCAAGTTTGTTTTGATTTCATTCACTAACAAATTGACTAACCTCTTTTATATTTATAATCTACATAATGGGATGTTTGGTGGGACCCGACATACCCCACAAGTTCTTTTAGGTTATTAGAATTCTTCTAATTACCAAAATTAACCTAGTAACTAGTTTAATTTACCTTTTTTCCTTCAAAAATTTAATAATCTTTGCTTCAGGTGAAATCAATGAATTTGACCTATTAAACATTGAATTCACCCTAAAAAATGATGAATTTTTCATGCCTATCATTGAATTGGACCTACTAATTAGTGAACTTGCCATTTCATACTTTTTGTTTTATTCTATGTGCAAGTTTTGGAATTGGTGAAATTGATATGGAATTAGTGAAATTATCTATAAACAATGAATTTGTCTTTCAATCAATGAATTTGACCTACTAAGTGGTGAATTCACCATTTCATACTTTCTATTTTGTTATGTGTGTAGATTATAGAATCAATGAAATTTCTCTAAAATTGGCAAAATGGTTCTATAAATGGTGAATTTGACATGCCAATCAATAAAATTGACATGTTAATATATGAATTTTCCATTTCATACTTTTTATTTTGTTTTATGTTCAGGTTCTAGAATTGACGAATTATTCTAGAATTAGTGAAATGGCTTTGTAAATGGTATATTTGACCTACCAATCAGTGAATTTGACTTGCTAATCAGTGAATTCACCATTTCATACTTTTTGTTTTATTTTATGTTTAGGTTATAGAATCAGTGAAATTACTTTGGAATCAATGAAATTTGACCTATCAATTAGTGGATTTAACTTGATAATCAATGAATTTTCCCTTTCATACTTTCTATGTACTATTTTTGTAATATGTGAAATTGACCCTACCTGTATATCAGTGAAATTGCCCTTCTAAATAAACTTAATATCTTAAAAATCCAAATTTATTGCCTATCTTAAACTTTTTAATTATTTGTGTTGTAGGACCTTGATCAAAAACTGGGTTTTAGATTCTAAGAAGAGCACTTTTCTTTTTTACACATCAAAATTTTTGGCTTAAAACAAATTCAAATTTTCATTTAGGTCATAATAAAAACTTGTTTATTTTCCAAGTTTTTTCCTTTAATACAAGTTTTTGCTTCTTTTTTCTTGAGTGTCTTATGGGGTTCTTTACACATATGTTCTCCCCTTGTGGGTGACCCAAAAATGTAAAGTTCATATTTGCCTTATACCTTTATTTTTTTGACAAAGTGGGGTGGAGGTCATCACCTTCCCTCAGGTCCTAGGGATGCGTTGACTAGGAAGTCACATCATATAATCATACTAACCTTTTTATCTAATGAATATAAAAACTAAGATTACGTCAACATTATCTTAGCTAAAAGGTCCCTTATATATTGATTTTTTCGGTAATACTTCACTGAAATCTTATGCTTGAAGTGGTCTTAAAGGGACTAGATGCTTTGGTGAATAGACTGTTAAATCTTGATGTCTAATTGTTGGATGTTTTTATGCCCACATACTACAAGGTATATTAGGACCATCTATAAATCCAAGTAAAAAATTTTAAGTCTTCATTTTACCATGAAACATTCAATGATGCTGAGGTGTAAAAGTATTAGCCCCCAAAGATTACCTTACTCGTACAAACCTTTTGAGAGAAGGGTGGGATTAAAACACCATTGATAACTTTAATAATTTATTTAAATAATCTTAAATTTTATGAATCCTCTCTCAAGGAAATTATATTGAAGTTTTGAATGAATGTGATGCAAACCCATGTTGGTTATTAGAATCATCTTGTAATGCTTGTGTGTTGTTTCTTGATTATTTTATCAAAACCTCATTCATATTTGAAACAAAATCAAATAAACCAAGTCCAAATCCAAACCATTTTTATATATGCACAAAAAAGTGTTACTCTACCAAATTTATGGGTCAACAAAAGTAACATGTCAAACTTGATCCAAATACCTGCCTTTCTTGTCTAAACCACATTGTTGGGCTGCCCAAGTCAAAATCAAAGCCTTGTCCTATTTCAAATTACAAACTTCAAACCAATTCAAGACCAAGGTTCTAAATTCTTGTCTAAATTGTGTCATTGTATCATCCATTTTGTCTCAAACCTAGTTCTAAGTTCAAATCCAAGTTCCCATTTTAATTAACCTTTTTTTCAAAGTCAAACCAATTCTAATTCCAAGATCAAGTTCTAATTATATTCTAATTGTTCCAAGTTCCAATTCAAGATTAATTGTTCCAAAGTCAACCTAAGTCAACTCTTTTCCAAAGCCAAAGTCAAATTTGTTTTGAGGTTGACAAACATGTCAACCCCTTTTATAATCCAAATGTCTAAGCCTAGTTCAAACTTGATTTAGTATTGTATAAAACCTCATTTGTTCCAATGTTCATACATTTTAAGGTTCCAAAGTTCCTCTACGCGTTCAAGTTTCCAACACCAATGCCTTTCAATTATACTAAGTTCAAACATTTCCAAAATCCAAACATTAAATTTATACACTTGAGACCATTGTATCTAAATATTGTGTGTGCCTTTTGGGAAGCATGTTTAATTCACATATCCTTGCTTGTTGAAACTATTTACATTAACATCCCATTTTGATATTTACTTTGATGTAATCAAGACATCTTTCTTCAAAACATTCCCAAGTGTTATTCTGAGTAAAGTCACATACCAAATCAAGACAAGTTTTAAGTATCTAACCCTCTTTCAAAATGAAGATAATAAACCTAAATATGCATAAATACACATGTAGGAGCCATTTATAACCCTTCCTTTCATGAAAAAGTAGTTTACAACCCATATGGGTATGACTACAATGTAGAGGATGAGTAAGATCAATAATACATTTCCAACATGCCACCTAACACTAAATTTGAACAACATAACCCATACCCTCTAATTATACTAGCTAATGTTGAATAAAGACAATATTAATTGTACCTTACACATATATCATTTGATACAAAACATATATTTGATCTAATGTACCTTGTAAATGTACCACCTAGTGTTGAATATGGATAGGATCAGTTTACATGACAACTCTTTGACAACAAGGATGACCATCTTGCTAGATTGTTATAAATGGGGGGAAAGTTTCCCCATGGATTTCCCATAGAGTATTTATGCTATTTGGTTAGAATGACCAAAGAACACTTCTTAAATTATTAGATAATCAGGTAACTTCTAACCAATATCAAACTTTTATACCAACTTATGCGCAATTTATTGTAGTGTCCAATAATGGAAAGGGTCAACTCATTAACTAGTCTTCTGAAAGCTAACTTATTGCCTATCAAATCTGACAAGCTACACAAGACGTAGCTACTCTCACTAGCTCCCTTACTGTGTTGGATATTCAAAAGTAATCTCTAATAGAGCTAAATCCTTTGACTACATAGCTATTACATTTGTTAAATTATCCCACATTTAATCTTGATCCATTTTCATATAATACATTAGTTGATGATATATTTAACACACCTATATCCGAAAGTAATCTAGTAACTAATCCTGATTTGAATCTCCCCATATATTATTTTCATCATGCAGTGGATAACTCTAAAAAAGGATACCTCAAACCACATCAAGTTCCCTCTACAATGCAACAAAATATTCTTAAAAATTCCCAATATAACACTCCTCCCAACATTCCAAGTAATTTACAACAACACATTGCAACCATGCCTAGTCTGCAACAAGTTGAAAGTAACAATCCAACACTTCAATAAGTGATGACCAATATCCCACCTCAACAAGTGGTAACTAATCCCCCACTTTAATAAGTATCAACCAATACTCAACAAATTTTATATAATCAATAACGTATTTATATTAGTCAACCAATTGTCACTTATGTTCAACAAGGGGCCTCTTTAAGCCATCAACATATTCCACTTAACCAACAACATGTTCCCCCTACTCAACATATTCCTAAGAATCAAAATTAAATTCCACTCTAATCTTAGTAAATTCCATTTAATACCTAACATAACATTCCTTTGTTTAGGTTTTAGTTCCCTTTAAATTAATGCCACACTCAACATCAAGTACCTTACTAACAATAAATCCCCTATCAACAATATAACTCTAATCAAAGTGTAAATAATCTTGGTAGAACCAATCATGTACAAATTCCCCAATATTATATACCACCTTCTTATTTAGGCCAAGTTAATTTACCCACTTCCTCTCACTCTGGGCCCACCTTTCAAGATTTTTTAGGAGGTTAAAGATGAGATCTCAACCATTTAGGTAGGAAATCAAAATAATAAACTTAAATTATATGACATATGTTCTTATCCCTTTGATATGAGTTATCTTCATATACCTTTCTTACATCATTTTAAGATTCCCAAATTTAATAAATAAAAAGGTAAAGGTGATCCTAAAGAACATCTAAAAGAGTTATTCATTGCATGTCAAGAAGTTGTGTATAGTATTATTTACCTACTTCACTTGTTTCACTATAGTTTAGCAGGGCACACCTTAGAATGGTTTCTTGGTCTACCTAAGAATTCATTTGATATTTTTGATGACTTGTTAGAGAGATTTATGTAGCACTTTTATTTTAATGTGGAACATGAAATTAATGTGTTTGATCTATGTCAAGTTAAAAAATGAGCAGGAGAAATATTTTCTAGTTATTTACAATGGTGGCACTCATTGGCCAACTAAATCCCACATAATCTCCCTAACAAGTAATTATCCTCAATGTTCACTACCAATCTAAAATGTGATATAACTCATAATCTCAATATCCCAATATATCTTTTAGTAATCTTTGTGAGCCTTTGACATGGTTTTCTAGAAACTAGTTGTTGCTAACATGATCATTTGGCCAATGCCAAAACCATTTCAAGAAAACTAGCCTAAACATGATTGGTATCAAGAGAATGACTTTGCAATTATCATCGAGTTAAAGTTTATTCCATTCTCAGATGCATGAAGCTTCACCAACTCATCCAAGACTTGCTTGAAAGTGGTGAAATAGAGTTAGATAATGTGTCCACAATGTCTAATCAAAATTTGGGTATCTATCAAAACCCTTTTCCACAACATAACTCCAACAAAAATCAAAACCAAAATCAACATCAAGATAACAATCAGGACTAGAATAAACCTCCTAACAATTAGACTCAGAGGTAGAATTAGTAGTATCAAAACTAGAATCAAGGTCAAGATACCCATTCTAATCAATTTAATTATAATAATTTCTCTTACGACTACAACAATGTTGTAAGTCACATTACTATGGGCATATAGCTACTATTGAGATCAATCCTAAGACAACTACCAACAATACCCGATGACCTTCATCATCCATTTTAGGACTTATACCTCTATTTTCTAGTAATCCTCATTTGGCTTTTAATATCCCAACCACTAATTAACAGTCAAGAGTTACCATTCTATCCCCTTAGTTACCTTCTTCTAATTATAGTAGCCCATTGCTAACTCGAGGTACACAATCACAACTTGACATTCTAAGGTTACCTTTTAAGGTCTACATCCTCCTCTTCTAAAATCCTATTCAAGGCCCTTCACCTCAAAAGACCAAGTTGATTGCTCTAATTAATGAAAAATCTTATGATATTGTGCAATAATTGTAAAAGACACTAGTGTAAATTTATATTTTATATCTTATGTGTACATTAAATGTCCAAGTGAACATATTTAATGAGCTTGTGAGTCAATCTAAGGTCCCAAGTGACATTGTTCCTAATAAATTTCAAATACTTTTGAGTCATTTGGCTCCATGTCAACAACTTATTTTTTATCAAACTAATATGCCATCCCTTAAGCATTTGCATAATAACCCGCTTTATATAGAAGCAATCATTTCCTAACATAAAATTAAATAAGTCCTCATAGACAAAGGTTTGTGGCTAAATATTATAACTTTGAAGTTGGTCAAACACTTGGGATACATAACAACAAATCTTCAGCTAGATATCAACAGTATTAAAGCATATGATAATGAGGAGTGACAACTTAGATTACCATTTATTTACCTATTATCATTGGGATTATAACCCATGATACTCTTTACCATGTTATTTACTTAGAACTATCATATAATTTTCTCCTTGGGTGACTTTAGATTAATGAATTATGTGTCATAATTTCTACTCTCCATTAGTGTATCAAATTTCTTTGTTCTAGATTAGAAATTACTATTCCTAGTGACCTGCATCCATACCAGTTCTATAAACCCCTGCAAGCAAAATATGAAAGATAAAACTATTACCTTGGTATAGATCCCATCCCTAAAAAAGACAATAATGTAGTTCATCAACCACTTGAGTCCAATTATGTGAATCCAAGCACTCTTGCCTCCGCTTCATTTGCTCTACCTATTTCAATATCCAATCATATTACTATTCAATACAATGACTTTGGGGAATTCAAATTTGGCAATGTTTTCCATATATCCAAGTTGCCTAAGATGCCTAAATCATATGGTAGACCTAAATTAAAAATTGATAAAATGGAATTGCATAAGAAGCATGATTCTCATCAAAAAGGACCCATGGTTTTCATTAAAACCACTTCATAGGAACAAGAACAAATCAAGGTCGATGATGATTCATGGGAATATGATGATGCTTTCACCACATGCTACCAAAACATAATGCATCTTATTCCAAATAGGATAATGGGTAACCAGTCCCATAAGGGCAAAGTCTTGGGGGTAAAAAAACAAGAACCTATTGAGCCACTATTAGTTTCCAAACACAAAGTAACTCAAGGTATTAGATACAAACCGCTTGGGGTGACCCCTTAGATCTCAAGAGTAACACTAATATATCATCTAACACTAAAAATGTTGATAATGATGTAGAGTACTATTATAACATTTATGATGAGTTAGTTGATACTAACCTATTTGATCCTCATATCATCTATATCATTACTTCTATCCCATATTATTCCCCTCTTTTCCTCCATCATCCCTAACTAATCGACTGAGACCAACAAGACTCATATATACCATTAGATGATTTTTCAAAATGATGAGGCAATCTCTTAATTATTGGGCCTCAAAGATGGTTTGCCACTTGGAAACCACAAATAAGGATTTTATATTGAATTAAACCTTAATGATTATTTTGGAGAGCAAGTGAACTCCCTTAGTCCTAAAGAAAAAGAAAAATAAAATCAAACATTGAGGTTCCAAAGTGAAAACTTCTTTGAGGTGCTTTTGGACCAGAGAAAAAGTAAATAAAAAGATGATTCCCAAGGTGAAAACCTATTACAATTTCCATTGGATGAGGAATTTCACCCTCTTTTAAATGAAACCCAGGTCTCCTTCAGTCCTAAAACTTCATGCCGATCAGGAATCAATTCAAGGGATCAAAAAGTATTTGATTATTTTCCTTAGGATTTTCTACATTCCTTTATAAAGTGGCCTTTGCCATACTTTATCCATTCATATTCTTCCTATATGGATGAACTCCATGATCCAGTCGAGCTACCAGGTGAAGACAAAGACCAATGTACCACATTAACAACTATTCTAGAAGATGGTTCCACATTGCTTGTGGAATATATCACAGAAGTCAATATTGGAACACCATTTAATCCTCAATGGGTCAAACCTGGAGTGTCTCTCATTGAAGAGGAATGTAAACTTATTTGCACTCCTTCAAGAGTTTGTTGATATTTTTGCCTAGTCTTATTTAGATATGCTTACCTTGGACCCTGATTTAGTTATACATCACCTTGTTGTATACCCTGATGCCAAGCCAATCAAGTAGAAGTTGAGAAAAATGAACTCTTGCATAGATGTACTTGTCAATAAAGAAATAGAAAAACTATTAGAGTTAGGGTGTATAGGTTATTCAAGGTGAATATCCAACATAGTCCCAGTCAATAAAAATCTACAAGTAATATGATTATGGACTGATTTTAGAGATATCAATAAATCATGCCCAAAAGATTACTTTCCTTTGCCCAACATTGCTATTATTGTAGATTCCATAGCAGGGTACAAGATGTTATCTCTTGTGGATGGCTTATTTGTATATAATCAGATCAAATTTCACCTGAAGACCAACACAAGAAAACATTCACCACTCCATCGGGAACATTTTGTTATTGAATAATGTCATTTGGCCTCAAGAATATCGATGTCACATACCAACGTACAATGACTGTTATTGTTCATAACATGATGCCTAATATTATTGAAGATTATGTGGATGATATTTTGGGCAAATCCAAGACTAGAGTGAGACATATAGATGTGTTATGAAGAATCTTTGAGAGGCTTCATGAATACAAAGTGAGGCTTAACCTTAAAAAGTGTGTCTTTGATGTTACTTCAAGAAAATTGTTAGACTTCATTATCTCTCACATGGGCATTGAATTCAATCCAGTTAAGGTTAAGGCCATTACATAAATGCCTCCACCTTATAATCGAAAGCAACTCCTCAACCTGTAAAGAAAGATCTAATCCATCAGGTGATTCATTTCTCAATTGGTAGATATATGTTATCCCATCACTCATCTTTTGAAGAAAGGTACCATTTTCTCATGGAATACTAATTATCAATAAGACTTTGAGAAATTAAAAGAATATATATATAATCCACCTATTATATCTCTGCCAACACTTGGAAAACCATTACATCTCCACATATCAACAATTGAATGTGCTTTGGGGGGACTCTTAACACAACATAATGATTAGGGGAAAGAAAGAGATGTATATTACTTAAGTTGTACATTGGTAGCTTATGAACATAATTATAGCTCACTTGAAAAAATATTACTTAATAATGGTGTTTGTAGCCCAAAATTTATGACATCATATGCTCAACAACAAGACCATTGTCATTTCTAAAATGGACTCACTCAAATACCTACTTTCCAAAGTATCTTTAACTAGCTATATGTCCAAATAGATCATGTTATTAAGTGAAATTTGAGATTGAATATATACATTAAAAAATTATTAAGGGGTAGGCACTTGCAGAACAACTTGCTAAAGCACCCTCATTAGACAACAAGCCACTCATTTTCAATATCCTTGATGAGTCAATCATGACTCTAGATGATAATTCTTCTAAGTCTTAACACTAGACCTTTATTTTCATGGTTCCTACAATTCTCATGGATCTAGATCTGGTATTCTATTCATAATGTCATATGGTGATTTTATTCCCAAAGCATTCCACATTGATTTCTCTTATACCAATAATATAGTAGAGTATGAAGCACTCATTGCAGGGCTTCATCTAACAGTACAATGGAATATCAAGAAATCACATGTTCATGGAGATTCTCAATAGATTATTAACCGGGTGATAAAGCAATTTTAGACCAAAGATGACAAGCTTATTCCTTACAATAATATGGTGGACAATCTTAAACAAAGCTTTGAACACATCCAATTTGAACAAATCCGAAGGGCCAACAACATGAATACAAATGTAATGATAATAATTGATTCACTAATAGAATCACAAATCATGTTCTATATTAATAGTTCCTTATTGAGCATATTTTAATTCCATCTCATAAATGGTCTGTGATATTGTTGGTCCCAACTCACCTTCGTAATCTGATATATATTCCTAACTTCATTATCATATTCTCCCTTATAACCTTTATCGTAACAAATAAAAAAAATTCATTCGGCTTCTTGTTATGCCATACTTGATGCCACACTCTATCATAGAGGATATGATGGAACTCTTCTTTATTGATTAACTTTGGTAAAGTCTAAATTAGTGATTAAATAAGTACATGAATGGATTTGTGGGACCCACACTGATGGAATGGTTTTTGCCAAGAAACTCCTATGTATAAGGTATGATTGACCAACTATGGAGGCTAATGCATGTGCTTATGTAAAAAAGTGTGTGGCTTGTCAAAAGCATGCCAATCTTATTCATGTGCCAATTCAAGCACTTTAGTTGATCACTATGCTATGGCCATTTTCCACATGGGGACTCAATCTCATAAGGAAAATCAATCTTGCTTCTTCATATGGGCATAAACATATCCTCATTGCAATCAAAAATTTCATGAAGTGGGTTGGATCCAGTCCACTCACTTACATAATAGGTAAGCAGATTTCCAAATTCATCTTGAATCATCTCATTTTTTGCTTTGGCATTCTCTCTAACATCATTTTTGACAATGATGGCTCCTTTAAAAATAAGGACGTCAAAGCCCTCTAAGCCAAATACCATATCAAAAAACACTTTTCCACTACTTCCTTTCATCAAAGCAATGGCCAAGTTGAAGCATCTAACAAAACCCTGGTCTATAACCTTAAAAATATTGTTGATAATTTGGGTTATGATTGGCATTTAATACTATTTCCCACCCTATGGGCTTATTTTACCAATACGTAAACCCCAAAACATTGTGCTCCCTTGTTTATGGCACTAAGGCTGTTCTCATTATCGAGATCGATTTGCCTTCCTTGCACATTTCATTATAGGATATCATTGATGAGAAGGAATAAAGAGTCTCTCAACTTCAAGAATTAAAACTACTTGATGAAAAATGGGTAGTTACTTTAAATAATCTCCAAGCATATAAGAACAGGTTACAT
The DNA here is from genome assembly GCA_037957365.1 of Torreya grandis. Classification (NCBI taxonomy): domain Eukaryota; kingdom Viridiplantae; phylum Streptophyta; class Pinopsida; order Cupressales; family Taxaceae; genus Torreya; species Torreya grandis. The sequence continues at coordinate 843,331 of JARHVA010002758.1, read as the reverse complement.
CATAGCTACAAAAAGTGTATCAAACCTAGAGACTTTGAACTTGGTGACCTCATCCTAAAAGAGAACCAAAAGAATACCAATGCTGCCCATGAAAAAAGGGAAATTTTGAGCATAATTAGTTGGGTCTATTCATCATCATAATTAATTATAGGTCTGGGGCATATAGATTGGCTACACTAGATGGGGAAGAATTGTATGAGCCCATGAATATTATGCATCTGAAGCATTTTTACACTTAATTTGTTTGGCCATTTTTTATGATAACCCCTACTTGAGGTCATGACCTAAAAACACCCTCCCTTTTTACCACTTCTAATTGAGTCAATCCATCATAATCTTATTCCCCCATCCCATCACCAATCCTAATCTTGATTTTGGTTCACAAATATATAAGTTAATTTTAGATGTTATAATTTAGAGAAAGTTTCAAGCAAATTATTTTGATTTGGTCACCATCATCACATCCAGGGTAGGCAATATCTTAGACTAGCTTACGCATGATTTCCCTATATGATGGTCTTTGAATTGCATATGTAATCTCTTGTTAAATCCTATACCATTTGTTCTATTCATATGCCATTCCTATTTCCACCCTGTTGTTGATTCATAATATCTTTTATTGTAGGTGGACCTACATTGACCTGAGGTCCATTTGGACTATGTAGGTAGAGCTCAGTTTCTTAGGTTAGCTCGATCACCCTTTTTTCATGCTCTTAATGTTTTGTGAGCAATTTAGTCCATGATCTTATCATTTTTTGAGAAATTTAAAACATGTTCTCACCATTGTATGACCAATTTAAACCACACTCTAACCATTTTGAGAGCAACCTAAGCCACACCATTACCATTTTGTGAGCCAAAACATTATGTATCTTGTAATCCTCCATTGAGTTGAGATTCTAAAAACACAAAAACATTCAAAATAGTCCAAAAACCCTACAATTTTGAAAAATAACATAAAAACCCAAAAAATTAGAAAAGGGCTTAAAAAAATCTCCATGAGAGATATACAACGGAAAAATCTTTGCTTATTTTGTCATCCTATTTACCATTGGTTTTTTGCCCTATTCTGGATGGCATGGTTTATCACATTTTCTAGATGGGAACCCCTTGTCTAAACATGATCATTTCTAATTTACCATTATCATTCCTTCATTTACACTCTCATTTTTTGGAGAACTACATCGATGTGAGGTCTACACGGACTATGTCGATAATGTTTGGATGTATGAAGCATCTCAAGTCAACTCAGCCAATTTTATTACCATTCTTTTTTCCCTAATTTATCTAAATGCTCTTGCTTTTTACAAGTGTACTTTTAATATTGTTCTTCTACAATCAAATCTCTTACTTGTCATCATTTTTCTTCTTTCCCACATCCTTGGGAGAATCACATTTGAAATAAAGTTTATTGGACTATGTAGGCACTGTCCACTTGCATAGGGCATTTGGAGACAACTCAACCACCCCTTCCCTTTTATTCTACTCCCCCTTCCATCCAGGTTGTCTTAAACTATTAGTTACCCTCTATATCTTAGGGGAAGAATCTCCATGAGTAATGCCTTACTTTCACACATGCACAAATGATTCACTAATTTCTTATTTTATGGTGTGTTTGCGTATTTGTTAGTGATGATTATTTTTTATTATTGTTGGTGCATTTATTTACTTTTATTGATAAGCAACATGATGTTTTATATTGATTTTATTTTTGGTTTCTATTTGTTTGCTTCTTTGATTGCTTGTTTACTTCCTTTTTTTGTTATCACCTTGACTTGGTTCATTGTGCTAGTAGGGTCATCATCATGGTTCTTCCTATCACACAGTTGTACTTGAGTCTCTCCATTAACATTCATCAGCATTGTCATGATGTTCTTTTATCATTGATGTGTTGTTGTCAATTATCTATTGGATCGGGGGTCGATCCTTATACACATTATGACCTAGCCATCATGGTGTTTTATATCATAGTGCATGTCGTTAGGTGATACATCAAAAATCGAGTGTTGGAAGTCCTACAAACAATGTTGTAAAAAAAGATCTCCTTGTTTATTATGCTATAACCAAATCACTAAATCCCATGACTAATTTATATGCTACTCATTATACATATCAATAAATTAATGTATATAAAAATTCACAAACATTTATCAAGCATGATCAGATATCCATATTGCATGCCTAAAAATATCACATTTTCCATGTAAAAAGTCATATCAAACCATTCTATTCTTCCTCAGAGGGCCATTTATGGCTCCTTTGGTCATTTTACATCTTGTTTTTCTTTAACATTCCTCTTTTCCTCAACCTATTTTATCTACTGATAGGGGTTTTTATTCATTTTGAGGGCCCATTTAGTTTAAATTCTTCCCTAACCATTCCCTCGAGGAGGAATCTAGGGTTAATCAAGCACCCTTTGAGGTATCAATATGAGTTTATCAGCTCATAAATTTTAAAAAGAGAAGAGTGAAAACATCATTCTTCAAGCATTATCAAATTTATTCTTGATGTCTCTTTCATTATTTGAAAAGATGTTATTGTACTTAGTGCCTTGCAATGCCTTCTAAAATAGGGGGAAAATGTAGACACTTCATTTTAATCACTTCCATGCCTAAACTAAAATCAAGAGAGACTTCTTATAATCACATGTAAATTTAACTAAAAATCATCAAGGGACCTAATTTACCTGTACAACTAGAATTTTAACCCAAAATTATAATGACACATCCCTGATTAGGGTAATGGATTGTAATGCATCATTAATCTTATATAATACATCCTAAATCAAACGAATCCTTTACAAATATCTTCATATAAAAATTAAGTGAATATTTAATTGATAAAATAACATTACAAAGGCCACCATTCTTCTAATTACCAACTAATCACCTTGATTAATTAGCCTAATAATTCCTCTAATGGAAAATTCCATGAATTTATAATTATCTATTTTCCTAAAATAAAAATTGAATTATTGCCTCACATAGGTGGTGTCACTTAAGGAATTCAATGGGAAAGAGGAGTGCAAGTAAGCTCTTATACCCCTCTTACAAAATCTTCTTCTTACACCACTCTTACCCACTCCAAGAGGACCAATGACTGCACTTTTCTTACAACATGCCTTCCACAGTCCAAAAAGGTATTAAATGACATATCCTACACACTCCATGTATGTGATCAAGAGTTTGAAGACTCATCCTCCACCATTGATCTTGATCTCAAATCAATGGTTCATAGATATCTAAAAATTATATAATACAAGGGCCTTTAGCCATTATAAACAAGTTTCTTCATGCAGACTTACTCTGCCAAATTATATAAGGAGCTTCAACAATTTTCATGCCAAGTCAAGCCAAGAATCAAGTGTAGACAAGGAAAGGTGCTTCTCACACACAAAATCAAACATTTCCAAAGACTCCATAGCCTACAATCCAAGTTAAACCTCTTCAAACCATTTCTTAAACAAATCTTCTAAGGAGGTATAAATGTAGTTTTTGTCTTCTAATTTTCATTTCTTGATTGTTTTCCATAAATCTCAACTTAGGGATCAGGCTTGAGATGTTAGTTCTTCAAGTTTGTTTTGATTTCATTCACTAAAGAATTAACTAACCTCTTTTAGATTTCTAATCTACATCATCCAATCTCTCTATGTCTCTAGATATATGCACTTTCTAGATTTTATATTTATCCTAATCATGGATCTAATGATTCATAATGATATATATTTTTAAATCAATACCAAAAGGCAAGGCAGTTACATCAATACATAGGTGTACCCCTAAACCTTACTCTCTTTTAATTTCAATTATTTTTATTTTAGATTATATGCATTGATTATATATTGTAACATGTTCTTGGTTTCAGGTTAGTCACCACCAAAGCACTCAAATTAGACTCAAGCAAAGGTAAGGTGTGTTATACACACCCAAGTATGCATTTATTTTCCTTTAAACCAGCAATTTCATTACTAGATTAAAGGGGAGGCAAATGTAGACACTATTTCTGAATGTATATCACCTTAGTCTTGTACACTTGGAAAATACATATCATGGATGTACCTTTGGCTTTTAGACCTTCCCTACTACCAAAAGGCTCACATACACTATCTCTCTATTCTCATTACTTATCTCTTAATCTAACCAATGTCACTATGATGACCCAAGATTTCTCTCTTGCTTGTGTTGTTATAAACATGTTTATCTTATGTTCTAAAAATTCTATACCTATACCTAATTTTATACTACCTAAACACTTTCATCCCAGTTAAACACCTAAATCAATGTAAAGGTCTTATCCTGATGCAACTATCTAGTACCCTAAAGTCATCAAATTTACAACTAAAACATATTCCTATGATCAACTTAAAATATTTAATGTGAGATATTCTCAAAAGGGATTGGTATAAATACAATATCAACCCTCATTCATTCCTCACCTAGTAAATACCTAACATAAACCAAATAACTCGTAAGGCAATTTATCAAAGGCATTCAATCAAGCACTAAAGTTAGTAAAGCTTCCCTATTTTATCCTATTTACATATCAATCATAGGTCCAATACAACTATAGGTCTTAAGTACTAAAGGACCATTCCATGAGCCACATTTAATTAGTTACAACATAGGTCACTATTGTACTTAATTATCACACATTGCACTATACACACACAAGCCAACATATAGGGGAGAACTACATAATCATGAGGCCCTCTTCAGAGTATTGTCTATGTAGGCAATATTCATTGATAGAGGGGTCCTTAGGGAAACTTGACATTATGTGACATTAATCCATTTTTCCCACATCCAATATCAAGATGAAGAACTAGGATTTTCTCATTTTACAAGGAGTGACAATCCATGACCTAGATTCGAATGCACTAGAGTGAAAGTAATAGAGAATGTAGAAGCATCCAATTGGTTGCATCTAGTTTTAATAGGTATTCAGTACTAGACACTTGTATTCGATCCAAATATATGCATCAATACAACCATCCCCAGTCGATGCAAATGTCTGTAACTATAAAGGTACAAAATCAAGTGATTGATCTAGAGTTGTTTTCCAGTCTAATTCATATCTATTTTAGGTCTAGATTTATGTTAGCATCAAAACTAGCTAAGTATCTTATTTTCATTATCATTTTAATATCTAGCATAGTTATACTTTCTATTTTTATCATATCTCAACATAATAAATTTAGTATATATTTTATGAGTTTTACAAATAATTAGCCTATTATAGAGATATTTTATCACCCCTTTTCCCTAGGCTATCTATACCTTTCACCCTATATTCCCTAATATAGATTTTAGAGTTAAACAACCTCCTAGACACATTTTGATAAGATGGATACTTGCAAAATAAATCCAAGCAACTTTATATCAAGATAGAAATGTAAAATGAAATAAAATGAATTATGTCAAAGAGCTTGGAGACCCCATTAATGGTGGTTGTGTATAGGTGAGGAAGGTGGAAGAGAATGAATATGGAAAATTCATTATCTAAGCCTTCCTTCCCCTTTTCTAGCTCTAAAATTGAACTTGGAAAGTGAAGTTAAAAAACCTTTATTAGCTTCAACAAGGAATCTTAGGGTTTCCCTACCCTCATAGAAATATTTGATGGCTTAGATGGGATGATCCATCCTCAAGGAGCTCAAAAAAGATATTTTATACCTTTTTTGAGGTCATATGAATACTATAAGACATTTTCTCAGGCCCTTCCTATATAAGCTCAATAATTTTAAAATTATATCATTTACTGACACTTTCTCGCTTGCAGTAACCTATAAAACTTTAATCTATCTGAATGTAAGCCTTAAAGAGTGCACTGGGAAAGGATTGGGTAGACTAATGGTGCTTCACAAGATATATTTTTGTTTAATTATCTTTCCCATATCCATTTTAGCTTTCCTAGATTTGATCCCCTAAGCTATCTCCTTTCATCTAGTATCCTCTAACTATGTCAAGGCCTATATTTTCATATTATGTCAACTAACTACTATAGTGATAACCATTATCCATCTGATCCAAACTACATTGATTAGATCGATTTAGTTCTAAGCTTTTTAGTATATGCTTGTTAACTAGGTCAGACTAGTTGACCTAGTTTGAGGTTAGTCAACTTGTTCCATACTAAATCAAGCTAGCCAATATTATTAACTAATACTTTGGGAAGGATTAGGGATTGGTAATTTATCAACTCTTGCCAAGAGGAGACCTTTTCTCAAAACCATGGAGGCAAACAATTTTAGGGTAATATGAGAAGATTGACCTGACTCTATTATGTGTGTGTTAGCCTAATGATGGTAGTTCCAAATCGAATCAAGCCACCAGGGGTCTCCCTCACTCTAAGCTATGTTTACCAATGAGAGTTAGGGGTTATATTGGTAGCTTAATATATTTTAACCCTTGACCATTAGTATAAAATAAAGGATCATTATTGATTCCCCTGTGTAATAAAAAAAATAGAAGTCACTGTTTCAAACTAATAGCAAGGAACATTCATTTTCCATTGTTATTACAAACACTTTTATCTTAAGTCTACATTTGGAGGAGTTATTGCTTACATATTGCCTTAGATGGTAAACTTTGTCTTTTGGATTATTGGATGCAATAGGAGGAGTCCTTTTAGCCTAAATATTGATTCAATTTTTTAGATCCTTACAAGCACAATAATCTCTTCTAAAACACCATTGGCCAAGGGAGAGATTGAGGCTCAATAGCGCTTGTTTAAATTAAGTATATTCTAATTCTCATTATTTATTTTTGATAGATATAAGTTGCATAATTGTTTGGTTAATTAATTTATATCTCTTTGTTTAAATTATCTATACTCTTAAACTTAGTGTGCCTATAGGATTATTCAAACTTGTCATTTATACACCTTAAGCACCCATTTATCTACCACAGATCTTTGCCCATGTTAATATGTTTCTAACCCATCCCTTTACTTATATTGCTTGTTTGAGATATTTGATTACTTTCTAATTAGAGACCTAGTTAGGTTTATTATATTATGTTGATTATCTAAAGGCTTTTAAACCATTTCTCTTAACAATGTGTTGTAGGTGTTCTATTTACTAAGTTTAATGGATTCATTGGTCATATCCTAATTTCATTAAGTATCAATGGGCTCTAATTGATTCACTTTTTTTGAGTTTGGATCTTTAGATAGGATAGTTGTAAGTCAATCCTAACTCATTGCATACATTTTTGTGAACTTTATGTGAAATAATCATGCTTTCACTTCAACATGAACTGTATCAAACAATTTAATCTAGTTCTATTTCATTTCTATACCAACAAACTATATTGAACATGTTGATATAGATCGATCTCAATTTTCACCTAAAATAAACTATACCAAACAATGTGACATAGTTTCATCTGTGTTTTTGCCAGTGAATTATTTCAACTAGCATGACACAATCTTTTTTAAGATCTATTTTTTATTTTCTCCAGCCAACTATATCAACTTAGTAGAATTCATTTTCTGTAACTACCTTTCCAATCAATTAGATCAACCTACTCGACATAATTCTATAAATACATTTTTATTTTTGTGTACAAATTATTTTTAGCAAAAAATATTGATATGGTCAATTTAATTTTATAGTTCATTTATATCTAATAAATTGCATCAAACTGTTCAACTTAGTTTTGCATTTAATTTGTTTATAATAAACTATATCAACCTACTTGATTTAGTTTTATACTTAGAATTAATGTTAACAAGTTGAATCAACATGTTTGATTTAGTCTTATATCTATGTTTATAACCATGTTTTACACAAATTGTATTCATATACTTGACACAATTATGTACTATTTGTACAACTCATCGACCAACATTGATATAGTTATTTTTGTTTCACTTTCAAGCATAAGAAAGGTAAATAAACCTTTATTTTTAAAATATAATAATAGATTTCATTTCAAGTTGACTGCATATTTATTTTAGTTCACTAAATGTTGAAAATATGTTTTTGATATTGATTTTCAAACTTTATTTTCCATTTGTTTGGTTTTCTTTAGAAACTATGTTCTGATAGTTTTCAAATGACTTAGCTAATGTCATGAAGGGTTATGCGGTGTTATATTTACAATATTTGTCTATTGTTTACAAACATTTTGACATGAGGGCGCTTACCCTAATACTCATAGCCATAGTAAAGAGCTAAACATAGATTTTAGTTTCCATGTGCTTCATGGTATATCAAAAATGCTTAGGATTCCCTTTTTATTGAACTTTATGAAGTCATCTATTTGTCTAATTTTGCAGTGCATCGATTAGTAATTAGGGTTAGAAAATTACTCTCAGCTTACCCTCGATGTCAAGTTTAGTGGGCTATGGGAATGGTACTCCTTCCATAGTTAGTAATATAAAACATTGGGCCGACACTATCAAATAGACAAGCCAATATATATGAGAGCCTAAAAATTAGTCAAATCCTAATAGTACATCTACCTAATCTTATTTTCAAAAAAGATAGCAAAAATAATTAGCTTTCAATTTATTTCTTGTTATTATATTTTATATTTCAGACTGCATCGACATATGTCAATGTAGTTATGTGTTATATGTTGTAATTAAATTGACCAATGTCAATAAAGATACTTGTGTTTACAAACCACATTGACCAACTCAATATAGTATTTTATGTTTACAAATTGTATTGACCAGCTCAATATAGTCTCTTATTTTGCATCACTAACTGTATTGACCAGCTTGACATAGCCTCTTTCCTTATATCTTAACCCTTTGTATACAAAATTGTATCAAACAGATCGATATTGTTAGGTTGTGGAGCTAAAAGCTTCAAACCCTTTGCAAACAGAAGGAACAAGATAGTTGCTGAGATCCAGGAGCACCGGCGTCGGTAGCAAGACCGATGTCGGTCGTGACCTAGTGCAGAAGGCCACCGGCGACGGTAGGGAGTCGGCCGACGTCGGCAGAACCAGACAAGCAGGGACCGGCGTCGGTGCCCTGTGTGTTCCCAAACTGCTCGTTACACAGATAGTTAGTTAAGTGAACGAAGTGTTTGCATGTTAAGACCAGTTAGAGTCTTGGGCTGCAAAGATAATTGTCTAAATTAAGAGTCTAAGTTATTGTTTAAGTGAGGGATCTATTTATAGACCCATTGGCATGTATTGTATAAGCATGAGATAGAAAGGAAGGCAAGTTAAGTTAAGTTGCTTCCATTTGTAAGATCATTGAGTTGCAGGTTGTTGCAAGCTCATTGGAGATCTACATGTGAGTATGGTCTGTTGAATTACAGGTTGCAGGTTCATGGGAGATCAGCTTGAAGTGCTATAGAGTGCTTGATGTACTGGCAGGGTTATTACTGACTAGTTGGAGAGGTGAACACCAATTCGGTTTGTGAGTTGGTTGTTGGGACCATTTTTTGTGTAGGAGAGTGTGTGTGAGAAGAATTACTGAACACTTGAGGTGTGGCAAACCTCTGTAAGGTGAAAGAGTGTGGCGGCTCTTTGTTGTATTCTTTTCTGTAAAGTGTTAATACAAGATAGTGTATTGTCTCTCATATTCTGTGTTATTGATGAATTCTAGTTACTTGTGCTTCTGGTTATTTCTGCATATTTAATTGCTTATATATTTGGTAATCATACTGTGCTCTTTCTGAGGAGCAAGATCCAATAAGAGGAATCAGAACAGGTGTGTTTGTTCTTGGACTTCCCTAACAAGTGGTATCAGAGCTTTTGGTTGGGATACTAACAGATTGGATTAGATCTGGTTAGTGTGTTTTGATTACAGGTTACTCACAGGGTTTCTATTTGAGTGGGAGTTGAGCAATGACAGAAGACAGTCAGCTACGAATGGAAAAGTTTAATGGCAAGAACTACCAATTGTGGAGGATGCAGATTGAGGATTATCTGTATCAAAAAGATTTGTACTTACCATTGGGAGGGGTTAGTTGCAAACCCTCGGATATGAAAGATGAAGAATGGGAGGTTCTTGATCGGAAGGCTCTGGGATCTATTAGATTGAGTCTTGCATCATCTGTGATTTCCAGCTTATCACAGTGTAAGACAACAGTGGAGTTGATGGAATCTTTGGCAAATTTATATGAAAAACCCTCAGGTTCTAATAAGGTATTTCTTATGAAGCGTTTATTTAATTTGCAAATGTTGGAAGGTGGATCTGTTCATAGCCATCTTAGTGATTTCCATGGTTTAGTAAACCAGTTAAGTTCAGTCAATATTGTATTTGATGATGAAATTAGAGCTCTCTTAATTTTGTGTTCATTACCTGAAAGTTGGGAAGGTTTGGTAATGGCAGTTTCTAATACTGTGTCTCCTTCAAAAGTCTTAAAAGTGGATGATGTTGTGAGTTTAATCTTGAATGAAGAGATACGCAAGAATAGCACAGGTGAATCATCAGGAAATGCTTTGAGTGTTGAAGGAAGAGGAAGGCAAAGAGAAAAGATAGAGCATGGGAGATCAAGGTCCAAGATAGGTAAGAGATCCAAGTCCAGGTATGGCAGAATAACCTGCTGGAAGTGTGGAAAGCAAGGGCACATAAAGAAAGATTGCAGATCAGGTGAAGATCGGCATGAAGGACATGAAGAAGCAGATGTTGTAGAGTACGTTGCACAGGATGCTCTGGTATGTTCTTTGGATAAATTAGAATCTTGGGTTTTAGATTCTGGTGCCTCTTTTCATGCATCCCCACATAGGGAATTTTTTCATGAGTATGTCCAGGGAGATTTTGGAGAAATTTATGTAGGGGATGGTAAGCCTTGTCAAATTGTTGGCAAAAGGAAAGTGAAGCTGAAACTGCAGACAGGTAACAAATGGGTGTTAAAGGAGGTCATGCACGTCCCAGTTCTGGAGCGGAATTTAATTTTTGTTAGAAGTTTGGGTGATGAGGGTTGCACAGTAACTCTCACAGTGGACTCTTGGAAGGTTACCAAGGGTACACTTGTTGTAGCTAGAGGTAAGAAAGTAGGTACGCTTTATCTATCTACTTGTACTACCGATTCTCTTTCTGGGTTTTCTACTTCAGCTGTAGATTCAGAGATGTGGCTTGATAGGCTTAATCACACAGATAAGAAAGAGATGCTTGTTCTTGAGTCAAAGGATATGCTTTCGGATTTGGAAGGTATGGATCGTGGTTTCTGTATGCAGAAGAAGAAGGTGACGTTTCTTGAGGAACCCGATGTTAGTGACAAGAACAGAAAAGCCTTGGTTTTCAAGGAGAAGGTGACAGACAGAGTTCAGCACAAGATGCAGAAGAATTCTGAGCAGAGCAAGGGTGATTTGGACAAGGATTTGATCCAAAAAGAGCTCGCGAGAAAAAGTCAGGTCTCACTAGAAAAACACAGAGACCGACATCGGCAGGAAAACCGGCGTCGGCGTCCAGACAGGGACTGACGTCGGCTATGTGCAGACCGACGTCAGTGACTCAGGGCAGAGAATGACCGGCGTTGGCCAGGGGAAACCGACGTCGGCAAGGAGGCAGTGGCAGGAAACCGACATCGGTCGGCTGCAGACTGAGATGTGACCGGCATCGGTTACTGAGACAAATTTTGGGTGGACAGCAAGCTGTCATGGAGTCTCAAGCGCCCATATGGAGGACTAAAGGTGTAAGTAAGTTCTTAAATTCGTCATTTACCTTCTTTACACTACTTGTTGCTCACTTATGGCATAGGACCAGGAAGTTATTGAAGAAGCAGAACAGGTAGATCCAAGAAACAGTGGGAGCTAGGCATGGATGAGGATGTGATTCCTTGGAGAAGAACCAAACAGGTGTTTTGGGTAGAGTGGCCAGCTAGAAGTAAGCACTGAGAGATGAATGGATGTTCAGGATAAAGAAGAGCAGAAATGGATACGTGAGATGGAAGATCAGAGTATATGGTCTTGAATTAGCTACAGGGCAATGGAGGTTTGATCATTGTGTTTCTCTTTATCAGGTTGGATAGTATTAGCTACACTATCCTATTTCTGTATGATGTGCTTGTTGCAGGGTTACATATACAGGTATTGCTGAACTAAAGGTAAAGCTAGTTTAGGTGTTTGTCATGGAGAATCTGGGAGTAGCAAGATTCTTTGGCATGAGTGTGTTCTAGAGACATGGTAGGTCATATGTTGACTTTGTTTCAGGATGATCGTGTGAAACCGGTTAGCATGCCGATGGTTAGACAGTTCACAGAACAGGGTCTTGATTCACATAATGAGGTTGAGTGCATGGTATGTACTAAACCTGAGTTTTCCCAAGCAGTGGGAGTTGTCACAAGTTAGGAGCCAATTTGGGAGAGAACCATTGGAGGACAGTTCAGTGGATTCTTACAGGGACTAGTAGCAAGTGCACATGCTATGCAGGTTCAGGTTAATTTCTACATGGTTGTAGATGTGGATGTGGCAGGTGATTTGGATGATAGATTTTACACCATGGATTTTGTGGTGGTTGGTCTTCAAGGGTGACTTTGAAGATGGATACATAGCCAAGGGAACAAACTAGACGAAGTACAGGTACAGGTACAGGTTGCAGCTGTTTATCTCCAAGTGGGAGATTGTTAGGTTGTGGAGCTAAAAGCTTCAAACCCTTTGCAAACAGAAGGAACAAGATGGTTGCTGAGATCCAGGAGCACCGGCATCGGCAGCAGGACCGATGTCAGTCGTGACCCAGTGCAGAAGGCCACCGGCGATGGCAGGGAGTCGGTCGACGTCGGCAGAACCAGACAAGCAAGGACCGGCGTCGGTCGCCTGTGTGTTCCCGAACTGCTCGTTACACAGACAGTTAGTTAAGTGAACGAAGTGTTTGCATGTTAAGACCAGTTAGAGTCTTGGGCTGCGAAGATAATTGTCTAAATTAAGAGTCTAAGTTATTGTTTAAGTGAGGGATCTATTTATAGGCCCATTGGCATGTATTGTATAAGCATGAGATAAAAAGGAAGGCAAGTTAAGTTGCTTCCATTTGTAAGATCATTGAGTTGTAGGTTATTGCAAGCTCATTGGAGATCTACATGTGAGTATGGTCTGTTGAATTATAGGTTACAGGTTCATGGGAGATCAGCTTGAAGTGCTATAGAGTGCTTGATGTACTGGCAGGGTTAATACTGACTAGTTGGAGAGGTGAACACCAATTCGGTTTGTGAGTTGGTTGTTGGGACCGTTTTTTGTGTAGGAGAGTGTGTGTGAGAAGAATTACTGAACACTTGAGGTGTGGCAAACCTCTGTAAGGTGAAAGAGTGTGGCGGCTCTTTGTTGTATTCTTTTCTGTAAAGTGTTAATACAAGATAGTGTATTGTCTCTCATATTCTGTGCTATTGGTGAATTCTAGTTACTTGTGCTTCTGGTTATTTCTGCATATTTAATTGCTTATATATTTGGTAATCATACTGTGCTCTTTCTAAGGAGCAAGATCCAACAAGAGGAATCAGAACAGGTGTGTTTGTTCTTGGACTTCCCTAACAGATATAGTTCAGTCACAATATAATTTTCTCAACCCTCTACAGTATATCAACCATCTTGATTCAGTTTGTTTATCAATGTTTCTAATTTTCTCTTAATAAACTATGTTGACTAACTTGACACAATTTGTTTTTCATCTCCCACTTATATAACTTCATTAAACAATTCGATATAATTCACTTATGAAATATATATTAACTTTTTTAATAGACTACATTGTACTATTTGTTATAATTTTTATCTTAAAATGAATTAATTAACAAACTATGTCAAACTATTTGATCCATCTTTAATTGTTTACTTTACTAAGTTGGTTGATACAATTAATTTTTATGTAGTTTATCTATCCCAAATCAATTTTCATTTCAACTCTTCATCATGCAGTATATCTTTGACAGTTTTAAGTAGAGAACACAACACAATATGATGGATTTAACACAATATGAAGGATTTAACTAACTCCTATAAAACTCCTAAATTTCATTTTAATATTATTATTAACCAAGATAACATTAATATTCATGTAACTACTAGAACAACAAATTATAATTCATTCTCTACCTTCCAACCTCTAGATCCTTTTAACTATCCTCCCCACATGACCACGGTTGAGGATGGAGTGATCTTAAATACACTACTAAAATTATTTTTTCATCAATGAAAACCCTCAACATAGGGTCAAGGATACTATGATCATTTATAACCTCATGATGGGACCCCATATAAGATGTCCCCCTTCACCTACACATAACATTTCGACATGATTTGGGGCAAGTCAATATACAACTTATTATCTTCCTTCCTCTTCCACTATTCCTATTATAGCCACTACTATGGTAGGTATTTTCTCTAATGGGTCTACTCAAAGTTCTCATATTACTACTCATGTTAATGTTACCACTAGTGCATATCAATCCACTTCCACTAGTCAACAAACTATAAATATTAATCAAATATTATTGTAAGACATGAATCAAATGGCTACCTTTTAAACTAATAATGTCAATCAAATGATGAAAATGCAAGATCAACTTTTACAATTGTAAATTCATCCTCTACAACCTCAATGGGTAGTGCAAAATCCAAATGCCCATGTACCCCCCAGCCTCTAGATATGCACAGGGTAATCTTATTCCTCAGCCCCCACTTCTTAATAAAGTCATAAAACATCTTAAAAATGAACCATTAATCCCTCAAATTTCAATATAGACATAGGAGGTATCACTCCTACTATCACTTATAATGGATCTATTGATCCTAAATTGCATTTGAAAGCTTTTGGTAACCTTTATAATTATTGGATTAAGTTAAATACCTCATTGCTACCAAACTTCTAGCCAAAATATTTTCAAGCGATGCCCTAGGTTGGTATAATCAACTTAAGTCTCATATTGTATCTAGTTTATAAGACTTAGTTAATGCCTTGGTTTAGGAATTCCAAACCAATGACCTTCATAAAAATAGTTTATCCCATTTCATTAATTATAAATAGGTACAATTCAAAACTACCCAAAATTTCATTAAGCATTAGAAGGCCTTGTCTAACAAAACCAAACACAACATGTCAAAAGATAATCTCTTCCATTATTTTATCAATGCTCTCCATCATAAACTCTAATATAAATTCATGACTCTCTCTCCAAAATCTTTGGAAGAATCCCATGATCAAGCTAATCTTCATGATTTCCTCATAAGATAGTTTGAGCCTTCCCAACCTACCTCAATAACTAGTATGCTTATGAGATCTAAAAATAAACATGTTACCAATGATGGTGTTATAGACACGTATGATTCTACACATGACATTCATTTTATTATTCTCGATGGTCCCAATAAGGAAACTCTTTCCCCACCTTTCATCGAAAGTCCCTCCTAACCTCTTCCCTCCTCATTACTATACATAAATGATTCTGATATTCATAAACCTCTATCCCTAGTAGAAATTCAAAAATGTATTCCTAAACCTTTAACAAGAGAACTTGACCCTGCTCATCCTACCAAACACTGGTATGACTCGAAAAAAATTTGTTTATATCATGAAAGTTAAGGGCATTCTCATGAAACATGTAGGCAACTTACAAAATTTGCCCTTGAATTTCTCCTTGGTCCCAATTTTGATCACGAAACCATAATCTATGAACATTAGTAAGCCTATGACAAGGTAGATAAATCCCATGATTCCAAAGTTAAACATGGTGCTCAAAATTAAGTTAATGTTCACCTTGCCATCTATGAAAACCCACTTCTAAATCATCAATCCACTCAACCTCCTTCCTCCAATGTATTAGAAGCTTTATTTGATCCTCATTCTTTAACCAATGATCAAAATGAACAACATGAGGCATGTGGTATCTTACATTGACCCTTATTTACATTCCACTTCTAATAATTTTCCCACTTATATAACTATGCATGGAACATATCCATCTCATTTTATATATGTTAAATTATATATAATTCAATACAATATCATTTCTTGCAACTGCATTGATCGACCTAATACAGTCACCAAAACTTCCAACTGTTAAAACTATATCATCCAATTCGATCTATTATGATAATATTTATTCAAATATATCAACCACACTAATATGATATTTTATATTTCATACTTTATCATTGTTATATTGACCATATTGATACCGTCAACTAAATCAAAATAAACTACATCAACCAATTTGATGCAGTCTATATTTTGAGATCTTAACAAACTCCATCGACTATTTCAATGCATCATGTTTTTATTCCTTATCCTATTGATACTACATCAACCAATTTGATACAATTATTTCATATTATTTTTTTTCAAAAAACTATATTGACCAACTCGATACAATCTATTTCTATTACTTCTCATGTTACTACTACATCAACCAGCTCAATACAGGTAGTCTGTAGTACTCTTGTCCAACAAACTATATTGAATAGCTAAATATTGTTTGATCCACATAATAAAACTACATCGACCAACCTAAAACATCACATTTCATCTCCATTAAAATTTACTTCATCTCCTCCATCAACTTACTTAAGTATTACACACCTTTATCATAGTCTAGTTCAATACCCTTAGGATATGATGAGTGGTATCCCATCGTAAAACTTTCTTACCTTACTCCTCAAATTCTTTTTCTTGGATTCATGAGGACTTCTCCTCATAATCATAATAATTTAATGCAACTTTTATTTTAAATGAACATCCTATTATCTCCACCTATAGGGCAAGAAGCCACCTTGTTTGGGTTTGAGGACAATATTCTCCAACAGTGGGAACAAATGTCCATACAAGTTGATGAAACCTTAGATGCTTATCTTTCACTTAAATTTACTATAGCATATATGATTCCAAATAAATATTACTTTGTGTGGATGATCCTCCTTTATTAATTAGTGTCCAAATGGATGATATTAAATCAATAATTCATTGATTGATGAAGGGTTACACACTCGTGTTGTTTCCCTTGACTTCATTAAGACTCTTGGATACTCTGAACATTGTCTTAAATATACCAAAAGTACATGTCAAGGATATGATAAAAGATAAATGCATCCCCTTAGGGTTTTTTTGATCCCAATCATGGTCCCTCCAATCATGGTTAGAGTTAAGGTCATGATTTTTAACTTCCCTCTATCCTATAACATTTTTCTTAGGCAACCCTGAACACATCACATGAGAGATATTACCTCTTTTGCATGTCAATGTGTCAAATTTCCCCATAACCATGCTATATATATGATTCAAGGAGACATTAATCCTTAAAATTTTAAACAATTCAAAGATTATGGTGTTTTAAAATACCTACCCTTGAACCTTTGCCTAACATCCCCTTTCATGAATATCAATGATTTAACTATCCTATCAATTCTAATTCGGTTACATTAGACATCCCTAATTGTGGCAACACACCTCCTAACCTTTTATATTTTGATAATGATGAGCCCAATGAGATCAATGTTAAGATCAAAACCTTGAATCTCCCTCCTACAATTATTACTTAGTTACCCCTTGTTTATAACCTCATTCTCACCAGAAAATGACTACCTCAATAGTCTGACCTAAACAATAAAACCCTCATTATTCTCTAACCAATAGAATAAGTAATTCATTCCATATCAAACTTCATACACCTGATTATTATGATGGATATTCCCTAGATGACCCATTCTTAACTTGTTATGCTCAAGTTGAGGATGCAAAAAATATTCGTTATCAATCTTCTTTATAACATTCTTATGAATCTAATTTACATGTACATAACATTGACTTGATATTTGTATTCCCTTATCCTTATACTACACCTAAAATTATTTCTCCTTCCATTGATGTTCACAAGTTTAATATGGAGTAGGTAACAACTTCTACCCATTATACTCTAGTCACTTCTAAGCTTATTAGAAGTATGATCCTTTATCACACCATGATGGGACCTTACCAATTTATTATATTTTCATATCTTTCAAGCAACTTTCCCTCATATATGTTAGATACATTACTTCAACCTACACTAACGTTATCTCCTATAATTGTAGAGCCTACTCATATATGCATAAATCACAATGGTTTACTTGATGAGGTCTTACCCATGTCAAAAATTGATTCTCCACCTAGATGAGGGGCGAATGAACCATATTATGAGTTTCATAAGATAATTGGTCATTGGGCCAAATATTTTCAACCATAAAAAATATTATTATCACATCAATAGACATAAATCTCTATTCCTACCATAGATATTATACATCCTCCCATAGTTACTCCTAGGCGCACTTATTTTCATGGCACTACTAGGCATACTTTAACACACTACTGATATATTCAACAATTCATTAATGCACTTCATCATGAAACAACATAACCCTCTAATGATGAGATCTTACCACCTTCTAAGATATCTCCATAATATATTCCCAAACATGGGGAAGTCTATTATCATTGTATCTACATAGCATATATATATATATATATATATATATATATATATGTATGTATGTATGTATGTATGTATGTATGTATGTATGTATGTATGTTTGTATATGTAGGGTACTCAATATAATTTCTATGATTTTCCATAGCCTAGACCTTCACCTTCCCAATAATTTCATCAAGATCATTATCAAATTAAGGCTTGGCCTTTTCCTTAACCCATACAATTTCACATATCATATCGTCCATATGCTAGTGCAGGTTCTTTGTATTGATTATCCCTCACAAGAGGCACCACATCTACTTCTTTTTCATTTTCCTACTTTCTCCATATATTCCATGCATCAAGAAGTCCTCACATGAATCTCTATAAAGATAGATGAGATAATGATCATAGTTAGATGTCAATTACAACAAGACTTATCAAATTTTATTGATGATGTATGTATAGATATATATCAACATTTGTGAGAACATATTTGTGTGATATATCCTATTCTTATACACATTATCATATGATTGAATCTGATGTTTGCATTTAATTATGAGCATTGGTGATGCCTTGTGGTTTATATCTCACTTATTTATATCATGTTTTTATTTTATTTTTAGCAATTTACTTTTATGTGTTTACTTTAAATCTATGACATCATGTTTATATTATTGTTTCTTTCATTGTACTCGCTAGATTTGTTTTAAACATTGGAACTTGTGTAACACCTTTAGGTTCTATTTATCATGCTTTTATTTTATTTCATTATTTTCCCTCTTTTTGAGATGATCACTATTTTCATAGGTACTTTTGCTATCTCTTTGTTAATATAATATAGCCTCTGAGTGACTTTGATATATTCATTATAACCCATGATATTTTCCATTACACTACCTTACATCTTTGTGATAAACTAAAAATATACCCATCATTGTACCACTAATTACAATAATGTATCTTCTA
Organism: Torreya grandis; assembly: GCA_037957365.1. Taxonomy (NCBI): domain Eukaryota; kingdom Viridiplantae; phylum Streptophyta; class Pinopsida; order Cupressales; family Taxaceae; genus Torreya; species Torreya grandis. Next base: position 824,025 of record JARHVA010002758.1, on the reverse strand, counting down.
TAATCTTCATACTTCCTTTTTACTTCCCTTCATTAGAAACATAAATTGGTCAATTTTGATATTGCACAATTATTTGTGAGCAAGTATAGGAACTTTTTGATACCATGGTCTTCGGTACTCTTCTCTAGTGACCCAGTGTAAGCTCTCTTATATTTTTAACTTATTCCACTCCTACTTGGATATCTAGATCCATATGGAGGAGAAACAAAAAAATCCATAAATATTTTGAAAGTCATATCATAAAAGAAACAAAAGGCAATGATCAAAAGGTAATTAAAAAATTAAATGTTAGATCACACTAAAAGACATTATATTTTGGCACATTTCCTATTCAATCCAAATCTCAAATGCCATAGATGGCCTCATAATGGATCCAAGGTCCATTGGGTTATGGTGACCTAGTAGACTAGGATAGGAGGTCTCATTTTATCATCTAGTGCCACCTACTTTCTTACACAACTACAAAATCTTCATAGTAGATTGAAGGCTTTGTAAGGGGTCATGGGGAATACGGAATACATTATGGGAAGGTATGTATGTTTTAATTTTCCTACATATAGCCTTCATGGGATGATCTATGTACTTCACTTATTAGTCCAAGCTTTACGTTCACTAGTTAGAGTTTCTTAGATATGTGATGTTGATAAGTGTTAGACTAGCATACTTATTTAGTGTATCTCATCATTGCTAATGCTTTCTATATGACCTATGTTGTGATTCACTCTCCTTTTTCACTTTCTATTATTCTTGATATTCCCCTTGATGGATATCACTTCTAGCTAATCTCATCCTTGATCACACTTTATAATTACCTTTTTGTTTTCATTTTATGAGTTGTAGTGTAAGACCTTGGACATGACCACACTTTCCTCACAAATACCCACCTTGTCACACCTCTTGGCTTATTTTACGAATTGCAGTGTAAGACCTTGGATAGGACTAGAATTTCCTCATAAATACCCCCTTACCATGCATCTTGGCTTAGTTTTTGAGTTGAAATATAAGACCTTAGATAGGATGAAGTTTCCTAAAAATCATATTTTCATACCATACAATCACCATCATTCACATGTAATTCGATGGTCATACTTTCTTCCATCACACGCTAACACAATCACTAAATCTAATTTTTTTCACTCCTTTCGAGCTTCTCCCTATTTTAATTGCCTATTTATTATTATTTTTGGTTTTTTTAATTCGTCATTTAATTATTTTCTCATTTACATCTTTGTTTGACATTTATCATTCTAATTTCATTTAATTACAGTATCTCATCCTTTGTGATGTTTTTACATTCATTTTTACCATTTATTTGTTATTTTTTTAACTTTCTATCTACTTGTATTTTTTATCATTTTACATTTAGCATTCTTTTTAACCATGAATTTGCTTACATCTGCTAGAAAATAATAAACCATACATTACACATTTTCCCATAGCATAAGAAATCAGAATCACATGTGCTAGAAAATAAATACATCAATAGATAAAAACCATGAGTCACACTAAAACAACTATCTCTATCTCTCTCTCTCTCTCTCTCTCTATATATATATATATACATATATATATATATATATATATATATATATATATATATAGAGAGAGAGAGAGAGAGAGATAGTTGTTTTAGTGTGACTCATGGTTTTTATCTATTGATGTATTTATTTTCTAGCACATGTGATTCTGATTTCTTATGCTATGGGAAAATGTGTAATGTATGGTTTATTATTTTCTAGCAGATGTAAGCAAATTCATGGTATATATATATATATATATATATATATATATATATATATATATATATATATATATATATACTCAAAAAAATTATATACATAATGATACATAGTACAAAAACAACTTTAAGGTTGAGATCCATCATGAGGATGTGGTACACTATTCATAGAGGCCTGAGACCACCCTCTCTATACAATTTGCTATAGTGACTACATCTATGATCATAAACCATCCACCTACATCTGTATATTATCCACTTGGGCCTGTAATCTCAATACCTAGCTAGTTATAGTTAAATAAAAATCTCTCTCCTGAACCAACCCCTGTCATGCCTGCATCTCTCCATGACCAACTCCTAGTGGTGTTGTATCCAGAGCTACATATAATAATATATGTATCTCTTGAGAAACCTCCCCAAATACTTAAACCATTCGACATAACTCTCGGTTGAAGGCACCAATGAATCAATCAATTGTGTAGTATCATGTTGTGATAGCATGTCATCCAAAATGTTGTAATGGGCCATATCCAACAAGGTCCTCCATTAGGCCTCCTCTATTATATCATATATAAAATTCAAACTAAAATAACATTAGATCTCATATGTCATCCAAAATCGCATTCATTTATCTAGAATATATCTTTATCTATCTAAGCAAGCAATTAACATAAACACATTTTACTCACCCTCACTAGCACCATTGACTCAACCACCTAACACCTCTTGGGTGTCTTGTCTCTAAAGAAGTGAAAAGCCTTTGGAATTCCCTAGCTAGATGACACATATGTGTTGTGCTCTCCTAGATACCTATCATACTATCATCCAGCTCAGAGCTAGTTACACTTTAGGATATTCTTATTATAGTTACGATTAGGATAATGGCTAAGCCTTCCTCTATCAATTCCTTGATAGATATATTAGTGGTGATGGGTATTCTTGTACCTATTGTTACTGTTGAGAAACTATCACTACTACTCCTCCTCCTATAGCATGATCTCCTCACTACCACCTATGATATTGTTTTACCACCCTAGGACATCAAAGTCATATAACTAGTACCTTAATAGGTACCCATCCACCTCTCACACCACATTACTCCCTTGCATGACAAGCCTAATAGGCTAGAACAAAAATAAGATCTATTGGATGTGGTAGTTAAAACTAACTAGGCAAACGATAATTTGGTTGAGGCTTTACCCACTATGGATAGTGCCCAGTGATCCTAACTCATGTTTGTGTATGTATAGGGATGACCATGATGGTCAGGCATCCATAGTGCTCACATATAGACATGCTACATTATTTACAACACCATCACATGGGTAATAAGTCACACAGTGTGATCTTGGACAATACATCAATAGATAACATCCATGAGTCACAGTGAAACATATCTCTATATATATATACATGGACTCAAAAAAATTATGTACATCATGATACATAGTACAAAAAAAACTCTATGACTACGATCTATCATGAGGATGTGCTACACTACCCATAGAGGCCCGAGACTACCCTCTCTATATAGTCCATTATAGTGACTACATCTGCAATCATAGACCATCCACCTACCCCTATAGATTGACCACTTAGGATTGTAACCTTAATACCTAGCTAGTTGTATTCAAATAAGAAACTCTCTCTTGAGACAACACCTACCATGTATGCATCTATCCATAAATAACTCCCAGTGGTGTTATAACTTCAGTGCCATCTGATAATCTACATATCTCTTAGGAAACCTCCCCAAATAACTTAAAATATTCAACATAACTTTGGGTGGAAGTCACCAATAGACCAATAAACTATGTAATATTGTGTTATAATAGCACGTCATCCAAAATGTCAGGGTGGACCATCTCTAAAAACATCATCTATCATGACTCCTCTACTATAGCATCTATAAAACCATAGTGCCCACATATAGTTGTAAAATGATTGACCCACATTTCACTATCTACAACACCATCACATGGGCAAAATGTCATGGTGGGTTGTTTCTAATAAGGTCCTCTATCAGGAATATTTTGTTGTAGCATCCATAAAACTATAATGCCTACATATATCAACCCTGACCTACTGTATCAATTGTTTCCTAGACTACATCAACTTGTATACACACCATCATCCATATATTCAAAGTTTCCTACACTATTAGTCATGTGTTTAACTACATCGGCCAGGCTATTTTCTAATACCCTTAGCCAAATCATATGTCATTAGCCATTTTACTATTTTTCAACTATGTTTACCATGTTACATGGAAATAATAAGAAATGGTTCAAATACATCAACCACTTAGAGATGGCATTAGCCAATTTTAATTGTCCTCAATTTCTAACTACATTAGCCTAGCTAGTACCATTCAGAATACGTGATGATTTTTCACTAGGCCATAATAAATGCCCTTAACCTATATTTTGAATTCTTATCTCCTAACTATTTCCCTTTCTATTTTTATCTCTAAACCTATGCTTTTTGGGGTAAATTCCATTACACAGATTTACCTCAACATCTATTTTTCCTAATTTAGTCATGTTTATTCAAAATGCTAAAATGCACAATTAAATGCACCATGTGCCTATACCGCACCAATTGTAGCTATATCCACCAGCTTATCTATATCCTCGTGCATGGGACATCATATCTCAGCTCACTATATTTGGATACACATAGATCTAGTTTCCAAAAATAATAAATTCACAAGTGAATAATAATTTACCCTTTTACAGTAAAAATTTCAAAAAATTTACAGCCTTCAGTTATTTATCAAGAAATCTCATATTTTACTCATATTTATGTTTCTGTAGGTCCTTTTCACAACTGAAATAAGCCTTAAATTCTTGGTGAGAGAGAATTTTTTAGTGTTAATAGAATATATTTGCTAAAACTTCAAAAATTTCCCTTATTTTAGGTCCACCTTCTACTCCACACACGAAGTGCCTATCATCATCTGCTACACATATTTTGTTTTCAATAAAAACAAGGTAAGTTAAGGTACATATTTATAATTTATTTAATTTCTCTTAAATTTCACATTCTATTGCATTTTGTTATCTTATTTAATGTGTTGTTACACTCTTTCCCAAAGCACCATCCCATGTTGCACTTTGGTGACACGTGATGAGCTTTGGGTGGGGCATACATATACACTCAATATTTTTGAATCTTTATCATAAACTAACTCTTTCTCTCTTGCAACAACCTATCAAGTTTCAATCTCTTTGAGTGCACATCTTAAAAGGTGCAATGGGAAAGGGGTGTGTAGACTGATGGCATTTTGAAAGAGACATTATTTTTCATCTATCATTCCTATTATTGTTCCTCAAAATGGTCAAAGATAAAATTTTGTTAAAATTGATAAAAAAATAATTTGGAGTAAGTTAAAATAATAAAAAAGTGAAAAAATACATAGATTTGGTTAAGTCCTTTTTTTTAAGCATGTAGGGTGCAACCTCACACCCTAGGCAACCCGAGGGTTGGGCCTCCCCACCCCTCAAACTACATGGGACATGGAAACATGCCATCCATGAAACATACCACTGACATGATACACATCTTGAATGTCTCAATAGATGTAATGAACACACGACCATGTATAGATGTAATGTTTTGATGATGACATTTCTTATGTGTACAAGGCTACCCTATGAGTCTTCACTACATGATAGGCATGTCTAAGCATTTGACATTTTATTGAGTAAATGCAGTCATCTACATGTCTATGTAGGACATAGATGTGCATGGTGCCAAAACATTAGTAATTTTGCATCGAGTTGTTGAGGAAAAACATGTATAAATCCTTTGAGGATTCATTTGAACCATTCTTTCACCCAGTTATCTTCATCCCAAAGCTATTTCACTTCCCCCAACCATGCCATATTGTCAAAACTCTACTAATTTTTCCTATTTTTTAGTATTTCATAGTGTTTCCCTCTTCAAATATTTTCTAAGTGAGATCATACCCTTTTTCATAGAGCTTCCTCTCATCTAGTTTTACCTCCAATAAATATATGTTCTAGGGGTATTTTACAGCATGTGGATTCTATCACATAACCATTGTGGCCTATTCATTTCAACCCCATAATCATTTCCTCCTTCTAGGCCCACTCAACCCACTAACCCTTGTTGAAGTGACACTCGAGATTTTGAAGCCTAACAAGATGAAGTAAAAATATATGGGCTTCAAACAATTATTGGTGTTGGATAACAATATCCCCAAAATTGTAGATTCATGGATTAGGCATGTTGACTTTGAGGATTTCCAAAAAAATTTGAATGTAGAAAACATGAATACATTCACTATTCACCTGGTTGAAAGCAACCTTCCATAAGTAGTTGACTTTCCAACATCTATTTAGTGTTCAAACCTGGTCTTCACCTTTGAAAAACATTAAGATCCTAAGACCAAAGATATAAAATTAAGTGATGGATCACTAATGACCAAGATAGATGGGACATCAATGGGAATGACAATTAAAATCCTTGTATATGATTCTTATGCCAGAATGAGCAACATTTAAGGTAAAAAGTACTGGGACAAAAATCCTAATAATTATTTGATAATGATCAATGATTCTGAGTTTAATCATAAGAAAAACATGATCTCTAGGTTGTTGAAGAACTTTTTTAGATCAGATTTCAAAGAGGAGCTTTTAGACATGGTCACATTCCTAAATCATTTGGTTGATAATGAAAAACAACTAAAACTTCCACACTTATTGTTCATGCAAATGAATATCATTTGTAATGGAAGGCAATTCATAGATAAGGGTGAAAAGATCATCAATTATGTTCATTATCAATTGATAAATGTAGACTCTATGAAGTAGTTCTTCATGACTTCATAATTAGTGTATTCATTAACTTCATATAGAATTTATCCTAGTCTCTCTTAGCTAGGTGACATCTCCCCCACAACTCAGGTACACAAACGCTTCTCCTAGTTGACTCTAGAGAAGAGCATCAAGCATTTCAAAAGGGTGAACAATGCTTTCATAGTGAGGATAGTGCAATCCCTTGATGAAGACTAGGGAAGAGGAATCTTTGACATCGCAACTACCTTGATCAACCATTATGATATTTATTTCATTCAATTTCAAATTTTCACCTATATTAGGGTCATAGGATTTGAGGGATGTCCTATATGGATACCAAGGTTAGATAATAATATCATATTGATTGAGTTGTGCAAACAACTGGCTACAATGCATAAATGATACAAATATAGACACATGTTAGGAGTTTCCTTTCCAATTTTTATGGGATGTCTTCATGTAAAACTATTGTCAACGCTCAAGACATTGAGTAGGTTATCTCTCAATTCACCCTTCACTCATATTCCTATAGAGCTTATGTTGAAAGCAAAGGGTTCAGAAAAAATAATCTTCGCATTGGTTCTTCATACGAACATGTACCTCATATAGAGGACTCCTAGATAGATTATTTTGATGAGTATGAAGTGATTAGAGGAGATTGGAGCATAATGACTATTGATTAGATCAAGGACTTCATAGATGAGTGGGTCCTAGATGGAATCCACCCATGATAGGTCTCATTAATCCTGAGTACCCTGAGAAAGTTAATGCTCCTTTTCCAACCATAAATTGGTCAATAAGAGAGTTTGCATATATATATAGGGACAAACCAAGGCTATTCTACTAGAACTAAGAAATGGTTTGATAAAAAAGTGAAATAATTTATAGGATAAGTGGTCCTAAGATATTAATTACATTATCTCATACAAAATAAACCCTGCAACAACTCCAAAGAAGAGAAATATTAGTTTGCTAACATAGTCATCTTATTCTTCAATCTCTAAGAATGATGATGAATAAGATCCAGATCAAATGAAATCGCTTGGTAAAACTTATGAAGTGAGCATTGTTATGAGTAGGGAATCAAAGAAAAATAAGTCTATTATGCAACAACCTTGTTCATTTCTTAGTGACCCTTATGTCCTCATTCCTAATGCTACCTAATATTACCTTACCTCAACCCCATATGTAACTCAAAATGTATATGTTATAGAAGTTAAGGAAGTCATTCCTTCATCCCCTTTTGTTTCCCTGACTATTGCTCTTTTAGAAGGTTCTCCAAATAAAATTACACCACCTCTTACTGGATCTCAAATGTTTAACTTTAGTGATATTTAGTTTCAATGGATACAGCCCATGTTGAATAAGAGAAACAGGGTATTAGAGGTAAACATTCCAAATTTTGATGTAGTTGTTGATATTCTAAAACCATTTTTAGGGTGTTGTCAGACCCTTCAGGAGCACATTTTTTAGAAATTGTTGAGCCCAATGTGGAGATGAATGTAGAAGAAATGATTGTGATTAATTACACTCTCAAGAGGATATCACTTGAGGAGACAACTTTAGAAAGTGATGCTCACAACCTAAGTGAGACCACTAAAATAATGATCAAGAGGTGAGAATAGGATGAGCTCACTTAGGAGAAACTTAGAGATCAGATCAAGTAGTTGTCATGATATGTCAACTATATTCTCTATCTAGTTGACACACCTACAAAACCTTACGTATATGCCCCTTCTTAGGCATTTGACATCAAAAAATAAGCCATTTATACCATTAAAAAATATAAATCATTTGGAAAAACTCTAGAAGCTTGGATAGATGAATATTTATTGAGTGGGATGAATATATTAAGGAAGTGTTGAAACTATATGGGGCTATTGATAATGAAATCATCAGTATCAATCAACAAATCAAAGCTTGTGATAATGAATTAAAAGTTATGGGAGAATATGAAGGATAATGGTCATGCAATGATTGATGTTGTAATATATATGATGGTCAAATCTAGAATCTTCAACAAAGTAGAAGATGACACCACATGTAAGTGGTTCAAATGCATTCTTTAGAAGATCAAAATCTTAAACAAAGTGACTAAATAATTATGGAAACAATTCAACATTGGAAGAGAGAAGCAAAGATTGATCTCTCCTAATATAGATGAAATACATTATGATCTAATAAAGGAAGATACAATCACCCTTTACACATAGATGAAGTAAAATATCAGCTCAAAAAAGTGATATATGACGAGTGATTCAAATAAAATGCCTTTCATGTTGCTTCCATGATTGTGCTCAATTAAATTTATGTTTAATTGGAGGAAATGAATAACTAGTTAACTGAACTTATGGAAGTTTCAAATGCTATGTTGCTAGTTTTAGAGAGGTGGATAACATCTTGTAATCATGTGGTATTATCAAAAGGAAATGACATTATTGAGTTTGTAAATAAGTTTAGAAATTTTAAATATGCTTAGAATAAAAAACATAAAAAAAAGTTATATAACTGTCCCAATTTCTTTGGCACTATCCATTACCCTAAAAAATACTTCCTAAAGGATATTTCAAGTTTTTATTTCCATTTTTATCGGTCTTAAATTTTGGGAAAGTTTTATTTTTTCCTTGTGTAATTTTGAAAATAGTGAAAGATAGATTAGGACAAAAAATTGAATATGAGAAGTCACTTGGAATGTGAAGGGTCAGCCCATTCCCTCCTATCTTTATAAATAGGAGAAATGACAATTGTAAAAGTTTTTCTTTTTATGTCTACGAGAATTGATCTTGAAGGAAGGATAAACAAACTTTGTGTTCAATCTTCAACCAATAACCCAAGGAAATTCAAAACTTTGTGTCTTGTTTTCCTTTATGGATATGTGTTTTTTTTATGTTAATACAGATTTCATTTTTCCAAGCAGTAGTTGTCTTTGATTTTAAGTGTGTTACTCACATTAAGCACTTTATTGTCATGAGGTTGAATGAAATCTACATTTCTACGTAATATTATATCATAACCTCCACATGGGTTCAAGTTTCATGTATCTACATTTTATTAAGTACATAATGTATACACATAATATTTTCAAACTTTTATCAATTATTGATGCTCTTTATGTTGTAAGAACCCATCGAGTCTCAAATTATCTAAGTGCATGCCTTAAGGGGTGCACTAAGAAAGGGGTGGATATACCATCAGTGCTTCACATGATTGTTGTCCCTTTTTCCATTTATCATCTACACACTTGTCTCCTAAAAACCATTCCCCTAAGCTTTACCTCCTATTTTGCACACCCCTCTACTCTTTTACCACCTTCATTATCCTTTTCCCTAACCTAAAACCCCTTTTTGATAGTTTACATGACTATGTTGACTGCATCAACCTTGTATTCTTATTGATAAAACTTATTAAGGGTCTAGGTCAGCCCCTAGCCAACCTACTCTGTGATATAGTAACTTTTTTATGAATTATAATACTAGGTCACCCGTGTTGACCTTGTCAATCAAAACTTTTAGAAGGGTTTAGGGTTAGATATACCTATATAAACACAATAATTTCTCCATTTCTCAGAGAAGATAAGAATAAATAAGATATATTGCACATCTACTTATCCACCATTCTACTTGAGGATCAAGCTTAGGGTTTTATACTTTCTTTGGAGATACAGATCTTGTCTTGTGGAGAAGTCTTTTGGATGGATTGATAGGTTTTGTAGCTTAGAGCTGATTTATCTTTGTCATCCTTATATACCAAAACAACCTCTTGTAAAGTACCTTGTCCAAGGGAGAGATTGAGGTTCGGTAGGTTCATCTTCAAAGGTAAGTATTCCTAACTTTGTTTCTAGTTTATAAGAGTAGATAGATATGCATTTGTACTTATCTTCCATGCATTAGGATTATGTATAGATTGACATGATTTTATGTCTTCTATGCATGTTTACTTTTATTTTTTATTACCCCCACTTTTTACCACAAGCTTTGGTGAGCACTAGATTAGATTTTTACTTTACTTATTATTAGTATAGTGAATATAAAAACATAGGACCTAGTTAGGGTTATTGCATAGTTTTGCTTGACTGGAGGCTTTGGAACCCTTCCTAGTGATATTATTATGGTAATATATCCCTTGGATAGGTCAAAAAAATCCATATTGTTCATGACCCCAATTATCTAATGTATCCCCAATCGAAAGTGTAAGTAGGATCTATCCTCTCCAAGCTAGGATTGATTTATAGATATGTTGTATTTCCTATTACATAAATAATGGTAAACCTAACGTGAATCTAACCCTTGTAGGTTTTCTTTCATGTTTTTCATTTCCATCATTCTATTATTTTTTTATATTTGTGATACTAGGTCAAACAGGCTAGTATAGTTCTAACTTTTGTGCACAGGTTTAACACATAGTTGCATCAAAATGACTATGTTATTTTTGTGTAGGTCTTCATTAGATATAGGTTACTGGATTGAGCAGGTCAATACAGTACTCTTATTCATTTCCAAAAATTATAATATGTCAAATAGTTTGACTTAGTCTCACAATTAGCATCCAAATAACAAACTAATTCGACCAAGTCGACTTAATCATCTTAATAGGCTTTAGAAAAAAGGGTTTTCACATAACTAGGTTGACCCAGTCAACATAGTTGGCATAATTTGTAAGTAACATTCAAGGCACATCAACAAAAAATTTGAAATCATCATCATCTTCCAACCCACCAAGGTTCCTTTCTTTTTCTCTCTTTCAATTCAGCACTTCATTACAATTCTATTTTGTGCAAGTTTACAGTCTTCAAAACTGTAATCCTACAACAAACAAAGTCGACCTAGTCAACTTAGTTTTGTAGCTTATCTCCTATATAAAATACTAAGTTGACTTGGTCAATTTAGTTCTTAAGGACTCTTGTTTCTAAATAATATTAGCAACTCTATCGACACTATTATGTAATGTTTGCAGATAGTATCATCTTAACCAACTTTGTACCATTATTAATTTGGGAATTAACAATTATATGCTAGTAATTAATTCACACTTTCATTTTTAGTTGTTTGCATACTTAGAGTATCTCACATAGTCTAATTAGATGGTTTTTAAATATACCATTTAGTTGCACTATTTTTCTCTTTTTGCACACACTACCAAATCATAAAAAATTTAAAATACATTTAACATTTGTCTTTTCAAGGCTTACCTACTTGGATTTCATCACCAAGGGGGAAGCCAACTTGGTTTTCTAGCCAAGTATAAACATGTGGTTAATGGTATATATTGACAAAGCACATGACACCCTTATTTATGTGGGATTGTGAAGTGAGGGGGTAAGGCCCAATATTAAGCCAATACCATTGCCAACATAGATCCCTTTCAACCTAAACATCTTTAAACCATCCATATATTGCTTTCTAGTTCCCTATTTTTAGATAACTTCCCTATCACACTTAAAAAAACACTTTATAATAATATCAAAACACTTAGGAAGACCACTTAATTAGCATTTATTTTTAAGTTGACTACTTGATCTCTACTCATGGTATGTTGTATTACAAAAACTTGCATTGGCTAACATTGGTGCAAGGTTTTGTGTTGTGTGCTCCAATTATATCATTCTCATTGAGCTAATTGTTTATGTGTTTGCTTCCATTTCTCACTTATAATTATATTTTCAAAAAAAATTCCATAATTTTAGTACATTGTCATTCTATTTGACACAGTCTCTTGTAGATTGTCTTTTTCTCTGACTACAGTGCTATGTCAACCTGGTTATCCTAGTATTCCTTTCTACCTATTAGGTTATAGTAATAAGTCAACCTAGTTTACTCTATATCCTTATCAAATTGTTTATTTTTCTATTTATAGTACTAAATCAACTTGATCGACCCTATACTCTTACGTCTTCTATCTAGCAGTACTAAGTCAACATGGTTGACTGTATACTCTTATCTATGTTTTGCATTTCTTTGCTTTTGTATCAACTTTTCCTTCCCTAATCTCTCTCCTTCATCATGAACTTCTTATTTGAAGACAACACAGTTGAATTCAATAGATATGATGAGTCTTACCAACCCTAATAGGTTTTCCCATAAGTATCTTGTGGCTCCTACCCTAGATGAAAGTAATGTCCATGTAGCCACTGGCACTACCAACTATGGGACCCCTCCTCTTTCATTTTTACTTCACAATCCTCTTTTCTCATTTTAAAATCAACCTAAATTAGAGTAAACACCAAAAATTATCTTCTTCATCAATGAATTTCCTCAACATTGAGGAAAATATCCTTCTACTATTTACTATCTCATGATAAGTGATCAAGTCAAGGAACCCCATTTACCTTCTCCCACATTCTCACACATATTTGGAGATACTAGCTTCTTTGATTCTTGTCCTCTTTCATCTATTTTTACCCTTTATAATACCATGACATCTTCCTCTTTGATTTCCTCCACCTCCATGCCTAGTATCTCTACTAACATGGCAAGTTTTATATCTAGTGGGCCTCTTCCTAGACTGACTCTTCTCAATTCCTCCACTAGTGTATCATTTACTACCCATGGTAATCATGCCTCTGGTGCCACTTCTTCTCATCCCACTACTAGTAAATCTTTTTCCACATAAGTAAATTATGCCACTGGTGCCTCACCAACAATTATTCTCAAACTACTACTAACACCCATAGCGATACCCAAGCCACTACTACTAATTCTAATGCTTCAAACAATGCCACTAATACCACACAAACCCATAAACTTCCATTAAAAAATCTTAATCAAATGAATGTTTTCCAATATAACAATGCAAATCAAATTATGCAAATGCAAAATCATGTTATCCATCTTCAAACCCACCCTCTATAGATTCCATGGGGCACACATAACCAAAATATTCCCCCACATCCTCTTTGTGATTCCCATGGTAATATTATTCCTCAACCTCCCCTTATTAATAAAATTATTAAACACCTTCAAAATGAGCCTCTTACATCTCAAATTTATAATATTGATAAAGGAGGTATGACCCCTACCATTACCTACAATGGGTCAGCTGATCCTACTCTCCACTTAAAAACATTTGAAATCTATGTAAAGACTAGGTCAAGTTAAATACTTTTGCCACTACCAAACTATTAACCAAGACTCTCACGGGTGATGCTTTAGATTGGTACAACCAACTCAAATCTCATACCATCACTAGTTTGGAAGATTTAGTCAATGCTCTAGTCTAAGAATTATAAACTACTGATCTTCTTGAGAATATCTTGGCCCATTTTATCAATTCTAAGTAACTTGAGACTGAAACCGCACAAGCTTTCATCAAATTATGGAATACCTTGTCTAAAAAATGTGAACATAATATGATAGATGACAACCTCTTTCATCTATTTACCAATGTTCTTTTTCCCAAATTACAATATGGGGTATGGACTCTCTCTCCATGCACTTTGGAAGAGGTCACTGACCAAGCCAAGCATCAAGATTTCCTTATGCATCAATTCGAGACATCCCAATCTTCTATGGGTACTTGCATGTTAATCAATAATAAGAATCATCATGCTACAAATGATGGTGTCACTAAATTTTATGATACCATTCGTACTATTCAAACTATTGTTCCCAACCAGACTCTGAAACAAGCTTCCCCTCCCAACCACATCACTAATCCTCATTTATCTTCAACCAATAACATCAATGTTCATAAACCTTTATCCTTAGTGGAATCAAAAAATCATATACCAAGGCCACTTCTACGATAACTTGATCCCACTCATCCCATGAAATCTTGGTATGATCCCAATAAATTTTGATGGTTTCATGTTAGTTGGGGTCATTCTCATGAAACTTGTAGGCAAATTCGTAACTTGGCTATGGATTTCCTTCTTGGTCCCAATTTTGACATTGATTCTATCATTTGTAAATGTCAACAAGCCTATGACATTGCCTTCAAAGCCCATGAAACACAAAATAAATCTCAAATTTTAAACTAGGTTAATGCTCATTTGAACATCTATAAAGATGCTCTTCTAAATCACCAACATAACCAAGATAAACCTACCCCTTCTACCAGTAATGTTGACAATCTTCTTGACCCAACTCCTAAAGAAAATGTGGTCAATATGACTAATATGTGAAGTGTGGTTGCTTTCATTGATCCTCATCCTATCCACACCCCTCAATTACCTTGTACATTTTGTGTTATCCAAGACTCTTCTCCAACTCACTTAACAGAATCAAGGCAAGAAAACCTTATATATTTTTATGAACCAATTCCAACACCTCCCTTGGATAACACTTCTCACACCATTTATACCATTCCTCCAACCTATTTACCCATCACTAATGATACTCAAATTTCTATCAACACTTCTTCTCAAAACAAATCTGCATCAACTAGCTCATCCTCTCAAAACAATCAACAAACTTGTCCTCCAATTCAATGTTCCACCTCTTATCAACATAAATTCACATGCACATCTTCTCCTCCCTTTGAGGACCTGCTTCAACACTATGCACCTCTTTCTAATAGTCCCATTATGGGTTATTATTAATGGGATCCTATCATAAAACTCATTAATCTCCCATCTCAAATCCCATTTCTCAAACTTATGGGAACCTCTATGTAACATCATAATCATCTTATGTAGATTTTGTTTGAATGAACATCCCTCATCCTCCCCTAGTAGGATGTAAAGCCACCTTACCTAGATTAGAAGATAGAATTTTATAATAGTATGAAGAGATGTTCATACATGTTGATGAAACAATGGACACTTATTTTTTCCTCAAATTCCTCCTCTTTTTATCAGTGTCCAAATTGGTGATATCCAAGTCAAGCATGCCTTGATTGATGAGGGTTATAGCACTTGTGTTGCCTCTCTTGATTTTATCAAAACCCTTGGATATTCTAAATTTAATCTTAAATCCACATGCAACGCATGTCAAGGCTATGACTGAAGGTAAATTCCTCTTTTAGGTTTCATGTGGCTCCCCATTACCATCCCACCTATCACCATTAATGTGAAGGTGATGATATTCAACTTTCCTCTATCTTATAACATTTTATTTGGTAGGCCATAGACTCATCGCATGAGAGTAGTTACCTCTTATGTTTTCCAATGTGTCAAATTTCCTCACAATGGATCCATCAATAAGATTCAAGGTGACACTAACCCTTGTAATTTCAAATAATTCTAGGACTGCATTGTATTCAAAATTCCTACCTTTGAACCCTTGCCAAGAATTTTATTTTATGAATCTCAACAGTTTAACTTCCTTGTTAATTCCACCCAAGGTTACAATGGTCACCCTAAACCCATCAATAATATACACCCTAACCTCCTAGATCTTGATGATGATGAGCCAGATAATATAAATCTAAAGATTAAAACCTCAAATATCTCACCTCATCTCATTTCTTAGCTTCTTCCTTCTTTGCAACCCTATTCCCATCAACCACCTTATGATGATATACCCATATCTCAATTAATACTCAACATTCCATTCATCACACCACATCAGATGACAAGGTACTCCCTACCTACACCTAAATTATGATGATGGCTATACCTTGGATGATCCATTCTTGAGAGGTCTTATTCGACCCTGAGATGCTAAAATCATTCATTATCATTTCTCTTTACTTCAATATTTTAGTATATCTTCTAGCATTCTATCCTATACCATTCCTAATTTTAGCATTTTTTCTCTTGATCGCAAGGTAGAGATGGTCTGCGCACCTCTAGTTTTTGAAGAACCTCATAGGAGTATGCTTATGGATCATGCTATGACTAGTCCCTATCGCTTTGCAAGATACCAAGCCAACTTATCCTTGAGATGATTACAACTATACTTTTTAGATCCTATTCCCACTCCCTCTATAGCTGAGTCTTTTATTATTTTTAATCTCATTTTAGTCAAGCCTTGCCTAGTCTCTCCACCAACCCCACCTTCTCTTAGTGATGGTTTCTTCCCTTTACCACAACTTGCTCTTTTGTCCACCAAATGGGTCGATCAACCATATTGTGATATTCATAAAGCTTTTAGTCACTATACAAGAGACTATTCATTATACCAATCCTTGTTAGCTTCTATTTCCACTCTTCCTATAAGTACACCTACCAAGTATACTCATAAGTGTATATGTTGCTTTTATGGCCTGAATAATCATTAATCCACACATTATCATAAGTTGTAGCAATATATTGACACCTTGCATCCCACCACACCTCAACCCATAGATAAGGATATACCTCTCCCAAAAGTGTTACCTAAATATCTTCCCAAATATGGAGAGGTATATTGTCTCTCAAACCAATTTGGTACTCATCATATTGATTGTTATCGCATCCTTTAGCAACATCTCAAGGATCACCTCATGAATATTCCTACACCTACTACCCTTCTTCCCATAGGTTGACCTTGTAAGAAGGTTACCCCTTCTTCCCCCATGCCTCCACCACCTATGGTCCCTTCTCCAATTACCATTTATTCACTTGTGGACCTTCCTTTACCCATGGATCCCTCTCCACTAGTGGCAACTTCTCCACTAGTGACCATTTCATCTCCCATACAGTCCATTCTCATTCCTTCTCTTGAGCATCCCCTACATGACATCCCTCATCAACATGATCCTTCAATAATTCCCACATTTTCTATCAAAGAGATTCAACATGAAGTATTTTATTAACTTTCCCTAAAGATCGAAGAGACTTTAGCTGCAGTTTGAGTTCAACTTCATATAAACTTATCATATGTTATGGATAATGTGTCTAAACAAATATATCAGTACTTATGAACAAAATCATGGTGTTCTTACATTTATTTCCTCATTTTTTTTGGATGTGTGTTCCAAATTTACATTTATCTATTTTTATCATCTGACATTGTGTCATATTCTTATCTATCTTACATGATGATTTTTCTTTTGCACCACATGTTGTTTATGATGTCATTATTCTTTTGATGTTCTCTTATGGATTATTTTTCATAATTACATACTTGTTCTTCTTGAGTTCATTTCTTATGGTGACCTCATTATTTTTCATGATTATTTACTATCTTATCTCTATAAACATGGATAATTGCTATTGTGACTTGGTTATACAAACCTTGCTCCCT
The DNA here is from genome assembly GCA_037957365.1 of Torreya grandis. Lineage (NCBI taxonomy): Eukaryota > Viridiplantae > Streptophyta > Pinopsida > Cupressales > Taxaceae > Torreya > Torreya grandis. The sequence continues at coordinate 806,359 of JARHVA010002758.1, read as the reverse complement.
TTAGTTATTCCTCATTTACCATGTGATTAGTGAGCAAACAATTCATCTCATTACAATCTCCTTTTACTAGTCCACTTTGGATCTCCCTTTCTTCCCCTTTATTCCCTTTTGCAAACTAAGCATACACGTGGTTGAGACTTGAGATAACATGCTGGTTAATATTTAAGCCTAAGTGATCTAGGTTGTCATATCTTTGGATACTTAGCTTACTTTAGCCTAAGCCTAAATCTCATTCGTGTGTATCACTCTATCTCTCATGATTATTCATTCTAAATATATATGGAGGAGGAATATTAAAATCCATAAAACATTCATAAGCTAAATCATTTAACAAAAGGCAATGATCTAAAAGGCAATCTTCAAAAATTTCAAAAATCAAAATCACACTAAAAGACGTGATTCTAAGCACAAATCCTCTTTCTAATCAAAGCTCAAAGTCCACAGTTGGCCTCATGATAGAGTTGAGGCCTATTGGGGTGTGGTAAGACAATATATTAGAAAAGGAAAACAAAAAAATCTTTTAGTGCTACCTACTTTCTCATGCAAGTACCCAATCTTTGCAGTAGACTGACAACTTAATAAGGGGTCTTGAGTAACAAGGAACACATTATGGGAAGGTAGGTCCATTTTAATTTTCTTGTTCAGAACTTCTAACATGAGTTGATATTAGTACCACACTTATTTTCCTACACAACTTTGTGCCTATAGCAAACATGTCTCCTCTGTATAGTGATGGTCACTAGTTACTTAGTATCTTCTCATGTCTTTAGTGTGCCTCATGTCTCCTAAGGTCTTTTCATAAGATGCCTATGTTATGTTTCTTACATTCCATTTTTCACTCCCTATAATCCTAATATTTTCCCTTGAGAAAAATTGTTTTTCTTACTAATCACTCCCCCTAGGGATTCCATTTATGAGTTGTAGTGTAAGACCATGGATAAGACCTGGCCTTCCTTACAAATTATCAAAATTTTCATATTTACCATTCCAAGCATCCCCTTTTACCATATTTTCACATTGTTTCCACCTCATTGGTGTTCCCTTTGTGAGTTGTAATGTAAGACCATGGATAGGACCTGGCCTTCCTCACAAAATTTTCCAATATCTAAGTCACAATGAAATTACATGTGTCAAATATGACATAAGATGTGATTGATTATGAGTTACACGTCATTAACATAATTCCCAATTTGATTTAGTATGTTTTATTCTTACTTTATTAATCTTTAACTTGTATCTTCTTATTTTCTAATTGCATGTAATAATCCAAACACTTTTTTTAAGTTTTTCATACTTCCCAACTTGAATTAGTGTGATTAATTTTAGACTATTTCTCCAATTTTTGTTTCTCTTTTATACTTCCCAACGTGATTTATTATGATTGATTAACTTAATTAATTTGTTTTTATACCATTAAACTTTCATGTGTTTTCCATTTTTTTAATTATTTTCATACTTCCCAACGTGATTTAGTGTGATTTTACTTGTTTTAATTTGGCGCCAATCTTTTTCACAATTTAAAAACATTTTGCCCTCTTGTTTACCACATTTTTTTGGTTTATTATACTTAGTCATCTTTTCTTATTACACATTTCCCATCGTAAAATAGTGTGTAGTACATTTGTTTTTAATTAATTATACTTTTCTAAGTCCTTTTTGCTCATCTCTTTTTAACCATGCATGTGTACTACATAATGTTAGAAAAGAAAACACCACACATATATTTCCTATAGCATATATAACAAAAGCAAAATATTTGTGCCAAAAATAAATATATCCATACATCCATAATCACAACCAAAATATAACCATAAGATCAACATCCAATTGTTAAAACATAATATCACTATCTATATCATGTGTTTTAATACAAAGTATAAAGATACATCATTCCAGATCTATGGATGGGCCCTATCATGTCTATCTCATGGCCTAGCCACACCACCCATCCATGCCTCAGACTATCCCCTCTGAATCATGTGTTATAAAGAGGCTATCTGAGATATCAAACCTGCTACCAATCCCTATAAACTGGCCACTTGGGCCTGTACCTATCCCAACTAGATAGTGGTAATCATATGTACATCTCACTCTTGATCCAAGGCCTACTATGCCTATGTCTCTCCTACTCCCACCCCTATTGATGGTTGTAGCCTATCTCTACATATTTGTAGCTACCTCACAGACTCCCTTACCAGTCTAAACTAGCTTGCTTGAGTTAGGGTAGATGGTACCATAAGATCATCTAACATTGTGGGTTGTATGGTGCCATCACCCCATCCAAAATATCATGGTGTGTTCCCATAATCATGGATCCCCATCTAACATCCTCATTCATGGGATCTATAAAATTCAAACTAGATATATATCAGATCACATATACATCTCAAAATATATCTATCTGCAATCATATACAACTAGTATTATATCTCAAAAACTAAAAATCATAAGCATTTATTACCTATCCCAATGTCATCAATCACCATCTCCCCATTTGCTCATCTATTGAGCATGATCTCTCCATTAGCTCATCATTCGAGCACCTCATCCATGAGATGTCTCCTAATTAAATCAAAAGTTGGAGTCACCACTTGTGCACATATTGAGCCTCTCCTTAGTGGTGCCTCTATAGACTAGCTTTGCCCTAGGTTGACTGATGAGTCATCCTAGATAACCACCCTCTATGCTCTATCTCATCATTGGTATCCCCATTGGTGATAAGATTGAGGTGGTCACCACTCCTCTTGTTATTATACTAGATATGGTACCTTTTGTACCCATGCATCCACATCCATGACCTCTTTAGCTTTCAATTATCATGCTCGACTAGTCCATGGTCTCACATGTCATAGTCTAATCTCCAGTCTCTCAACTAACACTCCTCCTCCCCCTCACCCCCTCAGCTCTCTCGCATGTCATGATTAAAATGTGGGAACCACTGTAAGAGTCATTAGGTATGGGAATCCAAATTGCCTTGGAAAGCATACCACTAGATGTGACTCTACCCACCAAGTATAATGGCTCATGATCCATACTCATGCTAGAATTGGTGCCATAGTTACCCAACTTGGCTAAATAGTCATAATATGTGCATAAGTTTATCACAAGATCTCTCCTTATGTGACCATATGCAACACTAGTATGTGGGGCACTACCTATGCCACTTGATCATGTCTTTACCTCATAAACCAAGATAGCTAATCATCAACCACATGGGGCAACCAAATTGGACAATACATCAGGAACCTCTCATATATCTAGGTGATCAGTAGTACCACTAGTCCCATGGTCTTCTACCCTCTGGACAACATCTCATACATATCATACATGAGCTGAACCCAAATAACAAAACCCAAGTCATAAAGTACCCCCTAATTCAATATAAACTAACACAAAGCTATTGCATACAGTCGTACCTTATCATCTGACTTGTGACACAACTATCATATTGTCATAAGTCCTATCACAACGTTCCAAAAATATAAAATTTGTTTAATATACACATCAAACAAGCTCACCCTTAGTCTAGGGTAAATCCTATCCAACTATATTGCCTATTGTGTTAATGCTCATCTCTCCTCCTAGTCATCTGGTGTCCCTGTGAACACTAGTGTCCCCTTATTAACAATCTAAGAAATGCATGGACATCCTCCAATGTGATACCAACCTCTATGGTATCCCCATCCACCACCCATCTAAATGTGTTGGTTATATGCTCCAAAGCTCCCAAGAACATGACCATGAGACCAGTACTCAGTGGGATATGTTGCATCTCCATGATGCTTCCCAAGCCTAACATAACCAATCTAGCTCTGTCTACATCTGAGAAGTGTTCTAGTAGATCAGATAACCATTAAGCATCAACCAATCACCAAAATCTATGGCATCTCTATAAAATATCAAACAACAAAGGATGTATTAGACCTCTATGTCACTCATAATCAAAATATATTCTTTTAAATTTCACAAAAATAAATTAATTTGTTTTAATTTATTCATTTTTTTCCAAATTGACCTATTCTCAAACTACATCATCCCTTTTAGTACTAAATCGGTCACCATGTGGCTTAATAGTACTATATCAACCCCTTATTTCATTACAATACTATATCAGCCACTTAGAAAACAAACTAAGTCAGCCATATAGTACTAATTCAGCCACCTTTGACTTAACAAACTAAGTTGGCCTTTTTATCCCTTATTAGTACTATATCAGTCACTTAAAAAACAAACTAAGTCAACCATATAGTACTATGTTGACCCCCTTCCAAAATAAACTAAGTTGGCCATGCACTACTAAATCAACCCACTCAATTTCTTATCTTCTACAAACCAAGTCAACCCGATCGACCTTGTTCTTTTACTATGATTATTTTTTGACCAATTATCATAAATGCCTAGGGTATTTATTGCTCCAACCCCTTCCTACCTAATACCCCATTTGACACCTAGTATCCTTAAAAAAATTCTAGAGTTCATTCAAGTATCTAGATTTTGCCTAATTGTCAAATTTCTATCAAACATTCAATTTTAAATAAAAATACTTAAAATTTTGAAATTCTTAGTTAATTACCTGTGTTGCACTCATTTCCACCATTATGCATCCTCTCCACCTCAATAATCATCTCCTCGTCATCCTAGCTCTCTAGGCTCCAACTAGGTCTCTCAGAGCTCTATTTTTCTCAAAATAGCAAATAATAGAAAATGAATTCTATTTCACCCTATTTATATTTATAATTAAAATTTATTTACCCTTCAAATATTTATTGTCAAATTCCTTGTTTTGATCATATCTTTGTTTCTACTAACTCTTTTCCCAAACTATAAAAAGTTATAGAATCCTGATGTCGTAGAGAATATTTCTAACTATTACATGCGTATGTTGTAAAAATTTTGAATTTTTTTTGCTCTTTTTTTACTAATCTCTACAAGTTCACCTAATGTTCTTCACATTGGATGACTTCACATATCATGCATCTCCTTCTTTATCTACAACACTAAGGTACATAAAGGTATGTATTTTTCAATTTTATCCTTTCATTTATATTATTTTTTCCTTTTGCACTTTATTTAGCATCAATGTTACGTGTCATCATATTTTTTTTCCTGAAGCACCATCCCCCATTACACCTACATGACACATGATGAGCTTCAAGTGGGACATATGTATATACATAATATTTTCAAATGTTTATCAATTATTGACGCTCTTTATCTTGCAGGAAACTATCGAGTCTCAATCTCTCTGAGTTCACACCTTAAGAGGTGCACCAACAAATGGGTGGGAAAACCATTAGTGCTTTTCAAGATTTCTATCTCTTTTTCCATTTTCTATCTACACACTTATCTCCTAAAAACCATTTCCTTAAAATTTGCCTCCTATTTTATACACTCCTCTAGTCTTTTACCACCTTCATTAGCCCTTACCCTAACCTAAAACCCCATTTTCAAAGTTTACATGACTATGTTAGCTGCATCAACCTTATATTCTTATTGATAAAACTTATTAAGGGTCTAGGTCAGGCCCTGGCTAACTTAGTCCGTGACCTAATAAGTTTTTGTCAATTACAATACTAGGTCGACCGAGTCAACCTTGTCAGCCAAAACTTTTAGAAGGGTTTAGAATTAGATCCACCTATATAAACACAATCATTTCATCATTTCTAAGAGATGAGAAAAAGAAGTAAGATATACTGTGCATATGATTATCCACCATTCTACTTGAGGAGCAAGCTTAGGGTTTCATACTTTCTTTAGAGATATGGATCTTGTCTTATGGAGAGGCATTTTGGATGCATTGATATGTTGTATAGCTTAGATTTGATTTATCCTTGTAATCTTTACATACCATAACAACCTCTTGGGAACCACCTTGGCCAAGGGAGAGATTGAGGTTTGACATGTTCATCTTCAAAGGTAAGTATTCCTAACTTTGTTCCTCCTTTGTAAGAGTAGGTAGATATGCATTTATACTTATATTTCATGCATTAAGATTTTGTAGACATTTATGTGAGTATATGTCTTATATGCATGTTTAATTTTAGTGTTTAATATCCCTACTTTATGCCACAAGCTTTGGTGAGCACTAGATTAGATTTTTACTTTACTTGTTATTGGTATAGTGGATATGAAAACATAAGACCTAGTTAGGTTTATTGCATAGTTTTGCTTGATTGGAGGCTTTAGAACCCTCCCTAATGATATTATTTAGTAATAGATACCTTGAATAGGTCTAGTAGATCCATATTAGTCATGGCCCTGATTATCTAATGTATCTCCAATTGAAAGTGTAAGTAAGATCTATCTTCTCTGAGTTAGGATTGATTTGTAAATATGTTGTATTTTCCATTACATACACATTGTAATGTGTGGAGTCTTTAGGGGATATAGTAAGTGAATTTTTATGATCCATACTTAAAATAATTAGAATAATGCAAAATATAATGTAGATAAACACAACACAATAGATATTGGTGGGACGAGATGCCTAAAGAGTCAACATATGCAGAAATAGAATAATAACCCTTAAAGTAAGGCAACACCATACAAAACTCCTTTAGAAAGGAATAACTCCACAATATCACTTCGAAGGGACAACTTCCAATATCCTTCTACTAAATAGAAGACTCAACACTTACTTGATTCATTCACAATGATATTCACCTTCTTTATATAGACTTTTATATAACTAACAATAAATGAGTAACCTCATAATCACAATGGAAGCCAACCATTACCTAATGCACTAATTCCACAAGTTACTCATTTATCCTAATATATTGAACCCATATAACTAACTAAGGGGAATATGTACCACATGTCAACATTTCTATCAACCTATATACATTAATATATCATATCCTTAGGTACATAGCAATATAGAATATTATAAACTTGAAAGTATGGAGTCTTCTATTTGGTATAAGGATATAGTAATATACATTATCTTATATTTTATTAATATACATTATATGAAAGTGTGGAGTCTTCTATTAGGTATAAGAATTGGAGGTTATCTCATCAAAGAGAAATTGTGGAGTTATTCCTTTTTAAAAGAGTATTGTATGGTGTTGCCCTACCTTAAGGGTATTATTTTATTTCTGTATATATTGAATATTTGGGCATCTTGGCCTACCTATATCTATTATGTGGTATTGATCTACATTATATTCTACATACTTTTAATTTTTGGATCATAACACATGTTACATCCTTAACCTATACTGTGTCTAGGGATATGTGTGTCTGACTTGTGGCTTACATACCTTCATATTATCTTATTGCATTTCTCGATGTTATTAGTATGGTCATCCTATATAATAACCATGGATAAGTAGAGTACATAGAAGGTAATAGTTAGTCTTTTATCATCATATTATGACTTTTGTTTTTATTTCATTGTTGTGGAGGTTGCCCCCTCAAAGTGGCTTAGTCATAATATTCAAAGATTCTGCTCTTTTGCCAATTGTTGTTGTAGATTTTCTTAATTTGTTTTTAATTTTATGATATATTATTCCATTGTTGTAAATAACCTAAATATTTTCATTACAAGCAGTAACAAAACTTTGATTTGATCAAGTTTTTACGACATGGTTTTTTTGAATCTAACATCTTGGGTACTAGAAGGTCGAAAAAACATAACTTTTGATCAAGGAAGAATTTAATTTTTTCATCACCATAATTTTATTCATGTATTTTTTTATAAAAAAGTAAAATAAAAAAAATAAAAAATAAATTAAAAAACATAAAAAAGGTCTAGCATTTTTTTCCCTTATGTAAATTGGTAGTGTTACATCTCGATTTCACCCTATGATTTATAATCTTTAAATATGTACATTAATATGGTTATTATCTGATTATTGTTACTTTGATTTGAGCTTAATGACATATACTATTATAAGACAGTGATATTGTTGATTAGTATACATGATGTGATAGTTGTATTTTCTTATTTTATACATTGTAGTTGTATATTTGTTTTTGATAAGGTAAGGCGGCAAACTAAGGCCGAACCCTTTACAAATCAATAAACACAAGAAGGCAATCAAACAAAATATGTCTTCAGAAAGATGACAGCACTAGCCAAAAACAACAAACACCAAAACAAAACACAAGGAACAGAAAGGCTAGAGTCAGAGAAGACTCTCCTTACATAGCCATTGATTTGAGAAGATCATTAAGTTTCTCAGTATTCTCCATGTTGTCAGCATGCCTAGTATTGCCCACCTCTTTCAGCATAGACATATTCAAGAGAATTTTATTCTGAATTCCCTTGGCAAAATTCTGCTCAAGCCTCTGAATACAATCCTTCAAGGCCCCAATTTCAACTTTCTAATCAACCTCATTCTCAATATCCTCGCCCACTTTCTTGACATACATTTTCCCCTTATTGTCAGCAATTTCCATAGTATCAGCACCCTACTCCTCAGTAACCTCAAAATCCCTAGTCTCCTACTTCCCGCTAGTGTCCTCCAAAATTTCTTGAATTTCTAGCTCCTTAGACTCTTCCTCTTGGGTTGATTCTTTCGAAGCACTTTTTGAGTAATCTATCAGTCTGGCCTTCAGGGTGGATTTACCAGCAATCCGCCCCGACCTTCTAACTCTGGAGGAGAATCTTTCCTTATTTATTTTGGAAGACTTGTCAGATTTACCACCTTGGTCCCCCATGGCCCTACCTGGATTTTTGTGGGTCCCCTCCTTGGTCTCTCTAATATTTTCTTCCTCTTCACAAACCTTTCTCTTCTTACCCTTCTTGCTTGCAAAAGAGCGGGGGGTATCAATAGGGGTCTCTTCAGGGGTGGAGAAAGAAACATCTTTTGTTTTGGTAGGAGTAGAGGAAAAATAGGACTCATTAATAGCGTCACCAGACACTGGGTTGGAAGGAATGTCTTCACTATCCATTCTGATATTCTTAGAGGGCTCTAGGGCTCGATGAAAGTTATATAAGCAGAGAATTAGCCCTTGGTGTGGATGTATATTTGTTAGTTTTGCATCATTGGTTGATATATATGATGACTCAGACTAACTACATACTTGTTGTGAGGTGGATGTAAGATTGATCTTACTCTCATAGCATGATGAGGGAGAGCATCATCAGAGAAGATGGAATAAATGGGATGATTAAGGCATGATAGAGGAATTGCTAAGACCCTACACACATAGTAGATTTATAATGTTATTTACATAACATATTTTAAATGTTAGTACCTAGTTATGAAAATATTGTCTGTGATTGTATTTTGTATGTAGATTTAGTTCTTGATATGCATAAGATTTCTTTACTTATAATTGTCTAGATTTTTGAGATTAAATCAAGAAAATAGATATTTAATTGTTATTAAATATATAAACTAGTATAATGTCTTTAAAAATATCTTTGAACATTTGGCTCACTAATTATTGATGTTTAGGATATCAATATAAGTAAGACATATATATATATATATATATTGAAGATACAATTATCTTTTAATTGGAAGCAGTAATAGACTTACATATCTATTAGATAAATAAACAATTACCTTTTTTTTTTTTTTTCAAAAAGTTTGAACTAACCTCAAAATACTAACCTTGAATTAAGACAATCTAAACTTAGTCTTTTTAAAACATGCATGAAATTATGTTGAAAATTAGAAATTGGATATCATTATTTTATTGGTCAACATAGCATTATATTTGAGATAACTTGGGAAATATGGTGTAATGATCTATATTAAACAAATTATATAATTCAATATTAATTAAGATAGTTAAAGAATGAGATAGACTATGGCTTTGAAAAAAGATATAACTACAGTTAGTGAAATTAAAAGGAGAGATATATGCATAGACTACGAACTAGAAATAAAAGAGACATGAAAAATTAGATGGAAAAGAGCATGCAAATAAGGGGTGAAAAAGAATGAGGGGAGAGGATTTTTATAAATTAAGGATTATGAAATTAAAGTGAGAATGGAAGACATAGAGAAGGAGACACAGAGAAGAAGGAGGAAGCAAATTGGATAGATTTAGAGAAAGCAAGCAGAGAGGCATTTTCATCTTGTAAGCAAATACTTATAAGGTTGGTGTTGTAATTCATTTTTATGAGTGTAAAATACATAGGCAAGATAACTCATATAAATCATTATAATTTTTAAATAAAAATCTATGATTTCTTTAAAATAAACAAATAATACACATAGAAAAATGAATTACAAAACCAACCTTAGAATGTCACCATTGTAGAACAAGTTTCAGATGTTGTAGGTGCTCCTCTTCATTCTTAGAATATATAAGAATGTCATCCAAAAATATCAAAATAAAATGATCTAAATAGTCTCTAAACACATTATTCATGAGATTTATGAATGTTGTTGGTGCGTTAGTCAACCCAAAGGGTAACTCTATGAACTCATAATAATAACAATAACCCTCCAAATGAGAAAAAATAATGGTGCAAAAAGAGAGCATCAGGTGAGGATCCTTTAAATATCAATAACAATAACCCTCTAAATGATCTTAACTTGATTTCCATTGAGCATTTAGAAAATTATATTAGATCCTCACAACCATGAACAATACTAGGATCAAATCATAGCCTTAAAATAAGAAGTTCATAGACAAGGCAAGGAAGAAAATTAGGACATACTTATTGAGCACCCCACTGAGAAGGAAAATCAGTAGGATGCAAGAGCTTAGTTAACTAAACAGGTGTCTAGGGACATGAAAAAGGTGAGTCCACCTAATTTTGATGGAACTGTTCAAGGTGATGAAGCTTAAGCATGGCTAGCTAAGATGGATAAGTATTTCAAGATTTGAAATTACTCTAAAGACACCAAAATATTTTGGGGAGATTACCAATTGACTAGTGAGGTAGCTACTTGGTAGGCCAACAAAAAGTTGGAAATGAACTTTAACTCAACCACCACAACTTGGGAGTAGTTTGTGATGTTATTTAGGTCATAGTGGCTACCACAGATTTATTTTGATCAAAAGCTCATATATTTCTAGAATCTGAAGAAAGGAGATTTGTCAGTGAATGAGTATTGGGAATAGTTCACCAAAATTCTAAAGTATGTACCTTAGTACCAAGCTGATGAGAGGTTTAGAATCAATAAGTTTATCATGAGATTAAAACCCTAGATCGTTGGTGAGGTAGATTTTTGTGGACCTTCTACCATGGACTAGGTCTTTGAGAAGGTGGTGAAGCAGGAGCAAAAGTTGAAGTCTCTTGCATATGTCAAATAAAAGTTCAAAAAAAAGTTTGAAAGTTCTAAGTAAACTTTCAACAAGAAGAACTGGAAGAAGAGGAGTGGAGACTCTAAGGTGCAATCCAAGAACTAAAATTCCAAATTTGATAGTGGATCTACCAATAAAAAACTAAGTAATGGTTTCAAAGGAGGTTTCATGGAAAACCCATAGACTGATAAGAAAGGTCCACCTGGAGGCTGTTTCAATTATAAATGAGACCATTATGATCAAGAATTCACTTAGGATAAATTAAAGAACAAGGGTCCTAATTCTCAACAGGGAAATTTTTAGTAGTGTATTCATGTAACGATTGATAATCAACAAGCTAAATTTCAATCATCACCCATAGAGTTGTCAGGTATTTTGTTTAAAAATCCAATTATTATTTTGATAGATACAAGGGCTACTGAATGTTTTATAGCTCCTAAAATTCTTATCAAGTTTCCCAAAAAATCTAGATAAATGGCAAATGCATGGCCGGTACAATATGGGAATGACTCAAAAGTCATGGTTGACAAGTGTCTAGTAGAAGCAGTGATTGAGTTCCCTAAATTTATAACTATTATAGATCTATATATAACACCACTAGGGTCATATAACGCGATTCTAGGAATCAATTGGCTTGCTAAACATAAGGCCAAGGTTGACTATTACTTAAAGAAAGTTGAGTGTCTTGATGATTTTGGAAATCAAACACAAATTCAAGGTGAAAAGAGAGAGTTGTGGCTCAGGGAAATTTTTGCAATGCAACTCAGGAAAGCTCAAGCAAAAGGATGCCAAGCATTTATCATCAAGATAAATGAAATAAATGAACCTAAGGAACCATCTCTCAAAGATTACCCATTTATTAGATATTTTCATGATGTGTTTCCAGAAGAATTACCAGATTTGTCTTCTAAACGTGAGTTTGATTTCTCTATTGATATCATACCTGGATCAAAACCATAGTCTAAGGCACCGTATAGAATGTCAACCATTGAGTTATTTGAATTGAAGGCTCAACTAAAGAAATTATTTTCTAAGTGGTTGATTATACCTAGTGTGTCACCATGGGGTACACCAGTTATTTTTTTGAAGAATAAAAATCGTACTCTTTGACTTTGCATTGATTATAGAATGTTGAAAAAGGCAACTATCAAAAATAGGTATCCACTACCTCATATATTTCATATTTTTGATCAAATATGAGGAGAAATGGTCTTTTCTAAGATAGATATTAGATTAGGATACCATCAGCTAAGGATTTTTAGAACTCGTTATGGCCATTATGAGTTCACGGTGTTATCCTTTGGGTTAACTAACACACCAGCATCATTCATGAATCTCATGAACAGTGTGTATTATACACTCAGATTTGGTTTTAAATTCTAAAGGAGATCCTCATTTCAAATATTAGAAGCACAATTATGAAATCAAATATAAAACAGTGAGGGGAACATATAGTAATTGGACAACATGACTGAGTGTAAAATCATTAGTTGAAGTTGTAGATTTTTGAGGTAGATGATCCTTTTAGATTTTAAATTATGTCTTAAGTTTTAAGCATTTTATGTTGTTATCTTTATATAAAGATAAATGCATTATAAAATCATGAGAAACACTAAGATAATTGTATTTTATAATAGATAATGCTTTTATAACTTTGTGTTGTGTTTTAAAAAGTTATAGATAGCTCTTTATGAATATAGGCAACATCTAAATTTAAATATCAAAAAAATATTTTGCCAGCATCTTATTTATATAGGTTTATCCAACATCCTTTTCAATTAAATATCAAGAGTATTTAGGACTGCCTCATACTTCCACGGGGGAATGCATTAGTGTGAGAAATAAAATCTGATTTTATAAAGCAAGTTAAGTATTATATATATGAGCTGCATATTATTTATGATGACTATGTTATGTAATTTATGAACAACACTTTTTATATATTGGCAGCATTATATAACATATATGAGTTGTGTATTAATTATGTTGACTGCATTTTAGCTTATAACTAAATCATGGCTTTATTAAACAAGTTGTGCATTAAACAACAAATAGTCTATGTATTTCTATAAGACTACGCTTTGGATTAAAAACTAGATTTCACTTTTAGTGTAAGCAATCTTTATAAAATTATAGCAAACCATTTGATCATATATGGCAGCATCCCTTATTTAAATGGTATATATTACAAATATACGAGGTAGATTCCTTATGGTATAAATTAGAAATATAAGGTAGTGTCCTTATTTTAGCAATATTTAATATAAATATTTATTGGCAAGCATCTTTTGATATATATATATATATATATATATATATATATATATATTGATATTGGTTGAGTTAAACAATATATACATAACATGTACATGGTCTACGCTTTGATTGTAAAAAGAATTATGTTAAATTGTATTAATGAATGAGTTGTATATATCAATAACTATGGACTGAGTACTTGGTTCTGCATTAGGCTTGAATATATGACCACATACTTGTTGTATATTATATTTATTTATGGATCAAGTCTTGAGTATAGTCAATATTTGGTTGGAAAATGATTTCTAAACAGCTTCATTAGAACCCTAGTAACAAACAGAGAAATATTTAAAATTATTATTGATTATGTACGAGTATTGAGTTACATGTTTTTAGTATGTTTAAATGATGATCTTTTGATAATATATACTACGAAAAGTATGTAGAGATAACACTCTAAAGATCATTGAGGTAAACCTAGCTTTGCATTATGACTGTATATATGTCTATGAGAAACTTGCAAACCAATTTATAAATTAAATGCATTGATCTATTGTTTTAGAAAGGACAGATTATTATTTTGGGCATAATTGTTTTCATATATGGATAATACCAATATAAATTTGCTTATTTTTAGAACCAAAATTGTAGTTTGTTTAAACAAGTATGTTGCCTATGTTAAATGAGAATTTAAGATTTTTGTGTGACACATACCCAGATGGTATGAATATTGAATGGACTATGTTTTGTTATATATTACTAGATATGTAATAATAACACGTTGTAGATTGATTATATGCATTTAATGGATAAAATGTATGGTTATGATTATTCCATTCCTAATATAGGGAGAATCTAATTAAATTTTATAATATGCTATATATGGTTATATTAGATTCCACATTAATGATGCTAAAGTAGGTAGTGAGACAGACTTCAATAACATAGGTAGCACCACTAATGTTGGATGTAGATAATTTGATCAAGTGGTGTGTTATGAAATTAACCAATCTGTATGATCATATGTTATTTGAAAACTTGGGCCAAAGTAATGTTAAATAGGCATTATCATTTCATATGTTTGATTTGTATGTTGTGTGATATCATGTTAGAAACATGTTTTTTTTATGATACACATCATGTAGTAGAAATCTTACAGCACACATGGTACTAGCATGTCTCATTGGATTCTCACACTGTTACTATCTACCTATTTGTGAAGAGAGGGTCATTCCCTGATAAGGGATTATGTGGAGGATCAATGGTCTATGGTTGGTGTGAAAAAGCATTCAGATGATGCTCTCTCTCCCCACTACAATACTTACTTGGAGACTACACTTGAGATTATCAATGATACATGAGTTGGTTCTACTTGAGCTCCAAAGAACTTGGTATCTTTCTATAGTATTAAGGATGAATTCCTGAAGGAAATGTATTTGTTATACTTGAATAGTAATTGTATTATTGAACCAGTTATGGCCAAGTCCTAATGTATTTAATCTCCTTGCAGTTGTAATAAGATATATTGTATTTGGTATTTGAATTTGAAAATGTTATTATTCTAAGTTATGGATTGGATAATTTATAAATTATTTTCTATGGAATGAATGTTAATCAATTGGTTTTATTTTAAATTATTGCATTATTCTAAGTACAAGCTGAGGGGTTGTAACATACAATCGTAAGATTTATCTCTATGAGATGATTACAATGATATATTCTATCGATACACTTTTTCAGGCCAATTTTTTTACCCTTATACATATTAGTAGTCATTAGATTCATCTTGGTGAGGCAGTCACAATGGTATCATTTACCGATACACTTTATTTTGAGTTTGCAACCCTCCTAGAGTTTGTACATGGTTGGGCCTAACAATCATAGATGCAAGAAATGGTAATAAAGGCCTAAAACTCCTCACTAAGATGATATGGAGTCCAAAAATTTATATCTAAAGTTCAACACATTCAATTAGAGTTACATGACATGGTGTAAAAAGATGATCTCTATACAGTTCAAGGAGAAGTCATGGGAATGAGAGGGGAAATGAATGGCTCAAGGGATCAATTGCAATAAAAAACTAGGCAATTGATGAACCTTGTAACTCAACCTTTATAAAATAACTCTCCACCACTCCACTTTGGGTCTCCCAATCTAAACAATTTTAAAACAAATCAGGGCTTGAAGCCTATGTTGTCAAAAGTGTACTTGTGTAAGTTTTATGGTAAGGATACGCTCACATGGCTTACTCAAATTGAAAATTTATTTGATCTACATCAAAATCCCTATTCACAAAAGGTGGTCATGGCCTCTCTGTATCTAAAACCTGAGTAGTTCATTTGGTATCACTGGTTGTGTGATCAAAATAAAAATAAGGGTGTCCCAATTTTATGGTTAATATTTTCTAAGGAGTTTCAGCTCTACTATCACAACTATGTCTCTAAAAACTATTTCAGCCAGCTAGCTAAGTTATGCCAAATCAAGATTATAAAGGATTACATTCATCAATTTTAGAATCTCTCCTTATGTATGATGGACATTACTAAGGAAATTTTGACTAACTTATTTTTGGGTGGCCTCAAAGATAGCATCCAATTAGAGGTTAGCATGTTTCATCTCAGTAATGTATCTAAAGCCATACCAAGGGATCCCATAACTAAGGAAAAATATATAATCTGATGAATACCTTTTACTAGTGTTCATGAATGCATTTTCCCAACACCATCATTTCTATAGCCTACCAGATTGACCCCTCAACAAATTCAAGAAAAGAGTGCAAAACGTTTGTGTTTTGGTTGTGATAGCAAATGGATCAAAGGACATTGATGTGTTTAATAGAAATTGTTTTAAATTTAAGGCACCGATGAGGATGAATAAGATGACGAGGCTTCAAGTGTAGATTTGGAAGAACCTAAAGATGAATATGAAGATTATCAACCTATTATTTCATGTAATGCACTTTTAGGCATTAGTACTCCTCAAACTCTTAAGATGGTGGGTTTCCTAAAGAAATAGAAGTTGACTATGTTGATTGACTATGGGAGTACACATAACTTCATCAATAATAAGTTGGCTACTCATTTAAATTATTTCATTTAACCAACTCCAAAATTTTAAGTCATGATTGTAGATAGTGGTATAGTCAATTGTTTGGGAGAATGCCATAGCATTAAGCTTGCTATGGGAGACTACTTTTTATATTCCCTTATGTTTGGTATCTTGTGACATGAGGAACAAGATGAAAATGATCTACATGGATGATCTCATGGTATTCTCCAAGAAAAAAAAATATCACTTCGAGCACCTAAATATGGTCATGTTAGACTCATGAGATATCCTTGAATCCCAAAAAATATATCTTTATAGTAATCTAGAGCAAATTCCTAGCTCGTGTATTTTCTAAAAAAAGAACCAAGATTGATGTAGAGAGAGTGAAGATAATTCAACAATTCTCTTTACCTACCATCAAGCTAGCCACTCATTCATTCTTTGACAAAGTCAACTTTTTTAGAAATTTTATTCCCTAATATGTTGAACTCACCAGGCATATTATGCAAATGATGAGTAGAAATAAATATTTCAAGTGGAATGATGATGGAAAGAGGGCTTATAATTCAATCAAAGAAGCAATTACTAAAGCATCAATCTTGCCCTATACTAATTTTCAAAAAGACTTCATTGCATACTATTATTATTTTGAGTACACACTATCTATTATATTGGTGCATGAAAATGAGGAAGGGATTGAATACCCAATTACCCTCATGAGTTGTGGTTTCAAATAATACTAAATCAAATACTCACTTGTTGAAAAGCATGCATATGCAGTGGTTAAGGTTGTAAAACATTTTAGGTTCCACATATTGAACTCACACATGATCATAATGGTTTTATATTTAACAATCAAATCAATTCTTACCTAATATAAATTTGGATCGAAAAGAGATCGCTAGATCAACAAATTCCATGATTATGATTTGGAAATTAAAACCACCAAGTTGGTATGAGGACAAGGCCTTTGTCAACTGATTATCGAAGGTGTTGATTTGTAAAGAGAAGAAAATAAAGAAATGTCATTGGTAATCATTGTAGACTTTCTTAAAGAATGGTATTCTGACATTACTTACTTCCTCTCATATGGAGAATGCCCAGTGCATCTAAACCCCAAATAAAAGTGAACTCAAGTTGAAGAAAACCAAATATGGAATTTGGGATAATACTATGTTTAATGAATCCCTATACAATACCTTTTTAAGGTGTGTAAATAAATAGTATTAGAAAATAATGGAGTGTTTGCCAAGATTTATGGATCAATTGAATGCATAGTTCGTAAGCAAGAAACAAGCACAAGCATGTGCATCATTGTAAGCAATAAATGAAAGAGAAATATTGCACAAGATAGAATAATTCCACACTCACCATGAATAAGTCAATATCTCACATGTATAAATAGCGAGAGAAATTTGTAATTCCCTTAAGAAATTAGGTCAAATGAGCTAAGAATAGAGTGTAACTCTCATACTCATAATAACCAATCAAGAGTATCTCCATCTAGCTAATAATGAGTCAAACATGTAACTTATATAACAATGTACACCTAAGAAAACATATCCCACAAGTGTAGGGAAAATCTAAGTGAGGTGGAATAACCAATGTGGCGTATGTAGGAAATAATCCACAATATAATAAATATGAGGAAAATAAACACCCTACACTAACATCCTCCATAAGTTTAGCTTAGGTAGGTAAAAAGAAATGTGACGCAAAATAATAGACCTAATGAGGTACCCAAGTAAAAAGCAACACTCATAAAGTGGAGAAAAGGAGAAAACCCATAAGAAAACACTCCCCTCCTATAAAGAGAGAAAAGAAGAAGAGATGGCTTTAAAAGCCCCACTCAAGATGATGTTGATGTATCCAACACTCTAAGTACATCTTTCAAGATGACTAATGTTCATAACGAGATCCTCTAACTAAAAACTAAAGAAACTCCATCTACATCAAATAATGTTTCTTCCCTTTTCCAAAAGAAGAACATGAAGTGTGTACTAAAATTTTGCCCATTCCATTAATGAAATATGAAAGAAACAATATGAATATCTCTGAGTATGGTCTAAATTTGATGTGTGGCATGGGTCTAATAAGATCATGCATAGGAACTAAATGTAATACCACTAAAGTAGACATATCAGAATGACATGAAGCATTCACTAAAAGAATGACCATGTGAAATGGAGAACATGGCTCAATAACCCTCAAAACTAAATATTGCATTGTAGATGAAACACACAGATCTATAGATCAAGTATCCATAGGAAGAGATGAGTCATCAATGATCTCAATAGGAACACTCCTATCAATAGAGACAATATGATCCTCCAATATATAAATCTATGGTGGCTCTAGAAGATCAATATACTACATGGGAACTAATGTGGGTTATGAAAATAAACATCTTAGGTTTAGTAGAAACTCATCTAATAGTGGTGGCTCAATAAAGACAAGAGTGACCTCCAACATGAATGTGTCATCACAAGAAATAATAGGAGGAGATACAACAATCTCAAAAGAGATGAAAGGAGGAGGAGAGTTAACAATCTCAATAGGATCTCTAAAAAGGGTCTGAAGAATGATCAAAATAGTGTAAGGGCACTCTATGTGCTCCACATGGTGATGTAGATCCATGAAAATGTACATCAATAAATTACTAAAAGCACAATCACATGAGTTGGACCAATCATTGTACTAAACTAGGTCTATGGGAGTAGGATCTCGTCTGTACAAAAATGGTAGAAGGTCCAGTCCAGTGATTAATTGTTCCATGTAAATATACCATAAATCATAGTTAGTAATTCCAAGAACTATTAGAGTAGAATATGTACTCATTTGGTATCTCTCGAATGGAGTCAACATGATTGAAATTAGAGATACCAAACAAGTGAAATGAGAAAACACTACATAATGTAACCTTAATGACCCCTAATGCACTAGAATAACAAACACTCAATGTGAGGATGTTATACTTAGTTGAGAATACATCTAAGAATGAGTAATTTATGCAAGGATTTAGCGAAAAAAAGTGCATTCTCTATAAAATTGACTTTAGAATAGGCTAAAAATGCATCCACACAAGTGAGAGCAAACAATGCACAAGTGACAATGTACACTTATTGAATGGACATTATGCTCAGCTAACAATACATACACAAATATGAGAACAATATAAGAAAATGACACCAAGTTGGCATGTAAGACACATAAATTGAGTGTGTGCACAGGAGAGAATGTAGGGCCCACAACAACCCCCAAGACAATCATCAATGACCCCCCAAAGTTTGTAAGTACATAGTACACTCGTGTGTTAGACATCATACTTGATCAAAATGTGTCCACAATTAATTAGTGCTTGTGATGTCAAAACTAATCAGCACACATGATACAAGATAAACAATTCAATAGGGATATCGAGCTTTGTTGATAATGCATCTGTAAGGAGAAAGAAGCAAATGTTTGAGCAAGAAAGGACAAAAAAGAAAAATTATTTCGCTTGTGAGGGGGTTTGGTCACCTACCAAACTGAGCCTCACCCTCCATCTTTAACAAGTGGGAAAATGAGGTATATGACCAAGTGTTTTAAATCTCCCCAATATAAAATCTCTCATGTGTATTATTTTTAATAAAAAAATAGGCAAAAAAATATCTTCGTTCCCCCTAAAATTAATTTTGATCAAATGCCCAATATTTGGCACTTTATAATTTTAGTTCAATTATAAAATAGATGAAACCAATGGATAGGGCACAAAAAATCATGCACTTTTGAACAAAACAATACTCAATTTCGAGTTACCAATCAAAAGTTACACTTGATATCAACTTCATGTCTTGAATGGCTTATTTTAATTAAAATAACACAAAATTTAAATGCATTAAAGGCTTAAAAATAAATATGGCCTTACATACAAGTGATGGAATAGAGAAATATACCTATTTAAAGCACCTTACAAGACTTAACCAATCCTCTAATGTATTTACATGTGCATTACGAAGAAAGAAAAACCTATTTGACCTTGTTTTAAAATCAAGTTTTTAAATACACACACACACATACATATACATATGTGTGTGTATATACATGTGTGTGTGTGTGTGTGTGTGTGTGTGTGTGTGTGTGTGTGTGTGTGTGTGTGTGTGTGTGTGTGGATATATATACACACAAACACATATGTGTATATACACATATATATGTATATACACACATATATTTATATACACACATATATGTATATATGGATTTTCCCTCTTCTAAAGCTAACTCAAATAAACAACATTTTCGCTAGAAGCTTTTTAAAATCTTGCATACATACATACATTTATACATACATACATATATAAATACATACATATGTATGTATGTATATATATATATATATATATATATATATATATATATATATATATATATATATATATATATGGATTTTCCCTCTTCCAAAGCTAACTCAAAGAAACAACATTTTCCCTAGAAGCTTTTTAAAATCTTGCATACATACATACATATATACTTGTATGTATGTATGCAAGATTTTAAAAAGCTTATAGGGAAAATGTTGTTTCTTTGAGTTAGCTTTGGAAGAGGGAAAATCCAGGCACTACCATGGATAGAACCAGTCTTAGTGATCATGTTTTTTAATAAAATCTAGACCGTTATAGACATAGGACTATTTGAACAAGTTGTGAAATCCCATTCAATGGCATATGGAGGGCTTGCAAGTCTACTCTTGATCAAACTACATGAGCAGAGATAAAAACATTGTTTTTTTCCTTTTGTAGATAATGAGAGCTTAGATTAGGGATGTGTGGAGCTCTAAGGGTGATGTGGGGTTTTTGGAAGAACATAACATGCTACAAGGAGGCCCTCTAATGGTGTGAGAGGACTAGTTAAACCTTTTGTAGGCCGTAGAAGTTTGGATGTGATAAGAACCAAATATGTAGGAGCTCCAATGGCATGTGGAGGGCTAGAAGGATGTTGTAGGCTAGAACATCATCAATAGTAGTTGAATCATGTTTCAATGTGAGTTTAGATAATCAAAATGTGAGTCAAGGCCATTAAAAGACCCTTTGACATCAAAAAACACCTTCAAGTAATGTGAAACCCTCCTATTGGTAGTGTGATAGGGCAGGAATAAGTATGCACAAAAAAATCTAACCTTCCTCAAAAAAATTAAAACTCTAACACAATAGAGCTAAAAAAAGATCCAATGTTCTCACAAATTCAAAAAAACTTGACACAATAATTTTTTTTTCTAAATACATAACAAAAAATAATAACATTCATATATTAGAATAGCATTATGATACCATAAAGGAGTATTTATTAGGATATTTGGATCGACTAAATGCACAATTAACAAGCAAGAGACAACCACAAACATGTGCATTATTGTGAGTAATAAACGAAAGAGAAATATTGCACAAGATAGAATCAATCCACACTCACCATGAATAGCTTAATATCTCAGATGTAAAAATAGGGAGTGAAATGTGTAACTACCCTATGAAAGTAGGTCAAATGAGCTAAGAATTGAGTGTAACTCTCATACCAAAAATGATTATTCAAGAGTACCTTCATCTACCCAATAATGAGTCAAACATGTAACTTATATGACAATGTACACCTAAGAAACCATATCCCATGATTGTAGGGAAACTCTAAGTGAGATGGAATAATCCATGTGGCATGTGTAAGAAATAATCCACAATTTAAGACAGACAAGGAAAATAAACACCATACACTAACATAAAAATATATTGGAGGCATTTCATGATAAACCCTATGGAGGACACTTTTAACTTTCTATTATAACCTTCAAAATGTTACAACCACATTATTATTGGCCAACATTTTTCAAATATTCATAGATATGGGCTTCTAAATGTGAGGATTATCAATATTTTATTGGTTGGCCTAAGCTTGCTACATTATCTCCCTGACATGGGATCATTGAATAATCATTTCAACAATGGAGATTATACTTCATTGGCACACTAAATCCCCATTCTAGTACATGACAAACTCACATTCTGACAACAACTGACTACTTCATTATGTGGGTAGAAGTTATTCCTATAAGGTCTACCAATTGTGAAGTCATTTACAATTTCATAGAAAACATATTTGGAGCTACTCAAAAAATCATCATGGATAATGCTTCAAACTTGTCCTCAACTGAGCTAATTCATTTATGTTATGGATATAGAATTTTAGTTACAAATTTGTTAGACTATTATGCTCAGGGTAATGTTCAAGTAGAATCCAACAATAAAAACATAACTACCATTGTTCGTAAGTTAGTTGATGAAAATCAAAGAAATTAACATAATAAATTATATGATGCTTTATGGGTTGATCGGATAACACCCAAGAGAGAAATTGAGATGTCTCATTTCCATATGCTTTGTGGTATAGATGTAATGATTCTTATCACTTTGGAATTGCCAGCCTTAAATTTGGCATAGGTCATCGAAGCTAATCAATTCAAAGATGCATTAGAAAAAATGATCATGTATCTGACAAAAATACAAGAAGAACAAGTCATGATGATTAACCAAATTACAACACATCAAGAAAAAGTCAAAAAATTATTTGATTAGAAAGCAAGTTAATGTGTTAAGATCTGGTCCTACTTTGGGACAAAAGGAGAGAACCATGATGAAGTCATGTGAAATTTAACTCCTTGTGAATGGGGCCATTCAAGATACGACATTTTTGTAGTGAGAACACATATTATTTGGTATACATCTATGGTACTCACCTCAGACTACCATAAAACATGTGGTACTTTAAGCTTTACAAAGAGCAAAGGCAGGTTGTCACCTATTGTCCCCTGTAGGTGACTTTACTTTAGTTATGTGTTTCCCTTCACTTATGTGTTTCCCTTGTTTAGTTTTGGTTTTTCCTTTCCCTTCCTCTTTCTTATTCAGAAGTAGACTCCATAGCCTAATGGATAACGCACTAACATGTGAAACCATAAGATTTTATAAATTCATCTTGTGTCTTTTTACAAAACCCACATCCTAGACTGAGCCAATTGTTGTTCCTCAAAATCATCAAAGATCATTTTTTGTTAAAATCAAAAACATAATTTGGGGCAAGTAAAAAAAAAGTGAAATATTTAAGATATTTGCTTAATTACTTTTTTCAAGTATGTAGGGTGCATCTTCACACCCCTCGTGACTTGAGGGTCAAGCCTCCCAAACCCTCAGACCGAATAGGATGTGAAAACTCGTACTTTCATAATGTGCCACCTGAGTAAAGCACATCCCACACATCTTTGTAGATGTGATGGACATGACCCATATCCACGTCCAAACATACATAGTCATCTATGAGTCCCCATAGATGTGATGAATGTGAGGATGTGACAGGCGCATACAATGTGCCCATGAGTATGTATGGTCATCGGCATGTCCACATAGTATGTGCCCATGTGTGGTGCCAAATCACTAGCCATTGCATGCCAAACCACTAAGGAAAAACATTTATAAGTCGTTTAGGACTTCCTTTGAACTAGTCTTTCACCCAATGATCATCCCAAATTGATTTCTCTTCCCCTGACGATGCCACATTATTGAATCTTTATCGAATTTTCCTATTTTCTACATATTTCTTAGTGTTATTCTCTTTTTTTTTAAATTGAGTGAAATCATAGCCTTTTCCATAATGTTTCTCCTCATCTTATTTTACCTCCCTTAGATATATGTTCTAGGGGTATTTTTACAGTGTGTGGATCCTATCTCATGACTACCACAACCTATTATTTTCAACCCTATCAACATCTCCTCCCTCCAAACCCACTCAACATGCTAACCCCTTTTGAAGTGGACCTCAAGATTTTAAATCCTAATAAGATGAAGTAAAAATATATGGGCTTGAAACCACTATTGGTGTTAGACAACAACATCCCCAAAATTATAGATTCACATATTGAACATGTTGACTTAGAGGAATTCCACAAAAAATTAAATGTAGAAAATGTGAGTACATTCATTTTTTACCTAGTCAAAAGTGGTCTTCCATAAGCAACCAACTTTCTAACATTTGTTCAATGTTCATACCCAGTCCTTGTCTATGAAAACATTAATATCTTAAAACAAGAGAGATAAAATCGAGTCACATATCACTAATGGCCAAGATAGATGGGATGTCAATGGGAATGAAAATGAGATTCATTATACATGATACTTATGCCAGAATGAGCACCAATCAAGGGAAAATATACTAGGACAATTATCTTGATAAGTATTTGATATTGATCAATGACTTTTGGTTGAAGCTTAAGAGGAACAAGATCTCCAATCTACCGAATAACTTCATATCATATTTTAAAGAGGAGCTTTCTAACATGATCACTCTCCTAAACTGCATAGTCAGTAATGAACACCCAAAACTCATACCATTGGATGTTCATGGAGACAAATATAATTTGTAATGGAAGACAACTCATAGACTGGGTGAGATGATCAATAATTATCTTCATCATTAGTTCATAAATGTAGACTCTATGAAGCAGTTATTCATGACTTTGTACTTGGTGTATTCATTAGATTCATAAATAATATATATTAGCCTCTCCCAATAGGGTGATATCTCTCCCACAAACTAGGTATATGAATGCTTCCCTCAACTTACTCTAGAGAATATCAACAAGCAATTCAAAAGGGTGAATGATGTTTTTGCAATGAGGATAGTGTAAGCTCTTGATGAATACTAGGGAAGAAGAATCTCTGACGAAACGACCACCTTGATCAACCTTTATGGTAGTTACTTCATTCAATTTTAAATTTCACCTATATCAAGGTCAAAGGATTTGAGGGATATCCCCTATGGTTAAAAATGTTAGTCAATAATAATTTCATACTAATCAACTTGTGCAGACAACTAGTTGTAGATCACTAACATTGTAGAGATAAACACGTGTTAGGAGTTTCATTTTGAATTTCTTTGGGACATTTTCATGTAAAACTACAATCGATGCTTAAGACATTGAGTTTGTTGTCTCTCAATTCACTCTTCATCATATCCATGTAGAACTCATGTTGATAACAAGGGGTTTATGAAAATAAATCTCAACTTTTTTCTTCATACGAGCATGTACCTCACATAGAGGACTATTGGATAGATTAATCTGATGAGTATTGGGTAATCAGATGAGATTGGATAAGAATGATTATTGATCAGATCAAGGCATTCATAGATGAATGAATCCCATATGACATGGTGGATGACATGATAGATATCATTGACCTTGGGTATGCTAAAAAAGTTACTACTCCTTTTCCAACCATTAATTAGTCAATAAGAGAACTTGCAGATATACATGGGTGAACCAAGGTTATCCTAGTCAGAACTAAGAAATGATTTGATAAGAAAGTGGCATAATTTAGAAGAGTAAGTGGCTCTAATAAATTAAGGACATCAACCCCTCCAAAGGAAAACCTTGGAAACAACACTAAAGAAGATCAATATTATCTTAATTATTTAGTCATCTAACTCTTCAAGATCTGAGGGTGGTGATGATAATGATCCTGATCATATGAAATCACCTACTAAAACTAGTGAAGTGAACCCTATTATGGGTAGAGAATTTAAGGCAAAGAAGTTTGTTATGTAGCAACCTTCTTCATCTCTTGATTACCCTTATCTCCTCATTCCCAACACTAACCAACAATGCTTTTCCTCAACCATGAAGACAACTTAAAAGCTACCTATTAGATAGTTAAGGCAGTCATTGCTTCATCCCTTTTAGTTTCCTTGACTATTCCTCCACTTCTAGAAGCTTCTACTCCAAAGAAACCTACACCACCTCCTACTGAATCTCAAATGACTATCTTCAATGATATGTCATTCCAATGGATGCATCCCATGTTGAATAAGAGAGAGACATGGTAGTAGAGGCAAACATTCTATATTTTGATGTAGTTGTTGATATTCCTAAGTCTCCCCCTCCCAAGAAAGCTAAAACCACTTTTAGGTTCGTTTAAAACACTTCAAGAGCATAATTTTAAAAAATTATTGAGCCCAATGTAGAATAAATGATTGTGAGTGATTGCACTCTCAAGAGGATATCACTTGGGAGGCAACTAGAGAAAGTGACATTCACAACCTACATGAGACCACTAAGAGAATGATCAAGAGGTCAGAGCAAGATGAGCTCACCTAAGAGTAACTTAGAGATCAGAGCAAGTAGTTATCAGGATAGGTCAACTATATTCTCAGTTTAGTTGACACACTTATATCACCTCAAGTAGTAGCCCCTCCAAGGTGTCTTAGATCAATAAAGAAACCATTGTGAAAATCAACAAATATAACTCGTATGGAAAAACTCTAAAAGTTTGGGTAGATGAAGTATTGTTGAGTGGGATGAAATATATTGAGGAAGTGTTAAAATTATATGGAGCTATTGATAATGAAATCATTAATACCAATCAATAAATCAAAGGCCATAATAGTGAATTAAAAGTATGGGAGAACATGAAAGATGAAGTTCATGGAATGATCGATGTTGAAACAGATGTGATGATCAAAGTTAGAATTTTAAATAAATCGAAGATGACACCACCTGTAAGTGGTCTGAATGCATTCTTTAAAAGATCAAAATATTGAATAAAGCAATTGAAGAATTATGAGAACAATTCAACATTTGAATAGAGAAGCAAAAATTGCTTTCTTCCAATATAGATTAAATACATTGTGATATAATCAAGGAATATATAATCACTGTGTACCCCATATATGAAGTAAAAGCTCAATTCAAGAAAGTGATCCATGTGGAGTTATTCTAATAGAATGCCTTCAGTGTTGCTTCCGTGACTATGCTCAATGAAATTCACATTTCACTAGAGGAAATGAATAATTAGTTAATTGAACTTATAGAAGTTTCAAATATTATGTTTCTAGTTTGATAGAGGTGGCTAATGTGTTGCAAGAACATGGTAGTATCAAAAGGGAATGACATTATTGAGGTAGTAAATAATTTTAGAAAGTTTAAATTTTCCTAGAACAAAGAACATGTCAAAAGTTCTACAACTGCCCCAGGTTCTTTGGCACCTACCATTACCCCAAGAAATACTTCCTAAAGGAGATTCCAAGTTTTTATTTTCATTTTTGTCGGTCTTCTATTTTAGAAAAGTTGTATTTTCCCTTGTGTAATTTTTAAAATAGTGAAAAATAGAATAGGATAAAAATTTAAATATGAACAGACACTTGGACTGTGAAGTTTCAACTCATTCCCTCCTATCTTTATCAATAGGAGAAACAACACTTGTAAAAGGGGTTTTTTTATGCCCATGAAACTTGAATCTTGAATGATGGAGAAATCAACTTTGTGTTCAATCTTCAAACAAGAACCCAAGGAAATTTAGAACTTTGTGTCTTGCTTTCATTTATGGATATGTGTTTCTCTTATGTTCATGCATATTTCATTATTTTAAGTTGTAATCATGTTTGATATTAAGTAAGGATGTTATTTCCATTAAGTAATTTCTTATCACAAGGTCAAATTAAATATGCATTTACTCATTCATGTGTGAATCTCCACCTTCTCTTTTTCTAATTTTATTTTTAGTTGAATGTTACAAAACAAATCACCCCATTCAACTCGTAAATAGTGTAAATATGCTTAGCTTAGTTTTTACTGTTTTAATAAATGGAACCTCCCCTCCTAATAGAGGACAAATTTTGTCTTCTTTACTATTGTGAAAATTATATTTTCCATGATTACCATATATTTCACCAAAACCAATATCCATTCTAGCTTCCCTAGATTGATCCCCTAAGATATCTCCTTCCATTTGATATCCTCTAATTATGTCAAAACCTATATTTTCCTACTATGTCGACTAAATCGATGTAGTTCTAACCGTTATCTATCCCATCCCAACTACATTGATCAGATTTATGTAGTTTTACCTATTGTTTATCCCATCCCAACTACATCATCAGATAGATGTAGTTCTAAAAATTTTGACACATGCTTCATAATTGGATCATCCTGGTCGACCTAGTTTAAGGTTAGTCAACCCGTTCAAGACTAAATCTAGTTGGTTGATATTATCAACTAAATATTTGAGAGGGATTAGGGTCATTAGTTACTATAAATATAATTCACCACTCAATCCAATAGAGAGGAACATTCATTTTTTATTTTTATTGCTTGCATTTCTGCCCTAAGTCTACTTTTAGAGGAGTTATTACTTAGATATTGCCTTAGAAGAAAAAACTTGTCTTGTGGAATCTTGGATGCAACATGAGGAGTCCTTTTAGCCTATAGATTGATTCAACTATTGAGATCCTTACAACCACAACAATCTCCTATAAAACACCATTAGACAAGGGAGATATTAAGGCTTGATAGGTCTTATTTAAGGTAAGCATATTATAACCTTGGTTCTTTCCTTTTGATGGATAAAAGTTGCATAATTTCCTAGTTAATGAATGCATATCTCCTTGTTTGAATAATTTCTACAATTAAATTTGGTATGGCTATATGATTATTAAAACTTTCCATTTATACAACTAAGGTATCCTAGGCCCCCATTTGCCTACCATGGCTCCTTACTTTATAATTAGAGACCTGGTTAATGCAATTTCATTGTTTTGAATTCCTAGAGGATTTCAAACCCTTTTTCTTGACATTATATTGTAGGTGTTACCCTTGCTAGGTTTAGTAGATCCATTGGTCATATCCCCATTTCATTAAATATCAATGGGATCTAATTGATTTCCCTTCTATGATTTTGAATCTTTATATTGGATAGTTGCAAGCCAATCCTAGCTCAGTGCATACACATTTCATTAAAGTAACTCAAGTTAAAAATAGAATTGAATTATGAGTTAAAGTGCAAACCAAGCCCTGTGATTGGTTGGAATCATTTGGGGTCCAATTTAATCTTGTTTAAGATTTATGATGAATTATTTGACCCAGTAGTTACTTGAACCACCTCTTTTTATTCGAGTATTCAGTTCAAGCCTTGGGGGCATGTGGCCTACCAGGTCCACATAGACAGTTGTAAGCTAGAGGAGGACTTGTAGGCTGATTAGAGCAAGTGGAGTTGACATGGTTGCACAATAATTATGTGGCCACTTATGAATTAAAATCTGTTCCCATTTAGGCTATGATTCATTTTGATGTATTACGTGTCTTTTACCACGAAGTTGGTTAGCTTGTTAGTGGTTTAGGTGTGTAGAATGTGCATGGTACATTTTTTAAAAATCCCTATTTTTGTGTCATTTTCATTTTTCAAATTTTTTGGCATGACATGTAAAACAAATTTAATAAGCCTCTTTTCACCAATTCATATATTCATTATTTCTTTGAGATATTTTCAACCAATCGCTTCAACACGTACATGTTTTCGAGGTTGGGCCTATAGAATTTTTCTTATTTAAAGCCCAAAAAATATCTTAAGGGTTTAATCAACTGATGTAAAAACTCCACAAGGGAAAGGGAAGGCCAAAGAACTCGATCTAGACAAGGATTTGAGTTTAGCATATTCAAAGATGACAAAATCTTAGGGCCAATAGTAAAACACAATCAATGTGTTATGAGTGAACCAAGGCCCATGAACAATAGTGACACGACAATGGTAGATGTTAAACTTGAAAAAAAAAACTCTTGGTCATGTTTTAAGCACCCTTAAGTTTAGCATTGTGAGGGACTATCAAAGTATTGTGAACCCATGATTTCAAAGTGTTTTTGACAAAGACACAACTAAAAAATAAACTACAAGAGTAAATTGCTCAAAATAATTGCATGTTCTATCAAATTCAGGGTAATCTAAAACAACATCAAGAATGTTTATGAGGGTAAGATCAATACCTCATTGAAGAATTTTAGAACGACACTCGATTTGATGCCTTATTCTTCACAACTCCATTAGGAAAACTTAGAAAAAAATTTATAGGAAATTGTATACATGCGAAGAACACATGTTAAACTATGCACTCAACTCCTCGAGGTCTAGCCAAGGTAGCCAACATAATGGATGGGGCTATGGATTTGGTTAGTTGTTGAGTGGAATGAGATTTGGAATGGGTGGTGATAATGGGTTCTCATTATGGAAGCAAAAGACCTCAAAAATGTATCGATGCTTAGTAAGAGCATCAAGATGAGATGAAATAGAACTCCACAGTCCTTTAATTTCCAAGATCACAAAAAGGTGGAGCTCTTGGCTAATGTGAGGACTAGGTAAATGTGGGATATTTGACTAAATGACTCATGGGAAAGGGTCTACTTTTTGGGGTTGGATATGTCCAATTGATGTCATCCACAAAATGTGAATGGTATAAGATGAGGCTAGACCCAAGGAGAAAAAGGAGATATGAATGGGAAGCTATGCTTGAATGACATTATAATAACGTCATTTGTTATAAGGAAGGATGATGATGGGTGGATCAAGAATTATTTCTTATTCATCTAAGACAACCAAGGAGTAAACAATAAGGTGAGGAATCAGGGTGGAATAAAAAACCTTGCGTCTTAGTTCAGTATTAATATCAAATTGTGTGGAAACTATGGGACTAAGTGCTCTAACCCTAGGGAATAAACCATGCTGAATAAAACCAAGTGTCTTGGGAAGGGTCATCCTAAGGAGGCTAGGCAAAAGACAAGGTAAAACATATTAGCTTATTGAGGTAATGGCTTGTTATGTGTGTTTTTTTATATTTGTATCAAGGATTTGTGTAATGAAATTACTTGGATGATTCACAACAAAATAATTATATATCACATAATTAAGATAAGAATAAATAGATCCATAACAACAATTGCTAAAAGAGCATAAAACTTAAATATTATGGTTGAGCCACTTCGAGCGGGAAACCTCCACAACAATGCAATAAAAACAAAATTTTTAATATGATGATAAAAGACTAACCACTACCACCTATATATACTCTACTTAGCCAAGGTTATTCCACAAGCCGACCATACGAAGAACATAGAGAAATGCAACAAGACAATATGGAGTGTAAGCCACAAGTAAACCACACATATCCCTAGATACACTATAGGTTAAGGGCATAACATGTTCATCCCCTTAAAAAAAACATTGTCTCAACATTAAATTAAACTAGGATTTTGTTGCAGGAAAGTTTCATCATGTCACGTTGCATCTTCAAAATGCAAGTTCTTCCATTGGATCAAATACTCCTTAATGGCTCTGGTTCACAATTGTTTAGTTCACGTGTGAAGGATATCTTCAAGTTCCATAATGACTCAACCTTCTTCATATAATTCAAGTAAATTAGTCTGAGTGGAAGATCTATGTTTAATTACCTTCTTCAAGAAAGATACATGGAATATTGGATGTATGCGAGTGGATGGAGGTTATTCCAATTTGTAAGCCACACTACCAATTATCTATAAGATCTGATAAGGGCCATAATACTTAGGTGACGAATTATTATCCTTTTTTTGTTTATTCAAATACATCTACTTATATGGATGAAAATGCACAAAGACCCAATCACCTATGACAAAATGTCATTCACTATAGTGTTGATATGCTTGTTGCCTCATTATAATTTGTGTCATTGCTAAATTCTCTCCCAAATTGACTAGCACCTCCTATTGATGGTGAATGTGTTCCTCCACATCTCGAACCTTAGGATGCACTATCAAAGATGAAGTGATGGATAGGGGGTGATACCCATATAATGCCACAAACGGATACATCTTGGAAGAAGTGTTATACCACATTCAACAAGTGGCAGTCAATGAACCCATTTGTCATGTTTGTCAAAAACAAAACAATGAAAATAACCTTCTAGACATTTATTGACTACTTATGTTTATCCATCAGATTGAGGATGATAAGATGAGTTATGAGCCAATTGGGTACCCAAACATGCAAATAAATTAATTCAAAAATTACTAGTAAAAATAGGTTCTTTGTCACCTAAAATGATCTTTAGAGTACCGTGCAATCTCTCAATTCTATTGAGAAAAGTAGAAGCTACTATATTGGCAATAAATGGTTGTGATAAGGAATAAAATGAACATACTTGGTGAGTCATTCCAAAATTACCATGATAACATTTTTACCCTTAGACTATAGTAACCCCATAATGAAATCCATGAAAACCTCCTCCCAATGCTGGCTAGGGATGGATAAAGGCTACAAAAAACCTAGGGTCTTAATGGTTTCACCTTTATATTGTTGACATATGATGCATTCAGCCACATATTTATGGACACCCCCCTTGAGTCCTTCCCCAAAGAAATCTTTCTTGATTCTATGATATGTTTCTGACCTCTAAGTGGAGAGGCATGAAGTTCCTAAAGAATTTTATGTTTGAGGAGAGAATGTTTATAGAGGTATAATCTATCTTTATGCAATAATGTGTTCCCATTCCATGTAATTTTTCTAGATTCATTAAAACCCTGTTAGATATTTTGAATCAAATACTTGGTAGCACTATCATTCTCCCATTCAGATCTTGCTTCCTTTAGCCAATCCACCTGCTACATGGTCATGGTGCATAACAATGCTTCAACTGATTCATCCCATCTGGAGAGGTCATCTGCCACCACATTCTCTTTTACTTTCCCATACACTATTTAAAAATCATATCCTGACATTTTAGTCACCTATTTATATTGTTTTTCAGATGATAATTGTTATTCCAAAAAATATTTAAGGGTATTATGATCAGTCTTTACCTAAAAGTGATGACCCATCAGATAAGGTCTCCATTATTTCACTACATGTAAAATAGCCATCATCTCTTTCTCATAGATTAGTTTGAGCCTTTTTTTTCTTTTAGTAGGTGAATTTTAATGCTAGTGGTTTACCTTCCTACATGAGTACAACCTCCATGCAATATCCTGATGCATCATACTCCACAATAAATTTTTTTTGAAAATTAGGAGTAGCCAAAATTGGAGCTATGCACATAGCCATTTTCAACTATTTAAATGACTTGGTAGTTGAATCAGTCCATTGGAAGGAGTATTTATTCAACATAGAGGTGAGTGGGGCTACAATGATACCATAATTTTTGATAAACCTATGATAGTAATCAGTTAGCCCTAAAAATCCTCAAAGGTTTTTTAGGGTCTTGCGAACTTACCACTTCATCATCACTTGGATTTTCTTAGGATCAACTTTCACTCCTTCATATGAAAAAATATGAACCAATTACTCCACCTCTTAGACACCAAAAGCACACATGGAAGGTTTGGCATAAATCTAATTGTGTTTCAAAACTGAAAGTACTTATATCACATGCTTCAAATGGTCTTCCCAATTTTTATTGTAGATGAGAATATCATCAAAAAACACTAATACAAACTTTTGAAAAAATGGCCTAAAAATAGTATTCATCAAACTTTGATATGTAGATGGTGCATTTATGAGGCCAAAAGGCAAGAACATAAATTCCTAATGGCTTTCTTGAGTTTTGAAAGTTGTTTTAGGTATGTCCTCATTGCAAATGTGAATCTGATAGTACCCAGAGTGAAGATCTAACTTGGTAAAACAAACAACATCATGTAATTCATCTAGAAAATCATCAATGACTAGAATTGGAAACTTATCTTTGATGGTGTACTTGTTGAGTTTTTTATAGTCTAGGCACATCTTCTAATTGTCATCATTCTTTTGCACCATGACCAATGGGGAGGAATATTTGTTTTGACTGTGTTGGATGATTCTTACCTCTAACATCTCTTATACCATCTTTTCAATTTCACTCTTCTGGGCATATGGATACTTGTAGGGTCTGATGTTAGATGGTGTACTTATTGGAATGAGTTTGATGGCATGATCATGTGCACGACTAGGAGGAAGTCCTTTTAGAATGTTATAAAAAACAACAAAATGGTCATCTAAAACCCTTTGGAAACCAGGATGTGTAGACTCCTTGGTTGGTTGAACCTCTATGGAAAATAAGCATGCCACAAATCCTTCTGCACCTTTTTTGAGAATCTTCATCATTTTATGGGAACTAACCAGTTGTGGAGATTTAGCCCATAATCCACACAGTTAAAAGGTACTACCTTCTGAATGGAACCTCATGAATAGTTCTTAGAAATTCATCTCAGTAGTGCCCAAAATGGTGAGCCACTACACTCCCAAAACAATGTAATCTCCTCCCACGGGAATATCAATCATAGGGGAATCTATCGAGTAGTCTCCCATAGCAAGCTTAATGCTATGGCATTTTATATAACAATTAACTATACCACCATCTACAATCATGACCTAAAATTTTGGATCTGGGTAAATGAAACAGTTCAAATGAGTAGCTAACTTAATATTGATGAATTTGTGTACTCCCAAAGTCAATTAACACAATCACCTTTTATTTATTCAAAAAACCCACCACCTTAAGAGTTTGAGGAGTACCAATGCCTAAAAGTGCATGATAGCAAATAGTAGGTTGAGAATCTTCAAATTCATCCTTAGGTTCTTCTAAACCTACCCCTGAAGCTTGATCATATTCTTCTTCTTTATTGTCACCTTTAATGTAAAAAACTTAATTTCAGCACATTGATGTCCTTTGGTCCATTTACTTTCGCATCTAAAACACTAACCTTTTGCATGCTTTTCTTCAACTTGTTGAGATGTCAATATGGTATGTTGTGGAAATGATGGTGTTGGGAAGGTGCATTCATGCACATTAGTGAAAGGTTTTCATTTGATCGACACTTTTTCCTTATCAAATCATACCCTTAGTATGGCTTCAAATACATTATTGGGATGAAACATGTGAACCTCCAATTGGATGTTATCTTTGAGGCCACCCAAAAATAGGCCAATCATATTTTCTAAAATGGTGGCAGCCACACGTAAGGTGATATTCTAAAATTGATGAACGTAATCCTCTACCATCCTAGTTTGGCACAACTTAGCTAGTTGGCTGAAGTAGTTTTATGAGACATTGTTGTGATAGTGGAGTTACATCTCTTCAAAAAATACAAACTAGGAAACTAAGAGACCTTTCTTTTTCTTTTGAGCACACAACCAACGATACCAAATAAACTGATTAGGTTCAAGATATATAGAGGCTATGACCACCATTCATGAAAAAGGAGTCTGATTTAGATCAAATAAAATTTTAATTTGAGTAAACCATAAGAGTGTATCATTACCATCAATCTTGTATAGGTCCACTTTTAGCAATAATGGCTTTATACCATGGTTGGCATTATGACTGTTTGGAAGAGAAGAAACAAAATAAAGTGGTGGAGGGTTATTTTACAATTGTTGAGCTGAAAAGTTGGCCAATCCTGAAAGCTATTCAGGTCCCCTATCAACCCTGTGAGGTCTCCTTTAATCGCATCAAGATCATCTTTCTACACCATGCCCTGCAACTCTGACTTAAGTTGTTAAACTACCTCTAAAATACTTGGATCAAAAGTTTTTGACTCCATGTCATCTTTGTCATCGATTAGTATTATTCCTCCCTTATTGTACATACTTTCCTTTTTTCATTCTCCTTGTATATAGTTTCATTTTCATGTTATTTATATATAACTTATATCCATAATATATATAAACAATATAATATTTCAAAAACATAAAAATGTTCAAATACTTATGCAAAAAACATAAATTTAGATTGTATTCATTGACATGTTTACATCTCTTATATTTACCAGACACTACATATGCTAGCTATCTCAGTATGGTCAAATTTTATCGTACATACATGCTTCACTTGTTTTTGTCGAGTGATTGTAGATTGGTACAAGACTTAGGTCCACTACACTGATCAAAATTTGTTATTATCTACCCACTAGGGTAATTTACACAAATACATGGGTTCTTCATTTGACCCATTCACCAATTTAGGGGCACCCTTACATAATTTCAATTACTAGGTTACATCTTTCTAAACTCTAAATCATAGATTTAACATTGTTATATATTAATATTGATCATACTAAACTTACTCATATTTTTTGCTAGCTATTACTACTTTAGACTCAACATATGTAAATTTTTTCTCTTACATAGATTTGTATTGCATGGTCATGCATACTTTCATTTCTTGTTGGGGATCAACCAACAATAGATTACACTTATGAAAGCAATAAACGCGGAATTAAATCAGATAGACAAGTAATTAGAATGATAAATAGCAAGAACAAGAGATACAAGAAACCACCCTGAAAACTTGTATTAACAAACTCTTTACAAAAGGAATACAATTGAAGAAACTTCTTTCTTCCACACTTCTCCTAGATGTATAGATCTCTCACTAGATCTCTATTCCTCAAGAGCTCTCTCTCTCAAGAACAATCAACTCCAACAAGCCTGGATTGATTCAATTCTGTACTGTTCTTCAACATTCATATATAATGAACTACTAAATAATTCACACAAAGCTAAGAAGATCTAATTCTACATATAGAATTAAGAAACTTGAGCATGCACTTACAACAAATAGTTAAGCCTCTTGAACAACGGTTCTAAAAATAATATTGCTAATAATAGAGACACGAGCTTAAGACTACAACTTAAACTCATCATGCAAACACTCACTTCTGTCCTCAAAAATAGCTTTCTGGATGCACAGGGAACCGACGCCGGTTCTTGCTGCTTGCCTGTGACCGCCGTCGGCCGATCCACTACCGACGTCAACATCTTTCAACTGCATTTGACCGACGTCAGTCGCTCCTAACCGACGTCGGTGTCTGTGTAGACCCAAACCTGTCAAAGTGTGCTCCTTGGTGAAGCTTTTAGCTCCACACCCTAACAATCTCCCACTTGGAGATAAACAGCTGCACCAGTACCTATACAGCAACATCTTCTAGCTCCTCCATCTTCAACTCAATCATGAAGACCAACAGAAGTTGAATAAAGATTCAACTTCTCCTTTATAATTGGCTTGGTTAACATATCAGCAGGATTCCTATCTGTATGGATCTTTTCCAGCTTTAACTCACCATCTTCCAATACCTGTCATATGAAATGGTACCTTAGCTGTATGTGCTTTGTTCTTGAATGAAAGGCTGAATTCTTAGCCAAATAGATTGCACTCTGACTGTCACTATACAATCTGCAACTCTCATGCTCCCTACCAAGATCATCCATGAACCGTGTCATCCATATCATCTCTTTGCTAGCCTCTGTGGCTGCAATATACTCTGCTTCTGTAGTTGACAAGGCAACAACCTTCTGTAACTTAGATATCCAGCTAACCGTCATTCCACCTACAATGAAAACATAACCTGTAGTGTTCCTCCTGCCATCCAAATCACCTGCCATATCTGAATCTACATAACCATGTAGAGAAGTATCTGAACCTCCATAGCACAAGTGCCTACTGCTGGTTCCTCTCAGATATCTAAGGATCCACTGAACTGCTTTCCAATGTTCCTTACCTAGATTGGCCATATACTTACTTACCACTCCCACTGCTTGGGCAATATCTGGTCTAGTACACACCATTGCATACATCAAACTCCCTACTGCGAAAGAATATGGAACCTTACTCATGTACTCTACCTCATCATATGAATTAGGACATTGTTCTTTACTCAACTTAAAATGTCCAGCCAAAGGTGTGCTTACCGGTTTAGCATCCTGCATATTGAATCGTTTCAACACCTTGTCCACATAATCTTCTTGAGACAATATCAACCTGTGATTTTTCCTGTCTCTCTTAATGCTCATGCCAAGGATTTTCTTTGCTGCTCCCAAATCCTTCATGGCAAACGTTTGAGCTAATTTCACTTTAAGCTCAGAGATATATTGCATGTGAGATCCTGCAACCAGCATATCATCTACATACAACAATAGAATAATATATCTATCGTTATCAAATCTTTTGAAATACACGCAATGGTCAGATTGACACCTACTATAGCCATGCTCAATCATAAACCTGTCAAATTTTAAGTACCATTGCCTAGGAGCTCGCTTGAGGCCATACAAGCTTTTCTTCAATCTGCACACAAACTTGTCCTTAGCCTTGACCTCAAATCCTTCTGGCTGTTCCATATAAATTTCCTCATCCAAATCTCCATGAAGAAAAGTTGTCTTAACATCTAGCTGCTCAAGATGCAAATCCTCAAAAGCAACCAAAGACAATACAACCCTTATAGAAGTCATCTTAACAACAGGAGAAAAAATTTCACCAAAGTCAATACTTGGATTTTGTGCAAATCCTTTTACCACCAATCTGGCCTTATATCTCATCTGTCCATTCTCACCTTCTTTCAACCTGTAGGTCCATCTGTTCTTGAGTGTTCTCTTACCAGCTGGCAATTCAACCAAATCCCATATTTGGTTCTCTCTTAAGGACTCCAACTCCTCAACCATGCCACGCTCTCACTGACTCTTGGACTCCACCTGTATTGCTTCTTCAAAACTCTCTGGTTCTCCACCATCAATTAGCAATAGATAAAATAAAGAAGGAGAATATCTAATTGGAGGCTTACTCACCCTTTCTGACCTCCTGATGGGTGTCTGAGACTCGTTCACAACACGCTGTCCACCCAAATTCTCTGACAGTGATCGACCTCAGTCACCTCCAGACCTGTTACTGGCCGACGTCAGTTCTGACTGACCGACCTCGGTACCTGTCCTGTCGACGTCAGTCTCTGTATGGCTGACGCTGGTCTCTATACTACCGACGCCGATTCCTAACCTGCTGACGTTAGTCTCTGTGTTTTCCTGCAAGTGATTATTTCTTTTTTCTGCGAGCTCATATTGGACCTTCACCTCGTCCAATTCACCATTACTCTGCTCAGATTGATTCAGCTTCCTTAGCTGATCACAATACATCACTCTTTCGTTGAAAACAACATCACGGCTCCTAATTATCTTGTTAGTTTCTAGATTCCATAATCTGTAACTAAAATCATCTGAGCCATAGCCAATAAACATGCACCTCATAAACTTAACATCTAGCTTCTTTCTATTTTCTTTATCTATGTGCACAAAGGCTTCACAACCAAAAACTTTGAGATATGAGAGATCTACCTTTTTACCTCTCCATGCCTCTTCTGGAATACCACCATCCAAAGCTGTAGAGGGTCCTCTGTTAATCAGGTATACTGTAGTGTCAACAGCTTGTGCCCAAAACTGTAAGGGCAAATCGGCATGCAATCTCATACATCTTGCACACTCCATTATTATCCTGTTCATCCTTTCAACAATTCCATTCTGCTGAGGTGTCCTTGGAACCATCTTTTGCCTGTGGATTCTATGCATATAACAATAATTTCTGAACTTATAACTGTAAAACTCACCGCTATTGTCAGATCTCAGGCACTTCAATCTTTTACCTGTTTCATTCTCAACCATAGCTTTCCAAATCTTAAAAGTCTCAAATACATCAGATTTTCTCCTAATACAATAGATCCATACCTTCCTTGTAGCATCGTCTATGAAAGATACATAGTATTGTGATCCTCCAATGGAAGCAACCTGAGCCGGTCCCCACACGTTTGTGTGAACAAGCTGCAACTTATGCCTCTTCTTAGTAAACCCAGTCTTGAGAAAACTAACCCTTTTCTATTTTCCAAATACACAGTGCTCACAAAACTCTAGATCTATGCCTTTTAAATCTGAAAGCATACCTTTGGACTTAAGAATTGACATCCCCTTCTCACTCATGTGGCCAAGCCTTGAGTGCCACAGTTTAGCATCCACATCTGAAGTAGATAATACAGAAGGAGATTTGTTAGTAACACAATTACACAAATAGAGAGTACCTTCTCTCTTACCTCTGGCCATAACAAGTGCACCCTTGGTCACCTTCCAAGATTCTGCTGTGAGAGTTACTGTACAACCCTTATCCCCTAACTTTCTTGCAAAAATCAAATTTCTCTTCAAGCTAGGAACATGCATCACATCTCTCAACACCCATGTGTTGCTATTCTGCATCTTCAGCTGCACTTTACCTTTGCCAATTATTTTACAGGGCTCATCATCCCCTAGATACACTATTCCAAAATCTCCATGAATATAGTCACTAAAATATTCCCTGTTAGGGGTAGCATGAAAAGATGCACCAGAATCTAACACCCAAGATTTTATATTATTATGCAGAGAGAAAATTAAAGCATCTTGTGCAATACCTGCAACCTTGGCTTCTTCCTTTCCTTCGTGCTGATTGTCCTCCTTAGGCTTTGACCAACAATCTCTGCTTATGTGCCCAATCTTTCCACAATTCCAGCATTGTGGCTTCCTGCCATTCCTGGTTTGGATCTTCCTCTCACCTTAGACTTTGATCTTGATCTCCTCTTGCTCTTATCTTTCTGCCTCCCCCTGCTCTCAAAACTTAAAGCGTTCTCAGATGTCTCTTCTGTGCTTTTCCTGCGTATTTCTTCATTCAAGATAACACTAACAACATCCTCTACTTTCAAAATATTTGATGCAGATGCAGTATTACTCACTGCCATTACTAAGCCATGCTAGCTTTCAGGCAAAGAACATAATATTAAAAAAGCTTTTATTTCATCATCAAACACTATATTGACTGAACTTAATTGATTCACAATTCCATTGAAATCATTCAGATGAGTAGAAATAGATCCACCTTCATTCATATGCAAATTAAATAACTACTTCATAAGATATACCTTATTAGAAGCTGAGGGTTTTTCATACAAATTTGCTAATGTAGTCATCAACTCTATCGTAGACTTTGCCTGTGATAAATTAGATATCACAGTGGATGCTAGACTCAGTCTTATAGACCCCAGAGCCTTTCTGTCAAGAACTTCCCATTCTTCATCCTCCATGTCTTTGGGCTTCTTTGCGACCCCACCTAACGGTAAGTAGAGATCTTTCTGATACAGATAATCCTCTATCTGCATTCTCCAATGCTGGTAACTTTTGCCATTGAACTTTTCCATTCTCAATTTACTTTCATCTGCCATTGCTTCTCCCACTCAAATAGAAATCCCTGCAGAAACCCCTGTGAGAACCTGTAATCAATACACACTACACAGATCTGAACCACCTGTTAGTGAACCTGAGCTTTGATACCACTTGTTGGGGATCAACCAACAATAGATTACACTTATGAAAGCAATAAACGCGGAATTAAATCAGATAGACAAGTATCTAGAATGATAAATAGCAAGAACAAGAGATACAAGAAACCACCCTGAAAACTTGTATTAACAAACTCTTTACAAAAGGAATACAATTGAAGAAACTTCTTTCTTCCACACTTCTCCTAGATGTATAGATCTCTCACTAGATCTCTATTCTTCAAGAGCTCTCTCTCTCAAGAACAATCAACTCCAACAAGCCTAGATTGATTCAATTATGTATTGTTCTTCAACATTCATATACAATGAACTACTACAATAATTCACACAAAGCTAAGAAGATCTAATTCTACATATAGAATTAGGAAACTTGAGCATGCACTTACAACAAATAGTTAAGCCTCTTGAACAAGGGCTCTAAAAATAATATTGCTAATAATAGAGACGCGAGCTTAAGACTATAACTTAAACTCATCATGCAAACACTCGCTTCTGTCCTTAGAAATAGCTTTATGGACGCACAGGTAACCGATGTCGATTCCTGCTGCTTGCCTGTGACCGTCGTCGGCTGATCCACTACCGACGTCGGCGTCTCTCAACTGCATCTGACCGACGTCGATCGCTCTTGACCGACGCCGGTGTTTGTGTAGACCCAAACCTGTCAAAGTGTGCTCCTTGGTGAAGCTTTTAGCTCCACACCCTAACATTTCTAGATTTCTTAGTTTAGATGTGATTATGTCTCTATGCTTCTTCTATTCAAGGGTATTTGAATACAGCATTGCTTTATGGATCTATGCCACTTTCTTGCACTTTCTTGCGACCACAAGTGTTAGGCCCTAGCATGCACAAACCCTAGGAGGGTCGAAACCTAAAAAAATATATATCGATAGATGATACCATTATGATTGCCTCACCAAAATGAATCTAATGATTACTAATATGCACAAGGGTGAAATTTTTTGGCTCAAAAAAGTGTGTCGATAGAATATACCATTTCGATTGTCTCACAGAGATGAATCTAATGACTACTGATTTACATAAGGTAAAAAAAATAGACTTTTTTTTACCAGAAAAAATATTAAAAAAAAACTCATGAGTAGAACTGCAGTGATGAAAAAAATCAATTCCTCCTGGATCATAAGTTATATTTTTTTAGCCTTTTAGTGCTCAAGATGACATTTCTAAAAAAAATAAATTACATCGCAAAACTTGCCCAAATCAAATCTCTAATACTGCTTGTAATGAAATCACTTAGATGATTCACAATAATAGAATTATATATCACATAATTAAGAGCAAAATAAACATATCCATAATAACAATTACTGAAAGAGCAGAATACTTGAATATTATGGTTGAGCCATTTGAAGGGGTAACTTCCACAATAATGCAATAAGAACATAATTCATAATGTGATGATAAAAGACTAACAATTACCTTATATATATATATATATATATATATATATATATATATATATATATATATATATATATATATATATATATATATATATATATATATATATATATATATATACTACTTAGCCAAGGTTATTTCATAGACTGGCCATACTAAGAACATAGAGAAATGTAATCAGATAATATGAAGGTGTGTAAGCCAAAAGTCGGCTACACATATCCCTATATGCACTATAGGTTAAGGTCATAGCACTTTGTATAAGGTGTTTGCATGGATGGGAAAGGCTCAAATGGA
This sequence comes from Torreya grandis, assembly GCA_037957365.1. Classification (NCBI taxonomy): domain Eukaryota; kingdom Viridiplantae; phylum Streptophyta; class Pinopsida; order Cupressales; family Taxaceae; genus Torreya; species Torreya grandis. The sequence continues at coordinate 763,155 of JARHVA010002758.1, read as the reverse complement.
ATGTGGATGCCTACACATGCTAGCAAGGCTTCCAATGGGATCTAGGTGCTTGCATGTGTTAACAAGACTTCTTGATACTATTTTTATTGAGTTTTTATTGTTTTTGTTTTATTTTTTTTGGTTTTCTAAAGTAAATGTTTGCATTCTAAAAGCAAAATAAATAACAAATCTAAAATTAAATGAAAGCAATGTTGAAATTAAATGAAACCAAAACTCCTTTTTTTATATTTTTTGATGATTTATAATGCATGCAAAATAGAGGGGAAGAAACCTATGTTATTATGCAAAATATTGATTTTTCCTAGCTTTGTCTACATGCAAACTAGGTGGTGTTGTTTTTGCAGTTTTTGCTTTTCTTATATGAGGTGGACTAAGTATGCAAGTTATATCTTCTAAGTATGCAAGCAATGCAAAATAAATTTGGTCTAAAACAATAATGTCACAACACTTTCTATTAGCTTTCTTTGTCAACAAACAAGCTTTTCCAATGATTTGATAAAGAGAAACAAATGATGCAAATTCTAATTTATTATTTTCGAAAGAGGACAATAACACTTTAATCTATCAAAATAAATAACAATCAATGATATGCTAGCTCTACTAATATGCCTAAGGTTGTCTAAGTTTTTGTGATTGACTAATTAATTATTTGTAATGCAAGAAACTTGTTTTGATCTTGAAAATGTAATATACGTTTGCTGGAAAATGTCTTGAAAATTCACTAAAATCTTCCTAAAAATGGTTTGTGAAATGTTTTGATAATTGAAAGAAAACAAATCTATTGGAATGCAAACACAATCAAAACTAGCTATTATTTTTGGTAGCAAAGATAATAAAAAGAAATAGATCCCTTTCTCTATCAAATTTGCTCTTTTCTTTAATAAAGAAAATAACCTAGTGCAATAACAATTATACTAATCTAATAAATGAACAATACTAGAAATCAAAGAGAACTCCAACCTAACCAAACCATAAAACAACTAAAATTCATGTAGTATATTGATGAGAAAATCCTCAGTATGCTAGCTCCTTTTATCCTTGTGTTAATTATGGAAACTCTCTAACTGGAGTATGCACAAGCTCTAAAACAAATGGGGAAGGAGATGAGACACAACCATAAATGGAAAGCATTTGAACTGAGGCTAGTTAATGATTTGTTTTGCAAAGACTAAGTTATTGAACCAATAACACTACTTCACCTATGGCAATGTAGTCGACATGAACATTGTAAAGGTTGGATCTTTAGGAAATTGTAGCAAGGTTATAGTTACAAGAGCTTCAAAATAACTTTAATGGAATTTTTTAGATTTAAAATCAGATAAAAAAATGGCCTTCTTGCAGAAAGAGTCAGGAGCTTACATGAGGGATATCAATTAAGTCTAACTATGAGTTCAACTTGAGAGGAACTAAGAATGATTAAGAATAGAAGAAGAAGTGAACTCGGCCTGATTGGAGGTAAACATAAGGTGATAAAATCAAGAAACGTGACACCAAACATGTAAAACACATCAAAATTGGAGTTATAGGAGCTAATTTTTGAAGGCTTTTAAATTGTGATGGAATGAGCCATATTTGTAGGGGTGGTTATGAAACTACCACCCTTTAAGATATAACCACTCTTTTGGTTATAAAACCACCTCATATTCGCCCATATATCTCCATAGGGTCCTTAGGGTGGATAAAGAGACTAACCCCACATATGCAGCTATTTGCTCTACTCAAGGTCGAAAACATAACCACCCTTGTATGATGGGTTCATCAGGGTGGTTTATACAGCTATCTTAATAAACTTGTCATGGATAGCGCAATTTTGTAATTAGAAAGGGTGGTTATATCACTAAAAATGGTAATTTTGTCACTAATGGGAAATCTTGGAAATAAGACCAATGAAATTTGTAAATTCCACTAAAAAGGGGTTTTGGGGTGCCTAGGAAAGAGAGGAGGAAGAATAAAGAACAAACGAGAGCTAGAGAGTTCCATGTGGAGCATAAAATAAAAGATCACTGCATTATCTTTAGATTTCTATCGGTAGTGTTACACCGTGCCAATTTTAGGTGCATATATATTTCCTTCTCTTGAGGGTGCCTTGTCATGAGTTGACAATGTGTAGTCTAGAGTAAAGACATGCAGAAAGGAAACAAGAGGTTGAGAGTACTTACCTAAATGTGGAAAGGAAATAAGATGTTAGGATTAATTACCTTACTTGAATGGTGAAGCAATGACAATTGGGGATCTCTATAAATTTCAAATAGAACATAGTAATCAATTATAATTTGATAAGAAATTAGAAAATAAGTTACGTAATCATACTATGTATAGGAGTATGTATCGTACATGTAGGGAAGATCATACTACTCGAATTGCCCCATCACGGGACTAAGCTTGGTGTCGAGTTATCATGTACCTGTGAAACCATAAGAGCATGCTACAAAAGATATAAACATGTTAAATCATTAGCCTTAGAACATAAATTGTAAAATCTAGCAATAATATGACTAGAATATGGAAAAATGTTAAAACATGCCAAAACTATAATGTTTTTTAACTTTAAACAACTAGTTTGGGGGCCTAATATATTCAAAAACTTACCAAAAACAATTCATTTGTGTCATTTTCTTCTGAGATATTTGGAGCTCTGGACCACCTGTGACCATTATAATTATGAAATCAGTTGATGGGATGAGGACTATGAGAGGATGGTGAACGTACTAGTGGGAAGAACCAACAAGCATGACTAAATAGGTTTTGTTGATTTTTCATTTTTGCCCGAAGTTTGAAAATTTGTTCAGAACTTGAATAAACTCTAGTGAAACATGAATTTTTTAGTGTTGAAATGATTTTTGAGGGGAGGACTAGGAAAATATATACTTTTTTGATTATGGGTGTTTTTTTAGATTGTGGGAGGATTTGGGAGGGTGCATCGCTAATGGATGGAACTGTCACCCTCTATAAGGTGGCAATTATGTAATTATCATGGTGGTAGTATAACCATCGCAATGTGGTTACATTACTTCCCTCATAGGGTTGTTATGGAACTACCTAGGGTAGTTATGTAATCCCCTAGGGTGGTTTCTTAACCATGGTAGGGCAATTTCATAACCGTCACTGCAAATGAGGGCAGTTTTATACATAGGGAGAAGGGAATTTGACTCGTTTGGAGAATAAAATTGATTTTCAGGCTGACTTAAGGTCTTTTTGCTATTTTAGGGTGTCTATATATGATAGAATAGGGCCCAGGACCAATAGTGGCTCCCTTGAGTCTTGGCACTTTTGATATATGATGAGTTGTTTGTTATTGATTGAGCAAGTATACTAACCATAACATGGGTGAGGATTATCACCAACTATAATCAATTGCTATACGACCTTTTGACTTACTGGGACCCTGACCAGAGCACATTCATGTTCCCCCAGGACCCAATAGATTAGATGATCACTCTTGTATATGTATATTGGATTAAAGGTCTCCACATGATTGACTGATTAGTGTCTGTGTGAGGCTTTCTCAAGTTGAGGGATCAACAATCCACAACTTGAGGAAGGTTGTTATTGGTATCCTTGCCTCTTAATCAGTGAAGGACAAGGGTATAAATAGATTATTGTACAATTCTTCATCAATCATTTGATGCATCAAGGAAAGATGGGTGTGTGACTCCTAGAACTAGGAGTTACCAACATGGACATAAAGGGATCTCTATCAAGTGGCTCACATATGAGCTCTTATGAGAGGATGATCCCCTACTAGAAAGAAGTGCCAATTGGGGAATTAGGAGATATCAAGGCCATCAAATGGACAAATATGGCACCCTTTTGTGTTTTACCTCAAGATGTGGGGTCTTTGACAACAACATATCTGATTGTCTTGCCTTATCAGGACACTATTAGGCAATGAGTTAATGGGGGAGCCTATCTCATAATAATCACTAAGGTCACCCAAGTTTGGGATAGGCTGTTATAGGTTGAGGTGCACCCAATGGATAGGGTGCCCCAACAATTTGTTTTGCCCTATGTGGGCAACCTCCCTATCCCTAGAATTGCATATAGGGGGATTTAAAAGGCAAAAGATATGAGGTCAGGGCAGTTGGCATGGCATCCAATTATGAGAAGGGTGCCTATTACCTAGCTAGTTCCATATGAAGCAACACCTATACCTCCCACATAGCTCATTAGAGGAGGAAGAGGACAAACAAGAGTAGAGCAGTAATATATGGACCCTCCACCACCATTATCGCTACCATTATAGGACCCCACTCACGAGGATCCTACACAACAACAACAGTTGGGAGATGGGGATGGTGAGGTTATAACATATGTTGAGCTAGAAGAGGACCTGGACATTGATCAAGAGGACATTGTAGATGATGATTCCAAACCCAAGTGACACGAGGGGGATTTAGGTATAATGTTGATTTACATGTTTTAATTTACATCTCATATTTCACTTCATAGTTCTTTTTTATATTTAGTTTTATTACTTTAAATTATGCTATTGAGTAGTCCTGACATTGATTTCTCCCTTTATAATTTTAAATACCTTGAGTGGGTGGAGAGGAATGATCAGGGATGGTCTGATCGACCTTTTAGAGTTGAGTATTGGCCTAACTGAGGAACAACTCCTAGCAGATGTTAGGCTTCCTATAGGGTTTGGTCCTCCTGTAGATGTCTTTGCCCTAACAAACCACACATTTGTAAGGTTAATAGAGTTGAGGATAAAGAATGCCACCCTATTCGCCAGGCTAAGGAGGGCAGAGCCACTGGAGGATATGATGATAAGCAAAAGGGGAAGAGGATGAGCCTCCAACCATAGAATAGGGAGGACAATGTCAGAGGGAGGCTTGGGTAGGAGTCAACATCCTGACTCTGACCTACAGATAGTGGGATGGCTTCAAAGGGAAGCACTAGCAGGAGACATTACTAGAGCCATATCTCCAGATACTCTTCTACATCAGGATCCTCCTAAAGGAAGATAGGATCTTGACACTCCTCTATGTATATATTTTGCTACACCATTGTATATGTTGATTATTTTTGAGATGCCCTGAGGCATATCACCCCTCTATGGAGGTGTTTTGTATCAAATACCCTTATTGTATAAACTCGACAATTATTATGATATATATGTGTGTGTGTGTGAATGCACATATATACATATATGTATATGTATGTATATGTGTGTATATATGTATGTATATATATACTACACACACATATGCATGTATATATGTATGTATGTATACATACATACATATGCGTGTGTGTATACACACACATATATATGCATGTATGTATGTATACATACATACATACATATGTTTTGGCTTACCTCTCAGTGACTCGTTGTTCATGTGATACAACTTTATTTTTCATATTGTATTGTTTAGTTCATGCACTCTAGATGGATAGGCATGTGATGATGTATATGTATATGTACATCTTTGTGATTGATATATTGGAAATGCTTGTGTATATGTGGAAGTAGAATGTATGCAAATGATGTAATGTGGTGGATGAAAATATGCAACTATAATTATGCTAACATTTTTTTTGTTGGTGATTACCTAGTTGTTTTGTTGACACAACATATGACTTTCAATTTATAGCAGGGGATGAAAGGGGACATAGGATAAGTATGGGGTGATAAGAAATGAAAACCATAAATCAAATTTTTTTAGGAAAAAAGAAGATGACCTAATCCTTACTAGCAAAGGGGAAAGTATACTTCTTGATAGACTTATAAAACACTAACTTCAATGGCTTCATCCAGAGATAACTAGCATTGATGGAGTCGATAAATGGGAGAAGGTTATCCTCTTTAAACATAAACATGTAGGCAAGATTTTTGAATAATTTTCTCTTTAAAACACCTTTTGATTCGACATTGCTTTTAATTCCAACTTCTACTTATTTTTGTGACCCCCTACACCTAGTCTCATGTGACCAGGAAGACATAGGGGTTCACCACCAAAGGCTAGATGTAGGTGACTAAGAGCATCTCTCCCCAATGCTAACCCCGTGCAACTAGTAAGAGGTGAGGGCTCAACACCCAAAGCTAGCAAATGGAAAGGGACATGGAGTTTGAATTTTTTATTTTCATAAGTTTTTTTAATTTTCACAAAAGTGTCTTTCTATCTACAAGGCCTTTACCCTCAAACCTTGGCCCCATGCAACTAGTAAGATGCAAGGGCTCATTATTGAGGACCAAGATAATCAAGCAAAGTTACCTTATTTTTAGGCATTTTAATGTTATATTTTTCAAAATTCACCATAAGAGGAGACCCTACCATGGACAAGCCTCTAGACTAAATTTTAAATTAACAATTTTCTAAACTATACACAAAGATGTAGGGAGAATAGGTGTACTCTATTCGGAAGAACTAAGATAAAGACCAATGTAAAATGCTAATTTTGAGAATTATTTCCATGAGGTGATAGAGTAATGTGAGAATGGGATGATGTGATATGCCACATTTTGAAAGTTTCTATACTGGGTGAACTAAAAACCAAATAATTATCGAATAATACATCTGGAATACATGCAAACATGTAACCTATTAAAATGCAATGCAAGTGAGAATAACATGATATGCAAGTACTAGATATGGAAGTGTTTTAGATGTAAAGAGATTATAGATTCACCAAACTCCTTACCCTATAGAGTACACAACTGTTAGGCTCCATTGTTAAAGTCTTTTGTCACTAGGTAGGGGCCTAACCAAATAGGTCCAAAATTATGACCTTCTCCTTTATTCTTTTTAATTCAACTATTGAGTCTAAGGTCAAGGTCTCCTACATGGATTGGACATTTAAGGACATTTTTGTTGTACTATTTACCCATGTGATCAACATAAGCAATGTGATTGTTTGAGATGGTAATTCGATGTTTATCTAAGAGTTTTAATTGGGCTATCCATGCCTCTCTATACTCTTATGGATCAAGAAGGCCTTGGAGCAAAACACACAGGTTGGGTATTTCTACTTTTAGGGGTAGGATGGATTATAATCAAAACACAAGTGAATAGGAGGTTGCTCTCGTGGGTGTCTTAGTAGTTGTTCTATAATCCCATAGTGTTGGATAGAGCTATAAATGTCAATCTTGTTTAGAATCCCAAATCATTTTGACCTAAATTGACTTTAGTGTCTTGTTAGTAGCTTTAACTTGACCGTTGGTTTGTGGGTAGTATAGGGAGGTCAAATGGTGTGATATAATGAATTTATTACATAACTCATTAACTTTAAGGTTCTTAAAATGGGACTTGTTGTTAGTGATGATGACTTATGGGACCCCAAATCGACAAATGATTTGATTCAAGATAAAATTTATGATGACAAATCATGTGATGGTTGTTAACAACATTATTTATGTCCACTCAGTGAAATACTTAGTAGCCATGAGAATAAAATTATGACTATATGAAGAATCGGGGGAGAGTTTACCTACTAAATCCAAGCCCCAAGTGGAAAAGGGTCATGGGGTGATGATGGGTTGTAATGCCTTGGAGGGAACATGTATATTGTGTGAAAAACATTAACATTTTTTGCATTTATGCACATATTCAATGGCATTTTGGTATAAAGTGGGCTAAAAGTATTCCATCTAATGGATTTTTTGATGAATCGCATGGCTGCCAAAGTGTACACCACAAACTCCACTATGATAATGAAAAAGGACCTTTTTCGACTCTCCCTGGTTAGCACATCGGAGTAACATGATGTCAAAGGTCTTGTGATAGAGGACAGTTTCCAAAATAACATACTTAGATATGATGATGTGAAGATGCATTTTTTGTTGTGATTTGGTGCCTTTGGGGTAAGTATGGGCAATCAAGTAGTTAATAATGTTTGTGTACCAAGGTGAGGAGCTAATAATAGGCTTTCTTACATAGCATATCAGCTCATTGGGGAAGTTAGTATCAACAAGGTCATTAACTTTTGAAAGTGAATCAACCAACCAGTCGGCAATGATTTGTCCCTTAATGGACTTTTGGTTGACATACATCAAATCTAACTCGATCAAGGCTATGATGAAATGCCCAACCTTCCTAGAGAGAGTTGGTTGAGTTAGGAAAGTTAGCAGGGCTTGAGATCTCATGATAACTCTCATTTTTTGATTGAGCATATAATGTCGCAATTATTTGGTTGCAAACACTATCTCTAAGCACTCTTTTTTAGCTCAAGTATACCGCATCTCATAATCAATGAAGGTTCGGCTAATGAAATAAATGATGTGTTACATATTGGTGTTGTCTTCTTAAGCCAACATGTAGGTGAGGGATACCTTAGTTGCTCTAATGTAAAGTATTAAAGACTAGTTTAGCTTAGGGACCATGAGCATAGGGGAGACATAGATAAGCATTTTACTACCTTGAATGTCTCCAAATAATCATTTATCCAAGTTAGGCCACTTATCTTTTTGAGTAGATCATTGATGGGATGAACAACATAGATGAGATCAGGAATAAATTATCAAATGGATCCTAATTTGCCTAAAAATGTTTGAATGTCTGATTCGTCTATGGGAGGGAGCAGTTATAAGTTTGCTTGGATTTTTTCAGGGTCAACATCAATTCCACACTGGGAGATGATATACCCTATAAGATATCTGATGGAGACTCCAAAAGCACATTTCTCCAAGTTGATAATGATGTATTTGATTAAGCATGTTAGAATGGTGTGTAACACCTCTAGATGGTTTACACATTATCTCACTTTTCTTAAAATATCATTCACATAGACTTCCACTATATTGTGAATGAGATTATGGAATATGTGAGTCATGGCCATTTGATATGTTACCCCTGCATTTTTTAGACTAAAGAGCATCACAACATAACAAAAGGTCCCCCAAGGCATAGTAAATGAGGTCTTGCTTTGGTCCTAATAAAAATGTGAATTTGGTTGTACCCAAAAAATAGCTCATGAGTGATACCAACTCATACCCCATGGTAGCATCAACGATGACATCAATGGATGGGAGAGGAAAGTCATCCTTTGGACATGCTTTGTTAATGTCCTGAAAGTCTATGTAGATTCTGATTTTACCATTCTTCTTAAGTACGAGGACAATATTAGACATCAATTTGGAGTAGTCCATTAGCTTAACAAATTTAACTTTTAAAAGTTTGATTACCTCATCTTCTACCATCAATGTGACATTGGGTTTGATGGGCCTAAGCTTTTGTTTGATAGGATTTATGTTAGGCATTGTAACGAGGTTGTGGATGACTATATCAGGGTTGATGCCAACCATGTTAGTGTAGGATAAAGTGAAATATTTTGAGAGTTATGTGATGATTTGCTTGTGGTCTTCCACCTCCTGCATGAAGAGTGAAGACCCCAGCATGACAAATTTAGGATTCTCCTCAGTCTTGATGTTAATGTTAATTATTTCTTCAATAAGGGAGGTGTTTCCCTCTTCAAGCACATATGGGATTAGGTAGGATCAAGATCTTCATCCTCTACATTGAAGACATATTGTTCATCAATAGAGGATAGGTAATCCTCAAAGTGACAATAAGAATCATAGTATTCAATTCTAAGGGGCGAAGTGGGGTAGTGGATAAGCAAAAAACCCCTCTTGTGATGGAATGATGGGAGGTTATTGTAAGCTCATAAGAACTCAAGAATGGCCTAATCATTCTTGGCTAGATCAAGGACCAAGGGGTCATCATCCCTTTTGATGTCAATAAAAGTTTGGTTGTTAGGATTCTGATGCACAAGAGGCTCCATCCTGACTGAGACTACAAAATTATATTCTAGTATTGTTGGATAGGGGTTAAAGCTTAAAGATGAGGCAACCATAAAATCCATAACTTGGTTGATTTTCATAGGTACTTCCTCTATAAAAATGAAGTTAAACCCCTTAGTGATCTTGCACACAACAGTCTTGTATAATTGAAGGTGTTCAGCCTTGGTCTGATAAACCTCATAAACTTGGTTTGTTACTAACTGTGAGTCACCCTAGATCCTTAGGTTCTGAATGCCCAAACATTTTGCAATGAGCATGCCAATCAAGAGGGCTTTATATGTTAGGTTGTGGAGCTAAAAGCTTCACTGTATGCAAACATGGAGGAGGTTGCTGAGTTCCAGGGATACCGGCATCGACAGCGTAATCGACGTCAGTCAGGGGTGAATAGAAGGGAAACCGACATCGGCAGGAGTCAGCCGATGTCGGTCACCTCCAGTCAGACAGGGACCGATGTTAGTCGCCTGTGCGGTTTCAGAATTGCTTGTTGATGGACAGTTAGTTTGTTGAACTGGTTGTTTGCATGTTAAAGACTAATTCGAGTCTTGAGCTGCTTATCTAACTATTGTATGCATGGGATCTATATAATAGACTCATGGGCTATATTGTAAAGTGTAGAACCAGAAGAGCTCTTCCATTAGTGGAATCATAGGGGTTCTTCCAGGTATGTAAGATTAGGGTTGATCTGTAGGTTGTTGAAAGATCAGGGAGGAGATCTACATGGGTAAGTAAGATCGGTTGATCTGCAGGGGTGTGTGTGTGTGAGGTCAAAGATAGATCTGTGGGGTAGCAAGATCAAAGGTGACAGTAACACATCAAGGAGCAAGATCAAGGGAGATCTACTTGGAGTACCGGTTCGTACTCGGTTGTACTGGCAGTATTGATACTGACTGGTTGAGGTGAACAACAACTCTATGTTAGCCATTTGTTGTGACTTGTATTGAGAGAAAATAACTCTTGAGGGAAGATTATTGCTATGCCCACAAAGTGGATGAAAGAGTGTGATCTCTTTGTTGTAATTTCCTTTTAGAATGAGTTGAATACAATTATGTTGCCTCTCATATTCTGTGCTATTTCTTATTTCTAGTTACTTGTACTTCTAGTTAATTCCACATTTAGTTGCTAATACAAAGGTAATCAAGTGGTATCAGAGCTTTTGGTTGGGTTACTAATAAGTTGTATCAGATCTGGTTAGTATTTGTTGATTACAGGTCACTCACAGGGGTTTCTGTTTAAGTGGGAGTATAGCAATGGCAGAAGAAAGTAAGCTATGAATGGAGAAGTTTAATGGCAAGAACTATCAATTATGGAGGATGCAGATTGAAGATTATCTATATCAGAAAGATTTGTACTTACCGTTGGGTGGGGTTGCATGCAAGCCCACGGATATGAAGGATGAAGAATGGAAGGTTCTTGATCGAAAGGCTCTGGGATCTATAAGGTTGAGCCTTGCATCGTCTGTGATTTCCAACTTATCACAGGCTAAGACAATGGTAGAGTTGATGGAATCTTTGGCAAACTTATATGAAAAACCCTCAGCTTTGAATAAGGTATTTCTTATGAAGCAATTATTGAATTTGCAAATGTTGGAAGGTGGATCTGTTCATAGTCATCTTAGTGATTTCCATGGTTTGGTAAACCAGTTAAATTCAGTCAATATTATTTTTTATGATGAAATTAAGGCTCTCTTAATCTTATGCTCATTACCTGAAAGTTGGGAGAGTTTGGTAATGGCAGTTAGTAATACTGTGTCTGCTTCAAAAATCTTAAAAGTGGATGATGTTGTGAGTGTAATCTTGAATGAAAAAATTCGCAAGAAAAGCATAGGTGAATCATCAGGAAATGCTTTGAGTGTTGAAAGCAGGGGAAGGCAAAGAGAGAAGATCGAGCATGGGAGATCAAGGTCCAAGATAGGCAGGAGATCCAACTCCAGGTATAGCAGAGTAACCTGCTAGAAATGTGGAAAGCAAGGGCATGTAAAGAGAGATTGCTGGGTGAATGAAGATCAGCATGAAGGACATGAAGATGTAGATGTTGCAGGTATTGTTTCAAAGGATGCCCTGGTATGTTCCTTGGATAAAGTAGAATCTTGGGTTTTAGATTCTGGTGCCTCTTTCCATGCATCGCCAAATAGGGAATTTTTTCATGAATATGTCCAGGGAGACTTTGGAGAAATTTATTTAGGGGATGGTAAGCCTTGTCAAATGGTTGGCAAAGGGAAAGTGAAGCTAAAATTACAGACGAGCAACACATGGGTGTTGAAGGAGGTCATGCATATCCCAGTCCTGAAGCAGAATTTGATTTCTGTTGGAAAGTTGGGTGATGAGGGTTGCACAGGTAACTCTCACAGCGGACTCTTGGAAGGTTACCAAGGGTGCACTTGTTGTAGCAAGAGGTAAGAAAGTAGGTACACTTTATCTATCTACTTGTATTACTAATTCTCCTTCTGGTTTATCTACTTCAGCTGTAGATTCAAAGATGTGGCTTAATAGGCTTGGTCACATGAATAAGAAGGAGATGCATATTCTTGAGTCAAAGGGTATGCTTTCGGATTTGAAAAGCATCGATCAAGATTTCTGTAAGCAAAGGAAGAAAGTGGCATTTCTTGAGAAATCCGATGTTCATGATAAGAATAGGAAAGCCTTGGATTTCAAGGAGAAGATGACAAACAGAGATCAACGCAAGGGGCTAAAGAATTTTGAGTAGAGCAAGGTTGATATGGACAAGGGTTTGATCTAAAAGGAGCTCGCAGGTAGAAGTCATTGCTCACAAGTAAAACACAGAGACCAACATCGGTTAGAAAACTCACGTCGGCATCCAGACAGGGACCAACATCAGCTATGTGTAGCCTGACATCGAGGACTCCAGACAAATAAACACCGGTGTCAGTCAGGGAGAACCGACGTCGGTGATGAGGCAGTCGCATGGAATCGACGTCGATCAGGTGCAAACTGAGATGTGACTGGCATCGATCATTGAGACGAATTTTGGGTGGACATCAAGCTGTCAAGGAGTCTCAAGTGCCCATATGGAGGACTTAAAGGGTATGTAAGCCTCAAATTCATCATTTCCCTTCTTTACACTACTTGTTGCTCACTGATGGTCAAGAACCAAGAAGTTATTAAAGAAGCAGAGCAGGTAGATCCAGGAAACAATGGGAGCTTGGCATGGATGAAGGATGTGATTCCTTGAAGAAGAACCAAATGGGAGTTTTTGGGTGGAGTTGCCAGCTGGAAGAAAGCATTGAGAGACGAATGGATGTTCAGGATAAAGAAGAGCGGGAATGGACACGTGAGACGGAAGGCCAGGGTATATGGTCTTGAGTAAGCTGCAGGACAATGGAGGTTTGACCATTGTGTTTCTCTTCACTAGGTTGGATAATATTAGCTATCTTATCCTGTTATTGTATTGTGTGCTTGTTGCAGGGTTACACATACAGGGAGTTGCTGAACTAAAGGTAAAGTTAGTTCAAAGGTGTGTCATGAGGAATCTGGGAGCAGCAAGCTTCTTTGGCATGAGTGTGTTCTAGAGACATGGAAGGTCACAGGTTGATTTTGTCTCTTGATGATTGTGTGAAACCAGTTAGCATGCCGATGGTTGGACAGTTCCATGAACAGTGTCCTGATTCACATAATGAGGTTAAGTGCATGGTATGTACTAGACCTGAGATTTCCCAAGTAGTGGGAGTTTTCAGCAAGTTTGGAGCCAATTCGGAAAAGAAGCACTGGAGGGCAGTTTAGTGGATTCTCAGATATCTGAGAGGGACCAGCAGCAGGTGCACATGCTATGTAGGGTCAAGTTCTTTTCTACATGGGTTTGTAGATGCAGATGTGGCAGGTGATTTGGATGACAGGAGGTGCACCACAGGATTTGTGGTGGTTGGTCTTCAAGAGTGATCTTGAAGAGGGATACAATGTTAGGAAACAAACTAAATGATGTACAGGTACAGGTATAGGTGCAGTTGTTTATCTCCAAGTGGGAGATTGTTAGGTTGTGGAGCTAAAAGCTTCACTGTATACAAACATGGAGGAGGTTGCTGAGTTCCAGGGATATTGACATCGGTAGCTCAACCGACATTGGTCAGGGGTGAACAGAAGGGCAACCAACATCGGTAGGAGTTGATCGACGTCGGTCACCTTCAGTCAGACAGGGACCGACATCGGTCGCCTGTGCGGTTTCAGAACTGCTTGTTGATGGACAATTAGTTTGTTAAACTAGTTGTTTGCATGTTAAAGACTAATTTGAGTCTTGAGCCGCTTGTCTAATTATTGTATGCATGGGATCTATATAATAAACTCATGGACTGTATTGTAAAGTGTAGAACCAGAAGAGTTCTTCCATTGGTGGAATCACAGGGGTTCTTCCAGGTATGTAAGATCAGGGTTGATCTGCAGGTTGTTGCAAGATTAGGGAGGAGATCTACATGGGTAAGTAAGATCGGTTGATCTGCAGGGGTGTGTGTGTACGAGATCAAAGATAGATCTATGGGGTAGCAAGATCAAAGGTGACAACCACACATCAAGGAGCAAGATCAGGGGAGATCTACTTGGAGTATCGGTTCGTACTCGGTTGTACTGGCAGTATTGATACTGACTGGTTGAGGTGAACAACAACTATGTGTTAGCCATTTGTTGTGACCTGTATTGAGAGAAGATAACTCTTGAGGGAAGATTACTGGTATGCCCACGAAGTGGATGAAAGAGTGTGATCTCTTTGTTCTAATTTCCTTCTGGAATGAGTTGAATACAATTGTGTGTTGCCTCTCATATTTTGTGTTATTTCTTATTTCTAGTTACTTGTACTTCTGGTTAATTCCACATTTAGTTGCTAATACAAAGGTAATCAAGTGTGTTCTTAAATCAATTTTGCAATGAGCATGCCAATCAAGAGGGCTTCATACTCAGCGCCATTGTTTGTACACTCAAAATCCAACTTGAACCCAAAAGGTGTGACCTGCTTTTAGGGGAAATGAGAACAACTCCTACCCCGATGCCTAAGCATCACTTAACACTGTCATATGAAGGGCCCATTGGTTGAGTATAGAAGGGGGTAGTCATCAAGTGAATTGTCTTGTTATTTAGATATTTCAACCATATGGATATTAAAAATGTTGGGTAACCCCACTTGGGGTCCCTAATTTTGAGACTTAAGAGAATAATGAGTTTGTCTTCTCTACAAGGTGAACAAAAGGGCTTGTAGAGGTGCAAATGTCTTAGGCTCGTGTTGTATCTGAATGAAGAGGAGAGTTTATAGGAATTTAAAGTGTTGTATTTTAAGCTCTAGGTTGAGGTATGTAAACACCTCTAGACATTCAAAAGGTTGTTTACTCAATCTTATCTTAAGGGTGGGAAGTATGTCAGTGTAATTAGGATTTTACATTAGTGTAGGGAGTATGATGATGTAATTAGGATATCACTTCAGTGTAAGAAGCATGTGGGCATAGTTGTGTAACTTGCATTATTGTGGATAGGACATGGGTGGTATTGTTTATCCTATTGCTAAACATGGGAAAACTTTCAAGAATCCAATGAGTGACTTCCCAAGGTCTTCCTCCTTTATGAAAGGAAAAATGGGCCCTCCTTTAGGGATCCATAGCTAGTCATGGGTTCCAATGTTAATCTCTATCTTGTTTACTATCACAGTACAAATTCTCTCCTCAAGCACTGACGTAGTTAGGGGAGAAAGAGTATTTTGGTTGTACATTGGAGAGCTCGGAGTGTGATCAGAAATACAACTGGGTATGAGCTATAGTAAGATGACTGACATCTCTAGAGGGAGTAGACCCAATGGATTAGGGACTGTAAAAAATTAGTATGACCCTTTCATAGTGTGATATACAAGCATACTCTAAAAAAGTTCATAAGTGACAAGGGTAGAACATGAAGTGTGACTTGTCTAGATACATTTGAATGTTGGGTGATAACATTGATAGTTGTCAAGATGGTTATCAGGAAGGGGGATCTCTTCATTCCTATACACCTCTACCATGCAAAGGTATGTTAGGATAGCTAAACCTTATAGGGATTGATGCCTTTAGGCCTAGAGAAATCACAGGTCCCCACCCCACGTGGGTCGAATGGGAGGATGAGCGGAGTGTCTTTCTCCAAGAGGTTGATAATCCTTATTGTAAACATAGTGGAGATTGTTGAGTCAGTGATTGGTTTAGGGTCAGTGATCCTCTTAGCTACTACTATGTCTTTTTCTTCTAATTTGTCTTTCAACAAAACTTGGGGTATTTTTGCACCCTTTTTTATGATTATTACTTTGGATTTTATGGATTTAGTAACAATGACCAATTGTGGAGGTTTTGTGACCCCATTAGTATGCACATGGTAATCAACATGTATTATAGGTTATTTATGCATGGTTACTTGAAACATGTTGGAGGGCTTGGGATCCCCATAGGTCCTATGTGTAAGAATCATATTTGTTGGAATAGGGTTGAAGGGATAACCTTCATCTTGTGTATCCAAGGCTTTCATAGGATCATATTATAATTGGTGTCCTTGTCTATGATGTACAACTCCATTACTACTATATTGGGGCCTAAAGTGTCTGGGATCAATATGATCCCTGAGGAAGTGGATTTGAGGCTATCGTATCCTTGTAGGGTGTTGCACATGGTGGAATAATTAGTTTCCCCATAACCCAATTTTCGTAGGAAAGAAAAGGGGATGGTGTTGACGGTCACTTTGTCATCAACCATTAATCACTTCACATAGTTGTTGTAGATCCATACCTATAGAAATAAGGTTAGATATTGCCTCCTTTCCATCTTAGAGTCAGGTAGAAGGATTCATAAATCAAAGAAATAACCAATGTCTCATGATTCTTGCCCTGACAGAAACATGCTCAAATCGATGTGGTTAATACGAGTTTGTGGAGGATGAGTGACACTAGATAAATGCCCTAGTCCTAAGGCATTGAACAAGGTTAACTGATAAGCGAGAGAGTTTTTGAGCAAGTCTAGGAATGATATGTGGGAGAATGTTTTGGTCAAATCAGAGTTTAAATTAGATTTAGCCACAGACTTATGAATGGATTATATTTCTATAACATTAGATGGATGGAGGGCCATAGGTTGATACTCTCTGGTGTGAGTAATAGTGTTTTCCTCCTCTTAAAATTCTATTTATATGACCCATATCATTCTATTTTTGCCTTGCACTCCTAATTGAGGAGCCATATTAGTGTTCATAGTCTTAGAGGTGGAGGGTTCAACATCAAGAGTACATGTTGTTGTGGGCTAGTTATGTTGAATAGGGTGGTTTTGTGGGCCACCCTATTGTTGATTTTGGGGGTTCTGATAGATTTGAAGATTTTGATTTTGAGGGTTGACATGACCACGTGAAAAAACTTGGGAGCTTGTGCTATGTTCCCTAAGAACATGTCCATGAATGTTTGCCTCTGGTTCTTTGGGAGTTTTTATATAAATTTGTTATATTACCTGCAAATTCAAGCGTAATGACCAATAACTTGATGGATAAACTTTGGGATTATAGTCCCCAAGTCTCATGTTTTGCCCCTATTGCCTAAACCCTTGTTGATTATTTCATTGATAATAGGTTTGGTTCTGAAACTAGGGGTATAATTCATTTGGTTGGTATTGATTTTAGTTAATATTCTCATGTTGTGCATTGTGTGGTGGTGGTCGGTTGAAGTTGACGACATGGATGGTAGGAGGGGGATTCTAGTTTTGGGCCCATGCATTGTTGTTGATGTTAGTGTTATTTGTGGGTTGTTATTGGTTATTGTTCACATTGTTTAGCTTCTTGCTTTGGTTAGTGATACCTTTGGTAGTGGCATTCCTGTTTTGATTTAGGATCTGAGGACCTCAATTTTTGGCATTATTTGGGTTTGCATTTTAAAATCCCCCATTATTTTGGTTTGGGTTGATAATGCACCCATTGGTCTCGTAAGTCCATCAACCACTATCAATAACCGCTTGGTCAATTCGTAAGGTGCTCTCAAGGGATTTGTCATATGATTGATATTGGGATTTTTTGACATCTTCCCTTGTTTCCTTATTGAGAGAAAGGAGAAAGAGATTGCACAATTCCCATTGATCCATGTTGGGTGTGCTGGCAGATAAATATAAGACCTATCACCATCTTGTGATGAAACAGGTGGTCACATTGTTGTGTTCTTTCTTGATGTGCAATGATTCATGTGTGACAGTCTTTAAGAGCTTGTTCATGTTGAAGACTTTGAAAAACTCAACCATTAGTTGGCAAAAAAAATGTATAGACCCCTCAAAAAGGCAGTAATATGAATTGAGGGTTATCCATCATAGGGTTTTAGGAAAGTTTTTTGCAACAATCACATCACAAGGGAGGAGTTCCATAATGGTTTTAGCATAGTCTTTGATGTGTGTATTGACGTCTTCTTCCGCTTTGACTTTGGTAAGATATGGTAGGGGATGTGGTAGAGGAAAACCTTGCATGTTAGCATTGAGAGGTTCCTTGAGGTACTCAATGTAAGTCCCCATGTTGTTAACATTTGTTGCTATCAGGCCAAAATAAAAGGGTGGGATTGCATAAGGGTTGGCTTGGTAAACAATAGAAGGAATGGAGGTGGTATGGTAAGACAAAATGGAGTAAGCCAGAAAATAATTATCCAATCGAGCATATTTCAAATACATGTGAAAGTAAGGTGAAGGTTGTTAGGATTAGGAGGTGTAATGGTTTATTATAGTGGGGTATACGTGGTTTGTGCATAACTCAATGCTACATAAGGTGGGAGATAACTTATCTGCATAGGAGGAGTGTACATGGGAGGCACATAACTCAGAGGTGTAAAGAATATCAAATTGTTGGCTACTACATAATTTTGTAATGGTGGAACATAGGTGTTCATGCTCCCCATTGGGGTTTGAATTGGTGCTTGATAAGAAAAATGGACTTTAGAGGTGTTGTGGTTAGGGGCCT
This sequence comes from Torreya grandis, assembly GCA_037957365.1. Lineage (NCBI taxonomy): Eukaryota > Viridiplantae > Streptophyta > Pinopsida > Cupressales > Taxaceae > Torreya > Torreya grandis. Next base: position 744,486 of record JARHVA010002758.1, on the reverse strand, counting down.
CATGAGTGAGAATATCCCCAAGGGATTGGTGAGAGACATGATTTTGTCAGGGTATATATTCTTGTTATGGTGGAAGCATATAGGTTTATTGTTATGGTGTTGGGTAAGTCATCATTTCAACGAGAGGAGGGGGGATGAGTTGGTGTAGGGGAATTTGGGCCCATCCCCTGACCTAGAGTTTATTGGTTGTTCTCTAGGTTGCAAATACGACTCACTAGTGTGCTAATGAGTTGGTTTGGGCCAATGTTGGTGCTAGGCCTAAGGACCTCCTATACATGAGGGATGGAGGTGTGAGATGGGGTAGTGTGAAGAGGTTGGTTTGGGGTGGGATCCCCAAGGGTAGTGTTTGCAATTTGTACCAGTGAGTTGGGTGCATCTTAACTCTTATTAGGGGCACAATCACTTGCATACGGTTGACTTTATCCTCTGCATGACAGATCCTTCTTAGGTAATGATCATATTTAGTTATGTTCTATATGTCCCGGTTTTGTAAGTTGATGGATGGCCTCGTGGCTATGTAAGGGGTGATCGCACCTCTCCTATTAAGACTCATAGTGTTGGAGTTGGGGTGATTACTCACAGCTTTAGATACATCTTATATTTCTTGAACGGAGACCCCACTCCTAGATTGAGTGTTTGGAAGAGAGTAATTGTAGAGTTTGTAGTCTATATTAGTGTTGAAGGTTGGGTTGTTCCAACTCATCAACAAAGGCTCACTAGAGTTGAACTGGCTTCTCCTATAGCTTTCTAAACCAAAATATCTGCTTATCTCTTGTCTAGACATATTTTGGGGGTATATGCCCATAAAATAAATGGAAAGAGGGAAGATGGATAAGGAAGAAAAGAAGAGGAAGAAATGAATATGTAAAGGATTAAATCCTTCATGTCAGATTCACCAATTTATATGCACATGAATAACATGCATTAAACTATGCACTCGACTCCCCGAGGTTTGGACGAGGCAATTGATGTAATAGATGGGGTGATGGATTTGGTTGGTTATTAAATGGAATGAGATTCAAAATAGGTGGTGGCAAAGGGTTCTCGTGCTGGAACCAAAGGACCTCAACAAAATCTCGATGCTTGTTAAGAGTGTCAAGCTGAGCTAAAAGAGAACTCTACTTCAATTTTCAAAATCACAAGAAGGTGGAGCTCCTAGTCAATTATAGAACTAGGGAAATGGGGGAGATTTGTCTTAATGACTTGCAAGAAAAGGTCTACTCTTTTGAGTTATTTATGCCTAGTCAATGTCATCCACAAAATGTGAATGATATAGGATGAGGATAGACCCAAGGATAAGAAGGATATATGAATAGGAAACTAGGCCTCAATGATGTTATAATGATGTCCTTTTTATGAGAAAAGATGATGATGGGTGGATTGGGAATTCTTTCTTGTTCATCCAAGGTAACCAAGGAGTCAACAATAAGGCGAGGAATTGGGGTAGAACGGAAAACCTTGTGTCTTAGTTTGGTATTACTATCATATTGTGTGACAACAATGGGTGAGGTACTTTAATCCTAGGGAATAAATCATGCTGAACAAGACCAAGTGTCTCGAAAAGGATTTAATTTTCTAATAACTATGTTGTTTGAATATGTATATCCGATTTGGATACATTGTTCTAATGGAATTCAAAATTGATTTAAGTCTTGCGTATGTGTATCATGTATGTTCATACTATTATATTTAGTTTGATTTTCTTGCAACATGGACTATATATACACACATATTATATGTTCATGTTTTTTTGATACTCTTATTAATTATTCTAACTTTTGTATTAATGTTATTTCTCTCTATTAGGGATTATATATTTTTTAAAATTCAATTCTTTTTATAAGATAATATATATTTCAATATGAGATTTAATTCATGTAAAATAAATTATATACAATATTAATGAGACCATATAATTTTTTACTTGGAACAAAATTTACAATAATTTTAATTAATTATTAAAAATATTATCAACATTTAGCAACTCAGTGACACAATATAACTAAGACAACTATTGCACAGTCACATAAGGGACACATACCCTATTAAGTACATGTCTACAAACTATATTACATTACATCAATTCTCTACAATTCAATAGAAAATATTTAATGGCGATGTAGATGTTAAATCTAGATTTTATACAGTAAATTAGTCTTGAACACTTGGCAAATATCATTGATGGTTCAACCCTTTAGTTTAGGACCTTTTCATTGTTGCAAGGCTCGCATTTGTCATCTCACTATGCATAAATATTTATCTTATATTTTGACCACGATACTCTGATTACCTAGATTATTTGTAGTCCATAATATGCTTAAAACTTGATGTATATCATTCACTGTCAGTTATATATCTTCAACATTTTCTTATTTTCGTGGACACTACTATCTAGATTTGGACACTAATGTCGATGCTAGTGTCACTGTTATAATGCTAATATGCATACCTCATAAACACTCAAATTTATAAATCTTTCGATATATACAAGTTGGCCTATTTGTCTTAATTAACCCCCCTATGAGATATTTTCAAAAGATATGTTATAAATATAAAATAAAACCCATTCATTTGGTCATCTAAAAATTACTAAGCAAAAACCTATCAAGCTCACTAATTCATTCGCACAACTGAGTCATGTTGTCATATTCTTCGCTATTTCATTATCAGTGATAAGAATACTATTATTATAGTTCTAAAGAATTCAAAATGCAATGCTTGAACAATATTTATTAAGTTGCAAGTAGATCACTACATGCATTCACATATAACATATCACACCAATTTTCACACATAAGCCCACATAAGGAGATAACTAACTCCAAAGCCCTCTTCGAAGCTTATGGCTATGTAGACAACACTCATTGATAGAGGGGTTTTTGAGATCATTTCGACTTCATTTAAACCCACTGACCCTTGTTTTACCAAGGGTTATGCCTTAATTAGAGAACCCAAGGTTTTGAACTACATATGGATATCCAAAACAAGTGTGCACGATTTGAACAAATAATCTACAAAGTGATAGAGAACCCTAATAGGCATAGGGGAAATTTCTAGAAAGAACATGTACTTCACCGTGGACAAAAACATCAGTTTTAGGATATAAGTGTCGATGCAAGTATCTATATTTTGACAATAGTGTCCAAGCTAACTTATAACTAATTTTCATAATTTGACAAATCACAATTGAACATCATCTTGACTATTTCTACCCTTACACTTTTCAAATCTATTCGCGTATCATTCAAAAAGCCAAATATTATTCCTTCTTCATGATTAAACAATCAAATTACTAAGAACTTCAATCTTTTCACAATCCATCAGGTTGAGAAGAAATATTTTTGGAAAAAAATTGTGCACTATTATTCATCGATGCGTTTCAAATCACCATCTATGATTCATCATCATGATTAAAACATAACATACATTTTTTTTCAAAAATCTTTCTGTTCAATCAAAACACTCTTTGAGATTGTACTTTCTATATTTACATAATTTAAAACTGTATTACAATATATTACGAATCTAAATTATTTAATTAATCTACTTATAAAATTGTACTTGCAATATAATAGACATTCTTGTCTATTTCTAATTAAACTACCTTATTCTAAGTGAAATGGGGCCTGTTCCTATCGAGGCACTTGCTATGGTTCGCCTTTTAAGCTATTTAAAAAGAATCAAAAAAATGGAAGAGGATAGATGGCCTAAAGTTGTTTTTAGTGATACACTATGTAAGCGAAAAAGGACATGGATGCAACAAAATATCACATGGATGAGTAAATGGAATATTCAATTCAATATGTGCCCCACAAATAATAAAGAAATAAAAGTCTTTGTTATGGAGAAATTTTACAAGAGAAATTGGGGAAGCGAGATCGGGAGGAAGAAACTATATTATATAAATGAGTTCAACCCCACTTGTGATCAACTCCAAAAAGCGTACATAGGAGCCAACATTTCTTGGAGGGCTAAAATTCTTATTGCTCAGCTGAGAACCAACTCTCACCAACTTCGTTGTGAGACCGGGCGTTGGAAGAGGCCAAAGGAGGCTTGGGAAGAGAGAATTTGCAGATTTTGCAATTCTGGGAAAGTGGAAACTGAACAGCACTTTATTCTAGAATGTGAGGCCTACAAAGATAGCAGAGATAAATTTGCGGATACTATATGTGACAGTTCTTGGCATAACCTATTCAACGAAGAGCACATTGAGCAATTAGGGGGGCTCATCATCAGCGTACACAAGAAGCGAACAGTGCTACTTAAATCTGCTTGAGTTGTCTTGCTGTCCCATAGACTATTTTTAGTCTCGTGGACGTTAAAATTTTTATTATTATTATTATTATTCTTATATATTTTTTATTATTATATTATATGTGAAAGTCGTTACATGGAATCACATAGAATGTCGGCATTACCTTGTTCTTTAATCCTGTGTGACAAGGCAGCGGATAAAATGGATACAAGAGCGAAGGAGGCGCCAAATATAATCCTGGCGCGCTAAACAGCTAGAGCGATCGCATATAAACAACTGAACTAAGGACTTCATCGAGCCCCGGTTCGAATCCACAGGGCGTCGCATATCTCGTATTTGGAAAGAAACTCAGTCAAGTTCCCTTTATTTCCTTCCATGAACAAACGCTTGTGATATGCTGCGTCGGTTTGGAAGCTTTTCATAATGCCTTCCAAAGACAGGGTTGCCTATTTCTACGACGGTATGAATTTTTATTGATTTATTAGGGTTTGAATCAGGATTTAATTACATAAGCCGCAAATCTTTTTGTTAAATTAGTTATTTGTTTTTTAATGTTTTACACTGTTAATAAATTCCATCTTGCAGTCAGGCCTGAACAATTTAAAGCTATTTTGCCGCGTTTTTTTAGTAGATCGACGTTTCCCAGCAATATTCTTTCTCCAAAAACACTTTCAATATTTATTTATGTTAGATTTGCTGAAATTTCTTCTCCCAAATTTGATACAAAGCTTCTTTTCAGTGGGAGAGACCGTCACCGAGCTATTTTGCGGTTTCCTGGGAAGGAAACGTAATTTGGATCATCTGAACATATGTTATTTTCGTTTTATTTTAGTTAAATGAGACTGTAACCTGGGTTGCACACGTACTAATGGCTCCACACAACTTAATTTCCCTATATATCAATATTCTACAACTTCTTTGGGTTATGGACAGCCTTATTTTAATGTGTGGATTTGAACATGGACCTTTTTATAGGGTTAAATTTTAGTTATAAGTATAACATTTATGACCTTAAAAACTATGGCACTGTAGTTGTTGAATCTTTGAAGTGCTGGGAACTCGTTGGTAGGAAACCCAAAAATAAATAAATAAAGGGAAATTATATGAATATCCATAGATGACCAGGGTAGGCCAATGGGACTTGAAAGTACATCCAGTTACAATAGAAAAGCACCTCGCAGTATCTATGTGAGGTGCCATTTACAACAAAATGCACTGAGCAGCGGCTAGGTGAGGTCCTAGTTATAACATAAAAGCGCCCAGCAGCATCTATGTGAGGTCCTGCAGCTGAGTTCTTGGTAATCCTTGTCTTACACTAATATAGTGCGTATTTGCAGACACAATTATGCTGAAGAGTATTTTTCTAGTTGTCAAAGCAAGCTGAATGTCTTTATGTTACATACATAATGAGTTCCTGGTGGAGTGCAAAATATTCCACCGTAATGAGAAATTACCCCTGCCCTACAACTGTTACCAAACTAGTCTAGCTGAATGTACTTTTTGAGTCCCGCTGACCTACTTTTGGTCATTTGTGGGCATTAATATAGTATCTTTCTTTATAGTTTGGAGTGATTCAGTGATGGAATCACCATCAGCCATCCTCAACTGTACTATTATTTTTTCAAATAGAAAACCATAGTTTGATGTTTTAGTCTCATATGTGGATTTCAAATCATCCATGCATCCTGAATCTCATGTATGTCATCTGTGACAGCTGTACCAATAATTGTGAGTACCTCCCTATCTGTCATATTCTCGCTGTGCGTCAACATCAATCAGTCGAGATTCATTTCTATTAACAGTCTTCCATGATTTGTGAACAAGAAATATGCTTCATCTTAGATTTCCATACACCATAGTTTTCCCCTTCAATTTTTTGGGAATTTGGCTAAAACCCCCAAAAATGTACTCTCAGCATCAAACAACAGTCAAAATTCAAAAAATTAGAAAATCATGAATTTAAGACCAGGTTTCAGATTTTACAGTTTACTGTTCATGTTCGTGTCCACAGAATATTCTTCTTAAGATGCACCAATTAGTCAAGGTCTTCTGTTTAAATCTTTTTGTCGTCACTATCTGGTCTATTCAGTGAAGAGCAGGTTGTAGCAGCAATAAGTATAGGCATGGCACACTTTCAAAATGTGTCGAAAAGGGCCTAACCATACCTATTGTGACACACCCTTACCTCCTATTTTCATGGACTGATCTGTCCAACTACCAAAATGAGTTTTATTAACTTATTACATGAATATTAACAGCAAAAATATTTTCTCTCACTTCACCTTTATGGCTGACTTGAAGATCCACCTTAGGAAGCAGTTCCAGATTTTGCTGTATGGAGTTTTCTATTCCAAGAGGGTTTCTCCATGTAATATTTGTGTCTTTTATGTGGGTACATGTTTTCTTGTATTTCTGTATCTATCCATCCTGTTCATTATCTATCCATCCTGTTCATAAAAGGTAAGAATTTTGGATTTCTGTTCATTATAATCTGTAGTTGTATTCCTTCAAATCTACGTCACCGATACAGATATGGGTATGAGTATCGGATACGGGGATACGGCGATTTTTTTTTTTGAGGTTTGGATACGGCTGTACAAAAATATATATAAAAAATAAAAAATATAAAAAGATAGCCATATAAGCAAAATTAACCACATAATATGCATAGAGGGAACAAAATAACTTCAAATAAGTTAAATAACCACAAATACTCATAATTCAATGCCAAATATCATAATATTCAATCGTCGAACATATATTAGTTTTATGACAGGTACATGGTGCAAATGTTACAATGTATGGACAAAAATAAAGACAAATTAACATTCTCATTGTTCACTATATTTGTCTTTGCCTGGAATGTCTTCAACATCATGTGGTTCATTAGAACCACAAGCAGCAACATTGCCACTCCCACTAGCTCCACTATGCAAGTCGTGTGAAGCATTGTCTAGCTCCGTGTCAAGTAAAGAAAGGTAGGCAATGGAGGCATCTAAATCAGTAGCCGTTGGGTTCACATCCCACAACTTTGTTGGCCTTTCCTTGTATTGAGGTTGGTTATGTCAGAGAAGACGTAAGTTGGAATGCACATAAACCAAATCCTCCGCCTTTTTTGCAGCCAACTTGTTGCGTTTAACTGAGTGGATAAAGCCATAGGTGCCCCAACTTTGCTCAGTTGAAGAGGAACTTGCAACCTATTGAAGCCGCAAAGTGAATTAGAATTTATAAAATTTAAAAGATTAAATGTTAAAATTTAAAACAAAACATCGAAAAGGTCAAAAGAAGGGTAAAAAAAAAAATTAAAATCTTATTTGTGATAGAATTTTTATTACAAGTGGTTGAAGGTGGGTGATTGCTTGTCCATAGAGGTACCACCAAAAGTGAGCGTCCATCTTGTACTTGTCATGAATAGCACCAAGGGAGTGACTCACCGAAAATATGAAATACACAAACTCTTCTTTGACTTGGTCTTCTACCTTTGGATCGGGAAATATTCTAGAGAATGCTGCCTTATATCTTCCAACAACTTCAACATCCCTACATGGTGCGACTCTCTTGGGCAAAGAAAGAATCTCTGCACTGTAGTATTTGGGTGTTAAGGCAAAAGCAAGAAGATACAATGGGGTGTGGTCATTTTGTTCCACCTTTCAATGAGATGTGGCGGCACTTCCTTGAAGAACCTCTCTGTGGGATCTTGTTCGTTGACATTTATGATGGATCTAATGTTCTCAATCATTGAGTCAAGTCCATCATAAATTTCACCCAAAAATGGATGATCCATGCCCACATATCTCAACATGCTGCCGATAGACTCAGTAAAACTCAACAAATACTCCACATGTTCCCACCATGCATCATCAAGAATCCACTCTTTCATCTTTGTGGTCCTCTCACTGTTTGCTTGTCTCCATACACCCCAAAGGTTGTTGATGACCATGCTATTCAATGCCTCATGCACCTTAACAAGTCGTCTCAAGACGAGGGTGTGAGGTAAATCGAGTCTCAACAACTTAATACAAAATTAAAACAAACAATTAAGAAACTTAAAAAAATGTTCAAAAATAAAAACACTACAAATTACAAACTTATAAAATAAAATAAAATTAAGAGTTACCTTAAACAATTGCAATTTTGAGAAGGCCCTGAAGATGCTTTGGGACATGTGATAGTTGGTTATGAACATTTGGATCTCACTCGCCTCCTCATAAACCTGTTTGATCTAGTCATTTTTGTCCCCAACATTTGCAACATAAGGTTGAGGGAATGAACGAGTGTGAGGTAAATTGAGTCGCAACAACTTAATACAAAATTAAAACAAACAATTAAGAAACTTAAAAAAATGTTCAAAAATAAAAACACTACAAATTACAAACTTATAAAATTAAATTAAATTAAGAGTTACCTTCAACAATTGCAATTTTGAGAAGGCCCTGAAGATGCCTTGGGACATGTGATGGTTGATTATGAACATTTGGATCTCACTCGTCTCCTCATAAACTTGTTTGATCTAGTCATTTTTGTCCCCAACATTTGCAACATAAGGTTGAGGGAATGAACGACACAAGGTGTTCAAAATCTATGCCCATACCTTTTCTCAACCAACATGCCTGCAGCTCTGCAATTTTTAGCATTGTCCGTTACAACTTGGACAACGTTTTGAGTCCCCACTACCTCAATGGACTCTATCAGGATATCAACAATGAATCGTGCATCCTTCACTTGCCCCTCACAACCAACGACCTTAAAAAACATTGCCCGTTTAGGGCTCACTGCAATCACATTGATCAATGGCCTATTTGTTGTATCTTTCCATTCATAAAAAATGATGGACACCCCTGTTTCGATCCATGAATCCCTAAAGAGCTTCAATGCATCTTCAATGTGTTTTAATTCTTTTGTCAATAGGTGGTGCTCACCTTTTCATAACCTGGGGTGACAAACCCTTTAGGGGCAACATTGATAGATTTCACCATTTCCTGCCAGTATGGTGATCTAACATTAAATGATAGTCCACATGCGTAAAGACAACGCGCGATGTTCTGTTTTGCTATGTCCCTGGATTCATTTTGGAATGCCCCATCCAATGGGCTACATCTTTTGTTCTTTTGCGACCAAGAGATGAATCTTCTTTCTCTTCGGCCGCAACGGTTGTAGCAAGAAAGGGGTGTGATGGGGTCACCACATTAGCACGCGATGGATCAACAAGTGGTGATCCTTTCTTTCTCAACGGATGCTTCGATCTTTGCCCCACAATGGCATCTGCGTCTTCTTGCCCTTTGATGTATGCAATGATCTTTGCTTGTGGTAAGCCGTTTCTCGGCGTTCCATTTATGCTTGGCACAACACAAACTCTAATTTCAGTGCCAGAAGCACACAAATGAGCTTTCACTCGCTTATACAAGCTTTTGTATTTACAGTTACACTCTGAGCAAAGCCAATGAAAACACCCTCCACCAGGGATTTGTTATAATATTGTCACATACTTCGAAAGTGGCATTCGCGGATCAAATTTGGGGGTTATCCCTTGCCTAACCAAACTAGCACTTGCACCCTGAGACTTTCTAATTTCTGACAAATCCCTATAGCCCCTGGTAAAAAATAAAAAATGCTATTAAAATTTAATGGTAAAAACTTAAAAAAAAAACAATTGCTATTAAAATTAAAAACATAATCATTGCATTTGATATTTGTGGAAATAATGGTTAAAATTTAAAAGAATAACAAAAAAAAATTAAAATAAAAACTAGTTAGAAACAAAAAACAAAAACAAAACACAAATCTAAAAAACTTACCTAAAATCAGCAAATCTTCTTCCTTGCAAGCTCCTCAAGCTCCTTGGCGCCAAATAGGTTGAAGCAATGCTGTAGGTTTAGCACAAGGAAGGAGTTTCAAGCTTGTGCAACTGGAAAAAATAACAAGAGTGAACAAATGTGCAATGAGAGTGAAAAATGCAATGAAAGAGCAATGTGTTTTTATCTTGTTATAAAATGAGTATGAATGTTGCTTTTAGAGTTGGGAATCCACTTTATTTTGTTTTTAATTGCATTTTGAAGTCCACGTTTGACTTTTTCAAAGGCGAAATTGAAAACAAAATTAAAAAAAAATCGTTTTTTGCGCTCAAGAGCGCGGGGATACGCCTAGGAAGCGTGCCTAGGCTGTGGATACGCCTTGGTACGTTTGGGTGATGTACCCGGGCTTATCTGTAGCCCAAGCACACTCCCTGGGCGTCTCCCCACGCTCTTGCGCTTCTGTACCCGTCGCTCTATCTCCCTCTCTCCCGGGACCTGTAGATGGCGTATCGAATTTTCAGAGTAATAATTACACTCTAGTTTTCTTTATTTGGGAAAAGAGTTTTTTTGGTGAATTGTTTTTATTTATATAAATGGTGATTATATATCAATTTTGATATGAGCAGTTTTCTTGGCACTGCGAAGGGTCTATCAAATTTGTATGCTGACCAGATAAGGGAAGAAAGTTGGTAAAGGAGAGTTGTTTCTGTATGACCTAGAAGGGATAGAAAAATGTGGATAACGTTGCCCATCTTCAATGGGAGATGATATCGGAGAAGCATATTTCAATGGTAGATTTTTTGAAATGGAGGCCATTATTTTTGTCTTAACTGACATGTTTAGGGAATGCATATTGATAATGATGGAAAATAAGAAGAAAGCTGCACAAGAGGAAGAGATGAAGTTTCAGCAAGATGGAGAAGAAGATTTGGAGCAATGCGAGCCTATCGAGCCTCTAAGATTGTACTTGTCTTTCAATGTAGAGACCATGTTTGACATCAAACTTATAAAGGGCAAGTTGATGCAGAGAAATTCAATGACTAGTTGAGGGATTTTAAGGTGTAATTTGGAATGCATGAGTTTGGATGAGTAACAAGTTTCTTTTGCTCGTGTGAAGATGAGACTATACATGCTCTTCTTTGGTTGGAAAGCTATATACAATACCAACAAGCACCTATCAAAAAGTAGGATGCATTTAAAATTTTGATTTAAGGCCAATGCTACTCAACTAGTTTTGAGAAAGAAAGAAATAAAGAAATTATATTAATGTCCATGGATGACCAAAACAGGTCAATGGGACTTGTATAGTGGGGGGAGGATGGTTGGGGAGGTTGGCGCAAAGGATTGTCTCCCAAAGACTCTTACATCCATGACCGATAATCCCTAGTAGTAGAAAGAAAGTCAGTAATATGCATCTGGTTGAATCTCTTGGAATGTGGATGAGTTGTAGTTGATCCTTGATAGATGGGGGAATATTGAGTCTGCTACATGTGGAGTGAGTTTGAGGGTTAGGGCACTCTAATAGTAGTATGCAAGGAGGAAAATTGTTTCATTGAATTGTCTACACGTGTGTTAATCAACGATATCTAAGGGGCACTTAATGCCGCCGATATTTGTGATGGGATGAAAGAAGGATGTAATCAACCTAGTAGATCTGGGGTCTCCTATAAAGGTCTACTACATTTGAGAGTGACAACCTACCAAAGAAAAAGTGCTAGACACCTTTGATCAGGGTAGCGGAAGAAAGTGGATAGGGAACCTTAAAAATATTTGTATAGACAATGATACTGCCCTTGGATCTCGTAGACAACAGGGCACTTGAACATAAAGTTCTCATCAAACAACACTTCTTGGAGGGAGCAAAAATGACAATTCTTGTCACCACACAAAATATGGTGGTCAGCCTCAACTCGTAAATAGTGGGAGCTAAGTCTCAATTGGCTAAGGGTTCCTTTAGCCATGTGGCCAATGAGGTTAGAGGTAGCTAGGTTGAATGATGATGCCATCCAAAATATGTAAGAAATGGTCAACGTAGAAAGCCAACTTGGGGCTAACAAATTGCAAAGGACAAGTGCAAGTGACCTAATTGTATTGCAATTATATCTCCTCTCCGACAAATCTTTTGATGACCTCCTTTGAATAGAGGAGGTTCATCAATAAAGATGCCAATAGATTGAAGGAGAAAATTGAAATTTCAAAAGCAACCTTTTTGAAGCACAAAGTGCTTAATATGGATGACTTTTATTGCTAGAAGTTGAATCACCCATGGATTTAAGTTTGTGAATACAAAAAGTAAGCTGAAAGATGCTCTCAAGTTGCATTGGTTGGGTGCGAAACTTGGCTTGGACAATAAATCGAGGAATTGCTTATTTGGAACAAATCATAAGATGAAGCATGAGAGTTTGAGCCCCTCTCATACAAGCCTAGTTAGTGGAACCCAGGATGGGGCCCCAAAGCTCTGATCCATAAAGAATAACAGGGCTAATGATTTTATTGAAGAGGCGCATCATCAAAGGGATATTTTAGAAATGTATTTGAAAACACTGACAATCTAGGGTAGAAAGTGAGGTATATTCTTTTCAAAAATGCAACTAAAAGATTCACTTCAGACTAAAAGATGCTCTAGCAAACTCCCAAGTATGTATACGTTGTTGTAATCTCCACACACTCTCCTTTGTAGAAAACAGTCTTTGTGAACCATCGCAAGAGTGAGAGAGGAGGATAATATCCACAAAAATAGCGTAGAAATTGGAACATGATTTAATATACAACCATCATCAACATAGGTATGTTGTTGAAGAGTTTTCAAGCTCATCGATATAAATACCAAAAAACATGGGTGAAAGAAGGCACCCTTTTTTGACTGCGATGGTGCTTTAAAGTTTAAACAAAGTTAAAGTGACCATGGGAAGTTTGGAAGAGACCAATAACCATCCCATAGAGCCTCACGATGGAAATAATGTAATGATTTTAGATGCCAATACCACACAACGTCTGGAAAAGCAGATATCTTGAGACAAAGTCAAAGGCCTTTTTAAAATCCTCAAAACATCAAAAGACTTTGGAAGATTGCTTGTTAGCTTCCTCAACAATAGCTGAAAGCGTAAAAATTATAGTTAGTAGTTTGGTAGTCTTTCTTGAAGCCTATTCACTTGTTTTGAGGTTACAACTCTCCTACTACTACGTGCTCAGTCAGCTTCATGTCCAACACTGTAGCAAATAGTTTGGCAAATGTTTGCCTAATCAGGATAGTTCTGTAGTTATTTTGGGTTTGAAATCTTGCTTGATTTATGGGTCAGATGTATGATGTGATGTGACCAAGAGGGGGAAACCCCAATTGACCAACCTCATTAAATAAATCTGCCATAGAGAAGACTAGTGAATCCTCTCTGTATTTAAGAAACTCAACTTGAAGCCCCTCACAATTTACTGTTTTGTTGTTACAAAGATTTCAAATAGCTTGTTTGATGTCGCTAGAAGAAAATAAATAATTGGAGGGGGAGGAAAATTGGATGATAAGTTGATAAGAAAATCATAAAGAGAATTTACTTATGAAACCCATGCTTGGGTATAAATGTCAAAGAGTAGGGCTTTTCTTGGGAGGAGAGTACAACAAAATGTCATGACCAATGATAGAGGATATCAAGGACCAATGCCAAAGATGAAGTAGGGAAATGCGGTAAAATGTGAATATCATTAATTTGGGGCCCATAGGTAAACTTGGTGGACAACACTCTAAATTGTTGGAACTTAGATCTATTATGTATTATAAGAAGCATGCACTCTCAACAAATACTTGCATAACTGTAATTAAATGAGCAGCAATTGATTGGAGAGCATCATATTGTAACAGTATACAATAATAAAGAGTAGATGATATGTACATGTCATAACTATAAATGTACACTCTATACAATAGTGGATTACATATATTACAGCTTGGTATAGTGCTGTCTTGGATGAGCATTGACATGCAATGTAATGGCAAGGGATGTGCTGGACTCCTTATACGCTCCATCGATAGATGCCTGCTGGAAGATTAGTGGATTCTTTAATTGTAGGAGTTGTTGCCCACACAGACACTATGATGCCATGTTGTATGCTAGTATTTTTACTTGGGAGTGGGAATGACCTTGGACTTCCCTTTGTGCTTTGCTTTGCCCAGCTCTACTATACTTTTCTATACACTGCCATATAAGATATATGTGAAGATGTGAAGAACATTAATTGGTTTGCATTCCATGGGTGTTCCTTTAGCTTTGGGTTGTTTTTGAGATATTTGTGACTAGAAGCTGTTGCTAGATGGTAGTTCCGGATAGTCAACGTTTTAAGGACATAACTTTTCAGTTGTAGCTCAAAATTATTGCTCCAATGTGCATTGGAAACTAGAGGACAAGCTCTATGGGTTGTGGCTATAGCCAAACCATTAAGGTTTGGCAAACTTTCCAACCCCAAATTCTGCTCCGAAGGGCCAGAATTTGGCTAGCAAAGATGCCACCTGGATTACTCATCCATCCTTGGGATGCAACAATCTTGATTGCATTAAATGTCGAGTCTTGGGAGTTTTGCTGAGGCTCCAAAGGGCCTGAATTTTGCCCACAAAGTTACGACCGAGATCAACTATGCAAGTCTCTTTATTTGGAGAAGTTACATCCCACATTTTACAACATGATTATTCTGATCAATTGATGCTCTTTGCACGCTGAAATTCTTGGAATCTAACTCTTTAAGATGCAACACCTGCTCTGTAAGATCATGTCTTTGAATAGGCATTCAAGTAGCCTAGAATATGTAAAGATCCAAAAATTCTCAATTTTCAAAAATGTTCAATTTTCAAAAATGTTTCCTTCTAGTCTTAAAGTCCACATCTCTATTTCATGTGATTCATCTCAAGGGTCCTTCCTTATCATGCATGATCATGTACTACTCTCTTACTACAAGGATATCCATTTACATCTTTTTGCAAGAGATTCCTAGTTGATTCCTTTAATAGTGGAAAGCATTCTCTACTCTATTGAAGTTTCCAAGGTGCGAGAGAATTCAAGATCCTTAGCATTACAATGGCATATACCTTAGTTATGTTCATATTAACACATATATGATTTACACCCATTCATATTTGGATCCTCCACACTTCCACTATGCTAATCTAATACTAGGTGGGAGTTTTCTAGGGTCACATGGCCCATTCAAATTCCTAATTCTAAGCTTTCACAATCTATTCACCAATACACACTATCGAAGTTCATATTAAACCTTGTTTTATCTCCAAAACCAAACCTACCAATGTTTCACTCATTGTTGGCCCCAAGAATGTGTGCACCAATGGTAAGCCTTAGATTTTCACTAGTGTTGAATGACATAGTAGTAGCATGTGTGGGACGAAGGAGGCTTGTGAAGAAGGATCTTGTGTGGGGCAAAACATAGTAGAAAGGTAGGTATGCGCACAAGACAAAGACCCACGATAATGTTGCACAGACTAACAGGTGGAAGATAATGCATGATTCCTAGGATGCTCAAGAATATACTATAGCAACACAAAAGATAAGGATCAAAGGAAAATCTTCTAGAACCTTCAAGAAGATTGCTAGTTGTGTACAATTGTAAGGCAAGGGTGGTGGAAGAAAACTATATATACCCTCCCTAGCCATGAGATAAACACTCAGCTCTAGATGGTTAGTGATAGAGCTAGATGGTTTGGCATTGTAGTGCTTATGTGAAGATATTTGTACATGCCATATTTTGATGTACTTGAAGAGTGATGATAGCTTAATGTATGCTTTCATGGAGGTTTGGTACATGTTCATGTATGTCAATATATGTGAGTTCTTGTGATGACTCATGTATTGTGGATGTCTTTTTTATACTTCTTTTGTTGCTCATATCATATGTCAGGGTTTGAACATGGTTGCTTTGCTAGGTTTGATAGCCTTGGCTATGTTCTTTGTTGATTTTTATCTATCTTCTAATGATGGGGGGCTCAATGATCTTTCTTTGGGTCTCGGGTGAGCGCTTGAGCCTTTTGTTCAAGTGATATGTTTGAAGTGTCTTATTTGTTGAATCTCGCTAGTATAGTGCATGACTTCTTGATTTGTGGTAAAGGTGCACAACATTTTGGTTCCAAATCTAGGAGATGTCTACATAGATGATAAAGATCGAAGAGGTGAATGGTGGATCACATCACGCTGGAATGCACAAAGCTATGGTTTGAAGCAAAAACCCTAGGATTCGCTCGAGTGTCGGGAAGAGGTGATATGCAACCTAAGAAGTGGTTGCAAAGTGAGACTTACAACGATCTATATGAAGTGTTTTTTGTAGAGCTTCCTCAACATATCTACACGTGGTTGGTTGCGTATGTTGCGGTTGTAGTTGGAATCTTGGTAGAAAGCACTCCTAGATGGAGGAGCACATAGAAAAGTCGAAGGAGACCATCAAGAACTGGACTTGTGTAGTAGATGTCTAGTGGAGTGGTGCGCATACTAGCTATCTGTTGGAGTTTCCAATGTTGACTTATATGTGTTTGGAGGAAGAAAAGTATCAGTCTTTGCATGAGCCAAGATGATTTTTCATTGCTCAAATTTCTTTGTGGATGAATATGTTGCTAGTAGACTGGGGAGTCCTTGAAGATGGAGGCCTAATCTTTCTGCACATGGGCTAGGCATATGGTAGGTTAGAGGTGAGTTCAGGGTTGCACAAGAATTGAAAGAGAAGGAAATCTCTAAGGGAAGAAATGGATGTCTCAGACGAAAGGCAACAAAGGCTTGTGTAGATATGATGATGGTAGAGAGAAGGTGATGGCTACCAAGTACCCTAGAAAGATGGGGGAGTCAAGTCAGATGGATGTTGTGAGTACCCTCAAAGGACAAGAATGTCATGTGATTGGTTCACGAAAAGAAGAAGAGAAAAGGAGCTAGTAGAAGGAGATGATTGGATTCCATTAGAAAGAGAAGAGGAATGTGCAACTCTTGTAGGAGTCTTAGGCCCAAGCTTACCTGAAGCTGACATCCGCATGCATGTTAATTCTCAGGAAGAATGTGTTAAGGAGTGTAGAATTGGGAGGAACAGAGCAGTTTCTTAGAGGAAAGAGTGAGAACTTTGTATTGAAGCAAATAATGCCATACAGATAGTTGAAGATAAGTCTTGGACTACCTTTAGGAGGGAAGGGTAGTGAAAACATAAGAAGTCAAGGTTCATTAGGTAGTAACATTAATCCAACGGCTAACCCTATAGTTGTAGTGCAAGTAAGTGTGACTTTAGGAGGATGAGATCTACTATGATTACAGGGGTGGAGTTAGAAGTGGATTAGGAGTAATGGTTACTAGATTTAGTGCGTAGGCACAAGTCTAATAGATACCTCAACAAAATATATTCTATGAGAGGAAAACAAGCCAGTTTGTGACCATGTTGTTGGATTGTGCACATACTTGGTATAGGAAATATGATCCGAACCATGTGGTGATTTTTAAAAAGAGTTTGATATGCTAAAGTTCAAGCAACAAAGCATTTTTGTGCTTAACTAGATTAAGCAATATGTTTCAGAAAGTGTTTGCATGCATGATGCGAGGTTTAAGATGTCATTTAAATTGTCGTATGATAGCCATCGATTGCAACATGCACAGTGGTTTGTTGGAGGGTTGTTGCTCTTTTAGCAGGCAATTAAGTATGAAGACTTTTGTTGATGTATGTGATGCTTGGGAAGCTGCATTCTAAATGGAAGTAGTAGGAAATTTTGAAATGGGGATAAGTCCTTTTCTTGAGGCACAAATCTCCAATATGGCGATATAGTTGCAGAAATTGACCATGAATAATGCACAAGGCACTCATAGGGGGTTGTGGTGCACAAAATGTCAAACAAAGGGCCATACGAGGAACAACTATACAAGGAGGGGAGTGTAGGCAAGGATTTTATGTTGCAAAATGTGCAAAGGAGAATATGAAACAAGAAATTTTTGATTTCTCTAGTGCACTAAGAAAATCGAGGTCACCTGGTGGTGCAAAGTTTGGGATGCCAATATGCTTGACACAATAGATTGTTGACACAATAGATTGTTGACACAATAGATTGTTGGGTCATTGATGAATTGTGCGAGGCTCTGGAGCACGGGCTAAGGCAAGCTTCGGTAGCTCCGATGCAACAAGACCAAAGGTATTCCAAAGGCCACTCATATGGGTGTAGAGGAAGTGGACTTGGAGGTCGTTTCCAAGGAACTAGTGTGGGGCAACAAATTATTATCGAAGGAATCGCTCTAAGTTCCTAATGTATGCACATTGCAATGTGGGACACAGGATTGGGGATTGCCCAAATCTCTGCACAAAGATTTTTCAAAGGGATAAAGCATAAAAAGGTGATGGGTTGATAAGGATTGCACAACAAGAGAACACGTTGCTCCCAAAGCCAAATGAGTGCAAAGGAAATTCAGGACCTACAGTGAATGTAACAATGTGAAGTGGGAAAGAGACCCAACTTAGGCCCCTGATAAGTCCACAAATGGAGAGAGTACAATGAAGACCAACGGTAATAGTGGTGAATTACCTTAATGCATCAATGATGAATATCTTGATGCACCTATGCAGAAGTTGATATTGGTAGAGACAAAAAAATTGATCCAGACTCCAAGGAGAAGTTCAAACTACAAACGAAATGTAGGTTAAGAGCAGAGAGAGCCAAAGAAAGGGTCTAACCTTAAGGAGCTGGACGAGCTCATAGATATTTTCTCTTTGTTGAAGATTGGAAGAGTTTTGCCATTGCTAAAGACTTGGCTCAAGCTTAGTATGGGGAAGCATCTGAGCAAGTAAGAGAGCAGACAAAAGAGATACACATTGCCAAGAACGTTGTGTATGATTAGGAGTTGACCATCGATGCTAAGATCAATGATTGGTCTTTGACCAACATCCCGGTGGATATTGGTGCAAAGGTAAACATCCTTACCAAGGATGCATGGAAAAAGATGGGAAGTCCAAAGTTGTAGACTTCAACAATTGTGTTGTTTATGGAAAAAATACCTGTGCAAGGGCTATTCGAGTCTTTTGTGTAGCACAATTGGACATCATGGGAATGAAGCTCACAATGGACTTTGAGGTTATAGAATTGGTAGACATTGACACTTGTCCAACTTTGCTAGGAAGACCATGGTGTTTTGAGAATCAACCTGATATGCTCCTTAAGCAACATTATATAAACTTTGAGAATGGGGAACAAAGAGCGGTAATCCCCTTAGATAATGAGAATGGACTTGTGTATGTGGAGAGCATGGATGTGGATGAGGACATCACGAATATTACAATATCACTATGTAGGGGAAAGAGTACTTGAATCCTTTGGATGATAGTGTTAAGCTGGAAGAGTGGACATCACGAATATTACAATATCACTATGTCAGTGTTGAACCCATTTCTTGCATGCATGACTTGTGGTGTCAGTGTTGGACACCACAAGTCATGCATGTGAGAAATGGGTTCAAAAAGCTTGTGGAATAACAGGGAGAAAGTGCGCAACAATGACGATTTGATGCACAAAATCAGTCTGTAATGGGATGATCAGATGTGGTGCATAAGAAACAAAACCAAGATTTGAGAGGGTTATTACCAAGAAGTGGTTGTTGCGCGTCACACAAGTTACCAAAAGGGTGTTTCAGTTGAGTAAAGTCCGATTGAAGAAGCTTCCAAAGTATGATGGATCTATTGGTGTGAAGACATATGTCCAAGATTTGGAAGCTTGTTTACCAAAGGAGGGGGATGTAATGTCCCTTTCTAGGTATTTGTTATGAATTTTGGAATTTACTGTGTTTCCCTTTTAAAAATGTATATCAAACAAATACTACAACCACCAACATACAATACTTATACTGAAACCCCAATTGGAATCTTTATTGAATCTGTGTTGTATTGAATTTGCATGCATACAAATTACTGAAAATGAAGCAAACTGGGCAACTAATTAATACTGCAAGGAATGTTAAATAATGGAAAGACTTAACTAAATATTAGTTAATGTCTAACTGATAAACTTTTGTAACTGGTATAACCATAACTGTTGTAACCATTTTTGAATTGCATAAATAAGATCGGTGCATTGATCAAATCATCAAGTGCTTCTCACAATATCTTCAATCATTTGCTAACAGTGGTATCAGAGCCACCACTCAAAGAAGCCAACACGGTACGAGTGTTTTGTTTGAGGAAACCCTAGGTCTAGGGTACGAATGGGAGGAAGAGGAGATCGAAGGTGTGGAGAAGAAGACAGTCCCGTGGAAAATCATTGAAGGGTCGCTAGGGCACGAGGAAACGTTGCAGGAAGCGTTGAGGTCACGAGTCACGAAGGATGTAGACAAAGTCATGAAATGACATGCAGAGTTTGCATGAAACGACACAAAGTTTTGCATCGACAAGTTTGCAAGCTCGCAGAAGGGTTCGTGGAAAAGATGCGTTAAGTTTGCAAGCTTGCGGAAGGAAAATGACACAGCAGAAGCGTGGAGATAAATTGTGAAGGGCATGCTATAGTCACGAGTCATGGCGGAAAGGGACACATGAAGGAAGCGTCAAAGTTGTAATAAATAAGACATAGTAAGGACGTCGAAGTTGCAATCAAAGAAAAACTATGAAGCTGCAATCATCCATCGTCAAAGTCATGAAGAAGGGCTCACGAGGAAAGAAGAATGAAGTTCAAATCACAGTCGAGCAGCTTGTAGGGTATGCAGGAATAGAGCAGCTTGTAGGGCATGAGGAATTACAGTAAGTTGTAGTTGTGAAAGGCCATGAGTCAGTCATCAGAAAGAGCGATCACAATGCTGCAATAATAAAATTCCAGTGAGTTCATTCATTTGAAAAAAAATTGAATTTTTGTAAAATATTTTTTTCGAGTGGTTGAAAATTGAACAAAAACAGGAAAAAAATATAGTTCAATTTTTTGGAGTGAAAAATGGCCAATATCCAAAATCTTGTCCTTCCTGAGGCCCAAAAATTAACTGGGTAGAATTATAATGTATGGAGTCATAAAATCTTGACAATTGCGAAATTTCGTGATTGCGACAAGATTATACTTGACAAAACAACGACTGGCAATGAATTTTGCCGATTATGACAAACGTCATAAATAAGCCCTTCTGTTATTGAAACTTTTTGTGTTGGATGATATGATTTCGGAGGTCTGGAATGTTGCACAAGCAAGTGCACTATGGACCAGTCTCAAGAACAAGTACTAGACTTCGGAAAAGAGTCGAGTACTTTATTTGAAACATTTGTTGTTTTCCACAAAAATGACAGTTGGGTCTCTGTTAGAGCATTTATTATGAATGAAAGATCTCCGTGACCAATTGTTAGCCATCAACAAAAAGGTGGATGGCGATGATATGGTGGCTCTTGTTCTGAATAGCCTGACATCTTATGAATCGTTTGTGGAAGCTTTGCACGTGATGACAGAGAGTAACACTCTCACTTTTGATCAGGGGAGTTCATATATGCTGCAAAAAGAATGAAGGCAGACACACTTCAGTGAGCCTAGTTCTGGCCAATAAGAAAGTGCACTTGCTGCCCAATCCAAAGGGAAATGGAAAAGACATTCAGATGCGTCTTCATCTTCCCCAAAATTCAAGGTAAAATGTTATTATTGTAAAAAATTTGGTCATATTAAGAAAGAATGCAGAAAAAGACATATGATCTAACACATAACAAGAAGGCAAAAGGGCATGCAAATGTGGCAGCAGTTGAAGTTGAATCTGAGAAAGAATATGCTCTCATGGTGTCATGCTCTGATGAGAGGACTACCAATGATTGGTTTTTTGATTCCGGTGCATCACGACATTTTACATGTCGAAAAGATTGGTGTGTTAATTTCACTACAAAAGAAAGTTTTTCAGATTTAGTTTCCTTGGGTGATGGTAGATCACATGCTAAAGAAGGGATAAGAGATATACGAATTGTATTGAATAATGTTGCAAAGTTCATAGTCAAGAATGTTAGGTATGTACCTAGGACGAACAAAAATCTTCTATCAATTAGATAGTTAATTGAAAACCCTCACATTACAGTAAATTTCTCAGGAAAGAAATGCATTGTCTGATATCAAAAATGATAAAGTCATAGCCCTAGGCATTGGGCAAAATGGCTTGTATAGACTTGTTGATCCTGCCACTGTCAGTTTGAATGCATTAATTGTGGAGGATAATACCAGTGTTGTATGGCATGAGAGATTTGGACATCTCAATCTTCAATATTTGGCCAAACTCTAAAAATCGAATATGGTTCTTGGATTGCCTACTATCCAGGTCAAGCAGGATATATGTAAGGTTGTTTGGCTGGCAAACAGAAGCGAAAACCTTTTCCCACTGAAGGTGCCTAGAGAGCAAAAAGGCTTCTTGATCTTGTTCATGTAGATCTATGCGAGCCATCTTGGAAGTCATCTACTATTCTTGGTGCAATGTATTTTTTGTTGTTTGTAGATGATTTTTCTAGAAAAATGTGGGTCTACTTCTTGAACAAGAAGTTTGACTGGTTTGCTGAGTTTGTAAAATTCAAAGCACTGGTAGAAAATCAAAAAAGTCATCGGATCAAAACCTTACAATCCGATAATGGAGGCGAATTCACTTCAAAGCAATTTCAAAACTATTGTGGCAAGGAAGAAATTCATCCGCAGCTAAAAACCCCATACACTCAGCAAGATGGAGTGGTTGAAAGGTGAAATTGCACATTCATGGAGAAAGCCCGATCCATGATGCACAACAGAGGTGTGCTGTATAAATATTGGGGAGAAGCAGTAAACACGACAATCTACATATTGAACAGAAGTCCATGCAAGGCTTTGGAGAACATCACTCCGAAAGAAAATTGGTCCATCATCAAACCAGAGGTAACACATTTTCATGTTTTTGGTTTTGTTGCATGTGCTCTCATTCCTAAGAAATAGAGAAATAAACTAGATTCTAAATGTGCCCGATATTTCTTTGCTAGTTATAGTACTCAGTCCAAAGCATATAGACTAATAGATGTGTGTACTAACAATATCATTATTAGTTGGGATGCTAATGTAAAATAAACAAAATCATTTTTTGTTTGTAATCAACAAGCTATCTCTGATAATCTAGAGGTTTCTAGTTTTGTACTTCCTCTGAAAGATGAGGAACCACATGTTTTGGAGACACCCTCACAGTCTTCAGTGCAACAATCTGTGGTTAACACTCCATTAGTCTATCAACGTCGTCAACGTGATTTGACCACTTCTTCTGCTGTTCAGCAGGAATAGGAATCCTTGGTATAGAAGAGACCCAAGTGGTATTACACCAATCTATATGATGTACAAGCGGGCGATCTTCCTCAACTCATACACGGTCTTGGTAACTAGGGAAGTCAGTTGTGGATTCAACTTATGATGAAGAGCTTATGTATTTTGCTCTTGCTTCTGATCTTTTCACTATTTCAAAGCCCCAACGATATTTTGATGCACAGGGCAAACTTGAGTGGGAGAAAGTGATGTAATCAGAATATAATGCCTTGATGAAAAACAATACCTGGACATTGGTGGATTTACCTCTAGGTAAGCAACCTATTGGCTGCAAATGGGTGTACAAAGTCAAATGCAAGGATGATGGTAATTTGGAGAAGTACAAAGCTTGTCTTGTTGCGAAAGGAGTTTCACAACAAGAGGGAATAGACTATGAGGAGACTTTTGCTCCTATTGCAAAAATGGTCACATTTTAGTTACTTCTCTCTATCGCATCTCAGTTTGGTTGGAATGTATTTCAAATAGATGTCAAAAGCGCTGTCCTTAATGGCAATTTGGATGAAGTATACATGGTGCAACTTGAAGGTTTTCAGGAACCTGGTTGTGATCATTTGGTTTGCAAATTGGTGAAGTCTCTGTATGGGCTTAAGTAGGGTCCTCGACCTTGGTATATCAAAATTGATCAGAATCTAAGAGATTCTAGATTCAGAGAGAATCCATCTGATCTGAATCTCTATATCAAAAGCATTGATGATGACATTGTGATACTCATTGTGTATGTTGATGACCTTGCCATCACAGGGAGTAGAGACAATGATTCAGAAAGTCAAATCAGATTTGTGCACTGCTTTTGATATGATTGATTTAGGCCTCCTGTACTATTGTTTGGGTGTAGAATTTTGGCAAAATGACTACTCCATTTTCATTGCACAGGGCAAGTATGCCACCACTCTTTTGAAGAAGTTTGGAATGATGGATTGTAATTCTGTTTCTACACCTATGGAGGTAGGGCTGAAATTATCAGCTCATGATGATTCATCATTGGTCAATGAATCATTATATAGACAGTTGGTAGGCAGCTTGATATATCCCTTTCTTGGTTTTTGTCTCAACTGAAGCTAGTACACTGGGCAACAACAAAACACGTTTTGCGATGTCAAAGGAACTCTTGACTTTGGCATTCTCTATTAGAGGACAACAAATTTCAAATTGATTGGTTATACAGACTCTGATTGGGGAGGATCAGTTGATACTTAGAAATCTACCACTAGGTATATGTTCTCTTTTGGTTCAGGAGTTGTTTCATGGTAGAGCAAGCTTCAACATACCATTGCTCTCTCTTCCACTGAAACAAAATACAAAGCAACAGTTAGTGCCAGTTGTGTAGCAGTTTGGCTACGTTGGATTCTCGCTGATTTGCAACTTCCTTCATCTACACCTACTCCACTATTTTGTGACAATCAAAGTGTATTGAAGTTTGTAAAGAATCTTGTTTTTTATGTCCACACCAAACACATCGAGATACATCATCACTACATTCGATAGTTGGTTGATTCTAGTGACATTTCTCTTCACTTTTGTGCTTCTACAAAGCAGCCAACAGATCTAATGACTAAACCTCTTGGTTCTATTCTTTTTGTAAAGTTTCGAGACAAACTTGGAGTTGTCCCCAGTTTAGTTATTAAGAGGGGGTGTTAAATGATGTAAAGACTGAACTAAATATTAGTTACTGTCTAACTGATAAACTTCTGTAATTGGTATAACTATAACGATTGTAACTATTTTTGAATTACATAAATAAGATCAATGCACTGATCAAATCATCAAGTGCTTCTCACAATCTCTTCAATCATTTGCTAACAGGGAAAACCCTTACAAATATAATAAAATCCAATTATTTATTATGAAGCAATAAAGATCAAATTTGATTGTCAACGTACAACAACAAAAACCTAATGCTGTGTTTGATAACTCTAATAGGCAGCGTTTATGTTCCAAGGGCTGTGATTGGTATGTGTACAGGGTACAACAGGGAGTAATGATCGAACAACTGGCAGCAATGAATGAACAACAGTGAATAAGTGAAATAGCAGACTGTATGATAGTCACAAAAGCAAGTAAACCATGCCTATGCACTCCAATTCTCCAAATTGGACGTTTCTGATTTATGGTGGTATGGCAGTCTCAAATTAATACTAATCAATCCCACAACAGTCCTGAAAGGGGTACGGTAGGCTTAGATTGGACGACAACATCAGATTTTCACAAAAGCATAGAAATTATTGTAGCAGAAGTACTGTAGCAGCATACAGTAGCCAACTTCATACAATCTGAAAATCTTCAATAATATTCTTGAAATTGGAACTCCTTCACAACTTTTCAGCTCACCGGTAGTTCCTAAATGGAATTACTCAAATGAATATGAAGGTTTCATCCTCAAATCTATTTTGCCAAAGGGTTTTCATCCTTGGGCAGAAAGATGAACAAACATTCAATCTCAAACAATTGGGGTTTGATAATAATTTGAATGCCCCTCCTTTTACCCAAACCCTTCTTTTATAGACACTCTTGGAAAAATAAAATATTATTTTCTATTTTCTCATTTTCTCAAAAATATAATTCAAAGTGACTTAAGGAATTTTTAAAAATAATCACTTTGTACTCCATGCCTAGCATCACTTTAGGGTCTCTTTTAAAATCACTATATTGGATTTGAACTTTTAATAATAAAATAATATTAATCTGTCTTTTTAATAAAGTAAGTCATTGGAGCAACTTAAAATATTATTTTTATTATTTCTTTAGCTTATTCAAAAAAGGGGACATGATAGTCCGCCCTTCTCAAAGAATGCTTGTCCTAAGCGATGCTGGTTCAATTCTTAATCTCCTTCAGATTGAACCTTCCTGCAAATACCAACATCCCAAATCAATCTTGGGAATTTGCAATTTCCAATCCTCGATCTTCCTTGTGATGTAGTTGGCTTCTGCTGCGCTACTTTGATATAATTAGGAATTGGAAGCCCTGTACTAGGTGATGCTTCTCCAACTGTCTTAGTGAGTGAATCATCTGAGTTTCTCCCCATAGTTGCATCATGAATCAACTGGGACATAGAAAGAGTTTGAAAACTATCCCTGTTTTCTACTTGGAAATCAGTTTCTTGACTAGACCACTCCTCATGTTGTCCCAATACTATGCAATTGTCCTCTGTAGCCATTGTTTCTGATTCCCATCCAATTGTGACATTCTCAAGTTGCTTTGTTTGTTGATCTTCAATTCCTTGCAAAATTGTCTCGATTATGCCCAACTTTGTACTTGCAACATCTGTCTTCCTTGGAAAATACTCTTCGTAAAGAATTATTTCCCATTCAACTTCCATTGTGCTAATCTGATTTGATCTTCTGAAGCTTTGGCTATTTCCACTTTAGAAAAGTTTGTTATGGGTTCCTCGGCTTGCTTTTCCCCTGCTTGAGTTAATTCTCTCTTTTCTGAGCCTTTCTATTTTTTCAGTTGCCTGCTTGCTTTCCTTAATCCTTGCTTCAGCCTCTCGCTCCTTAAAAATTGCTACAACTTTTTGTTCTTCTGCTTCATGAAGTAAATAATGAGCTGAACTAAGCTCAAAAGTGAGTTCATCAACTTTTTCCCTCATTTCCGTAGATGCAATTATGGCCTTTTTTTGCAAATCTAATGACATTATCCCTGTCTCTTATCAAATGTAGTATTATGATTTCAATGTTTCGAATGACTTCTTAACTGCTTGCAAATCTGCAAGAGCAGATGTATGCTCGGTCCTCGCCACACCTCCTTCAATGATTTTCTTTTTTCTTTTCCTCAATTTGAACTTTCTTCATACTTAGAGTTGGCTCTTCAATGAGCATTTTCATGCTATCAAACTCTTTTAAGACTTGCACCTCTTTCCTTTCTTTACAAACAATTGTCTTTTCATTTCATGCAGCTCTTCAAGCCTCTGCTCAACTCCTGCAAAATGACTTTTATTTGCTTGCTCTTGGTTGCGAACTCCAACATCTCGGCATAACAATGTCTTTGAAGTATTTCCATAGATGGGAAGAAATTTGCTTGTAGGTACAACATGATTTTCAAGACTTGCTGAGATACCTTTATTTTTGTATGAGTGCTCTGCATATCTTGATAGATGATATTTTGATGCTACAGAGTTCTCATCAATTACTGATTCTTGGATGGATGTAGTTATTATTTCATGTGCTCCCTCAAACTTGACCATCCCAAGAAGATCCTAAATCATTAGACTTGGACTCACGTTTGTGGGTGACTGCACTACTTGTGAATTCACTACTTCACAAGAATCATATGTTCGGCCATCAACTTCCTCCTTCAAAATATCCTCCTTCACATTCCTAAGAGTTGCTTTGCAAACTCTATGAGCAGATGGAGTGACGGCACCATGAATCAAGAGTGAACCAACAAAATGAGGCATTAGGTGAGTGAATATGATGCAGACCTTATCTTGCTATCCACCTATACAGGGGTTCATTATGTGAGGACCTTGTTTTTATCAGCCATGTCCATAAAGGACGTTTTAATAGCTTGATAAATTGGTGGAATAAGAATTCACTGTTAGCCTTTCTATAATAATTACACCAGTATTTTGATGACGATTTGCTTGAATAGATGCTGCTGAAGACATCTGCAGATCTTGTCAAGCTGCATAGAAAATCCGGGTGTACCTCGGATGCAACCCTTCTCTGAGGATTTGTTCTTGGACAAGAATGTTCATGGAGGCAAATCCTTGGTTATAGATCTTGGTTAAATTAAAACCAGGGATGTGTTGATGCATAAGTGTTGCAGGTGGATTTCGGCTGACCCAGTCTGCTGTAACATTATCAGTACCTTTAATATGTTCTATAGAGAAGTTAAATTGATTAAAGAAACCCTGCCATCTAATATATTTATCGCGACCATCTTTTCGACCTTGATCTTTTTCTCTAAAGGTCAAAAATCTAGTACAATCAGTTTTTACAACAAAGTGTGGCAGATGTAAAAGTTTTAACATGAACTTCTCTAGACATTTCTTTACATCGTAAATCTCTTTATCAGAAGAGATCCACTTGAGAACATCTATACTGAACACTCCACTAGAGAATTCACAAACGAATTCTTTATTTTCATATATACAAATAAGTACTCCCCATGCAATATCGGAGGCATCAGTATAAACCAAAATTTGATATGATTTTGGGATATGAAGTTTTGGAAGCATCGCCACTTTGGATTTGATTTTCAAGACAACGGCGGTGTGTTCATCCTTCCATTGGAATGCTTTCTTTTTCTGGAGAAGTTCTTGAAGTATAAACCTGTCTTCACCAGAGTTAGGATAAAAGCTATTCAAATAATTTAATAATCCCAAAAAGGCTTGAAGCTTTGGTTTGTCGAGCTTTTATGGAAAACTGATAACCTTCTCTTTGATGTGTCGCTGAATTTGTAGTTTCGAATTTTGGACAATCATTTCAAGAAAATTGCATTCAGTTTTACAATGCTGGATCTTTGTATCTGATAAAACAATTCCTGCATCTTCTGCAAGCTTTAAAAATTTTGTGAGATGGGAGTAATGCCCAGTAAGAGAATTACTGAAAATTAATGTCATCGATATATACACACAGGAAGTTAGAAGTGCCTTTGAAAATGTTATCCATATGAGCTTGGTAGAATGCTGGGGCATTCATCAAACCAAATGGCATAACTGTTCACTGGAAATGGCCGATGGGGCAACAGAATGCTGTTTTTTTTCTGTCTGCTTCTTTGACCTTTATTTGATAAAAGCCAGACTTGCAATCAAATTGGGAGAAATATTTACATGTTGCAATTTTTTCCAAAAGATAGCTTTTATCAGGGATAGGATATGGAAAGGGCTGGGTAATGGCGTGTAATGGTCTATAATTTATGACCATTTTCTTACCTTTCTTTTGTTTTGAGTGCTTATTGACCATGAAGGCATAGCAACAATAAGAGGAGGTTGACTTTTCTATAAAACCATTAGCCTCTAGTTCTCTTATTTGAGATTCCATATCATTGTAATCCTGCGTTGGTATTGAGATTTTCTTCTCAATTTTCATATGCGTTCCCTCGATGAGTTTAATGTCTATCTCTGGGATTGATTTAGACCAAAACTGTTGAGGGTTGTCAGAACAGATAGTGGTTCTAATCTTTTCTCCTATAGCTTTTATTTCAGTAGGAATTACCAGTTCAGGTGTTTGGGCCATAGAGTTTGGAAATTGTTCAGTTGCATAGATAAGGCGAGGAATCTTTAGCCTCTCTTTATCTATAGTGAACATGACACTTTTTGTAGTAGATTCATAGGGTGAGTATCTATCTATGAAAGCACCACCTAACAGAATATCTACAGGCATTCTATTTAGAGCAAAGAAATCACAATGAAAGATTTTATCTTGGATCCTAAGGACTTGCTGGTATTTAAACATGTTACATACAAAACTGTTCCCTTGGACATCTAGGCTCTTATAAGCCAGGGTATCATCTAATGTCTTTCAGTCATTGATGATTTGAGATTTTGCAAATGAGAGAGAAGCCCCTGTATCAATCTGTGCATCTACTAGTCTGCCATTGATTTCTATAGTTATAAATTGTGCAAACTTTCCATTAATCAGTTGTGTCAAATAAGTTGGTTGTGGTATCTCTAATGGAGGGATACTTGTACATATCAGTTTCTGTCTTTGACGGATTTGGAACTGATATTTGTTCACGGGAGATTTCTTTTTCTGCTTCTACTTCTCTTTCTTCTTCTTGGAAATTACTGCATTCACCTTTGTCTGGGCAATAATCTTGATCAAAATAGAAAACGTCATCTACCTCATCTTCTTCACTGTGTTCTGTAGGTAGAAGTACGTCCCATTGTGGTTTCACTTGTGGTGAATGGATTGCTTTTGGAGGCTCTCTGCTAGTGAATTTGTTCTTGATCCAGGAATCACTAGGTTTGAAAGAGCTTTGAAATTGCAAAGGGGGATTAGAAGGCCTTTGCATGGTAGGCGACATTCTTGGCATGAAAGGCTGCCTTCCTCTAGAGTTACTTCGTCCTCTTTGGTTGCCTTTGGTTTTGGGCTTGGTATCTCTTTCTGGTACCTCATCATGATGTTTGGACCATCTTCCATATGCTTCAAAAAGAAGACTAGAATTATCATGATGCCATGGTCGTTGCATGTTTGAGAGTGGTTGCACCAAATCATCGGCTAATGATTCGAGAGCATCAGCATCTTCATCGAAGTCTTCTTCGGGAGATTATCTAGAATTGGTTCATAGATGTCATCCTGTAGGTAGAGATCTTCGTCTGTGTCAATGATATCTTTTTTCTTACGTTAGTAGACGCTTTCTCCTAGTAGCTTCTTTGACTCTTGTTTACAAAAAACCTGCGATAGTAGACAGGGGCCGAATGGCTACGGCTTCACTATTATTTCTCTAATCAAATCTTACACATTTAGTCTTACAAGTTTCTGATTCTCAGGTTCCTTCAAAAGGGCAAGATAAGAGCATATGCTTGATTAAGCTACTATATTTCTAAAGCTTAGAAATTTTTCGATGAGCTTGGAATCTTTGCCACAATTAATAAATTAGTAACCCTCTTAGCAAAAGAAGGGCTTTTGATTTCATCTAAATCTTTGAAACTTTCCACAATCAACTAGAATATTTTTCTCATGATATTGTTGCTGTATGAAACTTTTGGAGCTATTATTCTTGTGATTTCACTAATGCAAGTGGTAACTGCAAGTTTCACATTTTTATTTGGGTGTTCATAAGTTTGGGCTTAACCAAATAAGCCATTGATGGATTCACTGCCCATTGCATACTCTCAGAATCTGACTAATCTACCATAGATAAACAACTTTCCACTTCTTTCAAACTGCTGAGTAAAACATCTTTCAACTGATGCGAAAGCTAAAATTTCTTTCTTGCTCTATAAAGCCTCTTTCCCAAATCTAATGCCATGATTCACAGGAAGGTGGATGCTGAGACTCTAGAAATTTTTGAATTTTCTATCACAACTAACAAGTGGTAAACTCTAGAACAAAAGGTTAGCTTTCTAAACAAGCTGGCAAGACAACCAACTTTGATACCATTGTAATGTCTCTTTCTAGGTATTTTTATGAATTCTGGAATTTATTGTGATTCCCTTTTAAAAATGTATATCAAACAAATTATACAATGAACATGCAATACTTATATTGAAACTCCAATTGAAATCTTTATTGAATTGAATTTGCATGCATACAAAATAATGGAAATGAAGCAAATTGGACAACTAATTAATACTGCAGGGCAAACCCTTACAGATATTATAAAATCCAAGTATTTATTATGCAACAATAAAGATCAAATCTGATTGTCAACGTACAACAACAAAAACCTTACTAAAGTTGCGTTTGATACCTTTAATAGGCAGTGTTGATGTTCCAAGGGCTATGATTGGTTTGTGTACAAGGTATAACAGGGACTGGGTAGTAATGATGGAACAATTGGCACAATGAATGAACAATAGTGAATAAGTGAAATAGCAGACTGTACGACAGTCACAAGTAAACCATGTCTATGTTGCACCACAATCCTTCAAATGGGACGTTTTTGATTTTTGATGGTACGGCATTCTCAAATTAATACTAATCAATCCCACAATAGTCCTGAAAGAGGTACGGAGGCTCAGATTGGACGGCAACCTCAGATCTTCACAAAAGCATAGAAATTATTGTAGCGGAAGTATTGTAGCAACGTACAGAAGCAAACTTCATACAATTTGAAAATCTCCAATAATATTCTTGAAATTGGAACTACTCCACAACTTTTCAGCTCACTGGTAATCCTTGAATGGAATTACTCAAATGAGGGTTTCGTCCTCAAATCCATTTTGCCAAAGGGTTTTCGTCCTAGGGTAGAAAGATGAACAAGCATTCAATCTCAAACAATTGGGGTTTGATAATAATTGGAATGCCCCTCCTTTTGCCCAAACCCTTTTTTTATAGACACTTTTGGAAAAATAAAATATTATTTTCTATGTTCTCCTTTTTCCCAAAATATTATTCAAAGCGACTTAAGAACCTTTTAAAATAATCACTTTGTACCCCATGCCTAGCATCACTTTATAACATCACTTTAGGCCCCCTTTTAAAAACACTTTATTGGACTTGAACTTTTAATATTAAAATAATAATAAGTTGTCCTTTTAATAAAGTAAGTCACGGGGACAACTTAATATTTTTTTAATTTTTTCCTTAGCTTATTCGAAAAAGGAGACATGACAGGGGAGCACCTACTGTCTCTTGTCGACACATTGCATAGTACATGTTAGGAAATGATTATATTAGTGCTCACATTTATTAATGGTAAGCAATAATATTGTATGGGTAGATTTTAGGTGAGTATTCATATCACTACATATTTGTGTGTACATAACTCAATAAATAAGATTGAGTGAGGATATTTAGTCTTTCTAGGAGAGATTATAGGGAAGAAAATAGGAGTGGAGATAGGAATGAAAGCTAGATATAAGGTTGGTTTTCTAAAAAATAGGACCAACTATTTTGTATAAATGTTCCTCTCCTTATTGAAAAATATATTGAATTGTGATTGAACCCTATTTTGTGTTCTACACATTTGAGCTTCGGCTCTTCACCAATATTTAACTCAGTGGATTTAATCCTCAATCAACTTAGTCTGCTCGTCTATATTTGCTCAACGTCCATCGCGTCTCACTCAACCTTCATGGCATAGCTCCACAATTAGATGTTCTGGGTCTACCCTCAGATTCAGTGTCCAACACCACCCAACTCTCAACATGGGTTGAGCCCTGCGTGCTTATCGTCTGCAGTTTCCACTTCACAATATTGACCCCCATTTACTTCATACGGCCCATGTTTTCAAGGTTCAAATCTGTTTTTAGGTTTATCATGCTATGTTTTAAGTTTTAGTTATTTTGATCATGCTATGTTTTAAGTTTTAATTATTTTGTTTTTAATTTTTTTAAAATGTTTGTTTGATGTATACGAGTCTTACATGTATATGTGTCTTTAATGTATTTGTGTTTTAGGTTTGTTTAAGGCATACCTTTTTATAACTACAATTTTTTTATTGATTTATTTTGTGTTTAGTATTTTAGGTTTTATGTTTTTAATGTTTTTGTTTTCGTGATTATTTATAAGTGATTTAATGTAAATGTTCTGTCATTTAAATATTGTCAATGTTCATATATAGGGTTTTAGAATATAGTTTTAGTTAAGTGATTCGATTTTTTGGTTAATAAATCCAATAGTTATTTGTATTTTATATTTATCGTCATTAGTCGGTCTTAATAAAATATGTTGTTTTAATATAGTCCTTGTCACTTTATTAATACGCTGTCTATTATTTTATATCATGTCAAAGTCGATAGTATTGTGTCATCTTTGTGTGAGTTGTATTCTTAAGTAAATGCATATTAAATAAGCCTATATACAAAGGCAATCATCAATAAAACATGCATATCCCCTTTTTGTAAAACTGGATGCATTATCGGGTGAACCCAACGTCCGTTGAGTTAAAATTTTGGGGGGTAACATGAATAAATTTAGTTCATTTGGTTCCTCTCCCCATGTGAGAACTAAGGTGGGGGGGCGTTGGGAAATAATTTTTATTAGCGCTCACATTTATTAATGGTGAGCAATAATATTGTATGGGTAGATTTTAGGTGAGTAGTCATATCACTAATTATTTGTGTGTACGTAATTCACTCAATAAAGAAGATTGAGTGATGATATTTAGCCTATCTAGGAGAGGTTCCAGGGAAGAAAAGAGGAGCGGAGATGGGAATGAAAGCTAGATATAAGGTTGGTTTCTTAGAAAATAGGACCAACTATTTTGTATAAATGTTCCTATCATTATTGAATAATATAATGAATTGTGATTGACCCTTATTTTTTGTTTTGCACATTTGAGCTTTGTCTTTTCACCAATATGGAGGTGAAACTTCAGTACCATTGCACGATGGTGGGAAACACATAGGCCTAACCTTCCAAAAAAGTCAAAAGTTAAAGATCCCATGTATACAAGTTTCAAGAGAAGCAACAAGAAGAAAGGCTTACTGTTGTACAAAGAAATACAGATTCAATGGAACACTTATGTGCATGTGAATGGGTTTGGACATTGAGCAAGTGTATTTTACCTATGTGAATAGGTTTGGACGTTGAGCAAGTCTATTTTACTTATGTGAACAGGTTTAGATGTTGTACATGCACTATATAACACTCTTGGGACATGGGCCTATGCATGGTACATCATTAGTGAGTTCAAAAGGGAGACGTTAGAATGGGAGATCATTATTAAGAAAGACTTCACTCATACCTTCATGTTTTGCTCCAAGGAGTCCAACCTAAATGAACCCTTACAGGTAATGCCAGAAGTAATATTTAAGAATGATGTGTAGATGGAGGAGAGGGTTCAAGTCATGCAAGTAGGAAGAATGTTCAAGTGGTTAGTTATTTGAAGAGTCTTCAAATACTTCTATGGGATTGGGTAGTGAATTAGAGAGGGGGAATGCATAGGTTGAAAAGTTAAGTGAGAGAAAAGAGCTATGCATTTTAGAAGAAGAGAAAGAACCACGTGAGGAAGCAGACCACTTGAATTTTGAGACTACGAAAGGAGGAATAAAAGTAGAGAATTCGTATAGCAACGAGAAGAAGTATTATATCCAATCTATCTATGAAAGAAGTGGATGTTGGTATTGAAGTGGAATAAAAAATAGCTACTATTAGTGACTATTGGACAAATGCGGATTTGGCTTGTGTCATAGAGCTTATGCAAGAGTTCAAGGATTTATTCCCAAGGAATTACAACAATATGAAGGGAGTGCACAAGTCACTAGGGAAGATGGTGATCAAGCTTCACGAAGGTGCCCAATGAGTGAAAAAGAGACCTTACTACACAAATCCTCACTTGTGTGATGGTCAAGGAGGAAATTGATAAAATGGTCATTGTGGGAGTAGTTTACAGCTAGAAGGGTCAGATTGGGTATGTCTGATGGTGATAAGCATAAAGAAAGATGGATTGATAAGGGTGTGCGTAGATCATTGTGTGTTAAATGAAGCATGCGTAATGGATCCCTTTCTGACACCATTTATTGAAGAGGTTCTGGAAGGAGCCGCAAGATGTGATATTTACACCTTTATTGATGGATTTTTAGGGTACCATCCACTGTAGATTGTAGATGAGGACAAGGGAAAATTACCACGTTTGCTATACCATAGGGATCACTTGAATACAATGTGATGTTGCTTGGATTGAAGAATGTGTTGACTTTGTTCTCACACATTATTGTGGAAGCATTTAGGGATTTTATTCATAAGTTTTTCAATTGTATGTTGATGATTGGATAGTTTATGGGCTTGTGAAGGACAACTATCAGATTATGTGCTTGATGTTTGAGTGGTGTGGGCATTTCAAGACCTCTTTGAATCTGAAGAAATGCATGTTTGTAGTGCCATGTGGTACACTATTGGGGCATGTGATTTGCAAGGAAGGCATGTTAGTTGATTTAACCAAGATAGTCACAATTTTGTAGATAGAAGCACTACGTACACAAAGAGACGTGCATGCATTTTTAGGATGTGCTAGATATTACTGCAAGTTCATAAGGAACTATGCACAGACTGTTGGCCTGTTGCAAGAGCTATTGAGCAAAGATGGTCCATTTGCATAGATTAAGAAACAACAAGAGTTGTTTGATATCTTGAAAGAGAAGCTTGGCAACATACCCATATTACAATTCTCAAATTGGAAGTCTTCATTTCACATACATTTGGATGTTTTTGGTACATTAGTTGGGGCAATATTTGCACAATCGGGAGATAGAAAGGTGGACCATCCAATATACTTTGCAAGTAGAAAGTTTGCCAAAGTTGAGATGAATTGTACCACTACAGAGTGAGAAGTGTTGGTTGTGTTATGTGTCTAGAAGTTTAGGCATTACCTTCTTGCTACCCCTTTTGTATTCTTCATTGACCATGAAGCATTGAAATACCTAGTCAACAAACTTGTGTTGCACGGGAGAATTTGTTAGCGGCTTGTTTTGTTTTAGGAGTTTCAATTTTCTCTTGTAGTAAAGCCAGGATGATTAAATGTTGGACCTGACCAATTGTCACACATACAAATAGGGGAAGCTGCGCATTCAAATGAGGATGATATGTGTGACGCACAGTTATATCAGTAGTTGGCAGTAAAAGTTGTGCCATATGAACTCATTGGCAGAGAATTGTATAAATTAGGGAGAGAGGAAGTTTTGCATATGTGCGTGTTGGAACATGAACGTGCAAGGGTTGTGCGTGATTGCCATGGAGGGATCGTTGGAGGACACTATGCGAGGGAAGTAATGGCTCAAAAATTTCTTTTAGTAGGACTTTGGTGGCCAACTTTACATAAAGATATTGAAGAATATGCACAAAAGTGTGGTATACGTCAAAGGGCTGGAATACTTAACAAACGAGATGAAATTCCATTTGTACCGATCATTGTGCAAGAACCTTTTGATAAGTGGGTGGTTGACTTAGTGAGACTGATCAATCCACTTGCAAAAAAGTGGAGCGTGGTATATCATAACTACTACATTTTACCTTACTAGATGTGTTGAAGCTACACCGACGAAAGATTGTACAACAACTGCAAATAGGTTGCTTTGGGAAAACATAATCACAGGTTATGGTTGGCCCTTAAGTTTGACAAGTAATAGAGGAATCCATTTCTTTGTGGAGATGGTGCACATATTACCAAAGGAATTCATTATCGCGTAACATAAGACATCTTACCATCCCAGGCAAATGGTAAGGTGGAAGCATTTACAAGATTTTGGGCACTACACTCAATAAGATATGTGATGTAGGGCACAAAGATTGGGATGATAAAGTGTTCCTGTGTTGTGGGCATACATGATGACACATAAGCAGTTGAACAAATATACACCATTTTAGTTGGTTTATGGAAAGGAAATAGTATTACCTATTGAGCTTCTAATACCTTTGCTGCACATTGCTCGTGCAAGAAGACTGGATGCTTAAGGATGTATTGATGAGAGGTTGTTAGACTAAATGAAGTTGGATGTGAAGCCACTATTGTTTAGATGGAGCCAAGGGGCACAAAAGAGTAGGCAAAAGGCATGGAATGATAAGCACATAAAGAATAAAACGTTGTGCATAGGTGTTGCTTTATGACTTGAGATATGCTAAGCACCCAAGAAAGTTCCACATTAGGTGGATGGGACCATACATGATTCATAACGTATTGGAAATTGGGGTGTGTAAGATGTGTAGGCTAGATCATGAATTACTACAGGGTCATTTTAATGGGAGTAGGCTTGAGCCCTTCTGTAGTTGCGCATGAGGGAGTCATCAATAATGCCATTGGTCATGAGAAAAGAGTCTTACCAAAAATGTTTCTTGCTTTCTGTAGTTTGCTTTTAGTAATTGCTCTTTATTGTGGGTAAATAAGAGAACTTTGGCTCTAATTGTATAAGTACTAATGGATGGATAAGTACACCAATATAACAAGCTATTTGTTCTAAGAAAATTGTTGTAGCTTGGCTGTAAATCTAAGGGAAGCTGATAAAAGAGAAATGTGCAAGAGGACTTAGTGCATATTAAGAAATGGAGAAAGGAAAAGAGTAAATGAAGTACAGGCTAAGTAAGGCAAATAAGAAGGAATGGTGTGAAGGACGACAAGTGTGAAAGAATTGTACAAAGAGAACATGCACAAATGAAAAAATATAACCCTGTAGTCAAAGGAAGGCAAATAAAGTGTCAGGTGCAAAGGAAGAAATAAAGTAGAAATGGAAGGAATGCAGGGTAAAGGCTGCACAGGAGGAGAAATGCGCACCTGGCCAAGGGATGCAACAGAAGAGAAAGGCGCACGCTGTGCCAAGGAGTACATGCAGGAAGAAGAATGTTGCCAACAGTAACAATGATGCCAATAGACTTAAAAGAATAGTATGGGTTGCTAGTCCCACCGGGTGTGCCATATGTATCATTAGAATGCAAATCATCAATATTTTCACTAAGATGTAAATAACAATCAAAGCAATAACAAAACTTGATGATTTCCACCTATGACCTCGTGAGCAGACCAAGAATGAGACAACCATGCTAAAGATTGAAACAAACATAATGCAAACCTTCATTTTAACACATCTTTGTTGGGATTTGGCTCAGATGTAGCTTTAAATGGTCTTTATCAATGCCAATTGTGTTGAAACATCTCCATTCAAACTATGGACCATGTTGAATTGATTACAAGTAGAAGGTTGATGAACAAGTTAGGTTGATTAAATGCCATGGCTTCGCTATAACTTTTGAACATGTTGAATTACAATGCAAAGAGGTCTATTTATTACAAATCTGAATCAAGGAGGACCCTTCATCTTGAAATCAAGATGAACGTTTGCAAATGAGTCCTCACATGTGCACATGGAACACTAATGTGAGTCCATCTCAATCAAGATCAAGGGTGGAAGATGATCTCTGAAAATATCAAATAAGAATTAATGTAAGGCCTTTCATCTTGTTTCCAAGGTTAAGGGTGGAGGATTCCGCTCATAATATTGTTGTGAGAGTCATTGTGGGCCCTTCATCTTGTTTCCACGATAAAAGGTGGAGAATTATTCCCAAGAAAGCATATGGATAACCAATATGGGTCCTTCATCTTGTTTCCAAGATGAAGGGTTGAGAATACTCCCTAAAATATCTCACAAGATTCATTGTGGGCTCTTCATCTTGTCTCTAAGATGAAGGGTGGGGAATAATCTTTCATATTAATTCATTTAGTAATTAGTTTGGCTCACAAAAGAATATTCCAAAGAATTTGAAGATCCTTTCTTGAATGAAGATGCCCACTTGAAGGAAAAAAAGAATTAATTAAATGAAAGGAAATTATAATTCTATAATATGAATGTAATTTAGAAGAATGATTAATTCAATTAATCAAAGATAAATTTATTAATATAATGTGGGGAATTTGATTAGAAGAATGATTTAGAGAAGGAGAATTAATAGAATTAATTGATCAAAGAATGGGGAATTATTGAATTGACCAGAATAGAGTAATTGGACAGAGAAATTGACCATAATAGCATGAATGAAGAGAGAAATCGAACAAAGAATGACAATTGAACAAATCTAATACAGCAAATTGGGTCACCTTGAGATGCCCCGAGGTGAATTTGAACACGTATATTAGATGAACAAATGATTTCGGACCAGACTGTATGAAATTGCATAAAGTCGTTCCATTTTGCAATTTGACACGGAAGTGATAAAATTGGAGTGTCTACAGACACAGAGTCAAAGGTTGAGTTCCTTAGCCTTACATGCTCTTTTTTCAAATTTTGCTTGGAATCCCATTTCAACAATAGGAGGGCCTTTTTACCTTTCACCAGCTGCACGCATGGTTTCTATTCTTCCACTTGTTTTTAAATGGACTCTTGAGAGGCAGTAGTTCTTTCTTCAAGTGCTTATAATGGATAAGAATCTCTGATTGTTCATTTTTAATTTGTAAAACCATCTTCTGAAGTTGATGGAAGTGTTGGGCCTCTCAAACTTGGGGGAATGGTTATTGTTCAAGTTTTACTAATCCTTGTCTTCAGCTTGGTAATAATATTGTTCTTCTCTAGTCGTTGCTAGGTTATTGACAATAGTACATGCAAATTAGATATTTTTTTTTACAAGCACTGAAATTCGGGTGCAAAGCCTGCGATAATAAACAGTGGGCCTCTTGACCTTGTAAGGCCAAGGATTTTTAGGAGTTCTAGACCCATGAGGCCATAGAGTTTCCATGACCAACGGCAGGTTCAATGCTGGACAAATTCAGATTGAAATGAGGATTTTGCTGCCACATAACAGAAAATTATGTCAGATTCAAGAAAGCAATTGTTACTAAATTTCTGATGACCGCAAGGAACCTATCCGAGTGTTTTTATTCTGACAGTGCAGGGGTATTTGGATTCGATGGAGTTTTTATTATAGGCAGTTCTGGTATGTGCAATTAAGGAGTAATAAGTTTGTCACTCCAGAACACCTCAGAAAATAACAGAGACAATTATTTTCATGTCCAGAAAAGCTTGGAAAATAAAATACCTAAAAAAATAACAGGGAAGAGATTTTTCAGAAAACTTTTAAGTTTTTAACAAAGATGTTTTAAAAGAGATTTTCAAAGTTTTGGAGGTTTTTATTTTAAACAGATCCCTAAAAGAAATCTTGGGAGTAATAGGGACAAAAATCCCTCAAGTGAGAAAGAGTCCACACACCCAAAGAAGAAAAAATATCACAACGGGCTTGTTTTGCCTCTGCAATTCCTATCCTGACCTGCAATTTCCCACTTTCTCATGATCTGTTGTTTAGTTCAAGTGAAGAGAGTGCCTGGGAAGCTACTGAAACTCCTTTTAGTTGCCTGGTGGGAGGCAAGCTACGTTGTTTGGATACGGGTACGGGTACGGGTACGATTCGGGTACGCGGGTACGCCATTTTTCAAAAGCCTTGATTTGGATACGTCGTGGGTACGTCTCTCTCTCTCTCTCTATATATATATATAAATTTAAAAGAATTTTAAAATTAAAAATATTAAAAATAAAATTTAAATACTACCTAAAGATATAGTAAACTGTAAATTTAAAATAAAATATAAATTATAATATTAAAAATGTAAAAACTAAATAGTATTTAGTTTAAATTTTTAATATTAAATTTTATTTTATTTTTAATAGTTATATTATATTTTTAATATTTTATTATATATATATTTTTAATATTTTATTATATATATATTTTAATATTTTATTGTATATCTTATTTGTTTTAAAATATTTAAAGTTTTTAAAACTAAATATTTATATATTTTTTAATTTATAAATTATATTCTATATTTATATATTAAAATATTATTTATTTTTTAATTTTTTTTTAGTTGTTTTTAAGTTTTTAAATTTGTATTTTATATTTTATTATATATATTTTTTAATATTTAATTGTATATCTTATTTGTTTTTAAAATATTTAAAGTCTTTAAAACTAAATATTTATATATTTATTAATTTATAAATTATAGTTTATATTTATATATGGATATATTGTTCGAACTTAATGGTATTTAAATTATTAATATAAAATTTTATTTTATTTTTAATAGTTATATTACATTAAATGAAAAATTTAAAATTAATTAATTTGATCCCGCTTCGTTTCCACTTATTTCCCAACTCGAGCATCTGGAATTGTTTGCGGGCAAGGGGGGAACAATATCTTTCCTGTCTTTTCACTTGCTTTCCCGCAAGGGCATTCAAAGAACACCCTCCCCCCATAGTAGTTATAAGTTAAAATCCATGCCACGATTCTCGTAAGGATCCCATTATATTGATCAAGCTCATTTTTTCAAGTGCAAATTGCACTGAAAAGGCAACTCCGACAGCGTTCTGAACACAACGCTTAAGTGTTTAGGGTTTTTTTCGCGCGTTTTCTATTTTTTTTTTTTGGTTTTCCGCGACAGTCACCGGAAATTTTCGGGGACACCCTGAAGGCGCCCCGGGTACGCCCCGAAGGCGCCCCGGGTATGCCCGGAGTCGTCCTGGAGGCGCCTGCCGGCGTGCCGGACGTTTCCGACATGCCGGTGGGCGCCTCCGGGCGTCCTCGGGACGCCCCCTTCCCAGAGGCGCCTCCGAACAGGAGGCGTCGGGCTGGGGGGCGTACCCTTGCAACACAGGAGGCAAGGTATGAAAATGGAAATCCTTGATTGATTTCAAAAGGAAGAGGAGGGGTGCACAAGTGGTGACTATCATGGTGTAAAAGAGATATTTCAGGGATGGACAGGAGGGAAAAATAGGGGATGTCCACAAGCATGAATATATGTTTTGAGGGGCATTCATGGCTGGGTGTTATATACCAAATAAAGGTTTCTCATAAATAAAAAACACAATAAATTCTTAAAGTCTGCCATATACATCTCCCAAATGACCATAGTTATCAATTCATACTAGATCTGGCTCATATCCTATCGGATCTGGATTTTTTAGTTTCCAAACCAGGATATCTGTTCCTGGCATGCTTATTTTTTTTACCCTTTTTTTTTAAAATTAAAATTTCATTTCTCTGCCTACCCACGGTCCACCAACTTGCTCTGTTTAGTTTAGTAAATAAAGTTTTACATATGTTATTGTTTTATGATATTTTACATATATACAAATACTTTTTTTGAACCAGCCTTTCTGTTTTTTTGTAGAAATCCAAATTTTCAAATATTTGTTTTCCTTGTACGAATCCAGATTTCTGAACATGGCAACTATGCAATAGCTCTATAAGTGACATTGCTAAATGAAAATCCCAAAGAATTGAAGGGAGAAGCAAGCTCCGTATACCAACCACCATGCAAATGCTTAAACTTGTATTTTATAATAGAGGACAGTGACAATGTGTACAAGATTGCCCTTCTAAATTGGAAATAGCTTAAATCTTCCATGATGGATGAGGTACTACCTATTGTTGAAGACTTAGATCCTCATCCTTAAGATGAAATAGTTCTATAATTATAAATACAACTAACAAGGTGGGGTGAGCAGGAGTACACCCAATTCTGTTTCAAGTGGGCAGCTACCGGGCAAGGCCAAATGGTTGCTGTTGGTATGTTAATCCATAAAGGTTTGGGGTTCCCAATATCTCCTCATGGGAAGGTAGGATCTAAAATGGATCATTTTTA
Organism: Torreya grandis; assembly: GCA_037957365.1. NCBI lineage: Eukaryota > Viridiplantae > Streptophyta > Pinopsida > Cupressales > Taxaceae > Torreya > Torreya grandis. The sequence goes on along the minus strand of JARHVA010002758.1, from coordinate 701,488 downwards.
AAAGTAAGAAAATAAGAGGAAAAGAAAGGAAAAAAAGATATGAAAAAATACATGAAAAGGAGAAAGAGAAATATTGAGCTAAGGAGGGATTGTGAGGTGCAATGCAGTGGTTGGCAGTGCCAGAGCCAACTATAGTCAAAACTCATAAAATTTGGTTTGGTTCCATGTTGACATAACTGAACGGAAATTAATTGAAAATGAGATCAAGGTATAAAACCAAGGGGACAATTATTCTTGAGTTAAGAAACTTAAAGTAACTGAAGGCATTATCTGGGACATCCCACTAGCACTGCCACAATAGGGGAAGACAAGGGGTTTTAGTAACTGATAGGAAAGGTTCTCCTTCCATAAACATGCCAAGGGACCGAAGAGGAGGTCATTTTAATTGTAACTCAAAAGTAGTTTTTAAGGGCATGGGCACTGTTGTTGAAAATAAAGGAGTCTTACTGTAGCATTTAATGTGGATGATGAATCATTGTCTAATTGTTGCAAAGTGAACATATATTTCTGTATCTCCATCATAAAATGTTACAAAAGGAATAAAAATAGTTCCAGATTTTTCCAAGTGGAGTTTTCAACCAAAAGAGGGTTTTTCCACGTAAAACCTCCGTGTCTTTTATGCGGATGCATGTTTTTCTGTATTTCTGTTTAGGGTATTCTGTAGCTGTTTGTCTTATGCACAGAAGGTTAATTTTTTTTAAATTTCCGTTCATTGTTATCTGTACCGGTTTTCCTTCACATGGCCATGAGAATTTTTGGAATCATAAATACACTATTTTTTTGGAAATATCTGTTTTATAAATTGTGCTTATTCATAGAATGACCATATGCATCAGTTTATGATTTAAAAAATACGATTTTTAAATGACAAAGAAAACTGATGCTACAAAATCAGCAAGTTAACACACTATTTTAGCGAAGTAACTTTTTTAAAGTCACGGTTCTAGTTTAGTAATTTCTAGTAATAAAGCAGACATTAACTTCTAAAATGTACTAGTTGGCATAAAATTATAGATTAACTTTTTAAGAATTTCTTTTTTTGAGAATGAACAATCAATTATGACCAAGTTAAGCCTGGAAGAACCATACAAATAAACATTGGCATCTACAATGTGGAAATGCATTACAAATCTGAGATATATTAGCATAAATTATTTTATTGATTTCTCAAAGATCTTTTTTGTGCAAATGTTTTAAATAATATTAAAAAAGGGTTGACATATTGATTATTGAAATTGACTGTTGATATAGCTGCCAAGTTATTTTTTCAAAGTATATTAGTTTAAGTTTAGTCAAAAAGTGATTCTTCACGCACATTTTCTATGCTAACAGGAGAGCATCTAGAGAAGATTGTTCTCCAACAGTTTGCAAAACAACCAAGAAAGATTTGAATTGTTTAATTTTTGAAAAACCAACCCTGATATAATCCTCTATCATGTAAATGCTTTGTAGTTTGCCAAGATTGAGAAGACAGGTTAAACTTGTTATGCATTAGTAGGAGTGCAATATATAATGGAGTAAATGCAATAAGGCCACCATTATGCGTGTTTATCTGTGTTTACTTTGGGAATGGTTCCATATATGTATGTTTTGACCTTTCGTTGTATGTTTTGCAAAACAAAAGATTTGCTTGGCTTCTGTTTCTGTTTAGTTCATCTGTTGGAGGAGTTTTCAAGCTTTATGCGGAATCATGTATTTGGGAATAAACATGCATTTATATAAGGAACAAACATTTAGGCCATCTGTATAGTCTGAACTTGAAATATTTCATATAAAAGTTTAGTAGCATATGACAATTTGACGTGTTTGTGCAGGGGATGTGGGAAGTGTGTACTTTGGTCCCAATCATCCTATGAAGCCGCATCGACTTTGTATGACACACCATCTAGTGCTTTCTTATGAGCTTCACAAGAAGATGGAGATATATGTCTGTCAAAATCTTATCCTATTGCCTTTCTCTTTCTCAATGTTTCTTACTTTCTGCACATAAAATTTAGCCCATCTTAATGTGGCCTTATTTGTATTTTCGATTGCAGCGACCCCACAAAGCATATCCAGTGGAGCTTGCTCAATTTCATTCAGCAGACTATGTGGAATTCCTGCATCGGATAACACCTGATACTCAACACATGTTCACAAAGGAGCTACTAAAGTGTAAGGCCTATGTATGTTAGATACCATAAACAGCAGCAAAATTCCCTTCTCAAATGATGATTTTTGTGTAACACAGTTTGGTTAGACTGGGGCAGGTTTGAATCCATGGCACTGATTTATTTGGGTTAAATGTTTTTGGAAAATACTGTCTATCTAATTTACAAAGTATGCATGTTATTCTAATTGTTAGAACCTTCATTCCATTGGTTGATGACCATAGAAATAATCCGATATAAACTGTCATTTTTTGACGCACGAATATTGGTTTTTTATGGAGTCTCCTAGAGCATTTAAAGTTTTCTTTGGTCTGTTATCTGTTTCATCTATTTTTTTAATCTGAGGGACAATTCATTATTTCATTTTATTCAATGTAGTTTGATCTTTTCAGGTTTTGTTGAAAAGCTCACATCATCGTTCACTAACATGTTATCTGTCTCTGCAGATAATATGGGAGAAGACTGTCCTGTATTTGAGAACCTATTTGAGTTTTGTCAAATCTATGCTGGTGGCACTATAGGTAGTCGCATTCTTCTATAGTGTCATGATATTGAGCAAATTAGGCTTGTTTATATCAGCACATCTAATGGAAATATGAACTTTGATTTACAATCAGATGCTGCTCGTAGGCTGAATAATCAGATTTCTGACATTGCAATAAATTGGGCCGGTGGCCTTCATCATGCTAAAAAATGTGAGGCATCAGGTTTCTGCTATATTAATGACTTAGTACTGGGAATTTTGGAGCTACTTAAATACCATGCTCGAGTTCTTTATATAGACATTGATGTCCATCATGGTGATGGTGTGGAGGAAGCCTTCTATTTTACTGACAGGTATTTGATACGTGCTTTCTAATTTTTATTGTCCATCTTAGTACAAAGTCACTAGCATCTGATGTTCCTAATCACTTGGCATATGTTGTCGCATATGTAGATCACCCATAAGATTGTATTTATATACATGATGTTCGTAGACTGGAGATTAACTGGGCAAGGGAAGTATGCATTATGACTAATCATCTTGTCATGCGAGAGTTCTGCCTTATTTTAATGGCTTCCTGTCAATTGTTTTAATTTCTGCTGTTTTGTTTGGAGGTTAACATTGCATTTGATGGCCATCGTCATATACGCTTCATCTATGTTGCAGGGATACGCCCCCCGGCCCGATGCCTCTTGTTCGGAGACGCCTCCGGCACGGGGATGTCTCGGGTACTCCCGGAGGCGTCTCGGAGGAGCCCGCCGGCATGCCAAAAACGTCCGGCACGCCGACGGGCGCCTCTGGGAGTACTTGGTACGTTTCCGGTGCGTACCCGAGGGATTCCAGCAGAAAAAAGGCGAGGTTTTTTTAAAAAAAAAACCTCAGAAAATCCTTTAAAAAAAAACCCTAAAAACTAAGCAACCCTAAATGTAAACCCAGTCCGAACCCAACCGTATAGAAATAAAATAAACATTTAAGTATAAGTTTCTTATACTTTAAGTTATATTTTATTTATATACTTTCAAGATGTTTGAGAGGGGTTTCGGACTGCGAGGAGCTATAATGCAAATTCTAGGTTTTGGAGGATCCTGTCATATTTCAGAGTTAGTCAAATTCCAGGGTTTCAGGGTTTCAAACTTAGCCATATTTCAAGGTTTCAAGATTTCAAGGAGACATCATAGGAGGTATGAAGGCTGCATGAAGGGATGTATGTGTGATAGAATAGTATGAGAATATCTCTGGCAAAGTGCCACAAGCCGATCCCACCCCATTCCCTGTGCACCCCTTAAGGCATGCACTCGTGAGATTCAATGCACCGATGAGCCCTTGTGAGAGAAAGTGTCAGTAAATGATAAAGTTGAAAAATAATGGGAGTGGCATTCATGATTTTGTGGACAATCGAGATGATTTATTCTAGATTTGAATTTACATCTTGTCTTTGAAGTAATGAATGAATGAATATCATATATTTTTAACTGTGTTGCAGGGATACGCCCCCCGGCCCGACGCCTCTGGCACGGGGATGTCTCGGGTACTCCTGGAGGTGTCCCGGAGGCGCCCACCGGCGTGCCGGAAACGTCCGGCACGCCGACGGGCGCCTCCGGGAGTACCTGGGACGTTTCCGGCGTGTACCCGAGGAATTCCAGCAGAAAAAAGGCGATGTTTTTTTTAAAAAAAAACCCTAAAAACTAAGCAACCCTAAATGTAAATCCAGTCCGAACCCAACCGTATAGAAATAAAATAAACATTTAAGTATAAGTTTCTTATACTTTTAAGTTATATTTTATTTATATACTTTCAAGATGTTTCGGATTGCGAGGAGCTATAATGCAAATTCTAGGTTTTGGAGGATCCTGTCATATTTCAGAGTTAGTCAAATTCCAGGGTTTCAGGGTTTCAAACTTAGCCATATTTCAGGGTTTCAAGATTTCAAGGAGACATCATAGGAGGTATGAAGGCTGCATGAAGGGATGTATGTGTGATAGAATAGTATGAGAATATCTCTGGCAAAGTGCTACAAGCCGATCCCACCCCATTCCCTGTGCACCCCTTAAGGCATTCACTTGTGAGATTCAATGCACCGATGGGCCCTTGTGAGAGAAAGTGTCAGTAAATGATAAAGTTGAAAAATAATGGGAGTGGCATTCATGATTTTGTGGACAATCGAGATGATTTATTCTAGATTTGAATGTACATCTTGTCTTTGAAGTAATGAATGAATGAATATTATATATTTTAAAGTGTTTTATCATTTATAGACAAATATTTTCACACTATGTAGTTTTAAGTGTTTTACTAAAAAAATGAGTAATATATATATATATAGACACACACAGACGAACCCACGACGAATCCAAATCAAGGTTTTTGAAAAATGATGTACCCGCGTACCCGAGACGTCACCGTCACCGTACCCGTACCCGTACCTGTATCCAAACAACATAGCGCTTCATCTATCACTTGTCTTCATTCGTATCTACAATACATGCATATTGTCAGGATCCCCTATTTACCATGGTTTTAATACAATTCTTTAGAAATTTACTATGTTACTGGATACGCTGCCAGGGCCCCTTGGATACGATACGATACTCGCTCGGATACGATTCTGAGGGGGATACTGGGGGCAATGGACAGGGTACGTCCCTGCCCCTGCGGGTACGTCCGGATATATCCATGAACGTATCTGGGCGTACCTGCAGGGGCAGGGGCATACCCTGCCCATTTGGCCTGCGAATCCTGCAGCAAAAGGACGTTTTTTTTGTTTTCAAATTTGCTGAGCAGAAATCATGATTAAAGGTAAAAATCGCGATTTAGCTTTTATGTGCAGTATGTATTTGACGGGCCACGGCTGTGTCAGGTAACTCCTAGGGCAGAAATTTCCATTGGGTAACCGCTATCGTCCTTTTCCCTTCTGTGAATGCCCAAGCTCGGCATCCTCCCTTTGCTGTTTGTTCGAGGAAGTTTTGCCAATCTTCCCACCGCCGGCGGCTGAGCCTCGTTATTGCTTGAATTAATATTTTCCGATTTATTAAGCTGTTCAATGGTTATATTAATATAATGCGATAATATGTTCAACAGTATTTCAATGGTTCAATGGTATTTGAACTGCTTAATGGTATTTCAATGGTTCAATGGTGGAAATTTCATCAAATGTATTAATAGCCGTTCAACGGTATTTCAATGGTATTATGCAATTTATTAAGACGTTCAATGTATTATATTTTGCTATTAATGTATTATAGTTTATATTTTTATCACATTAATGTATTATATTTATATTCAATAGTTTATTAAAATATTAATATTAATTTATTATATTATATTATATTTGTAATTTATAAAATATGAATATATTTTTGTAATATAATATATTTGTAATTATTTTTTATTAAATATATATATATATATATATTTAATAGTTTTAAATTTTTCATTTATAGATTTTTTTTTTCATATATATATTTTTAATTATATAGATTTAACATATAATGTGGTTATTTTGCTTATATGATTATATATATATATATTTAATAGTTTTAAATTTATCATTTATAGATTTTTTTTAAATATATATATTTTTAATTATATAGATTTAACATATAATGTGGTTAATTTTGCTTATATTACTATTTTTTTAATTTTTTAACTTTTAATATATATTTTTCGTATGGCAGTATCGTATCCAAACCGCCCAAAAAAAATCACCGTATCTACATATCGGATTCTCGTACCCATATCCGTAGTCAGGTTCTTGTATGCATAGCAATAGAAGTGTGATGCAATTTTGTGCAATCATTCAACTCATAAAAGTAAATTTATAAATAAGCATGTGATTAAGATAAAATATGCACAGATTTTTCATTAATCTTTTTCTTATGAAGAAATGCATCTAATATTACATCAAAGAACATTATATTTACCAAAGCTATTATTACAGATTAACCTCTTCTCAAACAGGGGATCCAACATCATTTTGACATATTGTCTAAAGAAGAGCATGCATGCTCACATGCGACCTTTGCAACATAGGTTTGGCTGTTTCACTCAAAATACTTGCCAGAGACGAAGTGCTGAGTTTCTGCAAGGTTCTTCAAGCATTTAAACTTTCAGTCTCGAGTCTCCATGGCATGGTATATTACCTTCTTGGACAGTATCTCTGGCAAGTCTCAGCAACTCAGCAATTGCTTTCTAGTTTGATCTAACCAGCATTTCACTACAATAGTCTTTATCTTTTGGTGTGATCTCTGTATAGGAGCATATTGGCACTCTCCCTTGGTGTGGATACTCTTAACTTCAGGTTTATATAAGCTGTTGAAAGTTCTTTGATACTATGAAGGTCTCAGTCGTTGAATCTTCTTTGGGTATATATGCATTGTTGAATGCTTCAATTTCCATTGAACTTGCTAACTATGACATATGAATAGTTTTCGATTGCAAAATGAACATGTCCACTTTAATGAGTTTTCTGTCATTATGTGGGCATGATTATGATGTTGCAACACTTTTGGAAAGTCACTTCTCGAAATATATTTGGATTCTCTCTTAGGGCAGCTATGGAAGGGGCTATAGGCAAGATTAACTGTGTATGCTGTTGGATAGATTTGATTTGTAGCAAAGACAAAATATTGGAGGCAGTCTAAAATATCTTTTTTGTACTCGAGGCTAGTGGAAGAATCTTTGCATATATTTGAACTCTCTTCTCAAATTTCTACTTTGAGTAATAGAAATATATGTCCCCCTCTGGGATGTTCTTGTTAGCCTATAGAATGATCTTTAGCTTAGAAGGAGCTAAGTAACTAAACTTTTGTAAAGCATCTTGATAAGGCTTGAGGAATAAAGCGAGATCTTCCCTAGGCTCAAGAACTTCAGTTGTGAAGGGGGTAGAGCCATACTGAAGATAGATGACGAATGAAGCCAAGGCTCAAGAACTTCAGTTGCGAAGGGGCTAGAGTTATACTGAAGATGGATGACGAATGAAGCTAAGCTACATGCTCATTTGAATTTTTCCATGCTAGATTCTAATTTGTGACTAAAGTACAAATTTTAGAAGTAGTCTCTGATATATTTGTATTTGTTATTAAACAATTTTGCAACTTGCTCCTTTGTCATATTCATATGGTTTGTCTAAAAAGATTTCCTAGTGGTCTATGCTTGTCACATGTATACCAAAAACATGTGTGATATGGACGTGAATATCAAGCATACAAGGAACTAGGGTAATTTGTCAAAGTGAGCTAGATCACTCACCATGGGAAGTGGATCACTAGAACATAGGTTTAGAAGAAATTTCCACTTTTGGTTCCTCAGTTTCATTGCTTCTCAAGGATGACTGATCAAGGTGGCACGATGAGTACTAGGGTTAGGCATCAATATCTGATATTCCTGCCAATTTAGTCTACAGACCTTGATATCTGTCCCAACATTAACTGTTAAAGTTATAATTATCTATTAGTTAATGTTTAACTAATGGGCGGTTATCAAACCTTCCCAACTGATGTAACCACTCTTTGCTTAATAAAAAGACGGACACACAAGTGTGTAAGTGTGTCGCATGCCTTCCATTTCTCTTCATTCTTTCGGCATTCATTTGCTAACATTGGTATTAGAGCCAATCGTTCGAGGAAACCATAGTCGGGTACAAGCAAAACACATTGCTCGAGGAAGCCCTAGGAGAAGGGTACTTACAGTCCAACAAGAAGAAGAGGTTTCGATTTTAAAGATCAAATTGACAGCAAAGAAGGGCAAAAACGTGACCAACAGAATCGTAATTTGCAGGCAGGGGCAAAATAAAATCGCAGCAGAAAAGAAAATACAGAAGAATGCCGAAAGATCAGAGAGATCATGCTAGGAGGGAGATTGTGTTGAAAAAGATGTGGAGTTTGCAGTGAAAACAGCGAACGATCTGCAGTGAAAGAAATAAAATCATGCAGATTTGCAGTGAGGAAGAGACACTAAAACGTGCATAGCAGTGAAGACAGAGCATGTTAGGGCACCAGAACACAGCAAAATGTGACACAGCAGACTGCAGAAGTAAAATGCGAAGATGTTTTCCAGTCTAGGGCATGTGTGAACAATGCGATGCATCAGACTGCAGAAGTAAAATGTGAAGAAATTTTCGAGTCTAGGGCATGTGTGAACAATGCGATGCATCAGACTGCAGAAGTAAAATGTGAAGAAATTTTCGAGTCTAGGGCATGTGTAAACCAAACCAGAATCTGTTGCTAGGGCATGAAGCCTGAAGTCTACAGAAAAGTAACCCATAAAGGACCAGTTTGGTAGAAAAGATGCAAAGAAAAATGGCCCATATTGTAAGTATGATTTTGTACTTTTATATTGGCAGTAGTTTATAAGAAAATTCAGAATATAAACTATGTATTTCCGTTGAACTGATTTCTGGGTCAGTAAACTGTACTTTTCTCAAAACTGTACTTTTTCAGTTGCACCGATTTTCAGTTCAGCAAACTGTACTTTTCCTGTTGCTTTCATATCCAGGTCAGAAGATTGTTCTTTCCCTATTATATTGTTTTCCGAGTGTAAAATGGCCAATATTCAATATTTGGTGCTGCCGGAAGTGCAGAAGTTAACTGACCATCACTATAATGTTTGGAGTCATAAGATTTTGACAGTCGCAGAATATTGTGCTTGTGACAAAATCATTCTCGCCACTGAAGCAAATCTTGTTACGAACTTCGTAGATTATGACAAATGTTATAAGGAGACATTGCTATTATTAAAGTTATTTGTGTCGGATGACATAATTCTTGAGGTCCGGAATTGCACTGTGGCAAGTGTGCCATGGACCAATTTGAAGAATAAATACCAAACTTCGGTGAAAAGCTGAGTTCTCTACCTAAAAAATCTGTTATTTTCACAAAAATGTTAGAGGATGAGTCTTTGGCAGAACACCTACTTCAGATAAAAGATCTCTGAGACCAACTATCAACGATCAACAAAAAGATGGATGATGATGATATGGTGGTGTTGGTTCCGAACAATGTGACACCCTTCGATAAATCTTTCATGGAGGCTCTACACTTGATGGTAAAATGTAACACCTTGACATTTGATTAGGTTAGTTCTTATTTGTTGCAAAAAGAACGCAAACAGACACATAATGAGTCTAGTGTTGGACAAGTAGAAAGTGCATTAGTTGCTTAGTTGAAAGGGAGGTGGAAACATATCCCTGTTGATTCATCTTTCAAATATCGGGTAAAGTGTTTTTACTATTATAAAATTGGGCATCTCAAAAATGGATACCATAAGCGACAATATGCACTTTTCCAACAAAGCAGTCAAGTGGAAAATGTGGCAGCGGTTGACGAAGGATGGGATTTTGAGAAATATTATGCTCTTGTGGCATTATACTCGAATAATAGTAGTTCTAGTGGCTGGTTCATTGATTCCAGTGCATCCTGACATTTCACATGTTGTAAGGACTTGTATGCCAAATTTACAAGTACAAATTTTTTGATTTAGTTTTATATGTTGATGGTCAATCATATGCAGTAGAGGGGGTAGGATATATTAGAATGGTATTGAATAATGCTAAAAAAATCAAAGTATGGAATGTTAGGTATGTTCCTAGCATGAATAAAATTTTCTTATCTATTATTTTTTTATAGAAAATCCCAACATTGTTGTACATTTCTTTGGGATCCAATGTATTGTGTGTGATGTCAAACGTGACATAGTGGTTGCCCTAGTTATTGGGCAAGGTGGCTTTTATAGGCTCATTGAACCTACCACAGTCAATGTAAATGCATGTGCGGAGAGAGATTTCACCATACAAGATGTGTAGAAGGATGACATTATTTATAGGCTTGTTGACCTTGCCACAGTCAATATAAATGCACGTGTGGAGAGAGACTCCACCATACATGCTATATAAAAGGATAACATTTCTTATAGGCTTATTGACGTTGATTCAATCAACTTACATGCACTAGTGGTGCAAGGAATATCCACTATAAAGGACTTCCTCAATATCAGTCACATGCATAGGCAATTGTGGAGGAGGATGCAATTCCTTAATCTCAATAACATTCATAGGTAGTTGTGCAGGAGGATGATATGCCTAAGCCACATGAGTTGCTTCACAGGATTGAAAACAAGGTTGTTACTTTAATAGAGCATGGTCATTTGGCTCTCGCTTTTGACCTTTGTATGGCACCTGGACACAATTGTACTTTGGACAAGTACACAACTCATCTTGTTGCAAAATGTTTTTCCCAACATGAGGGAATAGATGAGATGGTTTCTTCTCCTATTGTGGAGTTTGTTTTTACTCCCACTATTACTAAGAAGTTGGTTTTTACTCCTATTGCTAAGATGATCACATTTTGGTTTCTTCTCTCCACAACAACTTGGTTTGGTTTCTTTAGGTAGTTGCTTTAGCAGGAGGATGATATGCCTAAGCCACATGAGTTGCCTCATAGGACTGGAAACAAGGTTGTTACTTTGGCAGAGCATGCTCATTTTGCACTCGCTTTTGACCTTTGTATGGTACCTGGACACAATTGTACTTTGGACAAGTACACAATTCATCTTGTTGTGAAGGGTTTTTCCCAACATGAGGGAATAGATGAGATGGTTTCTTCTCCTACTGTGGAGTTTGTTTTTTACTCCCACTATTACTAAGAAGTTGGTTTTTACTCCTACTATGAAGATTATCACATTTTGGTTTCTTCTTTCGACAATAACTTGGTTTGGTTTCTTTAGCAGACATTTGGATGAACTGTACTGCCCCTCTTAGGGCAAAATAATGCAATTCTGGGATTTGCAGCTATCTCAAAGAATGAAACACCAATCGTGATTTTTTATTTGAAACCCTAACTCAGAAAATTACAGAATTCTACCTACTACTGTGTCCCAATATCTAAGGGTGCCAACTGGTTCACCCCACTCCCAAGGCTGTCCAAAGTGATTTGTTCCTTTTCACAAATGCACCAAACTGATTTTCCACCCTCCAAGGTGACCTTTATGATGGAAAAAATGGATTGATGCACAACGTGACTCCTAGATGAAGCCACCAGTCGAGTACTGTTGGGTTTTTGTCATCGAATACTAAAGCCAACGAGGGTTTCCGTCTTCAAGAGCTAAGAATGCAAGCAAACATGCTTAACATTAGAGAAAAATAATAGATAGCTAATCATGATGCCAAAATTAGATCTCTCCACCTTTTATACGCCCTTTTCCCCTTCAATCCTCCTCCCAAGTGGGATGCTCTAAGAGGGAGGGAAAAACAAATATTCAAAAGCAATTTCATTATAATTTCAAACTAAGGGCTGACTTACATCAAATTATAAAGTCCCCCTTTTTTATTAAAATCAGATTAGAATAAGTTGTCGACATAGTTACTTTTTGACAACTTGAACAAAAGAACCATGTTTCTCTCTTTTTCTTCTTCCCTTAGCCAATGGGAAACCAAAAGAGTTGGCTAAGGGTCTCTAAACTAATCTAAACTCGAGAAGGGGACATTACAGGAAGTCTTCATGGTGTTGCTTGAATATTTTTGGGTTGGTAATGATCATTAGGTTTGTAGGATGGTTAAGTCCTTGTACGGACTTAAGCAGGCTCCACAAGCGTGGTATACTTTATTTGATCAACATTTTTAGGAATCTGGATTCAGAACTATACTGGTCGGTTTGAAGTTATTAGCTAATGATGATTTATCGTCGTTCAATGAATCATCCTATAACAAATTGGTGGATAGCTTGATACATTTTATTGTCACACAGTCGAATCTTTGTTTTGCTGTTGTCTATCCTTTTTGGGTTTTGTCTACACCGAAACCCCTACATTGGACAACAACAAAATGTTAGAGGACTGCAAATTTCATGTTGATATCATAGAACAATTTGTAAATGTGATGACTAAACTCTTTGGTCCCATTGTGTTTATAAAATTTCGGGACAAACTTGGAGTAGTCTCTGGTTTAGACATTAAGGGAGGTGTTGAAGTTATAATTAGGTATTAGTTAATGTTTAACTAATGGGTGGTTATCAAATCTTCCCAACTGATTTAACGACTTTTTGCTTAATAAAAAGATGGACACACAAGTGTGTGTGGCACATAACTTCCATTTCTCTTCATTCTTTCAACATTCATTTGTTAACATTAACTCTAGAACCAATGCAATGTGAAGCCAACAACAAAACATCCAGGCATTACCCACTGCATATGACGCCATGGACTGACATTAAGGCATAAATATATGTTCCTTTTAACGGTTCCACTTAGTCTCTCTTGATGTAATTTGCATAAATATGTATCATATGATCATTGGAGGGTTCGATCTTGCATCTTAGCAATTGTATCATAGACATCTACATATGTTCTCAGAAGACCCTTTCCCCCAAGAATACACATTGGATTCTCACAATTTGGTGTGTTATCTCCTAGATTGTTGTTGGGGATCTGGATCTATAGGTCAAAGGATGGGTTTTTTCAAGCGTGCATAAGGAATTTAAAGTCTCACTGTTTGCTTGAGATTCCTTGTTGGTGGTGCATCCTCACATTTATAGCAGTTGCAAAGTGGCGCGTGGCTTCCTTTTTTGGATGTCTTGCTGAAGCACAAAAGTATGGCACCAAATTTACAAGAAAGCTAATCATATGGACCCTTATTTGCATTCCTCTTCCCATCACCACCAATTTGAGAAGGCAAGATTCCTCAAAACCCTGGCCATAGGAACATTTATAGAAGGAGAAAGAGCATCCAACCCGGATTTTTGAACGGAACAACTGCAAGGATAGAGAATTATTAGGGTGTTTCAGAATGGAATGAGGGATCCGGTTCAAAGAACTTCAAACTCTATGATCCAACATCAAACATTCCTTCCCTTCATTGAAGGGATCTCAAATGAAATCGCTATAAATCTGAGGAAAGGAAAGATCAAGACATTTCTTCCTTTCAAAACTTTTAAGAGAGATATTAAATCAGCTGAGGACTCAGTTGATTTCAAGCAAAGTAGCGGGGCATATGTCATGAATTGTTCGTGTGTTAAACTGTATATAGGTGCGACATGAAAATTTATCGAAACTAGAATAATTGAGCATGCCATAGTTATTCGATGTAATAAGTACCAAATCAGTCTTAGTGGGCTTCATCTTCCACTAGACACTGAGTTTGCATTGAAGAAGCAAGAGTCATTGCTAGGGAGAATCAGCTCACGAAGCACCGTCTCACAAAAGATGTAGAGATTGCTAGATTACCGAACAACTTGATCAAAGATGGTCTTGGGTTGGGGCATTCGTGGAAAAATGTTATAAAAAAACTTAAAAGGGAGTTTGGGCACTGGTGTTCAATGGAATTATGGTTATTTGATTATTTCTTTCAAAGAAGATGATTAATTAATAATCATTTAATTATTGGTTTAGTGTCAGGGAGCTCATATTTAAAGTATTTGACACCGCCTTTGTTGGAATGGTGTCATTTATCATTTTTCGCTCTCATGTCTAGTGGTTCTGAGTGGTAGTGTATCAGTTACATTTGAACAAAGGTATTTCCTGCCCTCATGCACTTGTAACAGAAATATCCTTAGAAAGAACTCTCAATCTGTAATTTTTTATCAATCTCATACTGACAATAGATATTGAAGGAGATACGAAAAGCCGATTTTGTTACTTTCCATACACAGCTGTCTCCAGAAAATATTTTCTCTTAACATTATGAATTGTGGAAGCATAAAGTCTTTAATAGTTTCAAACCGTGTTCAAAATTTTAAATAATGAGATTAAGTGCATGACACTTTCCAGCCAAGCTTATGACTTTTTAAGGCTGTTATCAGTTATGACGTCTCCTTGTAGCTATATCTTTGAAACATACAATGACATTGGAAAATTCAAGTTTATGAATATATTTGAAACGCCTAGTGCCGATGATAGGAGTTTGAACATGCAAAAAGCAAATGAAACAAGATATCTAGTAATGCGCATGGTCAACTAATTAAAATTTCAAGGGACTAGAAATATTTACTTAATTAACAAAATGGGGGAATTTTTGATACAAGTGCAATAGTACCTTAATAAATGAAACATCTAATAATACCTTTTATGTTGTTAGAGCTGCAAAGGAAAAATATGAGCACCCTAGAAGTAGGAGGGGGAATGCCATTAAAGGCTGAAAAGTGGCGAGTAATGCAAGCACTTTGAAGTGTTTGTATGTCAATGTGGATGGTTGATTGATTAATCTATTATGTTAAAACTGGTCATTAGGCAATTAGAGGCCCAAGTCTCGTGTAAGTTGCAAAAAAGGAGTGTAAGTTGAAAAAAAGGAGTGTTGAGGTTGATACATGATCTCTAAGTGCGTCATCTGCTGAGCAAGCTCCTTGTGTGGGACCTCCGGGTCAACTTTGGAATGAACAATGCTATGGATATTTGGTCCTTGTAATGTATTTGGATTTTATAAAGAAAGTATTGTGTACATCTGAATAGACATTGAATTTTCTATAGATTCATATGAAGATGAAAAGAATTTGTCTCCAGGGCTTATCCTGCACTCTTATCTTCAATAAAAATCATAATTATGAGGGGTAGCCTGGGCAGCCTAAAATTTGGTGGGTAGCTCAAAACCTGGGAAATATTCCTGTTTATTTTCCACTATTATGGTATTGATTAAAAAAAAATTAAAGGTGGTTTATTAAGTTGCTGCCAAGTGAGGCACCGATTTGGTGTATGAGACCCCCTTATAGTAGCCCAAAAGGAGATTGTTTTTCCATTTGCCTTATATATTATTCAATTTTTTTTCTTTGGGTTTCAACCGTTTGACCAACAATGTGATACATATTACAATATTTACGAAGAATACATGCAGTCTTACTATTGCTGGTCTGCATTGGAAGGCCAGAGATCTAATTTTGTGGGAGTGTGTAAAATTGTCTGGAATCATGTTTCATTGGTCACTTCTTTTCTATCTATCAGTAATATTATGTTATTCATGTTTCTTTTACCATAGACTGATTCTGGATTCATGCACTGACCATAGACTAATTTGAGATTAACACGATTACCATAGATTGGTTCTGGATTCGTGTTGTTACCATAGACTGAATTTGAATTTATGCGTTACCATAGACTGATTCTGGAGAAGTGCACCTAACATAGATTGGTTCCAGATTCATGCAATTACCATAGACTGTTCTTCACTTCTGTTAGCCAGTCATTTGCTCATTATTTATTTTCGGTCAAGTTGACCGGATTTCTCTGGTCGGACAGCCTAAAGGACCAAAAAACGAGTGCTAGTGATGGGTTGATGTTACAAGGTTTGCATATCTGTCAATCTTGTGCAAAGGTGGCTGTTTTTCTCAATTGACAGTTTCAAGTTGATGAGACAAACATGTTGTGAGCCCATTCTCCGTCTGGAGGAGTTTCCATGAGAGTTTAAATAAGTTTGATCCAAAGGGAATGGATTATCTTATTTTGATCAATGTGTGGGTTTTCTATGTAATAGAGTCAATCAATCATAACGATTGCTTGAAAGAAATATGACTGGTGAATAGAGGCCAGAGCCCAAAGATAAAGATTGCTTAATGTGGAATCATTCTATTGGATCTAACTTTCTCAGCCAACATCAAGTAAAAAACCCTTTTAATGTGTGCCCAACTTAGTACAGTAAACTCTATCCCGATATCTAACCTCTATAGAGACTTTTTGAGTGACGAGCATGTGTGGATGCCAAAGGAGGGCTGTGCGTAGAGGACTCCTAGGTAAAGTGTAGGACGCTGCTACTATTATATTGCTCCCTTTGTAAGTCGTGATTTCCATTTTGGGAGCATCATAGAATATTTGTAGAACTTCAATATGCTGTTACTTGTTGGGGGTGCTGCAGCTGTATGTGACATCAATGTGACGATGTTAGAAAAAGCATTTCTTAACTTAATAAATGCAACAAAAAAGAGTGTGGCAGTGGGCAACCTGTTTCAAATCCAAAAGCCTCGTGGATGCTGTTTGTGTGCCACTGTGCCATGAAGAATTTTGGACATCTCATGTGAGGTCATAGTCATATAAGGCCACTGCCCTAGTGACAATATTTAATGGGATTTACTATTCCCTAGACCCTTGGGATGGTTATCGGTTAGAAATTTTGAAAATGTGACCATGACGGCTGTTAAGCATATTAACTAACTCATTAGTTAGTCTGCTAACTAAGGTTGGTTATAAACCACCTCAATTGTTGTAACCGCTTCCATCATAATAAATACACGTTGCACACACACTCTGATATGTGTCTTGCATGCCTTTTATTTTCTCTCTCTTCATACTTGAGCATCTACATTTGCTAAGAGTGGTATCCGAGCCGCCACTCAAGGAAGCCGAAAAGTTATGGGTGATTCGTTCGAGGAAACTTTGTTGTTAGGGTACGAACGAGAGGAAGAAGAGAAAGCCATTCAGAAGTTGCAGACAAATTGCGAAGGGGTCGTGGAAGAAAAACACAGTCGTCGTTTGAGGAGACACACAAAGAAAACACAATCGTCGAGGGTTTCTTTGATGTTGTAGAAGATAAACCAAAGACGTCACGCAAGGATTTGAGGTTGCAGTCGCGGCGAAGGGAGGTTCCAGTTGCAGAGAAGGATGCAAATAAAGTCGTGGAAAGAACAGATGCAAACGCTGTAGGTTGCACGAAGTCGTGGCAAGAACAGATGCAAACGCAGTTTGCAGATTCGTGGAAAAGCCGAAGGGTAACATAGTCGAGGGCAAAGAAAAAATGCCACGGAAAGGGACGCGGGTTTTACACAGCTGTAGCATAGTCAAAATGCCACAAAAAATGCTACATTGAGGGCACAAAAAATGCCAGACATTGAGAGCATGAAAAATGCTAGTCTAGTTCGATGCCTAGTCAAGTAGTAACACGTGATTCTCGTAGTATCTAGTGTTGAGATACAGTGTAGAATCGTGGAAGGCAAGGGTTTAAACTTGCAGTCAAAATGACAGTCATGCCAAGGGCTCGAAAATCATCAAGGGCTCGAGTTTGTTGTCTTAAGGCACGACGAGGAAGAACATGTCCACCAAGAAATTGTAGCAATAAATTCCTATGAGTTCAAAATTTTTCGGATTTTTAAAATTTTTTTTTTTCGAAAATCATTAAAAATTAAAAAAATATTTTTTTTTGAATTTTTGTGGAATTTATTTTATTGGTTAAAAATAAAATTTTGGAGTGAAAAATGGCCAATATTCAAAATCTCATCCTTCTTGAGGCCCAAAAATTAACTGGGCAAAATTATAACATGTGGAGTCATAAAATTTTAACAATTGAGGAATGTTGCAATTGTGACAAAATTGTCCTTGGCACTGAGGCAAGCCCTGTTACGGGTTTTGCGGATTATGGCAAGCGTCATAAGGAGGCCTCATTGTTGCTGAAGCTATCTGTGTCAGATGATATGATTCCTAAGGTTTGGAATGCCACTACGACAAGTGTGCTATGGACCAGTTTGTAGAACAAGTATCGGACTTCGGGGAAAAGTTGGGTGTTGTACCTGAAAAATATGTTAATTCTCTGTCAAGATGAATGAGGGTGATTCTCTGTCAGATCACCTACTTCGGATGATTCTCTGTCAGATCATCTGCTTCAGATGAAAGATCTCCGAGATTAGCTTTCAACTATTAACAAGGTTGATGATGATGTCATGGTGGCACTGGTTCTGAACAACTTGCCACCATCCTACAAATCTTTCATGGAAGCTCTTCATTTGATGGTGGAAACCCAGAGCCTGACATTTGATCAGGTGAGTTCCTATCTGCTACAGAAGGAACGCAGACAGACAGAAGCAGAGGAGTCTAGTGTAGGACAAGAAGAGAGTGCACTTGCTGCTTAGGGGAAGGGGAAAGGGAAGTGGAAACGTATTTCTACGGATCCATCTTCTAAGTATCAGGTAACATGTTTTTACTGTCATAAGGTTGGACATATGAAAAAGGATTGTTGTAAGCGACAATTTGCAATTTCCCAACAAACCAATCAAGCAACAAATGTGGCAACAATTGAAGAAGGGGAATCTGAAGAAGAGTATGCCTTGGTGGCATCATACTCACACTCACATACCTGTAGCTGGTTCATTGATTTTGGTGCATCCAGGGATTTTACATGTCGTAAAGATTGGAATGTCAAATTTATTGCAAGTACAAACCATTTTGATTCAGTTTCTTTAGTTGATGGCATGTCATATGTAGTAGAGGGGATAGGAGATGTTTGTATAAAATTGAATAATGCAAAAACATAGTCAGGAATGTTTTGTATGTTCCTAGCCTAAGTAAAAATCCCCTGTCTATTATTCAATTAACGAAGAATCCCAATATTGCTGTAAATTTCTTTGGAAAATAGTGTGTTGTGTTTGATATAAGACAGGATAAGGTAATTGCTTGGGGTATTGGGCAAGGTGGTCTGTATAGACTTGTTGACTCTACCATAGTCAACGTAGATGCATGAGTGGAGGGTGAGTCCACCATACGGGGTGTGTGGAAGGATAGGGTTGTTGACGCTGATCCCGTCGACTTACATGCATTAGTGGCGGAGGGAATATCCACTATACAGGATGCAATTCCTCAATCTCAGTTGGATGCACTAGTAATTGTGCAGGAGGATGAAATGTCTTGTTCAAATTCATTGGCTCAGAGAACTGGGAATAAGGTTGTTTGTTCAATAGAGCATGGCCATTTTGCTCTAGATTCTAACCTTGGTATGGTACCTGAATGGCCAGTTCTACACTCCATTGGATACAAATGGGTGGATATGTTTTGTACTTTGCACAAGTACATGGCTCATCTTGTTGCAAAAAGCTTTTCCCAATAGGGGGGAATAGATGAGGATGCTTATACTAAGAAGATGGTCACAAATCAGTTGCTTCTCTCCGGATATTTGGACAAGGAGGTCTATATGGTGCAGCTTGATGGTTTTCGGGTTCCCCATAGTGATCATTTGTTTTGTAGGATGATTGAGTCCTTGTATGGACTTAGGTAGGCTTCACAAGCCTGGGATGTTTTATTTGATTAGCATCTCCACGGTTCCGGATTCAGACTTTTGGAGATTGGGCTGAAATTATTAGCCATCGATGATTCATTACCAGTCAATGAATCACTCATCAGAGACTTTGTGGACACCTTGCTACATCTTATGTCCACATGGCCGGATCTTTGTTTTGCTGTTGGCTATCATGTTTGGTTGTTGTCTACACCAAAGTTCCCACATTGGACAGCAGCAAAATGTTAGAGGACTGCGGATTTCATGTTGATATCTATTGATCAGTCTGTATATGTAATGACTAAACTATTTGGTCCTATTTTGTTTGTAAAATTTCGGGACAAACTTGGTGTTGTTTCCGGTTTAGTCATTAAGAGGGGGTGTTAAACATATTAACTAACTCATTAGTTAGTCTGCTAACTAAGGTTGGTTATAAACCACCTCAACTTCTGTAACCGCTTCCAGCATAATAAATACATGCTGCACACACACTCTGATATGTGTGTGTTGCATGCCTTTCATTCTTCTCTCTCTTCATTCTTGAGCATCTACATTTGCTAACAACGGCTACTAGATTAAGGTCATTTTTTTGTTTATAACGTATAAATAATAATAAACTTCAGGGAAAAGTTTTATTCCTACTTATAAAACCAATTTTGCCACACCGACTGTTTCAATTTTGTTTATCATTTGCTTTGTATTCTGATTTTCAACAATTCATCTTTAGCTGGCTTAGTCTTGTGTATTTCCTGAGATCCAGGTTTTCCTTGATGTTTGTGTTACTCAAAAGTTATGCTCTTAAATAGGCAAATATTTTCAAGCGTAGAGTCTGCTGTTGTAGGACATGTTTATTAATAACTTTTGGGAAAATGTCCTGATGGCAGTCAGTTGAAGAAAAGACCTCCTTGGTATAGCTCTTTTCTTGTCATCTATCAGATTCACTGATGTTTTATTAATGTGCATTTTTACAACCTTCATACATTAAGGGATTTCTAGTTGGAATTTTTTAAATCATTTTGCTGCTTTCATTACTGTTAACCATTATGTATTTTGTGATAACTTCAATATTGAGACATGTGCCGAGTTTAAATAATTTATGTGCAGGGTGATGACAGTGAGCTTTCACAAGTATGGTGATATGTTTTTCCCTGGAACAGGTGATGTTAAGGTATGCTATTCTACCCTAAAACTTAATCTACTGGATAAATTTTTCAAATGGAAAGCTCATTGATTTAAAAAATGTCTTTACTGCACAGTTAGAATTGGATAATTTAATAGAAGCCATTGTGCACATATTGAAGCATGATGAAGTTTCTTAGCTTTGAATTCTTGTATGGTAAGACTGAAATCAAGGCGTGGTTGAGATACTATTTGAAGGGTTCACTTGGATCCAAAAACAAATGAGGATTCTGTGTCCTTTCTGCATTGTCATTCAAACATAGAGCTTGATATATGAAGTAAAACTGTATTTTCTTTGTTCTGCCACAGTTGACTGGTTTAGATATAGTTGCAGGACATTCAAATAATTCATCTTCCTTAATCCTGTCTAGGTCTGTTCTAGAGGTTTTGAGTGGAGTAGCAATGCAAAAGCACGTTCTTTTCTCAGGTGCTGCCAATGGGGACCTTATGTGGGTCATTTTTATGCATATGCTGTGAAATTTCTAATTAGCCTTTTGTGCCATTGTGTGCCTCCAAAATTATATCTATGGGCTGCTCGAACAGTATAAGCAGTAGTAAATGCTATCAATAAAATTACTATTACCTTATCATCATCAATCTTTGCTTGATAATTGGACTATTTCAATGAGGGACTCAAATTTGGATTAGGCTTTGTTCTGGCGAGAACAGTCATCTGATTCTGTTATCTACCATAACTCTAATCAATAGGATTTTATGTAGGGATTTCTTTAGAGTGTATACTTCCATATTACCTTCTATTGAAAACGAGAGAATTTAATAGCTATAGGATTATCTAACTTATCAATTATTACAGGACCATACCAATGCTAATTTTAATTCAATTGGCGACATGGATGGGAAATTATAAGAATCTCAGATCAGAGACATATATGAGAATGACTTTCTATTTAATCTTTTAGGAATCTGAAGCGCATGTCTGAAATCAGACAATGATTATGGAATGTTGATGAAAATTCCCACATTTTTTTGTTGGCAGCATCATGCATGGTGTTTTTCTTCCTCACATTGCAACCAATTGGAACAAATAACATAAGCTTCCTCTGTTAGTTTCAGTGAGATGCACCTTGAAGAGCTACTTATTCTTAAAAGTCTAAAAAATTAGCACATCTATTACAAACTAGATCCCTATAAACCAGAAAGTATAGGGTTACCATATATAAAAACTGGCTGCTAACAGCAATTCACTGATTTGTCATTGTACCCAATTTTAATATGTTAATGAAGTTCTCCTCATAACCTTCAGGGAGACATTGAAATGAACCAGACTCTACAGTTAAGTGAAAGAGCCATTGTGGTCTCCCAGATTGCGTGTTTTTCCTTCAGTTATACGGAACAATGTACATGTTTTCATATTACTAATACATTGCTTGATTCTCAGAGTTAGCTGGAGTTGATTGTCAAGATGTAGACGACAACCTGTGCTTAGCTCAAGTTTTACCAAGGTATAGAGCTCAAGACTGCCTGTAGTAGGTCCTCAAGCTATATTTACTGGGCCATTTCTCCAGTAGATTTATTGCATACTCTGATTATTGGATCTTTAGCCTATGTATGCGGGGTAGTCAATTGAAAACAAATAAGCTTTATATGCAACTTTCCTCCGGCCTTTCCTACTTAATATTATGGAGCCAAATCTAATTTTAGTCCCTTTAGATAATTCATTAACATGTAAATGGTGATTGTGTAAGACGTAGTTTTCAACTCGTTAATATCCTTTCTTCATCATGTGCACCAATCTAGATGATGCATTATAAGGCCAAAGTTTTACCTGATATTGCTACATTGAATATTCTGTCCATCCATGCGTGGAAATTTCTCCAACAAATCAGCTAAGCAACCTCCATCCATCCGTGCATGGAAATCTCTCTAACAAATCAGCTAAGAGACCTCCATCTATCCATGCAAGGATTTTTTCCAACAAACATATAGTAGGTATTAGAGTTGAGTTTGAGGAGCTTTGAGACTAGATATGAATCATCTGGGAAGTCCTTTTGATATTGCTATGACACTACAATCATCATTTTGACCTATTTATAACATTCATGTGAGTAACTAGGAGATCATCTTTGTTTTATCACTAAAACAAAGGAAAATATCATCTTTTTGAACTTTAAACTTAATTATCATGCTGACTAGGTTGATTTTTGAGAGGGAGTTTGTTTAACTCAAAATAGTCAGGACCCATTTTCCAATAATTATCTATGATCCCAACATCAAGCATCTCATGAACTGTGCGCTCAATCTCACTCTTTTCGTCATTGGGGTAGCAATAGAGCAGATTATTGTATAATTGTCTTTTTGGAATCAACAGAATGGCTTGATCATGCTCCCTAACTGAACGAAAACCCCTGGGAATATCATGAAAGATCCTACCATAATAGTGTCAATAAGAGCAATTTGAAGCTTGAAAGATGATGAAAGATTTTAGCCGAAGCATTTGGACTTCATTTTCTCTATTCTTTTGAGACGATTACCTTGTTGGGTTCCACTGGGCATTGATGTTGGTACCTCGAGACTACTTTTCTCCTTCAATCTCATGACATCTCTATTGATCAGCTTCCTCCATTCAGGTACTCAAATATTCCTCACCTTCTTACCTTGGAAGAGGTCATCAACCATGATTTTAGAAAGGATATAACCAGAGAGTAAATTTAGGCCACTTAGATGTCTCCTCTATAGCTTCTTAACCCTGAGTTGGCTTTATGGTGAGCATTTCTTACAACTTGTAGATGACATCATCATTCAGCTGGACTATCTCCAACATCATTAGTCACATGGCCTGAGAAATCCCCTTAGCCAATTGAGGGTATGCTCCCACCAATTATGAGTTGAGACCAACAATAATCTTTCGTGGGGAATTAGGATCTGTCTTATCTGCCCCCTCTAGGAGGTGGAGGCTAAGCAACACTGTGATTTCAGGTTTCCTATCCACTTTGAGATCTTGAGGAAATTCTATTGTCTTTTAAAAGGTTTGGCCAGGTGGTTTTTTATTCACTTTCTTTTGGCATCTTGATTAAAGGTGCTTGGCCCTTTTTCTTTGGGTGTGTTTTTCTCAAATGTATATCCTTATGAGGGACCCCTAAAGTATTTAGGATGATCACTTCTTTCAGCTTACTACAATTATTGTAGGTGGTAAGCGCCGATTGGGATAGACCAATGAGATGGTGTCACTCTTTGCATATTATGACTAGAGTATCCCAATCCCTTAGTCTTATTCTAGGTGGAGTGGATCTGCTTTGTTCTTGCATTGAGGGCCTTCTCCTCGTCTACATCTTGAATCACAGAGGTCCGCACACATCATTGGATTATTGTTTGCAACCAGAAGTTAATCAGCCACAAAGAGGTTCTAGGGAGAGTACCCGACTTCCTTCTAGTATTGTTAAACCTGCCCCCTTCGGTCCTAGACATTACCCTATGGGCATTATCAGATCCTGCATTGCCCCTTTCACAATGATGGATGATGATGTTGGTTTACCTGGCACGAGCCTTGCTATAGTTATGTGATATTGTTGGTCTACTATCATAATCTCTTGCTTTTGACTCCATCAATGCCATGTTTCATTTGAAGGGTCCTTTCGCAGGACTATTTGTAATCATGCAAAATCATCTCTAGTGCTTAGTGTTCAATTATTTTTCATATTTCAAGGTCTATCTGCCTTGTATATATCTATTGTAATTGAATGTACTTTTTAATTGCCACTGACATACTTTTGGTCGTTTGTGGATATTAATATAATTTCCTTCTTTCTTTCTTCATCATTCTAGGCATTAATTTCTTCCCTGATTTCAAATGTTTTCTTTAGCACTCTCTCTTTTTCCTTTGTTTTTGCAGCTTGATGGTCATCTTCCTCTTCTTCAAGAAATTCCTCATCCCATACCACTTGTGGGTCCTTATATTCATGAGGATCTTCATCCCATGCCACTTGTTCTTCTTCATCTTCATGGAAAGTTTCATCCCGCGTGACATGTGGTGCTTCTTTAACTTCATGTTGATAGAGTGGGGAGTTGTGCTTTGTGTCCATCAACATTTTTTCCAAGCTTTCAAACATTTATTCTTCGGCTGTCACGAGGGCTTCCTCTACATGCTCCCAAGTCACATATGGAGACTGACTAATTTTGATCCCTGGATATGATACCACATGTAGCATACTTGTATTTATGAGATATACAACAGAACAACATTATAATATGAGGGTGCATGCACACCCATTGTTGGACTGCAGTCACACCTGTAAGCTTTAGGTAAGAAATAACTCATCTTCCAAGAGATTTGATAAACACAAAATTGTATTAATTTTAAAATAGATGGATGAATTACATATCCCCTATTTACAATAAATAGAATGGATTCTCATGCAAGCCACCTACATAACGGCATTGACTAAATACTAAGGGTGCATTGTCCCCAGTAACTTATATTACACTAATTATCACCGCATTATATCTTGTGGACATTATTTACTAACATAGAGGCTAAAACTGATTCCAGAAAATAAAAATCAAATATGTTCATCTCTGGAAACTTGAAATTTCTTTTAAGATTACAAGATATGAACTTCAGGGAAAAACAGTTCATGTACATCGTAAAAATGTTGTATCTGGGTATGTAACATGTTTTTTTAATTTATAACATGTTTTAAAGGGATGTTATTATTATTGGTCGATATGTATGTGTTTCATAAAGGTCCATGCCCAATTTCAAAATTTCAAGGAGAGAATATGGGTCATAAGTGTCATTGCCAATTGTTTTATGCAATATATAATGTGTTTATTATTATAAAATATACAATGATGTTTTATTTGGTCATTCGCATGACATGTCAAGGAGAAAGGTGAACTATGGACATGTGACATGATTTTTTTTTTGGTCAATAAGTGCAAAATTGTAGCAAGACCCAAAGATGTTAAGCATGAGACCCTTATATGGGATATGTCACGATTATATTCTTTCACATAATGAATGTGTTGTTTGATGGTGGATTTTAAGCTGTAGATGGTTATAGGTCATTGCATGTCTTATGCAGCAAACTTGTTGGCAGGGTAGCAATCTTATCAATAAAGGACATTATTCATTGTTGGAATAGACTATTTCAATGATGACATTTTTCATTGTTGGGATAGGCGATTCAATGATTGTGCAAGAGTAACATATGCACATGGATGATGTGGCAAGTTGGATTCCTCATTTTATGTGTACTAGATATGGTGTGGCTATAGGTATAGGCCAAGCAGCAAAGAGAAAATGTGAAGATTTATTTGGATGCTTTCTACACATAAGTTTAATTGTAAAGAGGCATGTACAACTTGTTGTGTACCTAAACAAAACATATGTTTTCATGTAATGTAATGATCTATTTTGATATAAAGCTCATATTTTCTAATTATGTTAAGTTGTCGTCCTAGGTCATTAAGGATTTGCACTTTATGTATGTAAAGGGGCCACTATGTGGAATATGACTTAAAGTAGGATTAATTATGATAAAGATGGGCTTATTATCTTTTAATATTAACTAGGGTACCAAGCTAGAATCACCTTCCTCGTTTTGTATGTTTAGGGCTCCCCACCATCCCCATCTTATGTGTCAATATATTTATGTTATCAATGTAACCATATTTTGGAGGAGTCTTTCCTGGAAGAGTCACATATCTGAAATCACATTTCATTAACATCTCGTTATTTGTTTTATTCCAAATAACTTCTGGTTTCATATTGGCCACTGTGACTAGTTTCTATGTTGCTAAATATTCTGAAGATAGTAGTTGCCTGAAGACCTTGACATTAACTGATGGAAGCCTCAAACTGATTTCATTGGCAATCCCTCATGATATATTATCAACACTTGAAATGCAAGTAAGGTTTCACAAGGTAACAAAAATTAGGCTACTTAAGGTCCGCAATGTAAAGCTGTAAATATATTCCATAGCATTTATGTTATTTTGTGTTGCTTTTTCCTTACTATTATTTTTCAGGGCTCACAATCATAAGTTATGGAATGCATCTAATTTCATATGGAGGCTTCTATTATAAACTTTAGCATGAAGCTTAATTTACATGTGCCAAAAGCACCCCAAAGGGATTTAATTTATACCTCACGTGCACCCAAAACTTCAAAGGAAATGCTTCAGCTGCAAACCTGCACTCAGGATGGTCCTGCCCAACTTGTAAGAGTAAGAATGTTGTTTGATGTGACAAAGGTCCAAACAGATAATTTCGAAAGGCTGGGTCACATGTCAAATCACATCTATATCTCTTTTGATTAACAGTGTACTGAGCAAAAATTATATACGGGTACGAATGTGCTCATGTTTAAAGAAGGTATCATTTTATAATCAGTTTCTAATATGTGCACCTCCATGTAACCATTGTATACATGCTACAATTTGAAAACCATAGAACAGGAACCTTCTGTATCTTAGAAAGGTTGCAACATGAATTCAACAGTGAACATTTGAAAGGATGCCCCTCTCTGAAGTAAATAGTTTGCAGAAAGTTCCCTGTGAATGTACTTTTTAAGACCTTTTTAAGGTACTTATAAATTGCTGGAATGTTGTACTTAGTGAATATTAAAATTATTGTCTGCTTTTCTGAAAAATTATTCTAGGCATATTTCTTTTAGGAATATGTTGTTCTTATAGGAGAATATCCTTACCATCTACCTTTGATTGTTAGAATAAATATGATTGACGAGGGCTAAACTTCAAAGAACTATTCTTGTTTGGTTGCTTTTCTAGTAAATAACTTATAAGTAATACAATAGTTAAGTTGCTTGAAAACTAATTTGCAGTTTTATTTATTTCATAAAGGAGGTTGGAGAAAAAGAAGGCAAGTATTATGCTATCAATGTCCCGTTCAAAGATGGAATTGATGATGCTAGTTTTACTCGTCTCTTTAAAACTGTGAGTACAAAACTGTTTTAAAGTGTGGTGTAAATTCTTGATTATAGTCAATGATGGTACATTCAAATAATTAAAATAAACGATATTCATGTGTAAGTTTATTGTAATGATGCAGATTGTTTCCAAGGTAGTTGAAACATACCAGCCAGGTGCTATTGTTCTTCAATGTGGAGCTGATTCACTCGCTGGGGACCGCCTTGGCTGCTTCAACCTATCCATTGATGGTGCTTCTCTGCCTGTAATTGAAAATTCCATCTTCAACCTGTCAGTGTGTAGTGTAGGAATACCCAAATTTATAATGGCATATAAGACCATTGTTCTTATATATGAAAATACTTATTTATTTACAACATGTTTATCATGGCATTTAAGACTCGAGTTCTCAAATAAAATCATTTTATTTCTTTTCAACTTGTTTAACATATTTATTTATGTTTTACATATTTCTGGTTCATAACGCATGGCTGAAAGTTTAGGATGCTCACTAAGTAGCTATATTTCGGAAATGTATCTTCTTTGTTGTAAATCGTTTTGTTTCAATATTGGCAGGACATGCACAATGCGTGAGAATAGTGAAGAAATTTAATCTGCCACTTTTGGTAAGCTGTTAGCTTATTTAAGTGAAATGGCTTTTCCGTTTATAATAGTAATCTTATGACTGTGAGGCTTGACATGGACAAGGATATTCCTCAGGTTACAGGGGGAGGAGGTTACACAAAAGAGAACGTTGCTCGTTGTTGGGCTGTAGAAACTGGGGTGCTTCTTGATACAGAGCTCCCTAATGGTGAGGTCAACATCATTAAATAGATATCTGACAATCCTTTTCCTTTTCATTTATGTGCTTTAATTGTGCCAGCGTTCAAAGACTTTGCATGCTTCAACTTGCATTTGTGCATGATGTATAAGAAATTGTTTGTTGTTAATATGCATTTTAAGTCTTAGTTTCCTTGCAAAATCAAAAGAAGAGCTCGTGACCAAGTGGTTTGCTTTATTTGATTACATGCAGCACTGTAATACAATGGCTGATTTTATTTTATTGGTATGAAGGATTTCTTCAGCTGCAATAATAGATTTGTGTATAATGGTTTACCTGACATATGATAAGTGTGCTGGGTCTCTTGTCCGGGTTAGTTTTATTTTTGGGTCGAAAATCACTTATTTATATAATACTCACAGTGAGGGACACTGCACAAGTTTCCTGCTATACGTCAGGAAAATTTTCAGCAAATACTGTTCACCTGCAAAGTTCAGAAGACACTTCCACCTAGCCTTTTGAAGAAATAAAAAATAGGTAGAGTTCTCCAAATAGGAGGCATTTTGAAAAAGGAAAATTAAGGTAAATAGCATTCTCTAAATGTCAGCATAATAGCAAGTTTCATGTTTTGTGTTATAAATTTTTAATTCAATACTGTTGTTCAATGGTGAGAAATATCGTTATCGGGTAGAACGTATGACTCATAGTTACAAGTGGTGTTGTTTGGAAAGAACAATACCTAACACTAAGAAGCTCATGATTGAAGACATTTTTGTTTGGATCTATTCCCCAAATTGTTAATGCTTTTTAGCATTTATTTTGCTGCTTAGGAGCACTTTCCACAAACTACACACCCCAAAGAATAAATAGTTACTTTGTTCCTGACATGCTTGCATATCCTAGAGAACTAAACTGCTCTTGGTCATACTCAGAGATGCCATTCATGACTGACCATCGAAATTAATAATGCTGCACTTCACATTTTCTTGTTTTCTGATAGATAGGTGAAGATGGATGTCTATATTTTATACACATAAATAGAGGGTCCATTAATGACCCTTTTGTCATTTGAAAAGATGTTTCTAAAAGGTTTTCAATGCTGAAAGATTGGAAGCATTTTGAAGGTCTCAACAGCAATGATTAAACTTGTCCGGTCTTATCATTCAATCTTATGTCTCTGGTTGCACTAATTGTCTTTGGACCCCAGGTTCTCATTACTTTTCCAAAGTCTGATGTAAAATGGATTCATTTTAGATCACTTTTGCTACACAGACCTGTACATAGAGAAGATCCAAAACAGATCCATAATAAACATATCCTAATTTTTATGCATTGGTGACCCCTTTTTGGTTGCCCTAGAGGAGGAGCAATTAACACTTTTAAGGATTGGCTGCTGTTTTTATGGTTGATAACACCTTACTGACATTTATGAGGGGGCGGCAGCATTTTAAATATGACACTGACACCTCCAATTTTGGGTGAAAACCAGTTCTCTAAGATTCC
The DNA here is from genome assembly GCA_037957365.1 of Torreya grandis. Taxonomy (NCBI): domain Eukaryota; kingdom Viridiplantae; phylum Streptophyta; class Pinopsida; order Cupressales; family Taxaceae; genus Torreya; species Torreya grandis. Next base: position 671,555 of record JARHVA010002758.1, on the reverse strand, counting down.
TATTATCATTATTTCTAGTACTTTGTCAGACTGTCTGCAGTGAGTATGGTAATTTTGCAATGGGTGATCTTTACTACAGACCGTATTATGATAGCTTTAAATGCATCTGGTAAGATGTTGAATAAGAGAATATTGTCAACGGTTGGTTATAGCAGTCTCTGCCATGTGTGCGGAATCTAGCTGATGGATGGGTTGTCGTGTTGAATCCAATTTGATCATTATATGTCTATGCATCTGCATTCCAGTTATATATACATGGACTAGAGAGTTACTTGTATATAGTCCATAAGAGTTACTAGTATATTCTTCTTTGTAAGTATTTTAAATTTTCTTTAATTAGGACAGCAGGGTGGAGCTAAAAAGGGCGGCATTGCTAAAAGGACATGTTTTACAAGCTGAACGTGCTTGCTATGGACAACACTTTGAATGTCAATTCACATACCTTGGATTTCTGCTGTCTGTATTTGATTTTTTATCATCTTTGGGGAGTCCCATATTCTTGGAATGAAGATATCATTTGGGGAATTCAAGGATGTGAGTTATGGCTTGTTGAGATCTTAAAGTCTTATTAAAGAAAAAAAAAACTATTTTTAACCTTTGCTAATGTGTCTTCATTTCTTGTCTAGCTGGTTGATCAAAGTGGGAGGGAACTAAAATCATTTACATAAAGTTCAATGTACCCTGTCATAGGCGCTTATATTTAGTATTTTTTTCTTCCTTTATCAAATGGACCAGCTATTGGAAAGTTGGTCCTATCATCTGATTGATTATTTGTCTTCCTTTAACAAATACTAATGTGCATTTGAAATCATGATAGGGAAAGAAAGAAAGAAAGAAAGAAAGAAAGAAAGAAAGAAATCATATTAATGTCCACACATATGACCAAATACAGGTCAATGGGACTTGATAATACATCCAATTACAATAGAAAGTGCAATGGTAAAAGTACACTAGGATTGAGGGTGGAGGACATGGATGCAGGAGTGGGTATCGGTGTCGCTGAGGTGGATCACAACGTGGACGCTCTGGAATGCCTTTGGATGGTGCTTGACTAAGGATTTTCTCCATTGTTTTAGTCTTAGTAGTTTTTGGCTTAATTTGGTAATATCCATATATGTAATGCTAGGTTTTGCCATATACTTTTTGGCTAGTTGGATTTGGGTATGCCCCCCGTTTTTGATATTTTTGCTACTTTCGGTAAGCTCCAAGGCTTGGCCTTGGCCTTTTTTGTGTTCTTATTTGGGGAACCCTTGTTAAGACACTAGTTTTTGTACTTGTTCGTTATATATGAACGGGTGATGGACCCCACAACCCTTCAGTACCTATAAAAAAAAATTACACTAGGATCAAAGACTAAATTAAAAAAAAACGAAAAACCTGAAAATAAATGAGGGGGGTGAACCCAAAGGGGAGAATCTCCTTGAGTTGATTGGCTACGACTTTGTTATACTTTAGAGGCTGTATTGCTTGAGGCAATGAGATGGGTTGGAATTTATCCATGGTGCTGGGATCGTCCTTTTCGGGAGTCAAGGTTACGAGGTGGAGTGGAGACACTTTAGCATTTGATTCTGGCACATATTTATTCTACTAGGAAGCAGCCACATGATTAAGAGATCCCGCGTTGCTCACCCTGGCAATGGATTGTTCTACACCATCGGCACAACATTTATTCCACTCTGGCCCCTTGAATGTTACAAATGGTTGAGCTGTGATTTCAACTATTCCACCTCATTGAAGCCATATTGGTAGTTGTGTGTAATCCGTTATCAATATTCATGTGTAATTTCAATTGTCCCATTAACTGCCTTTGGTTACTAGTGGACATAAATTTATATTTTTTCCCCCCTTAATGTGGGCCATCAACTGTGATGGAAAGATAGTCTGCTACAGACGTAGGGTCAAGTTAGGGATATGGGGATGGGATTTCTATTCAGGCTACAGGAGTAAATGAACAAGGGTACAGCTGTATTATATATAAACAGGGTCTCCAGGTGATGTTGGGTACAGGGATGTGTCCTTGTCCATATACGGGAGTTTTCTGGTGACTATGGTTCAAAGATGCCACCAAGCACAGCATTGGTCTAGCAATATGGCATTTGACACATCCTACAAGGACTGTAGGTTTTACTTAGTTTTCTGGTGCAAGTAATGCTTTCTTATAGGCTATAGCTATTGGATATATTCAGAGGTGTCATGTTATACAAATTTGGATTTCTGTTTTGTCATTTTGATAGTACTTCAAGCTCCAAGCATCTTCCATCTTTTGAAAGTGACAGTGTCCATCTAGGTTGAAAATGTTCATTTTTTAGTAAATGACATTGCTGAAGCATTTAGAGAGGAAGAGTGCTCTCAAATCAGTAGACTGTTGTCTTTGTGTAACATTACATTACATTATTTTGCAAATGGTGTTGTAGTATTTAGACGGTGGTACTGATTTGTAATTTGGAAGGGGAAAGTTACACATGGAGAGCCCTATATCAGTGTACTGTTGGATGTTTGCAACAAACCGCTTGAATGCATGGTCCCAAAATTCAAATTGTTGGCAGAACCACATATTGGTTGGACCCAGTGAAATAGGTAACCATGCAGACACCACTTTGCAAATAATTTTTTGGGTTGCCAATTATAAACAAATTCAGTAGCTATTACGATTAGGATTCAATTAAGTCACTGTTATGCCATGTTCATTAAGATTATCTAAGGCAAAGTGGCCACAACCTGCATAAGAACTTGATATTTTGTTAATTTTAGTGGCTATTTATATAAATAATTTTAGGTTTAAAGTCTTGTAATTTTTTTTCCATGCATTATGCATTAATTTAGCAGTAAAAAGAAAACAGTATCACAGAGGAAACATTTGAGATGCTCAGCAGATGGCTTCTCTTAAAATAATGAATTGGTATTGCTATTGGTTGTCTCTTTTTAACTCGCTTTATTGATGTTCCTTTTTAAACAACAGTTTTAAACATAAGACGAAGCAGTATTACCTTGACTGAAATACTTAATGGCTTGTTCTTTTGTAGAAATTCCTGATAATGATTACATCAAGTACTTCTCCCCAGATTTTTCTTTAAAGATCAACACTGTGAATATGGTATGTTCTCCTAGTGATATCAATCCCTTAATTGTAATGATTCCGTTGTAAAAATATTTACAACATAAAAGTTCTTCTTGAATGCATTGCCTGTGTCTAGATTGCATAAGATAGATTTACTGTCACCTCTTAGAAACTAAATAATCTTGAATTTATAATTTTGTAGGAGAACATGAATAGCAAGACGTACTTGAGCACAATTAAAATGCAGGTTCTTGAGAGTTTAAGGGCTATTCAACATGCACCGAGTGTACAGATGCATGAAGTAAGAAACTGTCTTGTGCTGTACGGCACAGTTATTCAAGATTATGAATGTTTTTAAGTGCTGTAAACTTTCAAAGATCATTTAGTAAAAGCAGTAAGCCTTATTGATATAGTTTGTTCTTGGTTTGAAACTCAGGTGCCTCCTGACTTCTATATTCCTGATATTGATGAAGATGAACTGAATCCTGATGAGCGCATGGACCGTAAGTCTCATCGTTATCTATCTTTATCTCCGTGTCCAGAAATAGAATAAATCAATACAATAGACTGGTAGGCTGAGGGTGGATAAGGCATTGAGAGGAAGATAGAATTGTACAATAATTTAAGACAGTAATAGTACGTTCTTACAAGCACCTCTGGAGCATAGTGCATGATAAGACTTAGGTTTGACATTTTTGAAACTCATTTTTCAAGGCTAAAAAAAGTGACAAGTTGAAGGTATTTTCATTGAAACTTTTGTTCTTTATTTATAGAGATGGGCACTAAGCTTCACGTCCCATGGAACTTTGCAGAACATACTCAAGACAAACAAATTCAGCGAGATGAAGAATACTATGATGGAGACAATGATAATGATCATGAGATGGAAGAAGCAAGCTAAAATCAGTGAATGAGGATTCACTTTTTGTATCCATTGTTAACAAGAACTTTCTGCTGCCACTAATTCCTGTCCTGTGTGGTAACAATTTTCTTTTTGCAAGTGTCAAATTTCAAAGCCACTTGCTACATTAACCCTTGATAGGCACTTCAAAAACTTTGGGGTGCCCATTTTTGTTAGAAATGGTCCGGTGTTGTATTTACTGCATATGTTGCTTATCTGCACCGATTTTTGGCTATGTTTGTTCTGGATTATCAGGGAATATTCTGCGGATTTAATGGATCTTCAAAATAAATTTTTAACATAAATTATGTATTTTAAAATTTCAAATCTGAGTCATGCTCCCTCAAGAATGGAGTTCTTTACTTTTATTGGAACAATTGGCTGATTTAGTTTGTACAATTATCCAAGTCTTTATTAAAACACATTTTGCTATGCTTGTGTATCTAGCAAGATAAATCAGTGTTTACAGCAGCTTTTGTCTGTAGATTTCCGCTTTCTCTATCCCCAGTATTTCTCTTTCTTTGATATGAATGGAAAAATTCAACATGCCCCAAAGAATCTTATCTTTTGCTGTAAGCAAGAATCTTATACATTGTTGAGCAATATACCAGCACTAACGTTTCCTGTTCCCTTACAAGCTAACAATGAAAATTCACAAATAACTATACAAATTTGATTAGTAAGATGTGGGAATGGTATACACGTTTATTATGAAAAACGTATGGTTAAAAAAAACTCTGTACTCCCAGAGTTTGCATGCATCTTTTAGGATCCATAGTTACTTTATGATATATGCTTCAAGTTTGTTTGTTGCCTGAATTGTTATGCCTCTAATTCCAGACTTGTATGTGCCCCCTAATAACTAGGAAGGCAAAGTATAAGGCTTGGTAATCAAAACTTATCATAGAAGTAATGGGCAGTGCATTGGTGATGGTTATTGTTCTCGTAAAGACAGTGAAGTTCAATTTAGAGGTCAAATATTAAAAGAATATTGAATTATGATAAAGTTGGTGAAAATTCCCATTTATTTGGGTAAATACAAGCTGTTTGTATTATACCACAATTGATCGGGTCAAGTCTCTTGAAGAATATATAAAAAAGTTACACCTATTAGGAGTGGCAGGGACGGGAAATGGGGAAAATGAAAGAATAAGAGTGTGTCAGAGAATTATACGATCAAAGACTGTACGAGGGAATGTTGGTCAGGTGACGAGATAAATGACAAGGAAAAAATAAGGGTGACTAGATAAATGACAAGAAAAATACGAGTTGAAGAGATAAATGACAACAAATAAATATGGGTAGATATACTGACATTTTTTTGTAATTCTATGATTCTTTGTAATATTTTAAGATGTACATTTAAAAAAAAAAAAAAAATAAAAATAAAAAGGAACTAATTCAAAAGATTTTGATTAAGAAATAGATTAATAAATCAAGAAAAAAATTATACAATTAAAGAAAAAAAAAATCAAAAATCAAATACACAATAATATAAATCAAGAAAAGATTTATAAAATCAAAAAATATAAAAAAAAATTAATAAATCAAACACAATGATATAGGTGTAAATTAATCAAGGTTTTTAGCACATAATTTGTTAGGAAAGTTATAATTCATGATTATGATAAGTAAGCCATTGAAGTTATGGAGATGCATATCTTAATAAAGTAAAGAACAAACTCATTCCAATTGTGGAACAATTGCTTTGAGGTGATGAAAAGGGACGCATCTAAGTGGTCTGGTACCAAACTAGAGAGGTACACTCCCTTTTTACCGTGCATGCATTATATGTTAAAATTCAGTGTTAAAATGCCAAAAGAAGGGGGGAAAGGTACAAGTCTTATATAATATTTTTTTTAGTTCAATTGGTGGTGATTGTACACATGGAAAATGACATGTTAACTTTGTGTAGTTGACCGTTCGAGGTCAGGTTGAGACGACTAAAGATGAATGATATGATGGACGATCTATCAATTATGTTGGTTTTGTAGAGATGGATGAGATGAAAAATGCAAAAGGGTTGGTTGATTTGGACGAGTTAATTGCACAGGGTTTTGGACAATGGGTGGAAGTGGAGGCTTGTGTCTATACTAAAATAGAACATATTTAGTCCGTATTGTTTTCTCTGAATGGATTGAAGTGAGGTTGGATTATAAGTATTTTATTGGCTCTATTACATTGGGCTTGCCTAGACAATGTCATATACGAAGTGAATGAAACTAGACGAGGCTAGATCCAAAGATGATAAAAGTCAAATTTGAAGGTTTTGGGCTTAGCGGGTTAAGAGGTATATTTTTTTGGGTAATTGAGTTTTGGACAACATATTTTATTTGTTTAGAATGTTTAGTTGAGAATGGTGATGTTGGGTAAATATGTGGAACGAAAGATGTACAATCTAAGCTCTATATTGCGTTGGATATTTTGTATTGGGACAGGAGTTGGTATTCGAGGAAATCTCAGTGTCTATGTAAATGCGTTTGTTCAGGAAGCTTCATCCAAGGGCAAGAAAACACTTGTTTGAAGTTTTGGAGTGTTGTTTTGTTTTGTTTGTTGTTTTCTAAAAGAGTTGTATCTATGATTTGTATTGTTTATTAACGATATGTGCTTGTTGATTTTAGAATTTAAATGATTAAATGTTTGGTTTGATGAAAATTTATTGTTTGTTCGGAAAGTAAGGTTTTGAAATGATTAATGAAACCACGTTACTATTGAAAATAAAGATATTGATAGCAAAAAAAATATAACTTTTTGTTCTTTTATCAGAATAATATATGTGAATGCTAATGAACTTGAAATTGAATCTAAATTATATGAATAGTGATTTTGCCTAATTTTCTGGTTTTTTTAGAGTTGCAACTTTATAATTGTGCTTGTTGAAAAATAATTTTTCTAATTTCTACTTTTGAATAGATGCAACTATGGATGAATTGAGTACTCTTAAATGTTAGATGCACAAGTGAAAACTAAATGTACAATTTCAGATCTACATGCATGCAACAAGATTTTTGAAATTTGAAAATTAAAATTTGGATTCAAATTTTTTATTTTTGATTTGGGTTGGATGCAACTAAATTTAGTACGTAAATAAACAATATTGATATTGATTATGACTATGCTTTGATGGCCTGCAAAAATATGTAAGAAGATTCCACATATGTAATTATTTTCTTTTGATTTTTTTTGATTTTCTATACAAGTGGATGTAAACATTGTTGCTTGTTTTGTATGTGTATATGTGTGTTGCAAGATTAAAGATTAAAGGTTAAACTTAAAAAGAAGTGGTGGTTGTAAATGAAAGACTTTTGTTTATTTATCTTGAAAACTAGTATGCAAGGCTACATGTTTTCATATTTCCTATATTCAAGTATGATTATGAAGATTAATAATTTGCAATGCAAAAGAATATAAACAACTTATTTTTGTATTTTTCTGTTTTGATATGCAACTAAACTAATTAAAAGAATTATTTTAATGACAAAATATAAATAAAACTAAAAAGAAAATTAAATTCCCCAATCTAGCCAAAGTAGAGGATAAAGAAAAAATGATTGATTTAGAATTGAAATTGATTTGATTCTTAGGTTGCTATCTCCTTAGTAGTTGCTCCATGATGACTCGATAATTCATCAACAAGAGGAACCTAAGAGGTAATGAAAATGCAAGAACAAAATGAAGATAATAGACAATTGGACTATCGCTGGTTCTCACAAACAACATAATGCTGCGATGAAATTTGCGAACTTTGTCCTCCAATTTGCTATCGTGATTAGAAGGTGGTGGTGGAGTTTGGTTTTATTTTTCAAGGAAGCTACAAAAGACAATCTCTCTTTCTCTCTCTCTCTCTCAATATATATACTCAACTCTCAATGCAATTTTTAGATTTGAATATTATTGTAAAATGACTTATTTGTAAGAGGAGAAAATGTTGCATGTAGGAATTAACAAGCACTGGTTGAGAGCTTGTTGTTGTGAATTTAAAGTTAGTTACCATTGGCTTAAGCATGACTTGGAGTGAACTAGACACTAGAGAGTCAAGTTTAGAAAAATAGGAAGTAAATAGAAAGTGAAACAAAGGGGTGAACGTGCAAACCACGTCAAAATGTGCATCTCTGAAATAGATTTCAAAACATATGCAATGGTGGAAAAACCACCGCTATATGTAGGCAACGATTATGCAACCACCACAACTATCATTGAAACGCTGGGACAACTACATGAACTGCTATGATGGTTTTGCCATGCACCTTGAAAGTCTTAGATTTGGAAGGTTTAAGTTCAAAATTTGTAATTTTGACACTTGAGTGACGTTTGGAGAGACAAGAAAGAGGAAACTGAGGGAGAAGATCAGATTAGAACATGTTAATTATGAAGGTCCTTACATCATCATGAGATATTGTCAAATGTTACATCATGTAAAATTTAGGTGCGTACAATGATTGAGAAATATAAAAGCAAAACAAGAAAAGATTTATAGGATTAAAGAATAAGCAAAAATAATAATCAAACGAGCCATAAGTCATGTAAAATAAACAATCAATATGATTTGTACATTTGGTTTTGCAGTGCATCAAATTATGTGATATGATTTTGGGATGTCACTGCTTATGATGCCATAAGGAATGAAGGGACACAAATGGGAAACTAAGGAATGTAGAGTAGAGACTTAGGACACCAATGGGGGGAATAACATATTCTCTAAAGACTGAGAGGAGGATTGTATATTTATTTAATAAATTATAGATGGAGGAGACAATTGAAGAACACTATAGAAGAAATGCATCCAAAACTTAGGTGGTTCATAAATGTTACCATTTTCTCCTGCACATCTACTAGGAAAGTGAATCTACCTAATTAATTGCTTTATGACTATATTTCCTAGAATATTTGATGTTTTTATGATTGCATTTTCTATATGGTTGGCTACATGAATAAATTTTAAGAGTTGGAGGAGTAGAGAAGAAGGGACACAAATGGGAAAATAAGAAATGGAGAGTAGAGATTGAGGGCACCATTTATAAGGGATGGAAAGTAGAGAGTAGAGCAGAGTAGAGATTAATGGTTTTGTTGAAAAGTGTTTAAGGGTGCTAAAAAATACAATTTGTAGGTCTAAACCCAACCCCTACACCTTTGCTACCACTCTACACCCTGTGCCATAATAAGATAAATCTAAAGTGTTAACAAAAAAAAACATCACATGAAGGAGTTGAATGCAAAAAAATGATATTTAGAACAAAAAGTAACAATGTCATATAATATATACAAAAATTTATCAAGTATAATCAGAGTGCCTTGCATATATAGACAATGAATATTAATGAAAGATGTAGGATCATAGGAGATAACCTATGGATAGAAAACCAATACAGTCAAATATTTAATATCCACACCTAAGTGGATGGAAAAACCTAAATAATGCTTAAAACAAATAAATCACCTAGGAAACATGAGTTAAGGTAAATAACCTACTATACCCTCAAGTGAAACTAGGGGCTAAAAATAGCCAAAAATAGCGTGGCATATCCACAGTATGAGTCTTGACAACAAGGCCTGATCAAATAATCATGTACAATGTATCCATGAAAAATGAAGAAGAAAGATGTCCTCATGAACACTTCCCAAGGACAACTTTTGAAACCCCAAGCATGCCATGTAATTTAAGGTAACAAGGTGATGCTAAGGTTTGTAAATATGTCGATAACCTGTTGCTAAGCTGGAATGTACTCCAAGAAAAGAACTCCATCTTGAATGTGTTGATGAATGAAGTGTATGCGAATCTTAATATGCTTGTTTTGATGGTGATTAATAGGGTTGCAAGAAATGTGAATATTCCAACCATCTAGCCTTGAGTTTTCCTTTTCTCAATATGTGAATCTCAATATGCTTGTTCTGATTCCTTGTGAATCTCTATATGCCACTAAACACAAGGAATATTCTTGGATTTAGAAGATTCCTTGTGTTTAGAGTTATTGTCTTTGGGTTTAGTGGCACTTTGAGATGAAGAAGGAGTGGTTTTGGGTTTAATTTTTGATTTTCCTTTGCCAATAGGATTAGATGATACTAATGCCTTTTGAGAAGTGGAAAACTCAAGGTTAGATAGTTTGAATTCTTTCCTATTAAGTCTTTCACAAAACTTTGAATGTTGCATGCAAGAGAAAAAAGGTAGAAGCAAATATTTGGAATGGACCTTTCAACTTGGACAGAATTAGGTAAACACACTCTTAATCTTTCTTATCTCTTCCACTCCTCTTCAATTGTGTCAACAAGTACTTGAACTTAGTAAGATAGTCTATAATGGATGGAAAATTTTCAAGAACAATGATCTCTACTTCAAGTTGCATGGCTCTCATGTGATCCACCTTACCAAATAAATCCTTGAAATTTTTTCATATTTTGAAAAGAGAGTCATATCCTTCCAAATGAAATAAAAGACTATCACTTATAAAAGTTCCTATCAAATCCATACACTCATCAAATTTGCATTAGTGTTGAAACTTATCACATTATCTAGTGAACACTAGTTATATTTAGTCATTAAGACCCATAATCTGTTACGTTTAATGATTATTTCTATTCTTGGTCTCCATGTGTGGTAATTATGTGTTGTTAATGATTCACACTGATCTAATATAGAATAAGTCATTCTAAAAAATTACCAAACTGTAAGAGAATGCAAAAGGGGTGAATAAATCAGTATTGAGACAACCCCGCAAAAGACTTTGTATAGAGCCCTCTCAAATTTGGCACTTTATATTTTAGTGCATTTTATAAAATAAATGACACTAATATATCAAGTATAAAAACATACACTTTTAAAAAAACACTTGATTTTGAGTTACTGATCAAAAGATATAGTTTTTATAAGTTTTCCTGTCATAAATGAGTTAAAAACAAAAATTGCACCAAAAAATATTAAATATTTAGAGATAAAAAATAGAATGCTTTGAGGATTTAAAAAAACCAACCATCCCCCACTAGTATAAATAAAAAATTAAGTCCCCCATGTGACCATACCATGTGACCAAGGGGCTAAGGGTGATGATGAGTGCTCTCCACACGCCTTGCTGGTTTAATTTTGACGTGCTTGAATAAGTTGCACAATCTAGACAAAGAGGAATCATAGGTACAGTTTGGTGTAATTCCAGTCATAAATATAATCAAATATAGGTACAATCTCCTTGCCATACCTGCTCAAAAATTAGTACAACCCAACACATCTACAGCTATAGGTACAGTCAAACTCAGGTGAGATGAACCAACATGTAGGGCCAAACCATGGACACACAAAATGTAGGAAACAGGTTGCACATGAAATTTGGAGGATACAGTCGGTGGTCAAACTAGCAAATAACAAGAAAACACCTAAGTTATATAACCCACCAAAACACCAAACCTACAAAAAAAAAACTAGATCTGTAAAATCTGTATTTTTTTTAAAATAAAAATGATCCACTTCATACTTTAAAAAACCTAGGAAAACCTAGAAAATATTTTGCTCTTCTACCACTGATGGTATGGATATGCATGAAATCTAGAAATTAACTTCAAACCCTCCAAAATGGCAAAAAATGATTGTCACTAAACTAAGTCATGTTTACAGCCAATCCCTGGGTTTTAACATCCTTTGAATCTAATGGTGTTATCTATTTTTCATCTAGATATAAAAAATTACATCAAACTCATAAATGGATGGATGCAACACCTATTACTTTGATACCATGAAAAAAAAAAAAAAAAGATTGTTCCAAGCCATAAAAATATCAAGTTTTAATAAAAAAAATATCACATGAAGGAACTTAATGCAATAAATTGATATGCATAACAAAGAGTAGCAATATCATATAATATCTCCAAAAACTTATCAAGTACAATGAGAGTGCCTTGCATATATAGGCAAAGAAGATCAATGATAGCTGTAGGATCATAGGAGATAATCTAAAGATAGAAAACCACTATACTCAAATATTTAATATCCACACCTAAGTGGGTGGAAAAATATACACAATGCTTAAAACAAATAAAGCACCTAGGAAACATGAGTTAAGATAAATAACCTACTCTAGCAAGATCAAAGTATGGAATGAGCATTTTCTAATGTTTTAGTTGTGGCAACTCCATTAAAATTCAGTCATTATAGGCATTTATACAATCCTCAAATATCCTTGTTATACAGTCATACAACCATAAAATCCATTCATACAACTATCCATGTAAAAAATTCAATCATACAAACATCAAATATTCTAGGAAATAAATCATAAAGCCATTAATTAGGTAGATTCACTTCCTTGGTAGATGTGTAGGAGAACATGGTAATATTTATTAACCACTTGAGTTTTGGATGCATTTTTTCTACAATTTTATTCAACTATGTCTCCTTCATATACAATTTCTTACAAAAATCTACAATCATCATCTCAGTCTTAGATACTCTGCTATTCCCCCCAATGATGTCCTCAATCTCTACTCTCCATTCCCTATTTTCCCATTTGTGTTCCTTCTTGTCTACTCCATTTATTTTGGCTTTTGAACACATTGAAATTTAACATATAATGCATGCAGGGAACATGGTAGTTGACCTCTCTAATTTGGCACTGGACCACTTAGGGGTGTCTCTTTTCATTGTTTGAAAATAATTGCTCCACACTTGGAATGAGTTCATTCTTTATTTTAGAACCCACTGCTCATAAAATATGGGTTAATGTAAGTTGACTAAAACTAAGCAACTACATCCCAAAATCATCACACAATTTGATACACTATAAAAAACACATTTACAAATCATATTGATTGTTTATTTTACATGATTTATGGCTCGTTTGATTTTTTTTTTAAAAATTGTTAATTCTCTAATCCTATAAATATTTTTAAATTTGTTTGTATATTCTTTGATCACCCCATATTAAATTATTATTTTTATCATGTAAGACTCTTGTCCTTTTTTTTGGCAATTGAACACATTAAATTTCAATATATATTCCATGTAAGGAATAATTGAAATTCAACGTGTTCAAAATCCAAAAGATAGGGAAAAAAATGAACAAGAGTTGTACATAATAAAAATACAATTCAATAAGTGGTGGCCAAATATTATACAAACAAACAAATAAAATATTTATAGGATTAATGAATAGATAAAATAAAAATAAATACCCAAATGAGCCAGAAGTCATGTAAAATAAACAATCAATATAATTTATACTTGTAGTTTTCTATAGTGCTTTAAATTATGTGATATGATTTTGGGATGCTTTTGCTTTGTCTCAACAGAGTTCTTCATGATCTTTGTCTGTATGATAACAAACAATGATGGAGGATGATGGCTGAATGGCTATGGATTCTAATTATATTTAAACTTAGTGCTTACAAGCCTTTATTACAATAAAAGAAATTTTTGATTCATAAGAATTCGAAGACAAGAAAATAGCATACTCTTTCTTTTCAAACTCTCAAACTATGAACTTCCTAAGGGAAGAGATGACTAAACAACTCTCAATGACCACTACATTTCCAAAAACTTTTATTTATATTATTTTGGAGAAGGATTATCAGAATCTCTATCAACATTTTCATTCATCCATCATGCTTTACAACTATAAAGAGATTCCCACTAGGGAAATGGAATTGCCTATCTAGAATATTGTACAAGATATTTACATATATTAAGTGCACTAAAGAGATGTGCAATATGTAGATGCCGATGATGTCGAGTTATTTATAATGTCTATAAAATCATGGCCATGTGCCAGTATTTGGTCATCATTAGACGAGGATGAACTTCTAGGGTTCTATTAATTTGACCTTTGCTATTCAAAGAGGAATCTTTCAACATGGTGCATGATTTCTTCTATCATTATTGGCCTAAATTTACACATAATCTTGAAGAAGAATTGTAATTCCTAAAATGGTGTACGGAGAGTGTTATGGGAATTCATACACATATAAAATTTTGAATCCCATTCTAATCTTCTTATGATTATAGTTGAAGCAATAAACCTTTTAGGTGGATGTGAACTACCAAGTCATAGGATTGGTGGACCACCTAAGATTATAAATTTTATAAGACAATCATTCAAAATTTCTTCAATCTTGATACTCCACAAATAATTAGGCCTGTAAATTAGATCTACAAACTTAAGGCACAATAATTAAAAATTTAACCTTCTAATAATTAGATGGTTATGCAAGCCAAAAAATTTTATATTACATGCTTCAGATGATATCAATTCTTGTTCAACATGTCTAGATATTCTATGATCTCTCTATCACACCATACCAAAATATTTATATTTGGATAGAGGGAGAGAGACATAGCATCAAATGTGACACATTTTACCTTGTCAATTGTGAATTGAGGTCTTTTGGGTCATTGTGGTTGATCCATGAAGGACAAATAAGGGTTTATGCTTAACCAATATGCAATTATATGTTCTAAACCAGAAACATGCTGAGAAATATAGTTAAATCTATTGAAATATTCCTGCTAACTAACAAATATACCATGACCATCCTTCCTACCATGATCCTTTTCTTTAAATGTCAAGAATTTGGTGCAATCTGTTTAATTATAAAATGTGGCACATGCATTAAACTGAGAGCAATTTTTTCCAAATATTTCTTCACAACATAGATCTCCTTATCTAAAGAAATCCATTTCTTAAAATCATCTAAAAACACTTACTAGCATAATCACAGATAAAATTATTACCATATTATATACAACAAATAACTCCTCCCAAAGCTATATCAGAAGCATCAATATACATGATATAATTTTCAGATTTTGGAACATGGAGCTCATGAATATTGATTGCTTTATGTTTAATTACCCAGACTAATTTACTATGTTCATCTGTACACTTATTTTTAAGATTAATATTTAATAATTCTTGCAAATAATATCTATCTACACCACTATCTTAATAAAAATTATTTATTTCCAATGCAAATAATATTTAATAATCATGTGCCGGGATTGGAATTTTCTTTCCAATCTTCATTTATTTTCCATTTACCAGGTTGATTTCCATGGTAGGCATTGACTTGTTCCAAAATTTCTAAGGATCATTGGAACATATATCCTCAATTTTATGTCATATTCTTTCGATGTCTTATACTGTTTGGTGTTTGACTAAGCGTTGTGTTAATAAGATATTGCTCTATGGCATATACTAACCTTGGATCTCTTATTCATTCTCCATTGAATGTGAACAAGACACTTTTAAGAGTACTACCATATGAAGAATATTGATTTATAAATGCTCCACATTCCAAAAAGTCTACTGGAAGCTAATCATGTGAAAAGAAATCACAATAAAAAAGTCCTATCTTGTATTACCATGGGTTCTTGATGCTTATGTTTGTTATAGGTAAACCCATTTTATTGGATGTCTAAGGACTTATAACTATGCTATTCATCTAATTCTTCCCAATCATCTAATACAACCGACTTATAAAATGAAAGTGATACACCAATATCAATTTGAGCATCAATTTATTTATTGTTTATCTATATTGAAATAAATTATGCATACATTTCATTAATCAACTGAGCTATATACACATGATTTAGTTATGTAAAAATAGACATGGCTGAACAAACCAACCTACATTTGGCAAGATTTGAGCATTCTGAACACTGTCTAGAAGGATGAAGTCCTTATTCCCAATTAGATTCTTCTCCCCAATGAATTCTATATTGAGTTGTTTCTCACTTAGAAGCTTCAATCTCTGCATCATATATTTATTCTTCTTGTACTTATTCTACGTAAGGATATTCATGATAGAGAAGATCATTATCCCATGTTGGTGTAGATCTTATTGTACAAAATTCATCTGGGAGTAAGAAAATAAATTTATCTTTCATCCCTTGGTCACTAGCTCTAAAACTTTTGGGAAAAATTAACGGTAATGGATTTGGAGGTCGAATAGTAGGAGGTCAACTGGAATGTGGAGGTTGCTAATCTCTTCCTAGATAACCACTTCTTCCTCTTCTCTATTCTAGTGTACGAGGTCTGCAAAGAATTATTCCTCTTCGTCTAGAGTTTTTTAGCTTCTTAATCCCGAGGGTGTCCATGGTGTTTGCATAAATGTAAGACATTCTACTTCCAAATCATCATCCAGATAATCTAATTCATCAGACTAAGATTATGGTTCTTTTTCATCTTCTTCATCCTTAACTTCTTCAATAATAGGTTTGTAGATTTCATCTCGACCATATAAAATTTTATTTTCATCAACAACATCCCACTACACCGCTACATTGGATGAATATATGGCTTTAACAATGGTATTTTTATACTTGCAGTTGGGACCTTTGTGGCTAGTCTAGTTTTTACAACCCCTCAAGTCGTACATAGAATAATGCAGTAATATTTTTTAAAAACTAATTACTTAACATTCATTCCACATAAACATACTACTAATTAACCAAACAACTCAGAATATAAGTACTTTTAAAAACAAATACCAAAAATAATATATATGATAATAACACTCCAAGGAAAGTAAATACATTAGGACACAACTACGGTTGGTCCCATAATACAACTTTGATTCAAGTATAAATCAATGAAATACAATTATATTTCTATTAGACCCTCAAACTTAATATAATAAATAGATAGCAAGCCCTCCAGAGCTCGTGTCATACCAACTCATGTATCTTTGATCAACTCAAGTGTAGTCTCCAAGTAAGTAATACTTATGTGGGGAGGGAGAGCATCATTCAAGCTCTTTTCCACACCAACCACAGACCAATGATCCCCTACAAAATTCTCTATTAGGGAATGACTCTCCTTTCACAGATAAGTTAATAGAATGGTGCATCAACCTAGAGAATAAGCTAGTACCTATGTATGTATGATGTCATAGAACTAAACATGTAGTGTATCAGAGAAAATCTATTCTTTTGCAAGGTATCACATTGACATGTAAATCAAACATACCTAAAAGATAATGTCTCACTATACATTATTTATCCACATGATTCATATTTTTTACATCTTCCTGGTAATAATATCATATCACATGCCATACATAGTAGTAAGCAAAATATTCATTTATTCCATCTATGCATGAAAGAATCATACATTATTGTTTAACTCATACATGGAATAAAGCCTACAATTTATACCACTTGAGTATGTTTCACATTCCTAATAAACTACAGATTCCCAACTACTAAAATAAGAACCATACAACTACACTTCATAATATCTCATAATATCATTGTCTAGTGTTCTAAGGCACAACTACTAGATTTCCCACAATTAATCATATTAAAAATTCATAAATACATGGAAGTATATGTTTTTAATCAAGCAAGTACATATTACAAACAAGCTATGCTAACACACAAAATTTTAATCTAACATTTGTTTATATTCTCACAAAGTTGTATGCACACAACTATTATGTCCTACTATATGTTATTAAACTTACTATTCAAAGTAACAACCAATACACATAATTACGTAGGTGTGGGCTTAGACATAGCAAATATAGTATGTACCATCTGGATAATTTTTATACTATAAAATTTTATGACATCTCATAATGTCATAGGTCATTGTGCTTGAGCACCCTACTCAAACATGAATAAACAATATTATACTATAGTTTTTAAACAAGCAAGTACAAGGATATACCACTCGAGTATACCTTAGTTCACACTACATAGTAATAAATAGATGAAAACATAATCTCTAGGTACACTTTACTATTCTCACAAAATATATATCTCGCACTTAAGTATTCATCTTTTCATGATGCTACAATTAAGACTCTGGCGACATGTAAATATAACACTACTTTGATACAAATATACTATTTGCCTCTACTAATATTCTCAACAAAGTTATAATATAGATTTAGATCATATAACTAAATCACCGAGGATATAATATTAAACAAATAGATGCATAATAACATTATCATAGAAATATCTAATTTTTCTATAGATTATCCAAATCATAGAGACATTCCTAATATTCTTTAACTCTAAACATAGTCATCATTAATAAATGGCTTACAAGGATAAACAGTCACATCAAATCACTGATTGACTAAAGTTCATCAATTAATTTGATATAGATTAGAGAGTCTAATTGAGATTTGAAAATCAATCATCTTATAAGCATCATTATAAGCTATGTCAAGCATTCAACTTAGACTAAAGATAACCATGCAAAGAATAAAACCAATATAAAATCATCGTAATGTTTGCCTCTTAAATATTAATTCAACTCTTTTTAAACTCTATCCATTCGATCAATATTTACTTGGTAGAATCACATGTATTCATTTATAGAGTACCACTTATATAATGTAAAGCTCGGTATTATTTTGCTCACATATATATTTATATATTTTGACATTATTTTCACAAGATTATATAATTAAATATTATGTGAAATGACCCACAAATTTTTACTATTTCTTCCTAAATTAAATTTACAAAGCATTCTAGCATTGATATCCGATCAAAGAGGCAATACAAGGAATCAAATTAGAGTTAGGGTATAACTCGGCCAATTAAAACTATTATATGAAAATCTAAGGCATAATAAATTTCCACCCAACATTCGATCTTGTATTAAAAAATAAATATTAATTTTCTTCATGCATTTACTATCATCGAAATAAATAGAGCATTCTACTTATAATAATTATTAACTCACTGATTATTCTGAATGTTAAATTCAATGATTAATATATAATTAACTCAACTATATATATATATATATATATATATATATATATATATCAGTGATCACTATAATTATTAATTTAATGATTAATATATATTATTAACTCAATGTACAATGTTAAATATTTAGCGAATAATATGTTACTCTTTAAAGACTTTAGCTTTCAAACTATTGGCTCTTACATGACTTGGTATTTTAGCATTTACCACATAACTCAACATTTTATTTATAAGCTAGTGCTTATTTATAGATAAAACATATTTATTTAATACAAAACACTTTCATTAGAGATTGAAAGACAAGATGACAAGCTTTTAAACTTTAATGTTTAACTCAATTATCATTTTTAACTCAAGGCTTTTAAATACTAAAATTGACATCACATACAATCATTGGATGTCTTAATATACAGCCTAAAATCTCAATATACATCCTGACATCTCAATATATAACCTGGGATCTCAAAATTATTCATTGCATTTTAATAATAGTCATTAGTGCAAAATTTAATTCGCAACATTCAATTTTAAGGACCTGACATCTCATTTACATGGCTAGGTAATTCATCAAAAAAACATGACATTTAAAAAAATATAAATTCAGTGCTTTAATTATATAGCTTGGAGATTCAATTAGATATCTGTCTTCTTATAAAAAGATACCCAACAAATTATTTTTTAGCCATCATATGTTTATACTCAAGTTTCAATTTTAAACTCAGTGCTCTATAATAACTCAATGCTCTATAATATTAGGCTGGGTGTTTAACCCATATGGTTTAGTGTTTGAACTAAGGATTTAACTAACATTTTAAATTGACTAGGCGTTGTGAACAATAACTCAATGATTTTAATAATTTTTACTTAGCGTTTTAAAAGCTTAGTGACCTGATATAAATTTCTCAGCGATTTTCAATATAAACTCAATGCTTTTTAAATATATAACCTGGCATTTAAGGATATAACTAGGCATTGTATTAGAATTACCTAGTCCAATAAATAATATAATGCAGGAATTAATACAATGTAGCATTTAAGAAGAATTATACACAGATATTAAGAAGAATTCAACTATCTATTCAGCTTTTCATATTCAGCTTGGCATTTTGATAATTATTTTCAGCTTTAGATTTAATACACGATGATATAAAATGTATGAATATAATTATCAAATATATAAATATTCAGTGGTTTCTTTTTTATATATATATATATAACCTCAACATTTTAACTATATATGATAAGGCATTTAAAAGGAAAGGCTCAACTCTTCACAATATTCACTCAACGTTTCAAACATTTACCAGCTATTCAATACTTCTAACTTGACCTTTTAAATATATTTTTACACATAAATTCAAATATAAAACTTACCTATTAAACTCTTTCAAATCTGAGCAACTTAAACTGGTATCTTTTCTCTACTTCTTTCTTTTTCATCTTTCCTTCTTTTCATGTCTCCCCTTGTGTCTCATTTCTAATTTCAAGAGGCTTTATTTATAAAATTAAATCTCTCTTTAAATGCTGTGCCCTACTTCCTTTCATGTTATAATTCTTTTTGTTTTCCCCTCCATGCATGACACATTTATCTTTTTTGACTTCCATGCATAATATTATCCTAAATTAACGTTTAGTTTCCATAACAAATAATAATACTTCTCTTGAGTTTTTATTTGTTTAAATTTTGCATGCCAAAATTTTGTGTTTAAAGCAAAGTTTGCTACTGGCTTAACCCCACTTAAGTCTTTTTACCTTAAATGATAAATTTTAAACCTTTTCAAGGTAATACATGCATTATAAGATTATTTAAATTTTATTAATTTACATATTATTGATAATCATCTCTTTAAAAATAAATCTAATCGATTATGAATTAATTTATAACAAAATAACTTTTTAATTAATTATCATTTGAGTCATAACCAAAATAACTCAAATATTTTAAGTATCTTATGTATTTAATAAAAATTCTTATACAAAAAAAACATCAAATCAACACATTGACATTCTACAAATCTTATTCAGACCTATAACTGTGTTAGGCAACCAGATTCATGTCAACATCAACTTCATGACCATACATCAACACTATATGTATAAATCAATATACTATAATCACACATGAAAACACACAACTAGCTCACCATAAGTATCAATCAAAACATGTCTATAACATAATATATAAACACCCAAAACTAACTAACTATATAGATCAAAGAGAGAGTTAAACAAGTTGTTTTGGTTGTGATGTGTGTGTTGGGTCACTAGTAATTTATCTGTCATCACCCAATCATCCCATCTAGCCCATTCTATCCGATGATGCTCTCCCTCATCAAGATTTGAGGGTAGGATCTATCCTACATCCACCTCATAACAAATAGGTAGTTAGTCTGAGTCATCATCTAATCAACCAATGATGTAAAACTAACAAATATACATCCTCAATGTACATAATAATTATAATATAACTATCAAATTATGTATACTAATTAACAATATCATTGTCCCATTTTAGTATATATCAAAATTCTCAAATCAAAGCAATTATAATAACCTAATAACCATATTAATATTCAGATTAAAGGTTATAATTCGTAGGTTGAAATCAGGATGTGACATCCTCCACCCCTAAAATTGGTCATCACCCTGATGACTCTTATTTAAATAATTTTTTTGATTAACAAACAAAGTTTAAAAACATAAAAACATAGTATCAATTATCATATCATGTAAATAAATGCAAAATTTACTTGAATAACTCATCATAGTTCTCTCATTTAACACTATTCTTAGAGTATTGGTCCCACAAGACCCTATTAGATGACATTCCCTATTATGCAAATAGTTTTTATAAATATTACTTATACTGATTGGTTCTATCATGACCACCCTGAGATCCAAAACTGCTAGACACACCCATAATAGCTTGGTAAATGCCTGACTGACTTTCAAAAATACATGAGATCATCACAAAAGTAAAAAAAATTGACTAAGAAGAGTCCCACAAAACCTTCTAACCCCTATGCACATCTCTCTAATCTAGAGAGTGTATTTCTCATACCAAAGAAAAGTATTTAGAGAAACTGGAAAGAATGATGTGTATATGTTATTACTATCACTACACCATATAGCTTTGGATAAGTATAACATGTTAATACTATCATTACTCAATCAAAGATCCTGATAAGTATGACGATGAATAATAATGGTAAATATAATGTATACAAAATTATGAAATATCCATCCACATAGAATACATGTCTATAGTATACATGCATATGGCCATATGATTGAGTTTGATAAGTTCTACCTGTCAAATCCTAGATTTAACAAGTATGTCTATCGTATCCAACTTAGTACCAACAATCTAAATTAATATGAGGTTAAATAGGATACCATATTATCACTTAGAACTCATGTTCCTAACTCACCATTCTTCCCTCAGGTCTCCATGACCTAATGATTTTCAAAAAGTAAACAAGTTTTTAAGCAACACAAATCTATGTTAACAAATCATAAAAGCAATACTATATGCTAAATAATTTTAGATGTACTAACATACATACAATATAAATCATACAATCATTCTAAGATTGCATTAAGTTTCACTAATCAAATATAAATATTATCATATTCTACAACTTAACCTATAGTATTATATTCATAGTTAAGAGATAATAATTTACATAACATACCAAGGCCAAGGATTATACCGTCCTTATAACCGTATAAATGAAACAATGTCTCCTTGCTTGTACGACTAACACACCAAGTTGAAAAGTTTATCTCAATCCTTTTATAATACCAAGATGTCCTACACATCTTATACCTTATTTTCTCTTGAATAAGGTACATATATAATTCATCAAAACAACATGCTTCAAAAGAAAATAATATCAATCCAAACAAAGGTATTTAATAATATAATGATTATAATTAATATAAATCTAATGTTAGCTACTCTTTGTGGTCAAGTACACACATCAAATAAAATAGTAACTAAAATCACAAAGTGGATAGTAGAGAACTAACATCTCATAATAAAACTTCCTACATACCCTCATGTGGTAAAAAAGAAACAACATAACCCAAGTTGCCAAATCATCATTCACTTACCAAACTTGTAAGTGTAGTATTATAACCTGCCTTCACAACCAAAAAAAAAATACTAACTTCAAAGATGCATCAATTTATCTAATCATACAAATTCTCTTAACAATAAGTAAAAAACACCATCCCATGAACTCAAGAGAATAATATTAAAAGAACAATTCAGACAATAAGTTTCTGCTTAAGGAAATACTAAATCAACATCCTGTAAATATGAATATTCTCAGTAGCTTAAAATGATGTAAGAGGAGAGTGAGAGTATAACAACTTACTTCTAAGATAGCTAAGAGAGATAACACTTATTCTCAAGTCTACATAAAAATATAAAGATGCTAATCCACATACTCGTAACACAACTAAATTCACAATCAAGACATCTACATTCAACTATAAAAACATTTTCATTGCACTAGGTGGTGCCACTTTAGAATGGTCTTATAGATTCCCATTCCTAAGATCTGTAGAAATAGGACACAAAACTAAAGCATAATTACATAAGTGAGAAGCACTCCATGATTTTAAAACACTCATAAATCAAAAACACAAATGGTGAAGGTGATTTGATTACCAAAAAAGATATGTAATCATACTCGAGGTGTTCAATCTAAAGATCAAAAACATGGCATGAAACTCTTGTCCATAATTCAAGAACTAAGCTATGCTCTTACCTAACCCATCACCTTATACAACCATCACCAATGAGACACTCGATACACTAATGCTTTAACAACTCTAAGGGGGTACGAATTCTCTAAGGGTACACACTCAATGTACCATATTTAACTACATGTTTCTCCTTTCTATTAAATAGAAAGGTATGAAAATGCTAATGGACTCATTAAGTCCTAAAGTTTGAGTCATAGCTATGATACCACATGTTACAACCCCTCAAGTTGTACATAGAATAATGCAATAATTTTTTTTTAAAGACTAAGTACTTAATATTCATTTCAGTTAAACATACTAATAATTAACCAAACAACTAAGAATAAAAGTACTTCTAAAAACAAATACTAAAAACAATATATATCATAGTGACACTATAAGGAAATTAAATACATTAGAACATAACTACAGCTGGTCTTATAATATAACAATTGATATTCAAGTATAAATCAATAAAATACAATTATATTTATATTAGACCCTAAGCCTTAATATAAAAAATAGATAGCAAGCGCTACGAAGCTTATGTCATACCAACTCAAGTATCTTTGATCAACTCAAGTGTAGTCTCCAGGTAAGTATACTATTGTGGGGAGGGAGAGCATTATCTAAGCATTTTTCTTCATCAACCATAGTCCAATGATCCCCCACATAATTATCTATTAGGGAATGTCCCCCCTTCATGAATAGGTAGATAGAATGGTACGAGAATATAGAGAACAAGCTAGTACCCATGTGTGTATGATGTCATAAAATAAAATATGCAGTGTATCATAAAAAATTCATTCTTTTGAAAGATATCACACTGACATATAAATCAAACATATCAAAAGATAACATCTCACTATACATTATTTATCCACAAGACTCATACTTTTTACATCCTCCTAGCAATAATATCACATCACATGCCATATATAGGAGTAAGCAAAGTATTCATTTATTCCATCTACGCATGAAAGAATCATACATTTTTATTTAACTCATTAGAGAATAAAGCCTATAGTTCATAACACCTGATTATGTTTCACATTCCTAATAAACTACAGATTTTTAACTACTACAATAAGATCCATACGACTGCACTTCATGATATCTCGTAATATCATTGTCTAGTGTTTTAAGACACAACTACTAGATTTCTCATAATTAATCATTCTAATAAGTCATAAATACATGGAAGTATATAATTTTAATCAAGCAAGTAAATGTTATAAAAAGGTCATGCTAACACATAAAATTTTAATCTAACATTAGTTTATATTCTCACAAGGTTCTATGCACACAACTATTATGCCCTACTCTATGTTATTAAACTTACTAATCAAAGTAGCAACCAACACACATATAATTACGTAGGTGTGTGTTTAGATATAAAAAATATAATATGTACCATCCATGTACTTTTCATACTGTGAAACTTTATGACAACCCATAATGTCATAGGTTATTGTGCTTGAGCACCCTACTCAAACATGAACAATTTTATACTGTAATTTTTAAACAAACAAGTACAAGGTTATACCACTCGAGTATACCCTAATTTATATTGCACAATAATAAATGGATGAAAACATAATCTCTAGGTACACATTAATATTCTCACAAAATATATATCTCACACATAAGTTTTCATCTTTTCATGATGATGCAATTAAGACTTTGCCGACATGTTTGTATAACACTACTATGCTACAAATATACTATTTGCCTTTACTAGCATTTTCAACAAAGCTGTAGTATATATTTAGATCATATAACTAAATCTTAAAGGATATAATATTAAACAAATAGATGTATAATAACACTATCATAGAAATGTCTAACTTTGCTATAGTTTATAAAAATCATAGTAACATTCTTAATATTGTATAACTCTAAGCACAATCATCATATATAAATGGCTTATAAGAATAAATAGTCACATCAAATCATTGATTGACTAATGTTCATCAATTACTCTGATATAGATTAGAGTCTCTAATTGAGGTTTAAAATTCAATCGTTTCATAAGCATCATTGTAAGCTATGTCAAGCATTCAACTTAGATTAAAGATAAACATATAAATAATAAAACTAATATACAACCATCGTAATGTTTGCCTCTTAAATATTAATTCAACTCTTTTCAAACTCTATTCATTTGATCAATATTTACTTGGCATAATCACATGTATTCATTTATAGAGTACCACTTATATAATGTAAAGATCGATATTATTTTGCTCACACACACACACACACACACACACACACACACACACACACACACATATATATATTCTAAAATTATTTTCTCAAGATATATAATTAAATATTGTGTGAAATGACTAACAAGTTTTTACTATTTCTTCTCGAATTGAATATACAAAGCAATCTAACATTGATTTTCGATCAAAGAGGCAATATAAGGAATTGAATTAGAGTTGGGTTATAACTCAACTAATTAAAACTATTATATGGAAATCCGATGCATAATAAAGTTTCACCCAACATTCGATCTTGCATTAAAAATAAATTATATTTTGCTTCATGCATTTACTATCACAAAAATAAATAGAGCATTCTGCTTATAATAATGATTAACAAATAGATTATTATAAATGTTAAATCCAATGATTAATATATAATTAACTCAATAATATATATATATATATATATATATATATATATATATATATATATATATATATATATATATATATATATATATATATATATATATTAGTGATCACTATAATTATTAATTCAGTGATTAATATATATTATTTACTCAACATACAACCTTAAATATTCAACAATAATATGTTACTCTTTAAAGACTTTAGATTTCAAACTATTGGCTTTTTCATGACTTGGTATTTTAGAATTTACCACATAACTCAGTGTTTTATTTATAAGCTAGTGTTTATTTATAGAAAGAACGTATTTATTTAATACACAACACTTTCATTAGAAACTGAAAGATAAACTGACAAGCTTTTAAGCTTTAATGCTTAACTTAGTTATAACTCAAAGCTTTTATATACTAGACTTGGCATCACTTACAATGATTGAGCATCTCAATATACAGCTTGGCATCTCAATATTATTCACTACATTTTAATAATAGTCATCAGTCCAAAATTTAATCTGCAACATTCAATTTTAAGAACTTGGCATCTCATTTACATGGCTAAGCAATTCATCAAAAGACATGGCATTTAAAAAAATATAAATTCAACGCTTTAATTATATAACTTAGCGCTTCAGTTAGAGATTTGTTTTCTTATAAAAAGATACTCAACAAATCAATTTTCAGCCATCATATGTTTATACTCAAGTTCTAATTATAAACTTAGCGCTCTATAGTTTTAGGTTGGGCATTTAACCCATATGGCTTAGCATTTGAACTAAGGATTCAACTAACATTTTAAATTTACTAGGCATTGTAAACAATAACTCAATGCTTTTTATAATTTTGATTTAGCATTTAAAATGCTCAACGACTTGATATAAAAATTTTAGTTGTTTTTAATATAAACTCAATGCTTTTTAAATATATGACCTAGCATTTAAGGATATAACTATGCGTTGTATTAGAATTACCTAGTCAAATAAATAATACAATGTAGGCATTAATACAATACAACCTTTAAGAATAATTCTACACAACTATTAAGAGGAATTCATCTATCTATTCAACTTTTCATACTCAGCTTAGCGCTTTGATAATTATTTTTAGCTTTAGATTTAGTACACGATGATATAAAATATATAAACAACGTTATCAAATGTATAAATATTTAATGGATATATATATATATATATATATATATATATATATATATATATATATATATATATATATATATATATATATATATATATATATATATATATATATATAACCTCTACCATTTCAACTATATATGACAAGGCATTTAAAAAGAAAGGCTCAACTCTTCACAATATTTACTCAACGTTTCAAATATTTAAATATTTACCCACCTATTCAATACTTCTGACTTAATTTTTTTAATATATTTTTACATAGAAATTTAAATATAGAACATACCTCTTAAACCCTTTCAAATTTGAGTAGCTAAAACTAGTATCTTTTCTCTCATTTTTTTCATCTTTCCTTCTTTTCGTGTCTCTCCCTGTGTGTTCTTTCTAATTTCAAGAGGCTTTATTTAGTAAACTAAATCTCTCTTTAAATGTTGTGTCCTATCTTCTTGCATGTTATAATTATTTTTTCCCCCCCTCCATGCATGTCATCTTTCTCCTTTTAACTTCCATATATAATATTATCCTAAATTAATGTTTAGTTTCCATAACAAATAATAATACTTCTCTTGATTTTTTATTTGTTTAAATTTTGCATGCCAAAATTTTGTGTTTAAAGCTTAGTTTGCTACTGGCTTAACCCCACTTAAGTCTTTTTACCTTAAATGATAATTTTAAAACCTTCTAAAGGTAGTCCATGCATTTTAAGATTATTTAAATGTTTTTAATTTATATATTATTGGTAATTATCTATTAAAAAATATTTCTAATCAATTATAAATTCATTTATAACAAAATAATTTTTTAATTAATTATCATTTGAGTCATAACCAAAAAAACTCAAATATCTTAAGTATCTTATGTATTTATTAAAAATTCTTATACAAAAAGACACCAAATCAACACAATGTCATTCTCCAAATCTCATTCAAACCTATAACTATATTAGACAATTAGATTTGTGTTAGCATCAACTCTATGATCATATAACAATGCTTCATGCATAAATCAATGTATTATAATCACACATGGAAACACACAACCAACTCACTGTAAGCATCAACCAAAACACATCTATAGTAGAATATATAAATACTCAAAACAAACTAACTATCTAGATCAAACAAAGAGTTAAACAATCTATTTTGGTTATGATGTGTGTGTTGGGTCACTAGTGATTTCTCTATCATCGTCCAATCATCCCATTTAGCACATCCTCTCTGATGATGATTTCCCTCATCAAGTTTTGAGGGTAGGATATATCTTGCATCTACCTCACAATAAGTAGGTAGTTAATCTGAGTCATCATCTAATCAACCAATGATGTAAAACTAAAAAATATACACCCTCAATGTATAGAATAATTAGAATATAACTATCACATTATGTATACTAATCAACAATATCATTATCCCATTTTAGTATATATCAAAATGCTCAAATCAAAGCAATTATAATAAGCTAATAACCATATTAATCCCTGGATTAAAGTTTATAATTTGTAGGGTAAAATCAGGATATGACATCTTCCCCTCTTAAAACTAGTCATTGCCCTAATGAGTCTTATTTAAATAAAAGTTATGATTAATAAACATAGTTTAATAACATAAAAACATAGTATCGAGTATCACATCATGTAAATAAACATAAAATTTATCTGAAGAACTCATCATAGTTATCTGATTTAACACTATTCTTAGAGTAGTGGTCCCATAAGACAATATTTGGTGACATTGCCTATTATGCAAATAAATTTTATGAATGTCACTTATGCTGATTGGTTTTATCATGACCACCTCAGGGTTCAGAACCACTAGACAAACCCATAATAACTCAGTAAAAGTCTTACTAACTTTCAAATATACATGAGATCATCATAAAAGTCAAAACAACTAACCAAGAAGAGTCTCAAAAAACCTTCCAGCCCATACACACATCTCTTTAATCTCGAGATTGTATTTTTCATACCAAAAAAAATTATTTAGAGAACCTGGCAAGAATGATGTGTATATATTAATACTATCACTATACTACATAGCTTCGAATAAGTATACCATGCCAATACTATTATTACTCAATCAAGGCTCTCGACAAGTATGACTATGAATAGGAATGGTAGATATAATGTATACAAAATCATGTAATACCTATCCACATGGAATACATATTCATAATATACATGCGTGTGATCATACGATTGAATTAGATAAGTTTCACTTGTCAAATCTTAGATTTGACAAGTCCATCTCTTGGATCTAACTCAAAACCAATAATCTAAGGTAATGTGAGGCTAAGTAGGATACCATCCTATCACTTAAAACTCACATTCTCAATTAACCATTCTTTCCTTAGGTATCCATGACCTGATGATTTCCAAAAAGTGCACAAGTTAATTGAAACACAAATCTATGCTAACATATCATAAAAATAATACTATATGCTAAATAATTTTAGATGTACTAACATACACATAAGAGAAATCATACAATTATTTTGAGATTGCATTAAGTTGTTACTAATCAAACATAACTAATATCATATTCTGTAACTTAACTTATAGTATTATATTCATAGTTAAGAGATAATACTTAACATAACATACTAAGGCTAAGGATTATACCATCCTTACAACCTTATAAATGAAATAATGTCTCCTTGCTTGTATGACTAACACACAAGTTAAAAGGTTTATCTCAATCCTTTTATACTACCAAGATGTCCTACACATCTTATACCTTACTTGCTCCTGAAAAAGGTACATCTATAACTCTTCAAAATAACATGTTTTAAAAGAGAAGAATATCAATCCAAACAAAGGTATTTAATAACATAATAATTATAATTAATATAAATCCAATGTTAGCCACTTCTCATGGTCAAGTACACACATCCAATAAAATAGTAACTCTAAAAATTCACAAAGTGAATAATAGAGAACTAACATCTCATAAGAAAACTTCCTACATACCCTCATATGATAAAAAGGAAATAATACAACCCAAGTTGCCAAATCATCATTCACTTACCAAACTTGTAAGTGTAGTATTATAACCTACTTTCATAACCAGAAAGAAAATACTAAATTCAAAGATGCATCAATATATCCAATCATATAACTTCTCTTAACAAGAAGTGCAAAAACCATCCCATGAACTCATGGGAATAAAATTAAAACAATAATTTAGAAAACAAGTTTCTACTTAAAAAAATATTAAATCAACATCTTATAAATATGAATATTCTCAGTATCTTAAAATGATGTAAGAAGAGAGTGAGAGCATAACAACTCACCTCTAATCTAGTTAAAAGAGGTGGCACTTCTTCTCAAGTCTACATAAAAATATAAGGATGCTAATCCACATACTCGTAACACAAATAAATTCACAATCAAAACATCTACATTTAACTACAAAAAAATTCCCAAAGCAGTAGGTGGTGCCACTCTAGAATGGTCTTATAGGATTCCCATTCCTAGGATATGTATAAATAGGACATAAAACTAAAGCATAATTACATAAGTGAGAATCACTCCATGATTTTAAAACATTAACAAAACACAAACACAAATGGTGAAGGTAATTTGGTTACCAAGAAATATATGTAATCATATTTGAGGTGTTCAATCTAAAGATTGAAAATATGGTAGGAAACTCTTGTTCACAACTTAGGAACTATGTTATGCTCTTACCTACCCAATCATCTTATACAACCATCACCAATGAGACACTTGATACACCAATCATTTAATAAATATAAGGGGGGTACGAATGCTCTAAGGGTACACACTCAATGTGCCATACATACCTACATATTTCTCCTTTTTGTTAAATAAAAAGGTACAAAGATGCTAATGGACTCATTAGGTCCTAGAGTTCAAGACACAATTATGATACCACATGTTACAACCTCTCAATTTATACATATAATAATAGCATATATATTTTTTAAGACTAATTATTTAACATTCATTTCACTTAAACATACTAACAATTAACCAAAAAAATTAGAATAAAATTACTAAAAATAAATACCGAAAACAATATATATCATAAGAATACTCCAAGGAAAGTAAATATATTAAGACACAACTACTACTAGTTGCATAATACAACTTGTATTCAAATATAAATAAATGAAATATAATTATATTTACATTAGACCCTCAACCTTAATATACAAAATAGATAAAAAGCCCTTCAGATCTCATGTCATACCAACTCATGTATCTTTGATCAACTCAAGTGCAGTCTCCAAGTAATTAATATAGTTGTGGGGAGGGAGAACATCATCCGAGCATTTTTTCACATCAACTATGGACCATTTTTTTTTTTTGCATAATTCCCTATCAAGGAATGACCCTCCCTTCATAGATATGTAGATATAACAGTGCGAGAATCTATAGAATAAGCTAGTAACCATGTGTGTATAATGTCATAAAACTAAACATGTAGTGTATTAGAGAAAATCCATTCTTTTGCAAGATATCATACTGACATATAAATCAAACATACCAAAATATAATGTCTCACTATACATTATTTATCCACAAGACTCATACTAATTACATCCTCTTAACAATATTATCACATCACATGTCATACATATGAGTAAGAAAAATATTCATTTATTCTATCTACACATGAAAGAATCATACATTATTATTTAACTCATACAAAGAATAATGCTTATGGTTCATACCCCCTGAGTATGTTTCACATTCCTAATAAACTACAAATTCTCAACAACTACAATAAGATCCATATGACTACACTTCATGATATCCCATAATATCATTATCTAGTGTTCTAAGGCACAATTACTAGATTTATCACAATTAGTCATACTAAGAAGTCATAAATACATAGAAGTATATACTTTTAATCAAGCAAGTACATATTACAAACAAGTCATGCTAACACATAAGAGTCTAATCTAACATTTGTTTAAATTTTTACAAGGTTGTATGCACACAACTATTATAGCCTACTATATTTTATTAAACTTACTAATCAAATTAATAACCAACACACATATAATTATCTAGGTGTGAGTTTAGATATAACAAATATAATATGTACCATCTGAGTACTTTTTATATTGTAAAACTCTATGGCATCCCATAATGTCATAGGTCATTGTGCTTGAGAACCCTACTCAAACATGAATAAATGATCTTATACTATAATTTTTAAACAAATACAGGGTTATACCACCTTGGTATACCCTAGTTCATACAATGCAATAATAAATAGATGAAAACATAATCTCTAGGTACACATTAATATTCTCACAAAATATATATCTTGCACACAAGTTTTCAGCTTTTTATGATGCTGCAATTAAGTATTTACCAAAATGTTTGTATAAAACTATTGTGCTATAAATATACTATTTGCCTTTACTAACATTCTCAACAAAGCTATAGTATACATTTAGATCATTAAACTAAATCACCAAGGATATAATATTAAACAAACAAATGTATAATAACATTATCATAAAAATATCTAACTTTGATATAGTTTATCCAAATCATAATGACATTCTTAATATTATATAACTATAAGCACAATCATCATATATAAATAGCTTACAAGGATAAATAGTCACATCAAATCATTGGTTGACTAAAGTTCATCAATTAATCTGATACAAATTAGAGAGTCTAATTGAGGTTTGAAAATCAATCATCTGATAAGCATCATTGTAAGCTATGTCAAGCATTTAATTTAGACTAAAGATAACCATACACATAATAGAACCAATGTAAAACTATTGTAACTTTTGCCTCTTAAATATTAATTCAACTCTTTTCAAATATTACCCATTTGATCAATATTTACTTGGCAGAATCATAGGTATTCATTTATAGAGTATCACTTATATAATGTAAAGCTCGATATTGTTTCACTCACATATATATTTCTATATTTTGACATTATTTTCACAATACTATATACTTAAATATTGTGTGAAATGACCCACAAATTTTTACTATTTCTTCCTAAATCAAATATACAAAGCATTCTAACATTGATTTTTGATCAAAGAGGTAATACAAGGAATCCAATTAGAGTTGGAGTATAATTCAGCCAATTAAAACCACTATACAAAAATCCAAGGCATAATAAAGTTCCACCCAACATTTGATCTTGCACTAAAAATAAATCATAAATTTTTTCATGTATTTACTATCACCAAAATAAACGAAACGTTCTACTTGTAATAATTATTAACTCAATGATTATTATAAATATTAAATTTAGTAATTAATATATAATTAAATCAATAATTATTATATATATATTATTATCTCAATGATCACTATAATTATTAATTTAGTGATTAATATATATTATTAACTCAACGCACAATGTTGAATATTCAATGAATAATATCTTACTCTGTAAATACTTTAGTTTTCAAACTATTGGCTCTTTTATGACTTAGTATTTTAGCATTTACCACATAACTCAACATTTTATTTATAAGCTAACACTTATTTATAGACAAAATGTATTTATTTAATACACATCTCTTTCATTAGAGACTGAAAGACAAGCTGACAAGATTTAAAACTTCAATGCTTAACTTAGTGATCATTCTTAGCTCAAGGCATTTATATGCTAGACTTGGCGTCACATACAATGACTAGGCGTCTCCATATATACCCTGACATCTTAATATACAACATTTCATCTCAATATATAGCTTGACATCTCAATATACAACATGCCATCTCAATATATTGCCTAGCATCTCAATATTATTCACTGCATTTTAATAATAGTCATCAGTCCAAAATTTAATTTGTAGCATTCAATTTTAAGGACCTGGCATCTCATTTACATGGCTAGGAAATTCATCAAAAGACATGACATTTGAAAAAATATAAATTCAGTACTTTAATTATATAGCTTGGCACTTCAATTAGAGATATATCTTATTATAAAAAGATACTCAACAAATCAATTTTCAGCCATCATATGTTTATACTCAAGTTTCAATTTTAAACTCAACAATCTATAATTTCAGGTTGGGCATTTAATCCATATGGCTTAGAGTTTAAACCAAGGACTCAACTAACATTTTAAATTGATGAGGCATTGTAAATAATAACTCAACATTTTTTATAATTTTGACTTAGCGTTTAAAAAGATCAACAGCCTAATATAAATTTCTCAGTTATTTTTAATATAAACTCAACACTTTTTTAATATATGACTTGGCATTTAAGGATATAACTAGGCATTGTATCAGAATTATCTAGTCCAATAAATAATACAATGCAAACATTAATACAATGCAACCTTTAAGAAGAATTTTATGCAACTGTTAAAAAGAATTCAACTATCTATTCAGCTTTTCATACTCAGCTTGGCGCTTTGATAATTATTCTCAGCTTTAGATTTAGTACATGATAATATAAAATATATGAACATCATTATCAAATGAATAAAAATTTAATAGTTTCTTATATATATATATATATATATATATAACCTTAGCGTTTTAACTATATATGACAAGGCATTTAAAAAGAAAGGTTAGCGCTTCACAATCTGCTGTCATCATTTGAAACATTCAAACATTTACTCAGATATTCAATACTTCTGACTTGACCTTTTTAATATATTTTTACACAAAAATTTAAATACAAAGCCTACCTCCTAAACCCTTTCAAATTTGAGCAGCTAAAACTAGTATCTTTTCTCTCCTTTATTTTCCATCTTTCCTTGTCTCCCCCTACGTGTCTTTCTAATTTCAAGAGGCTTTATTTATAAAACTAAATCTCTGTTTAAATATGGCGCCCTATTTCCTTGCATGTTATAATTCTTTTTATTTTCCCCTTTATGCATGGCATCTTTATCCTTTTTAACTTCCATACATAATATTATCCTAAATTAACATTTAGTTTCTATAAATAATAATAATACTTCTCTTGAATTTTTATTTGTTTAAATTTTGCATGCCAAAATTTTGTGTTTAAAGCCTAGTTTACTACTCGCTTAACCCCATTTAAGTCTTTTTACCTTAAATGATAAATTTTAAAACTTCTCAAGGTACTCCATGCATTTTAAGATTATTTAAATTTTCTTGATTTAAATATTATTGGTAATTATATCTTTAAAAATAAATCTAATCAATTATAAATTCATTTATATAATTTTTTAATTAATTATCATTTGAGTCATAACCAAAACAACTCAAATATCTTAAATATATTACGTATTTATTAAAACTTCTTATATGAAAAGACACCAAATCAACACAATGACATTCTTTGAATCTCATTCAAACTCATAATTATGCTAGGCAACTAGATTTTTGTCAGCATCAATTCCATGATCATATAACAACATTATATGCATAAATCAATGTACTATAATCACACATGAAAACACACAACTAGCTCACTGTAAGCATCATCCAAAACATGTCTATAGCTGAATATATAAACACATAAACAAACTAATTATCTAGATCAAACAAAGAGTTAAACAAGATATTTTGGTTGTGATGTGTGTGTTGGGTTACTACTGATTTATCTATCATTGCCTAATCATCCCATTTAACCCGCCCTCTCTAATGATGATCTCCCTCATCAAGCTTTGAGGGTAGGATATATCCTGCATCTACCTCGTAACAAGTAGATAGTCTGAGTCATCATCTAATCAACCAATGATGCAAAACTAAAAAATATACACCTCAATGTACATAATGATTAAAATATAACTGTCATATTATGTATACTAATCAACAATATCACTGTCCCATTTTAGTAGATGTCAAAATGTTCAAATCAAAGCAATTATAATAAGCTAATAACCATATTAATCCTCAGATTAAAGGTTATAATTCATAAGGTGAAATTGGGATGTGACACTAGAGATAAATATAATAAATAATCTTACTATATTGAGGATGAGGGAATTTATGGTGACATAGGTAGGTATGTTTAGGTGCAGACATGTGTCAACATGGAAAATATAGTTTTTAAAAAGATAGATGCTTGCAGTTCAGTTATTGCTTAGGTTATAAACATATTGCTTACAACCATAAGGAATAAATTCAGAGAATTTAGGTGCAAGGTAGCTAGCTTGATGTTTGCCATGTTTAGTGATCACTTTTATATTAGAAATAAGAATCAACACTTGATAATAGAAAAACTTAATAATATCAACTAGATCACAAGTATTAATAATAAGACCTTTCAATTGTAGGTAATCAAAGAATTTATCTTCAATATTATATAGAAAAGAATTCAAGAAATGCTTTTTAATTATTTCAAAGTTAGAGGAATAAGCAAGCCTATCAAATTGTTTATCATAATCTTCAAGCTATGATAAATCATAGAGCTTCATTCTCATAAGCCATTTAACTTCTTTAGAATTCTTATTCTGATGTGGAAGAATAAAATCTACTAATAATAAGCCATATAGGGATTTCATTGGTTTGGTTTGTAAGAAAATTTGCACATTTTATTGGGCTTCTCCTAATTTATCCCACTGGGATCCAACAATGCCCCAAAAATATTTAGTAACAAGGCCAATAACAATAGCTTCATACATTCCACTAGTAGTGGCTATGGACTCAAAACAATTACACCAACTAGTTATTTCATGATATAGATCCCAAAGATCATCTATCTTCAAATACCATGGCTGAATCATAATAATACCTCTTTACATAAGATATTTAGATTTCTCGTCCCTTTTTTTAATAAGTTTAATAGGCTTATAATGATGTTTTCTACTAGGCTAGCATGTAGTCTAGGACCAAAATTTAATTTTTGCAAGCCCTATCCCAAGGTTGAGGGTACATTTAATGATTTATCTTATTTTCTTTTGTATTCTTTTTCTAACCAAGAAATACTTCACACAAGTTGGTCAAACTGGCTAGCTATATTATGAATAATTCTAGACATGGTATTTACAAATCCTTGAATACTGTCAATCTTATCAACTATCAAGTGGAAAGTATTGAGATACTTATCTACATGGTTATATACAGCTTGAATATTTTTTTTGAAAAAAGATACATTATTGCTAATAGTATGTACATTATCTATAGATGTTTTGAATATCTACACATCCTAACAAAGATCATCAAAATTCTCTTAAGAAATGATATTAAATCATGCAACATAATTTCTATGTTTGAATTCATTAGATGGCTCTTTTTCCTCAGTTTTACTAGGCTAGAAAGCATAAGAAAAGTAATAAAATTTTCCTTATTCATATTTATGATAGCCTTTTAAGGGAGGCCATCTTCCACCTCTATAAAATGTTATGTCATCTTATTGTTAAAATTCAAAGGATTTTTCCCTTAGTAATACAGACATGGACAAAGGTGAAAATTTTTCTTCTCCTTGGATAATTTGTTCATCTTATAATTCCAAAACTAGGTTGCCTTTTTTAGTGCCCCTAATGGACTAACTAAAAAATCTATGTCTAGGATATTCTCTATGTTTTGAAGAGATAATATGGGACAAGTTCTTAGGATAAAAATGGAATTAATTTTTTTCAATAGAATGAATAGATTTATACTAATGTTTATCTTTGGGCATGGCATATTTTAACCAATTCCAATCAGTTGGGACATGGATAGAATTAATAAAACCTTTCTATACTTGGACTATACCACTTAGTCTATGAGCATAATTAAGACCTTCTATGATTGCAAGGTGGCTAGTATTAGTCATTGAATATAAAATATGGATATTGATAATAGCATATTGGAATGGACCAAACATTTCTAAACCATATATAGAGAGAATAAACCCCAACAATCTAAACTTCTAGCTTTTACTTCTATGCATCCATTATCATGTACACTTATTGACAAATTTGGGAAAAACTCATAACAAACATGACCATCATTTAATTGTGAAAGATTGGATAACTGACAAACATGGGAGAAATTTGACTGATGATGATCACAAATAGTAAGATAATGAATAGGTTTATTATTTTTTGGGAATAAGGGTTTATAGACATGAATCAAGCCAAAATGAAAAAAAGGTACATTTTCATGGCTATGAATGTATTCAATCTTAGAAATAGGAAGTATAAGAATTAAATTAGTTTGATAGTTCTTCTTTGGCTTATATTCTAAGGTAATCTCAAATGACTTCACACGTGGTTTCACAAAAGACTTATAGATACTTTTATACAAGACCTTACCTAAAAAATTCTTGCCCTTAGAATCTAAATGAGATTTATTATATACACTGGATGGCTTAATATTAGAAGGCTTAAGGTTTACTAGAATACTTGGAAGATTATCTTCTATAACATTTATCACAGGCACTTTAGAAGAACTTTCATATTTAAAAACCTCCTCACTAGGTGTTTGACCATCCAACTAACATATACTTTAGCTTCTACCTCATTCAATATTTTGAGTCCTTGAGTGTTTACAACATGAGATGATTCTACCATTCTTTAGTTTTAAAATTTTGAGACTGTGAAAGTGTCTGTGTATGTAAAGACTTATGAGGAATTAATGCCTTAACACAATATCAAAATAATGACTTGGTGCTTTTCAGACAAGAATGAACAATAACATGATAAAAAATAAGTTATATGCTTATAAAATAGAAAATGGTATCTGATACCAATATAGATAGACTTCTTTAGGATCTTTGTCTGTATGATAGAAAACAACAATAGAGGTTGATGGCTGAATGGTTATAGTTTCTAATTATATTTAAACTTATAACCCACTTCTCATGAAATATGTGTCACTATAGGTTGACTTGAAACTATGCACATCAAACACATATCAAATACTTATATTGACCCATATTTCACGAGTAATGGGATTACAAGAACCCACTACTCATGAAATTTAGATCAATGTAAGTTGAATAGAAGCTATGCATATCAAATAATGAATATGATGTTGGGGAATCCAAGAACAACACACCTGTTCTGATCCCACTTGTTAGGATCTTGCTCCTCAGAAAGAGCACAATATGATTACCGAATACAAGCAATTAAACATGCAGAATTATCTAGAAGTACAAGTAACTAGAATTCACAAATAACACAAAATATGAGAGACAATACACTATCTTGTATTAATACTCATTCAGAAAGAAAATACAATAAAGAAGATGCCACTTCTTCCCCCACCTTCTAGAGGCTTCCCACACCTCAAGTGTACAGTAATTTTCTTCAAGAGTTCACTCTCCTACCAAAAACGGTCCCAACACACAACTCACACACAGAATTGGTGTTCACCTCTCCAACCAGTCAGTAATAACCCTGCCAGTACAAAGCACTCTAAAGTACTTCAAGTAGATCTCCCATGAACTTGCAACCTGCAATTCAATAGACCATACTTACACATGTAGATCTCCTATGAGCTTGCAACAACCTGCAACTCAATGATCTTACAATGGAAGGATCTTCCTTGCCTTCTTTTTTAACTCATAATTACAATACATGCCAATGGGTCTATAATAGATCCCAAACTTAATTAAAACTTAGACTCTTAATTTAGAATAATTATCCATGCAGCTCAAGACTCGAAATAGCCTTTACATGCAAACACTTAGTTCAACAAACTAACTGTCTGTGCAACGAACAGTTCTGGAACCACCACAGGCGACTGACGTCGATCCTTGTCTGACTGGTGCTGACCGACATCGACTGACTCCCTACCTATGCCAGTTGCCTTTTACATACATCATGATCAATGTCGGTTACACTGCTGATACTAGTACTTCTAAAACTTCAGCAACCTCCTCTTTGTCTACATAGTTGAAGCTTTTAGCTCCATAACCTAACAATCTCCCACTTGGAGATAAATAGCTATAACTGTACCTGTACCTATACATCATCTAGTTTATTCCCTTGGCTTTGTATCCCTTTTCAAGATCACTCTTAAAGACCAACCACCACAAACCCTGTGGTGCAACTCCTGTCATCCAAATCACCTGCCACATCCGCATCTACAAACCATGTAGAAAATAACTTGACCCTGCATAGCATGTACACCTGCTGCTGATCCCTCTCAAATACCTGAGAATCCACTGAACTGCCCTCCAGTGCTTCTTTCCCGAATTGGCTCCAAACTTGTGACAACTCCCACTGCTTGGGAAAACTCAGGTCTAGTACACACCATGCACTTAACCTCATTATGTGAATCAAGACCCTATTCTATGAACTGTCCAACCATCGACGTGCTAACCGGTCTCACACAATCATCCTGAAATAAAGTCAACATGTGACCTTCCATGTCTCTAGAACACACTCATGCCAAAGAATCTTGCTACTCCCAGATTCCTCATGACATACTTCTAAACTAGCTTTACCTTTAGTTCAACAACTCCCTGTATATGTAACCCTGCAACAAGCACATCATACAGTAATAAGATAATGTAGCTAATATTATCTAACTTGGTAAAGAGAAACACAATGATCAAACCTCCATTATCTTATAGCTTACTCAAGACCATATACCCTGGCCTTTTGTCTCACATGTCCATTTTCGCTCTTCTTCATCCTGAACATCCATTCATCTCTCAGTGCTTTCTTCCTGCTGGCAACTCCACCCAAAAATCCCATTTGGTTCTCCTCCAAGGAATCACATCCTTCATCCATGCCAAGCTCCCACTATTTTCTAGATCTACCTGCTCTGCTTCTTTAACAACTTCCTGGTTCTTTACCATCAGTGAGCAACAAGTAGTGTAAAGAAGGGAAATGATGAATTTGAGGCTTACATACCCTTTAAGTCCTCCATATGGGTGCTTGAGACTCCTTGACAACTTGCTGTCCACCCAAAATTTGTCTCAGTGACTGATGCCAGTCACATCTCAGTCTGCACCTGACCGACGTCAGTTCCATGTAACTGCCTCATCACCGACATTGATTCTCCCTGGCTGACATCGGTGTTTATCTATCCCTGAGTCACTGATGTTAGGCTGCACATCGCTGACATCGGTCCCTGTCTGGATGTCGACGTCGATTTTCTAGTCAACGTCAGTCTCTATGTTTTTCTTGTGAGAACTGACCTTTTCCTGCGAGCTCCTTTTGGATCAAAATCCTATCCAAATCACCTTTGCTCTGCTCAAAATTATTTAGCCCCTTTGACTGATACCTATCCATTATCTTCTCCTTGAAAACCAAGGCTTTCCTATTCTTGTCACTAACATCAGATTCCTCAAGAAATGTCACCTTCTTCTTCTACATACAAAAACCTCGATCCATGCTTTTCAAATCCAAAAGCATACCCTTTGACTCAAGAACATGCATCTCCTTATTATTCATGTGACCAAGCCTATTAAGCCACATCTCAAATCTACAGCTGAAGTAGATAACCCAAAAAGAGAATCAGTAATACAAGTAGATAGATAAAGCGTACCTACTTTCTTACCTCTTGCTACAACAAGTGCACCCTTGGTAACCTTCCAAAAGTTTGCTGTGAGAGTTACTTTTCAACCCTCATCACCCAAACTTCTAACAAAAATCAAATTTTGCTCTAGAACTGGGACATGCATGACCTCCTTCAACACCCATGTGTTACCTGTCTGCAATTTCAGCTTCACTTTCCCTTTGCCAACCATCTGACAAGGCTTACCATCCCCTAAACAAATTTCTCCAAAGTCACCCTGGACATACTCATGAAAAAATTCCCTATTTGGGGATGCATGAAAAGAGGCACCATAATCTAAAACCCAAGATTCTACTTTATCAAAGGAACATACCAGAGCATCCTATGCAACATAATCCACAACATCTGCTTCTTCTTCTTCTTCATGTCCTTCATGCTGATCTTCATTCAACCAACAATCTCTCTTTAAGTGCCCTTGCTTTCCACATTTCTAGCAGGTTATTTTGCCATTCCTGGACTTGGATCTCCTGCCTATCTTTGACCTTGATCTCCCATGCTCGATCTTCTCTTTTTGCCTTCCCCTGATTTCCACACTCAAAGCATTTCC
This sequence comes from Torreya grandis, assembly GCA_037957365.1. Classification (NCBI taxonomy): domain Eukaryota; kingdom Viridiplantae; phylum Streptophyta; class Pinopsida; order Cupressales; family Taxaceae; genus Torreya; species Torreya grandis. The sequence continues at coordinate 629,392 of JARHVA010002758.1, read as the reverse complement.
TGATGATTCACCTGTGCTTTTCCCGTGAATCTCTTCATTCAAGATTACACTCACAATATCATCCACTTTTAAGATTTTTGAAGTAGACATAGTATTACTAACTGCCATTACCAAACTCTCCCAACTTTCAGGTAATGAACATAAGATTAAGAGAACCTTAATTTCATCATCAAAAACAATATTGACTAAATTTAACTGGTTTACCAAACCATGGAAATCACTAAATGACTATGAACAGATCCACCTTCCAACATTTTCAAATTAATTAATTACTTCATAAGAAATACCTTATTTGAAGCTGAGGGTTTTTCATATAAATTTGCCAAAGATCCCATCAACTCTACTATTGTCTTAGCATGTGATAAGTTGGAAATCATAGACGATGCAAGACTCAACCTTATAGATCCCAGAGCCTTCTGATCAAGAACCTCCCATTCTTCATCCTTCATATCTCGAGGCTTGCAATCAACCCCACCCAATGGTAAGTACAAATATTTTTGATACAAATAATCTTCAATCTGCATCCTCCATAATTGATAGTTCTTGCCATTAAACTTCTCCATTCATAGCTTACTATCTTCTGCCATTGCTCTACTCCCATTCAAATAAAAACCCTTGTGAGTAACCTGTAATCAACACACACTAACCAGATCTAATCCAACTTGTTAGTATCCCAGCCTAAAAGCTCTGATACCAGTTGTCAGAGAATTCAAGAACAACACACCTATTCTGATCCCACTTGTGAGGATCTTGCTCCTCAGAAAGAGCACAATATGATTACCAAATACAAGCAATTAAACATGCAAAATTATCCAGAAGTACAAGTAACTAGAATTCACAAATAGCACAGAATATGATAGACAATACACTATCTTGTATTAATACTCATTCAAAAAGAAAATACAATAAAGAAGATGCCACTTCTTTCCCCACCTTTCAGAGGCTTCCCACACTCAAGTGTACAGTAATTTTCTTCAAGAGTTCACTCTCCTACCAAAAATGGTCCCAACACACAACTCACACATAGAATTGGTGTTCACCTCTCCAACCAGTCAGTAATAACCCTGCCAGTACCAAGCACTCTAAAGTAATTCAAGTAGATCTCTCATGAACCTGCAACCTGTAATTCAACAGACCATACTTACACATGTAGATCTCCTATGAGCTTGCAACAACTTACAACTCAATGATCTTACAATGGAAGGATCTTCCTTGCCTTCCTTTTTAACTCATAATTACAATACATGCCAATGGGTCTATAAATAGATCCCAGACTTAACTAAAACTTAGACTCTTAATTTAGAATAATTATCCATGCAGCTTAAGACTCGAAATAGCCTTTACATGCAAACACTTAGTTCAACAAACTAACTGTCCATGCAACGAACAGTTTTAGAACCGCCATAGGTGACCGACATCGGTCCCTATCTGACTGGTGCTGATCGACGTCGGCTGACTCCCTGCCGATGCCAGTTGCCTTCTGCATACATCATGATCGATGTCGATTACACTGCAGATGCCAATACTTCTGAAACTTCAACAACCTCCTCTTTGTCTACATAGTTGAAGCTTTTAGCTCCACAACCTAACATATGATTCATAACACATAATTATTTGGAAATTTTTAGTTTATTATCATGATGAGAAGTAAGTTATTGATGAGTCACCTTAGTTATTGAGATGCATATCTTCAGAAAGTAGTCAACTCACATGTTCTAATTGGGGGTGTTATTGCTCTGAGATGGAATTGTTGAATGCAATAATTACCTGGGTAGATGCATGGTAATGGGGGACAAAGGGAGGCTTAAAGTGACATGTTTTTTTTTTAAATAACAATTTTTGAACTTTGAGAGAATTTTAGAGACACTTAAAAAATGAATTTTATAATGACACAAGAATATAAGTTATGGAATATTGATTGTAGTTTTTTATTTTCAATACCCAAATGATAAAAGTGTGTGAAATGGATGCATTTATAACAATGGATTGACACTTTTTTGTGAAAAGATAAGGAGATTCCATGTGTACAAACACACTTTTTTTAGTAAATAAATGAATTATTATATGAAATTTCATATATAGATAGATGAAATGTCGAGGATTGTTGAGAATATTTTTTTATTAATTTTATATATACATTTTAAAAATAATTTTATAAATCAAGATAGCTAAAAAATTAAAACTGTAAGTGTACAAACACAATTTTTTGACCTTAACTTCATTTAAACCATTTTTTCTTTTTTGAAATCATAGCTGACAATGTGTAGATTATTGAGATATAAGTTTTATAAATGCTTGATTAATGGTTAAAAAGTTATAAAGGTATTTGTAATGATATGTATATAGTCCATAATGAGGTAAGTTGTGTATAAATTAAGTAATAGTTCAAAACAATAGTTTAACATTAAAACAATTATTTATTCAAAACTATGCTTTTGCCTCTACAAACCCATATAATTTTTTTTTTAAATAATAAAATCTAGCTAATCAAATGTGTTGAAAAAGATGAAAAATTCTCCTAAATTTCCTTAAAACCATGTGGGCTGCTCCATGGATAATTTTAGGCTAGGTTCGGACCTCCCCAAATCTGTACCCTAAAGCAATTTTAGAGGAAAAACATAAAATTAAAACTGAAATGTTGAAAGGGCATACACCCTTTGAAAGACATGTTACTATAAAACATGTATTTCAAAGGACGTACACCCTTTAAAAGCCTTATTTCATAGAAAAATTCTAATATGTAAAATTTTTGAAAGGAAAGGGCATACACCCCATTCATTATAAATGTGTACACCGATTAATAAGATGTTTTTCATTTTTTTATTATTTAGTTGTTTTAGTGAGAGTATATATTTAGTAAAATATATTCAAATGATAAGTTTACATTTAATTTATATTACATTTTATATTATTTAAATGTAAACTTATACTTTAAATTTATTTTACTAAATTTAACAAATTAGGGACACTCTGCATCTTATGAAATCAATTCTAGAGACGTACGAGTTACCATTTAAACGTTAGTTTTTCAAAATCCATTCTAATCAATACTTAATTTTTTTAATTTAAGGATTGGAAGATAGAATGAGAAATAAAAATTTGAATCATGTTACGTATGTAATATATATATATATATATATATATATATATATACACACACACACACACACACACACACCCCATATTTTACCTAATTAAGTATGTCCTACCTATTTTACCTACTTGAATATGCCCAACCCGATTGAATACCTGATCTTGAAGGCAAATTCCTAAACAATTTGTGGTATTTTTAATCAATGGGTCTATCAATATGTATAAATTAATGTCCTGTAGCATGCACCCTATAACATACCTATAGTCATGATATAATCACTCATACATGACATCTATTGCATACCTATTAATACATGTATGTATGAAATCAATCATACATCACATCTGCATGTAGTCATGATACAATAAATTATAATAGACATGAATGTAGTTAGTCACCCTAGTACACTCCATTTAGCAAATAATGAATCAAAACACATTCAAAAGTCATCCTAAAAGGATAAAACTCATTCTAAAATAAATATCAGATAGATGGGTCAATCCATGTGCATTGTTTAATTCCAATCTCATGTATTATTCCAAAGTTGCATAGAATAAAGTCATCTTCTAGAATTCCAAATTCACATACGACACTCCCTCATTGACCCTGATCATTCCTCATAATTATTAATCACTCCATCAAACCACCATCCCTAGTATCTCCCTCATCAACCCTCATTATCCCTCATCATACCTAATCACTCTCTCATTTGTCATCATCATCCCTCATTATCGATAATCACTCCCTCATCAACCCTCATCATCCCTAATCATACGTAATCACTCCTTAATCATCCTTGATCATCCCTAATTATCCCTAATCATCCCTAATCACTCATTAATTAGCCCTCATTATCTCTAATCATAACTTCATCAACCCTCACCATCCCTAATCATCCCTAATCACTCTCTCATCATCTATACCTAGCCACTCTATCATCATAAATCATCATACCTCATCATCCCTAATCACTCTCTCATCCTTAATCACATTTTCATTGGCCTTCATCATCCCTAATAACTCACTCATCAACCCTCATAATTTATCATTATCCTTAGTCAACACTTCACCATATTTAATTATCCTTCATCATCCCTAATCATTCCATCATTATTCCTCATTGTCCTTCATCATACTTAATCACTCCCTCCTAATTCCTCAACATACCTCATTATTTGTATCATTACCTCATTGCTCCTTATTTTTGCTAATCAATCCCTCATCATCCATAGTCATTCATAAAGATGGTAAACACTTTTTGACATCTTTCAAATTGAGATAGGTATACAGGGTATGGGCTATGTTTGAAAAGAATAAAAAGAGACTAAAGAGAGTTAATTTCTCCTTCAAATAGACATATAAAGTTAGAGTTCTTAGTACCTAGCCCAAGAAGGATGGGAGCACGTACATATATATAAGACTATTGAGTTAAGATCTATATGCAACCATCCCACCCCATGCCATATATACCTATTTCAATATGAAGGATATCCATTGAGTTAAGATATATAATCAAATAGTCTTTCCAATCCCACCCCTTGAGAGTCAGTAATAAAACAAATCTCAAAAAAATAGAAGCTCCTCTCCTAAAAAAAGATTGAAAAGTTATATATCTTTATCCTCCTCTCTTTAGATTGTGGCACCTCAACAAGTAGATCCTCTCCTTTCTAAGAATGGAAGCACCTTGATAAGGAAAAAATAACCTATACAAGAATAGTGGATCTTTTTATCCATCTATATATATGAGAACCTTGAAGAGTATCTCCTCAAATATAAACACCCCTCTTGACCATATAGATGTATAAGATTCAATGATCAACACCTAGACAAGAATAGTAACACCTCTCTAAGAATATAATAAAATCACCTTGAATAGTAGCACCTCTCTTCCATCTATATATATGGGCACTTCTCCCCTTATTCCATCTATCTATATGGGTACCTTGAATAGTAGAGAAGATCCTTTCCTTGAATAGTATCTCCACGCATCCCATCTGGGGTAGGGCATTAAATTGGTCTTTAGTTTGTATGCTAGGAGTAAGGCATTATACCTGGATTAAGTCTATATGCTAATATGAAGGCATACTACTTGGATGAAGTTTGTATACCAAGAGCGAATCCTAATATGTGTATGAAATCTGTATACTATTGTCAATATCTCTTAGTTATAGGGATGTAGGGATATACCCCCACTATCTCCCACATAGAATAGATATGGGGCATCAAAACCTAAAACAAAGTCCTCTTAGTAGGTGAAGAAAACTATTAATAGGTGGAGAAACTTATTGGTGGGTGGACTATTGGTATGTGGGGACTATTCTCTATGTCTTATCTCATCATCACTCAACTCATCTATATAGTAGATGAGATGACTGAATACAATAGACATCTTGACCCCTATCTCTCTATATCCATGAAATATAGTTTAATTGGCACTCACATAGATTAATATCTATAATTGAATCATGAATGACTCTATGTAAATAGGGAAAATCACTCAACTCATGACTATACAAACATGAACGATCCCCTATTATCTAGAAATAGTTGGTCATGCTATTAGCACTCACTCACCCCTATGTATATATAGAGGTTAGATAATGGTCTAGCCATCCATCTCTATCTCTTTTCTCTACATGACCATATATCTCTATGGGTGGATGACTAGTTTTATATTTTATATGTGATCATATATTTATATGGGTTGATGACTAAACTAATGACCCATATAGATAGATAGGCCTCATCTATATAGATAGGCAACCACCCATATATATCTCTAATACCCAGCATGCCCACCCATATATATAAATAGGTGAGGAGTATTCTATCCTCATTAACTCATTATGTGGATACATGGATTATCTATCTATAAACTAGAGTAGGTGGGGACTATTCTCTCTCCTAATTGAATAATATTAGTGGTACATTCTCCTTATATGATGAACTAATAATCACTATTCATTAGTATCCCATATCTCTTGATAGGGCCATGACTAGAATAAATCAACTACTATTATTAGTTAGAGTTATTTTCTCATGCTGTATATGGATATTGAAGCCCATATCTTCTCTCGACAGAAAGAGTCTAGATCCTAGTCAAGATGATCTAGATATATGGATGGGCCCATATATTGAGAGTAAAGGGGAGGATGTTGATGAGCCCTCTATCTCCCTATGTCTCTATGGGTTATATGCTAATGCATGCTTGAATAAACCTAGAGCCCTATACCTATATATCTATGGGGATGGGACCCTAAAATATAGAAATGAACATTCAATTTTAGGCTCATTAACCTGATTGAGGAACTTTATGGTATAAATCAAGACTTTCACTATATTTATATTAGAAAATATTATAGAGAGATAAATCATATTGCATAATTTATGGAAAATATGGTGGCTAAATACCTAAAAAAAGTTGAATAAATGTTTTATATCACATGAAGGAGACATGCAAGGTAAACTAATACTAGTATTTGTTTGTATTTCATAAATTTACACTCCCCATTCCAATTCCTCTATCAAATTTGATATTTTATCAAGTTTAATTCTCTATTGATTATATGGTTGTGTATAGAAAGAAAACTTGGAAGAAATATAATGTCAAGACTCTAACTATTTGGAATAAGGTGATAAAGAAAGGAATGAATCAAATACCAAGAAGTGATAATATTCAAAAACCCATGCGAATATGATAGATGGTCTATGATAGGATGGATGGTCTATGATACAACCAATCATCCACCTCTAATTCCATTTTGGCTATAGATAAGATGCATGGTCTATGATACAACCAGTCATATGCCCATATAGATATATGGTAACACATATAATGTAATATATGTATGTGTACTAATAGGACCCATATATAGGCCATCGGGTTGCCTAATGATGATTAATGAGGGATGATGATAAAGTGACTAGAGATGATGAAGGACAATGAGAGATTTATTAGAGATGATGAGGGATAATGAAGGGGTGATTAGGGATGATGAGGGATAACGAGGGATGATGAAGGGTTGATTAGGGATGATGAGAAATGGTGAGGGTTGATGAGGGAGTGATTAGGGATGATGAAGGATAATTAGTGAGTGATTAGGGATAAAGAGGAAGTGATTAAGGATGATGATAGATGATGATATAGTGATTAGGGATAATGAGGGATTGATTAAGGATGATGATGGATAATGAGAGTACTGAAGGAATTATTAGGGATGATGAGGGTGAGACTAGTGATGATAAAGGATGATGAGTTATAATGAGGGAGTGATCAGGGATGATTCTAGATAATGAGGGTCTATGAAGGATTGATTAGGGATGATGAGGGGAAATGAGGGATAATGAGGGAGTGATTAGGGATGATGAGGGTTGATGAGGGTGTGGTTAGGGATAATGAAGGATGATGAGGTATTGATTATGGGTGATTAAGGATAATGAGGGATGATGATGGATTGAATATGGAGATTAGGCATGATGAGGGTTGATGAGTGACTGATTAAGCATGATGAAGGATGATGAGGGTCGATGAGGAAGTGATTAGAGTTGATGAGGGACAATGAGGGATGATGGGGGAGTGATTAGGGATGATGAGGGTTGATTAGGGTTGAGGGAATGCTTAAGGATGATGAGGGTAAATGAGGGACAATGAGGGATTGATTAGGGATGATGAGGGTCAATGAAGGTATGATTAAGAATAATGAGGTCCATTAAAGGAGTGATTAAGGATGATTAAGGATGATGGGAGATGATAATGGAGTGAATAGTGATGATGAGAGTCCATGAGGTAGTGATTAAGGATGATGAAGGATGACAAGGGATTGATTAGGAATGATGAGAGATAATAAAGGATAATGAGGGAATGATTAAGGATGATGAGAGATGATGAGGACTAATGACAATGTCATTAGGGATGATTAGGGATGATAAGGGACACTGAAGGTCTATGAGAAATGGATGAAGGAAAATTATGAATGATGAGGGAGTGATTATGATGATGAATGGTGATTTATGCACTTGGACCCCCTCTCTCTATATGGTTTGGGGAGAGGGAAATAGTGATATGAGTGATTTTTATATGAGCTTGATAAAAAAGGGTTTGAAAGCATTCCTTTCAACCCTAAATAGTAGTGGTTGTGGTATTGGTAGTGTTTTATGTGAGTTTTGAATTCTATAAAATGATTTTTTTATGTGTGTGTCTAAAATAAAGCATTTAGGTCATACGTGCATGAGAGTGGAATTAAAGCATGCATAGATTGACCCATCTATCTAACATTTGTTTCAAAGTGAATAATATGTTTTTAGGATGACTCTTAAATGGTGTTTTGAAACCTCCTATTTTGAATGGAATGTACTAGAGTGATTAGATACATTCATGTTAGGTATAAGTTACCATATCATGACTACAGGTAGATGTCATGTATAAGTGACCACATACATACATGTAGTACTAGGTATGTAGTAGATGCCATGTATGAGTGACTATATCATAACTATAGGTATGATACAAGTCACATGCTATATGGTAGTCATTTATTCATATCAATAGACCCATTAAACAAAAATCCCACAAATTATTTAGTAATTTGGCCCAAATATACCTTCAAGCCTTTGGCCTAATCGTCCCTAGTCATTCCTTTATCTATATAGGTGAGAATTTGAAATAACCTATAAAGATATGGTTTGTTTAGTGCCCCCTCTAATTATTTTAAAGAATGATGATGCCCCGTCTCCTTTCAAGATATGGCTTGGGTAAGATAGATATAATTAAGATTATATATAGGTACTCAATATCAAGATATGGCTCAGGTATGTAATTTGGTAGGGCATACTAAATTAGGTAGGGAATATTCAAGTAAATAACTCAAGTAGATATGGCATACTCAAGTAGGTAGGGAAATAAGGATAGGTAGGTAGGGCATACTCAATTAGTTAAATTAGGTAGGGAATACTCAAGTAAAAAATGGTAGGTAGGGCATAGTCAAGATCAAGATATGGCATGGGTATATAGGGTAGGGCATACACAAGATCAAGATATGGCTCAGGTATTCAATCAAGTAGGACATATTCAATTAGGTAAAGTAGGTAGGGCATACTCAATTAGGTAAATTAGGTGGGGCATACTTAGTGGTACACACACACACACACACACACACACACACACACACACACACACACACACACACACACACACACACACACACACACACACACACACACACACACACACACACACACACACACAACATGATTCAAAAATTTATTTCTTATTCTATCTTCCAATCTTGAAATTCTAAAAACTAAGTATTGAACATAATAGATTTTGAAAAACTATCTTCTAATTAGTAACTCCTACAACTCTAGAATCAATTTCAGAAGATGCATAGTGGCCCTAATTTTTTATATTTAGTAAAATAAATTTAAAGTATAATACAATTATACTTATTACATTTATTTTAATAAATATATACTCACACTATAAAAAAAAATAATAAATAGAAAAAACATCTTTCCAAAGGGTGTACGCCCTTTGTACTACATAGGGTGTACACCCTTTACCAAAGGGTGTACGCTTTTTCCTTATACATTTTTTAAATATGACATTTTCTTCTAAAACATTTATTTTAAAGGGTGTACACTCTTTTCTAAAAATGGTGTACACCTTTTAGGCATGAGACCAAACCAAGCAAAATTAGGCATAGAAATTTAAAAAAAAAGGGCGTACACTCATTGTAAAAAAAAACTCTTTCCAAGCATGTCACTTTTTTTATTCCCTAACTTTGTGCATCAGCCCACTCATAAAAAAGTATTCCATAGTGTCAGCTTGGATAGTATAAGGATGGACTATCATGAGAGCAATGTTGTCCTTGACTTATATCACTAGAGGAATAACATGTTGCACCAAGGGAATATCCACCAAATTTTTACCATGTAAGTGATATGGCTTTTATTATTTGTTTTGTGAATCTAGTTTGAACCTTAGGGAACATACAACATAGGAAACTCTTAAGGATTAAGTTACACTAGGAATAAAACTTGGGTTAGCCATCATAAACTCCATACAAGGTTATAAATTTCTAAGAAATTTGAACCAAATTATAATGAAATATGTGTCAATGTAGGTTGACTTGAAACTATGCATATCAAAACATACAAAATACTTACATTGACATATTTCATGAGTAATGGGTTCATAAAAACCCACTACTCATGAAATATAGTGAATGTTAGTTAATAAATTGAAACTACGTATATCAAATAATCGATATGATTCATAGCACATCATTGTTTGAAAATTTGTAATTCATTATCATGATGAGAAGTAAGCTATTGATGAGTCACCTTAGTTATTGATATGTGTACCTTCATAAAGTAATTAAATCACATATTCCCATTGGGTGTGCTATTGCTTTGAGATGCAGTTACTAAATGTAATAAGCACTCATAAAAAATGTATTCCCTAGTGTGAGCTTGACTAGTGGAAGGAAGGAATATCATGAGCATAATGTTGTCACTGAATTGCATCATGAGAAGAATAACATTTTTCACCAAGGGAATATACACCAAATTTTTACCATGAATGTGATGTGATTTTTATCATTTGTTTGGTGAATACAGTTTGAAACCTAGGGAGCATGCAGCATAGGCAACTCTTAAGGATCATGTTACACTAGGAATAAAACTTGGGTTGGACTTCATAAAGTCCATACAATATTATAAAGTTCTAAGGATGGTTATAAAGTTGAATTCTATCTTGATCAAGGTATCATCAATGATATCACAAAGTTGTTAAAATAAAGTGTCAATACAAGGTTAATATCACATATCTTAATGGATGTCACTATGGATACACTGCTAACCATGGTTAAATTTTTGTGGATGGATATTTAAGCATACTAATATAACTTATAAAAAACCAAATTCAATATATATTTTTAAAGTGACATGCTTGAAATTAAAAATTTGATAAGACAATTAAGAGAATAACAACATAAACGTAAATGATTGGGTCTTCAAATATTTTTTTCTATTATTATTATTATTATTATTATTATTATTATTATTATTATTATTATTATTATTATTATTATTATTATTTTTGAGGATAATCATCTCATGTTGGTTACATGGATAATCAATTTTTTTCAACTTACTACTAATAATTAAGTCTATCTAAAATTTAAATCTGGCTTCATCTCTTATGGCATCGAGGCTTTGCACTCAATAATAATTAATCCTTCATAAACTCTTTATGAGGCTAGTAAATTTACCAATGGACCAAAAACCTAAACTTATGGTATTTTTGATCATTGATATCTATAAATTAATAAAATTGACATATTTCAACTTAGATTTTTAATTCCAACAAAAAATATATTTTTATAAAATATTTAAATCTATTATATATTGTTTAAAAAATCTTTTTTTGAATCTTCATTTTATTTTGTATTAAAATCAATAAGACATAATATATATATGAAGTAACATTTGAGATGCAAGGAGTTCACAAATTCATACCATCCAATGTGCATAAATAAAAAGATCCATTATGAAAATTTTCTACAACCAAATATCAATTAGCTAGGTCCACATTTGCAACCTTCACCTTTATTTTTATCAATTCAATTATCGAGTCTTAGGATAAGGTCACTAACTTGGATAGGGCACTCACGAATGTTCTTATTATACTAGAGACGCATATGATCAACATAATCAACATAGTTTTGTTTAGCTATGAGCTGATGCTCATCCATTCTTACAACTCATTGAGACACATGCTTCTGTATTCTTATTCATCCAAGAGACCCTAAATATAAATACATTTTTTTTAATTTCTACCTCTAAAGGTAGAATTACTTCTGTGTTGAAATCAAGGGAATAGGGGTTGCCTTAGTGGGTTTATGAATACTCATCATATAAGCCCATGACATGGGATACAGCTGAAGATGTTAGTCCCTTTTATTATCTTTCATGGCCTTGACCAATACTGATTTTAATGTTTTGTTCATGGCCTCAACTTGAACATTAGCATCAAAGTAATACAAAGAGGCCATGTTATGAGATATGGATATATTTTTGCATAGTTCACATACCTCAAGGTTATTAAATGGGGATCCTTTATCAGTGCTTATGATATGTGGGATCCCAAATTTAAAAATTATTTGATTTAAGATAAAATTCATGATCACCGACCTAGTGATAGTCGTAAGTGGCATTGCTTTCGTCTACTTTGTGAAATACTCAATGGCTGTAATATTGAAATGATGGTCATTATAATTAGTATGGGAAAGCTCACCAATTATGTCTATCCCCCAAGTAAAAAAGGGATAAGGCATTACTATGCCCTGAAGTGCCTGAGAATGGATATGAATTTTGTGAGAAAAATGTTGATGTTTCTCACATTTATTTATGTATTCTATAACACCATGTTCAAGGGTATACTAAATTAGCCAATACAATGGATATTTATAGTGGTTGCATGACCACCAAAGTGCCCACCTAAAAGCCACTATGGCTTTAGAACAAAAATTTCTTAGAATATTCTCTATATACACATCTAAGGAGCATGCCATCAAAATATTTTTGATATAGGAGTTGGTCGAGGATCCCATACTTGGATGCAATGATTCAAAGACATCACTTTTGTTGGGAGTTGGCACCCTCAGGATAGTTTTTATAGATTAAATAGTTTACTATGTTGGTGTATCACAGGGAAGAATTGATTGTGGGTTTCTCTATATAGTAAATAAATTCATCTAGGAAGTTAGTGCTAACCTTATCACCAAATTCCAATATGGAATCAACCCACTAATAAATGATGAATTTTATTTGATAAAAAATTGGTTGACATAGTTTATTTAAACCTACTCAATAGAGAGATGAAATGACCAATTTTTTGTGACAAGGTTGATTGGTTCAAGAATGTATGAATGGATTAGGGCCTCACAATGATGCTCGTTTCTTGATTAAGCATGTAATGCCTCAATTGTTTGTCACAAAAACTATGATCAAACAATTTTTTTATTCTTGCATATATCATGTTTCATAATTGATAAGAGTGCAAATAATGAAATATATTGTTATTTATTTGCCATCATCATGCTCTTGGGATAACGTACAATATAGAGACAACTTAATTACCTTGAAATGAAGTATGAGGGGCCGATCAAACTTAGGTGCCATGAGAGTCAATGGAGCCATGGTAAATCACTTTACTGATTTAAATACATCTTGGAAGTCTTGAGTCTAAGTTAGAACACTCTCATTCTTAAGTATATGGTTGATAGGATAAATAATGTATGTAAATTCAGGTATAAATCTTTAAATTGCCCTTAACTTCCCTAAAAAATGAAATTATTCTTGGCTCATTGATTGGGGTTCATATCTAATATGACACATTTTTATGGGATCAATATAAATCCCATGTTTTTTGATAATGAAACCTAAGAGTTTGTCATCAGTAAATCTGAACACACACTTTTCTAGATTAAGTGTGACACCATTTTTGATCCATCAAGTAAGGATAATGCATAGAACCTCATTACGATCTGTTCTTTTCTTAGCTTTTTAAAGAAAATCATTAACATGGACCTCCATTATTTTATAGTTGAGATCATGGAAGATGTGGATAATGGCCCTCAAATAAGCTTCCTTGTAATTTTTAAGGCCAAAAGGAATGGAAATGTAATAGAAATGTTACCCAAGGTGTCATGAAGGAAGTATTGCTTTGGGATTCTTCTACATGCAAATCTGATTAAACCGAGAGAATCCATTCATGAGGGATAAAAATTATATCTGGTGGTAGCATCCATGATGATGTCAATGGATGGTAAGATAAATTCATATTTAAGAAATGACTTATTGATATATCTAAAGTCTATATATATCTTGATCTTAAAGATATTTCTAAGGATATGGATAATATGAAATAACCATTTAGTGTTGTCCATGATGTAATGAACCCAAATTTTATAAATTTGATAACCTTTTATTTGACCATCAATTCAACCTTTGGTTTATGGGCCTCAACTTTTGTTTTATGGGTTTCACATCAGGCTTAGTGACTAGATTATGGGCCAACACTTCAGGCTAGATTCATGTTATATCAGTGTATGAAGAAACAAAGGCTTTAGAGAGTTAAGCGAGCAACTTATTATGGTTTTTTATCTCTTTAGGTGAGAGTGAATATATGAGCTTAACGATATTGGGATGATCCTAAATCACAATATTAATATCAATGGTATCCTTTATGAGAGAGGCATTTGCATCTTCAAATTCTTGTGGGGTAGGAGGGAGATTAGAAACTTCAGTATTTGCCTTGAAGACCTTATGTTATTCCTTAGAAGAGTCACAATCATTGGTTTTACAATATAAATTATAGTATTCCAATGCGAGGGTAGGCAAGGGGTAAAATGTGAGAGCAAACCCTTATTATATATTGATAAGGGGAGGTGATCATAAAATTGTAAAAATTATAAAACCAGCGCATTGTTGTATGCAAAATCTAGGACAAGAGGGTCATTCTCTTCTTCCACATGGGAAAATATTTGATTGTTTGGTATCCTTTTCAGTTCAAGTCTTACATACACCATAAATTCAATTTCTTTTATTTATTGATGAAGTAAAATTGAGAAGAGGAATAACCATCAAATCAACTAATTGGTTATTCTCTCTAGGGTCAACCTTTATGGAGACACCATCAAACTCCTTTGTGACTTTATGTATGAAATTCTTGTATATTTGAAGATGTTAAGCCTTCATTTGGTAAATCTCAGAGACTTGATTAGTGATTAATTATGAGTCACCTTGAAATTTGAGGTTATAAAAACCTAACCTCCTAGAAATTAACATCCTAAAAATAAGGCTTCATTTTATAACCCATTTTTTGTGTATTCAAAATTGAGTCTAAATTGAAAGGGCATGATCCTTCATCTAGGGTAGATCAAAATCATTCCTACCTCTATGCCCAAACAAAATTTACATCCATCATAATGAAACCTCTATTGATTGATCGAAAGGGATGGATCATCATGATGATCTAAGAGTATCTCTTTATTTTATAAAATCTCAACCTTAATTTATTTTGGGTATCATGGCTACCCCATCTTAAATTTATAGATTTTGATATTTTTAAAGGTTATAAGTTATAATCCCACATGGGTCAAAAGGGAGACTAATGGGTTTATCCTTCTATATGATACTAATGATTTTATCCATTGACATTGTTGAGAAAAATGATATCATTGTGATATTTTATTCCCTCATTTTATCCATCATTATTACATCTTTTTCATCAAAATTTTCATTTGGTGATCATTAGGACACTCATAGCTCAATTTTAGAACATACATTGTGGTTGTAATTACCTATTTTTCTTTAGTAGGTGGAGAAAGATTCATTACTCCATTACTAAGAAAATGGTATTCAATAAAAAGTCATGAATTTTATTAAGGTTTGATTGAAGGACATCAAATGATTTTAGATCCCCTTGGGTAAAAAAATCCTTTCCAAAATGCAATAATTTGATTTCTTGAAACAAAGTTGATGGGACTACCTTCATCTTATGGATCAAAGGCCTCCCTATAATCATGTTATAATTTGTGTCCTTATCTATGAAATAAAAATCAATAATAACTATTTTATCTCCCAAAGTGACAAGTAGAACTATGGTCCAAATCAAAACGAATTTGACTCTATCATAACCTCAAAGGATCGTTACTAGTTGTGGCACAATTGGTTTCTCCATATCCAAGCTTTTATAGAAATGAAAAAAGGGACCATATTGAATACAACCCCACCATCGACCATTTCTATATTTTTTTATAATATATCCACCCTTTTAGGTTTAAGGCATGATCTCCTCTCATATCCATGTTGGAATTAGGAGGTAGGCACCCAAGGTCAAATAAAAATTCAATATCCTTATAATTTTACCTAGGAGGATATAAGTCTATATCTATATGTTTGATATAGGATTTAGAGGAGGGGTAACACTATCCAAATGACCATGTCCTAAGGTGTTGAGTAGATTAGATAATGGGCAAGAGAGTTCTTAAGCATATCCATGAAGGAAATATGGTAAAATGTCTTCATGAGATTGGAGATAAGTTCATAATTTTGCATATGTTTGTGGTTATCTGAAATGTCAATCTCTCAAGAATTGGTGAGATTGGGAGTTTTTAGTTGATACTCCATTGTGTGAGTGAAGATGTTATCATATTCATCAAATTTTAACTCAACAACACCTATCATCTTAGTCTTTCCTTAAGGGCCTAAGAAATGACCACATCAGGGTTTGTCAATGTAAAGGTTGAGGATTCAAAGTCTAGGTTCTAGCCAATAGGGGATGGTTTATAAGGTTATCTTGTGGCATATTTTGATTATAATGCTAGTGTTGATTAGGGAAAGGATTTTGGTAAATTCATAAATTAACATTATAAGGTGCCATGGGACCTATTTAGGAAGAATGAGGGTTTGTGTTCACATTTCCAAAAAACATTTCTATAAATATTTATCATTGGTCCTCAAGGAGCCAATAGATGAACTTATTATATCCCTTAAAAGTATGAACATCATGACTAATGATCCTATGAAAAATAAAATCCACATTGGGATCATAATCCATTGGTATTTGATTTTGATTTCACCAATCAAACTTTTGTTTGTTATTTGGATAGAAATGTTGGTTTTAGAATTGAGCATTTTAGTTTCATTTAGTATTATAATACTAGTTTTGGTATTGATATTGATAATATATGTTATGAGGTGGTGAATAGTTAAAATACACTACATAAATAATAGGTGGAGGGTTTAGATTTATTTCACCCCCATTGTTATTATTGTCATTTTTGTTAACATTTTGATTTTGATTGTTGTTCACAACATTGCTATTTTTGGGTTGATCTATGATGCAGTCTGTGGTAGTATTATTGATATATAAAGTTAGGTGCTTAGTTATTTTGTTTATTCTAGTTAGTGTTTCAATAACCATCACTATTTTGATTGGGAAAAATGATTCATCCATTTGATCTTTAGGTTTTGCGGCTACTATCTATGTCTACTTGGTCTATTCTAAGTGTACTCTCTTGTGCTTCTTCATATGATCAATAAGGGATTTTTTTAACATTTCCCTAGTTTCTTTGTTAAGGGAGTAGAGAAAAATATCACATAAATCTATTTGATCCATGTGTGGGGCTTTGATAAAAGAATATATTAATTTCCACTACCTTGTAATAAAGTGGGTAGTAGACTCATTAGGCTCTTGTTTAATGTGTATAAATTCCCATCAACCAGTTCAAAACAACTTGTTTATATTGAATGGTTTTACAAATTATTCCATAAGTTTGTAGAAAGAATGGATCGAAGCATTAGGGAGGTGGCAGTACCAATCCAATGCAATTACATTGAGATTCTTAGTGAAGTTTTTGGCCACTACTCCATCCTAGGGTAATAAATCTCTAATGACATTAGGATTGGCCTTGAAATGTGTGTTTGTGTCTCTTTCCCCTTTGTATTTGAGAAGTTTGGGAAAGGGACATGTAAAGAGGATCCATAAAATGGGGTGATTGAGAGGCTCACTTACATATTAAGCATATGCCCCCATGATGTTGAAATACATTAGAGGAGTGTTGAAATAATCTTGGGGAATAGTTGTTAGATAGGAGTTGGGCATAAAACCATCAGGGGAAAATCTTTTTCTTGAATGGGTGGAGTATAATATGGTAGAAAATAGTTATCTGGCTATGTCAATTTGGAGAACATATGATAATATGGTGGTAGAGTGTTTTAAGGAGGTGCACTAATTGGTGCTTGCATAGGTGGAGTGTACATGGGTGGTATACTAGTAGGTATATAGTTGTGGATAACCATGGGTGGTAGTGTACTAGCTACATTAGATAAATATGGGATAAATGACCAAAAAAAAGAATATGATTATAAGGTGGATTGGGTAGTGGCATTTTTTATGCCACATGATTGATGGAATCAAAGGTAAGAATGTATCCTAGGTTTTGGTTTGGTGTAAAGCTGATTAGAAGAGATGTGCATTGATATTGTGGCATTTAATAAGATGCTTCCAAATTAGGAATGAAAGAGGAATGACCTTGATTATTTAATTTTGGGTTCATCCCTTGGTTATAAGGACCAATTTGAAGAGAGGTTTAGTTTATATACAAATCTTGAATACATTCCACCATGATAGAGATGAGATCATTTACAGTAGCATTATTAATGGGTTTGGGGGCCTCCCTCATAGGAGGATTCAAAGGAAGAGATTGGTATCCTATAATTAATTGATTTGTGTTTGATATCTTTGGAGTAGTCATCATAGGTTGCTCAAGTAGTGTGAAAATAGATTTATTAACATTAAAATGGGTTAGAGGTACTTGTATCCCACTTAATCCATCTTATAAAATATGAATTCTCTCAACGTACTAATCGATATTACCAAAATTTTAGTGTTAGGTGTTTTTAAATTGACATAGGATCTAGTCATGATGCGTGGGTACAATCCACATCTATTAGTTAGAGTCATGTCATTAGATTCACCATAATTATTGGAAGTCTATGAAAGAATCCCGTAACTCTTGAATTACTACACAAAATTTGCTTTATAGTGTGGAGGGAGAAGGGTTGTAAAATTGAGACTCATTCTAAATGTTTTGACTTGTCATGTTAGTCCAAATAAATAAATAAGGTTCAATTTGACATTGAGCACCTTGTAAATAAGCCTCAAGGCTAAAAGAGATATAGAATTCCTTTGTAGACATATTCACAGAGTGTGTAAACACCCATATAATAAATGGAAGAGGAGAAAATATAGAGGAAAGAATAATAAAATGGATAAATACAAAAGGAAAAGCCTTTCACATTATGTTTACCAGATTTATACACATGAAAAGTGTACTCTTGACCTTTCGAGGTTGATTCTAGATAGCCTAAGAGGAATGATATGATGGATGATCTAATGATCGGGCTGGTTTTGTTGATATGGTTGAGAATGTTGAGGTGGGAAATCTAGAAGCACTAATAAATATAACCTTTAATAGATTTATATTATTTTTTTAATAATAAATTATATGTTTTTTATTGTTAATAAATGCAAAAGGAGAAGCCTTTCATGTCAAGTTCACTAGATATGTACACATGAAAAGTGACATGCTAACCTTGTACTCTTGACCTCTCGAGGTCGAGTCTAGATGGTTGAAGAGGAATGATATGATGGATGATCTAATGATTAGGTTAGTTTTATTGAGATGGTTGATAATGTTGAGGTGGGAAATTTGGAAGGGCTAGTAAATATAACCTTTAATAGATTTATATTATTTTTTAAATAATAAACTATATGGTTTTTAATATTATATGTTTTTTTATATTGTTAATATGCTATTATATTTTATTTGATATGGTAATGAAAAGGAAAAGTGTGTTTTTGTGTCATAACCCTATAGTTTCTAGAGGTAAACATATGTATATATAGGTTTACACAAGTTTTATGATTAATTTATCATTTTTTGAGTAAGTGGCATCTTCTTGGGTGAAGATTTGGGACTAATAGACACAATGAAAGAAAATAATATCATATAAAAAAATTGGATAGATTGAAGTAGAATCCCACTCTAGGGTATAGACATAAGAGTGAGGGTTATGTAAACCTCCTCACCTATTTTCAGTTTACATTGTTAGATCCCATCATATAAATGTCTTTAGAGTTAGGTTCCACAATCATATAATTTACTTAATCAATTTTCAAGTATATAATTATGTTCTAACTTATGCAAATCACTAATAATTTCCTTTACTTTAAGGTTATGTGCCACACCTTCAATAGAGTACATAATCCACATTGAGTAATATCAAATACACATAACTACATGTCTATAAAGTTGTAACTATTTTGAATTTTTTTGATTATTTAATTACTTACTTTCATCTTTATTACTAAACAAGATATTTGGATGTGTGATGAAATTTCAATCACAAGTTATACATGATAACACATACATCTCAACTATGGCATACCCTAGCGCTTCTACAATTGCATCATGGTTTATATATAAGATAATGTGAAAATTTATATTTTAAAGTAATATTGAATTATTATATTTATTATGGATTATTTTTTCAAGTTCTATATTATTATTTTTTAAAATAATATTGAATGCACAACCCTTGCCCACCAAGTTAATGCATCCAACCCCATACATCATCAATGACTTATACTGCTAATGGTTAAACATGGTCAAACATTACAAGGGAGCGAGGTGACCAAAGGGGGTAACTCCATAGAGGAATAATCCTTGGAGGAGGGCCCCACCTTAGGATCTTATCACCCCTTTGCTTGTACCCCCCAAGCTAGCCTATCCAAAACCCCTACTATTGACCTATCACTGAAGCTATTTGTCCCTAAGCCCAAACTAGTTTCTATAGATGAGGGAACCTCTACAAAGGTTGATGGGAAGTGTAATTTCCTCCTATATGAAGAAATTAAAAATAATAAATAAAATTTAGATAGCTTCAACAATAAGGTGAAGGAAGCCTGATTAAACCTAGCTAGTTTCATTTAAGAATGGATTGCCCTACATAGGCAACCATACATGATTGTTCAGTATTTTATCCATTATGGTAAGGTGAATTAGACCCTTATTAATCATCTTATAAAGGTGATGGAGACCCCCCCACCTGATATCCCTAGTTTGACCCCAATCAAGAAAACCCCTCTATAGGTATAGGGATAGAAAAGGCTGCATATGATCCTCCCTCAAGATGATGCTGAGGGACTTGGAAATAGGACGAGGGAAAATTTTTACAATAAAAAGTAGGTATTACCTAAGAAGATATCTAAAAATGAGAAGGAACCATTGGAGGGTCCCCTCTTTTGATCTCTTTTTTTGTTGTTTTTGTTTTGTCGCCTAAGGGGTAATTTAGCTAGTTTTTTGTTATTCGGACATGGAGGCTTGATACTTTTTTGTATAACACTTTTATGGTTCTTGGATCCTTCTAAAAATAAGTTGTTTACCCGATTAGATAATTTTTTTTTCCTTGAGTACTATTTCATGGTATTCTTATTGCACCCAATTTTAAGGCATGTACAAGTGAATATATATTTGAAACAAATTAGTTTTTTACATTTATTTAGATTGGTCTATTTTATCTATTATTTTATTTTCTTATGGAACACTTAAATTATGATGAGGGAGATGTGAATGGAATAGATTATCTATTAGTGATGCATGGTATTCTCATCGCACCTAACTTTATGGTATATACAAGTGAGTATATATTTGAAACAAATTAGTTTTTCACATTCCTTTGGATTGGTCTATTTTATCCATTATTTTCTTTCCTCAAAAAACACTCAAATGATTATGAGGGAGATTTCAATAAGATATATGTGCATTACTAATATAGAAAATAAGATAGATATGAGAATGGTACCTATAATAAATTCCTCTAGTTTATGAACACAAATATATTGGTTACCTTGCAAAGAGCAATACTATCATAGGTAAAGTGAACAAATTAAATGACATTGCTCATACCATTTTAATTTTAATTATACTACATGATATTTAATAGTTTTGTCCATACTAAACTAAATTACACCATTTATAAAAAAATAAAAATTATTTGGCCTTAGTTTAGTAATACTTTGAGGGAGCAATGGTCAAGGCAACTTAAGAAGTTGGAAGATATAATGCATGATGAAATATTAATTGAACATACATACCACCATTAGAGACCTTAGATTTTGATAAGATTAATTTTTTTCTTATATTTAGAATCAAGATTCACATTCTTCCATTTTTGGGACCTCTGTTTTGGGAAGTTCATTGTATTGGAGGAAATAGAGAGATGTAAATACAAAAGGAGAATATAAATATGGTGATTGTCAAAGAGATAGAGTTTACTTTGAAATATAAAGACAATAAAATTTAAAGAGTCACAAAACAAAATAGGAAGAGAGGAAAGCCCAAGAGGTTGCAATCACCAAGGAAAAATAATAGAAGATTTCTCTTATACAAGGAAAGAAACTTTAGCTTCTATAGTCCAAAATCTTAGTGATTATGTTCATTATAAAATTATAGATGAAATAATTAATCATGTAAAGGAAATATACAAATTGGAAAAGCACGTTTAAAGTTTGAAGGGTTAGTGTATCAACATGGTCATGATATAACATATTTTCTAAAGTAATGATTAAGCTAGTTAGTTCATGTGATGGGTGACCCTCAATTTGTAACAAGGTGAAGGGAGGAGATGACATACGAAATTAAAAAAGAGAAAAATACTCATCAAAAAAATTATAAGGAATAAAAGGCCACCCTTAATTTTTATGACTTGCAGGATAATTCTACTTATTGTTAGGCCTAGAAAATATTATTTTATTGGCTTTGTCTATATTTAGATAAATATATGGCCAATTATGGTAAAATTGGTAAAATGGAAGGTTCTCATTTCAACATGGATGTCTGAACAAGATTTTTGGACACTTTTATGCTGATTCACTTTTTATATTTTCTATTTTTTTGGGTGACACCATAATTTTAGCTCCATAAGGCTAGAAAGATTCAAAGGATCACCACTAAAAGCTGAATTTAAGAAAGGGGAATCTCTCTCAATGTTGAACCCAAGAAACTAGTTAGATGCAAAGGGATCATCACTAATGATCATAAATGATTTTTTGATTACTTATTTATTTTTTAGGCTTAGATTTTCATTGTGTCTTTTTATTATTTATATTTATATTTTTTTGAGAAGGTTCTTATTAACAGACCTTAAACCCATGGAACCAATAAGATGCAAGGTCTCATCATCGAGGACCAAGATAGGCGAATATGATGATCTAGTTAAAGTGTGATAGTGCTTGGTTTAGAGATAAGTAAAAGGGGGTTATGCCATGAGGAAAATTCTAGACTAGCTTGTAGACTAGAATATCTAAGCTTATTGGAATGTGTATGGGAATATGGTGTACAATACTCATAATGATTAAGATAAAAATTCCATTTTATGCTAAATTTAGGAGTATATTTATAAAAGGGTCAAAGAGTAATGGGAAAAAATAAAATGATATGTTGCAATGATGATTTTTTCATGTGGAATCATAAATAGATAACTATCCTATCAAAATTTCCAAGATGCAAAAATAAAAAAATGATGACATGATCTATATTTAGTGAAATTAGGGCAGTGTGGCATATGTGGAGCTCATATATTCATAAAAAAATTTACACTATAGGGTGCATAAATTAAAATATCCATTATAAAGATACTCAGTAACCAAATATGGGCCTAATTAGTTGGGCCTAAACTTTTGACCTTCTTCTTTCTTCTTGTCAATCTTAATATCTAGTCTCAATGCAAGGTAACTAACATGGATAGGGAATTTATGGATAGTATTATTGTATTGGCAACACATATGATCAACATAGGCCACGTGGTTTTGGGAAACCATGAGCCAGTGTTAATCTAAATTTTCTAATTCAACGAGGCATGTGCTTCTATATTCTTCTTCATCTAGAAGATCTTGGAGACATATGTAGAGTATAATGGTAAAAAAAATTATGCATTGAAAACAAGGAAATAGGATGTTCCCCCTAGGTGTATGAATGCCCATCCTAAATTCCCATAATGTGGGTAAAGTTGAAGATGCTAATTCATTTTGTTATCTTTTACAGTCTTGACCAATATGGATTTCAATGTTTTATTAATAGCCTCAACATAATTGTTAGCTTCAGGGTAGATAAGGAGGCCATCTGATGAGGTATGGAGAATTTATTTCATAACTCATGTACCTTAGGGTTCTTAAATGGGGATACATTATCTTTAATTATGACTTGCAAGATCCCAAATTTGTAATTGATTTAGTTTAAAATAAACTTCATGATGATGAATCTAGTGATGGTGGTCAGTGACATTGCTTATGTCCACTTAGTGAAATACTTAGTGGTTGTAATGATAAAATGGTGGCCATTAGAAGAAGTATGATAAAGTTTACCAACTAGGTCAAGCCCCCAAGTTGAGAAAGAACAAGGTGCTATGATACATTAAAGTGCTTGACCAAGGACATTAATCTTGTGAGAGAAATGTTAACATTTTGATAATTTAATCACATATTATATAACATTATGATTGAGTGTGGGATGAAAATATCCCATTATGTGAATCTTCCTATCAATTTCATGACCAACAAAGTGGTTATTGAAAACATCATTATGATACTGAAATAACACTTTCTCATATTATTATTGGTCTACACATCTGAGGAGCATGCCTATTGAAAGCCTTAAAATATAGGAATTGATCAAATATTATGTGCTTAGATGTGATGATTTGAAGGCCCCACCTCTGCTAGAAATTGACACCCTTAGGATAAGTTTGATCAATTAAGTAGTTTATTATATTAGTGTACCATGAGGAAGAAGTGACTATGGGTTTATCTATGTAATAGAAAATTTCATCTGAGAAGTCAATGTAAAGAAGATCACCAACCTCCAATATGGAATTGGCCAACTAGTCGGAAATGATTTATCCCTTGATGGACTTATAGTTCACATAGGTAAATTAAAATTCACTCACTAGCATGATGAAATGACCAACCTTTCTAGATAAGGTGGGTTCACTCAAAAATATATGAAGGGATTGTAATCTCATAATGAACCATGTTTCCTGAATAAGCATGTAATGATTCAATTGTTTTGTTGTAAAGACTATGGATAGACATTCCTTATCCATTGGGTATATCCTATCTTGTAATCAAGAAGTACATGGATAAAGAAGAAGATTTATCTATCATTGTTGTCATCCTCCTCCTAGGCTAACATATAGGTGAGATAAACTTTTCAAATAAATAATGAGGTTATGATCAAACTCAGGTGTCATGAGAGTCAACAAATCCCAAAGAAAGATATTTACTAGCTTGAATGTATTTTGGCAGTCTTTGGTCTAGATCAGACCACTCTCTTTCTTGAGAAATTATTGATGGGATGGAAAACATATGTAAAATTAGGGATGAACCTTCAAATCACCCCTAGCTTCCCCAAGAGTGAACTTATTATTGATTCATTAGTAGGGTCTATTTATAGAATGTTACATATATATTTATGTGATCAATGTCAATCCCAAACTTTGAAATGATAAAACCTAATGAATTTACACTACTAATTTTGAACACACACTTAACCGAGTTGAGGGTGAAACCATATTCAATTAAGTGGGTGAGAAAAATACACAAGACCTCAAGATAGTATGCTCTCTTCTTAGCCTTTCCTGTAAGATTGTCGAGGTAAACCTCTACTATTATATGGATGAGGTCATGCAATATGTGGGTCATGTTACTCTAATAAGTTGTCCTAAATTTTTGAGGGGAATGGCAAGAAAATGTAATATAAGGCCCCCCATGACATTATGAAGGAGGTCTTGCTATGATATTCCTCTTAAATGCAGATTTAGATATACCTCAAGAAATTATCCATGAGGGACAATAAATCAAATCTAGATGTAATGTATATAATAAAAATAATGGATGGTAGTGGAAATTATTCCTTTCAACATGCCTTATTGATGTCTCTAAATTTGATGCTTATCTTGATTTTGGCATTATTTTTAAGGACATGGATAGTATTCGATAGTCACTTGGTGTAATCTATAGGTTTTATGAATCCTAATTTTAAAGATTTTAATAACCTCTTCTTTTACCATTAATAAAACCTTTGATTTCATAGGCCTAAGATTTTGTTTAACGATTTGGCATCAAGTTGGTGATTAGGTTGTGAACTACTACTTTGGGTTGAATTTTTGTCATATCTAAGAAGGAGAAGATGAAGGCCTTGGAAAGTATGGTGATAAAATTATTGTGATTTTTTATCTCTTGAGGTGAGATAGAATATCTGGGCTTAAGGATCTTGGATTGGACTTCAGTCCCAATAGTTATATCAATAATATCCTCTATAAGAGAGGTTTTCCCTTCAATTTTTTTCAAGGTAGGGGGAAGATCAGAAGCTTCATCTTCCACTTCAAACACCTCATGATCTTCCTTAGAAGAGTCTTATATTTTAATTTTTAAATATGAGTAATATTATTCAACTCCAAGGGTAGATGAAGGATAAAAGGTGAGAGAAAAACCCTTTTCATGATGTGATGCTGGAAGATGATCATAAACCCATAAGAATTTTAAAATTGATTCATCATTCTCCATAGAGTCTAAGATGAGAGAGTCACTTCCCTCTCCTACGAGAGTGAGGACTTGGTTATTTGGAATATTTTGAATGAATGGATCAAGTCTTATATAAATAAAATTGTAATTTTATATAATCTTTTGATGAGGGCAAAATTAAGAAGAGGAAGTGGCCATTGAATCAACTATTTGGTTATCCTCCCTAAGCATAACCTCTATGTAAATAAATTTAAATTCCTTGGAATTTTCATGCATAAAATTATTTTAGAGATGAAGTTGTGTAACTTTTGTTTGGTATATTTTAGAAACCCGATTAGTGATTAGTTACGAGCCACCAAAAATCTTGAAGTTTTGAACACCCAACTCCTAGGAATGAACACTCCCAACAAGTCTTGTCCCCTTGTTTGAACGATATTTCAGCCCATCATAATGGATCGTCAATTGATACTTTGAAGGGGAAGGATCATGGTGGTGCTTAGGGAGTATATCTTTGTTTTTAGAGATCTCAACCATGTAAATATCATGGATCATGGCTACCACATTGTGAATTTATTAACATTAAGACTTGTGTAGGTTATAACTTCCAACCCCACTTGGGTAAAATAGGAGAACAATTAGTTTATCCTTTTATAAGATGCTAAAGATTTTAGTCATTGAATTTTTCAAGAAGGCCAATACCATTATCATATTTTATTCACTCACTTTATCCATTTTTCCCACACCTTTCTTGCCAAGTTTTTCATTTAATGGGTTCTCAGGGATTCATAATTTGATTTTACAACCCATGTTGTAGTTGAAACAGGTTCTTTATCCTTTATGAGTAAATAAGGATTTGTTATTCCATTACTAGGCAAGCAGTAGTTGATATGAAGTCTTGGCTTTCTATTGAGATTTTCTTGATGAAAATTGAATGGTTTTGGGTCACCCTGGCTAAAGAAAAACTTTACTAGATGTAATAGTCTTATCTCTTGGAATAACATTATAAGGCATGACATTAATCATGTGGATCCAAGGTATCTCCAAAATGATGTTATAGTTTGTGTCATTTTCTATAACTTAAAAATATGTAATCAATGTTTGGGTACCAAAGTGATCGGTAACACTATGGTCCGAATAGAAGCAAATTTGATTCTATCGTAGCCTCAAAGTGTGTTCGTGGTCATGGAAAAGTTATTTTATCCATAACTAAGATTATGAAGAAAATAAAAATGGACAATGTTGACTGTAACCCCATAATCAACCATTGATTTCTTAACATAGTTGTTGTAGATCCATACTTATAGGTGCCATACATTATCTCCTCTTCTAGCCATGTTGGCATCAAGAAGTAGGTGTTTAAGGTCAAATAAATATCCAACATCCATGGAATCTTGCTTAGGAAGATAATTGTCTAGATCAATATGGTTGATTTAGACCTTTGGATGTGTGGTAACACTAGCCAAATAACCAAGACCTAATGTGTCAAGTAGTGCCAAATGATGGGAAGGAGAGATATTAATCAAATCCATGAATAAAGTATGACAAAAGGTCTTTGTGAGATCTATGACAAAGTCACAATTACCCACATGTTTGGGGCTGCCTTAAAATTATATCTCTAGGGCATTAGTGAGAGGGGGGAGTTTTTAGTTGGTACTCAGGGCATTAGTGAGAGGGGGGAGTTTTTAGCTGGTACTCCCTTTGTGTGTGTGATGATATTGACATCTTCTTTAGTCTACAATTTTACCATGACTATTAATTTTATTTTTCCCCATGGGATTAATCAAGGGGCCATATTGGGATTTATCAATGTAGAAGTTGAGTCTTTAGTGCCTTGAGTTTCAGATGGAATAGGATAGCTAGTTGGATTATCTTATAGCATATTTTTATTTTTACACTATTGGTGGGTTTGAAATGGGTTATGGTAGATGCATAAGCTAGCATTTTGAGGGGATAAAGGACATATTGGGGAACATTTGGGGTATCTATTTGAACTACCCAAAATAAATATCCATGAATATATATCGTTGGCCCTTAGGGAATTGTTAAAATAATTTTTTTATACTTTGTATATGCAAGAATACCATGGCTAATGCTTATGTGAAAAATAAAATAAATGTTGAGATCATAATCCCTCGATCATTAGTTTTGATTTTGTTGACTGAACCCTTACTGATTATTATTTTGATAAAAGCATTAGTTTTAATAATGGATATTTAGGTTCTAGTTTGGGATCTAGTATTTATTTTTATGAGGGGGTAGATCTTTAAGTTTCATGACATGAAAAATAGGTGTAGTGTTCAGATTTATCCCACCCTCATTGTCATTATTATTATTTACACTTTGATTTTGATTATTATTCACAACAATGGTTTTTTTTGTGTTGATCCATCAAACCGTTTGTGGTAATGTTATGATTACAATTTAGGACTTCGGTCCTTGATTATTCAGATTTTTGTGGTTATAGTTTTGAGAAACCCCATTATTTTGGTTTGGGCTAAAAAGTAATCCATTTGATCTATACATTATACATCCATTATCTATAGATATTTGATCAATTTTGAGTGCACTCTAGTGCTTCATCATTCAATATGTAAGGGATTTTTTGAATGTTTTCCCTAGTTTCCTCATTGAGAAAGTGGAGGAAAAGGTCACACAACTCTCTTTGATCCATGTTGGGGGGGGGGGGGGGGGGGGGTTGGGGGGGAAGGCGTGTTAGCATATTATTGTATTTACCTTAGGTTATTTACTAAGGTAATTTATGTTGGTTAGTTGCCTTAACCACTTTGGTTAAGAGGTTAGTTGTTTGTTCGGTCTTTGCTATTTCATGCAAGCCGACGTAGGTTAGTTTTCTTATACCCGTCTCATGCTTCATGGGTATTTCATTTGTTTGCCTATTTAATAGGCCTTCATGCTTGGTTGAACGTGTTGAATAAGTGCTCTACTATTCTCAATCTCATTTTCTCTCTGTGTTTTGTTTAATCTAACATTAGTTGTTTGTAGAATCTGAGTGGAGGTTTGTGGAACTTGAGTGGAGGTTTGTGGAAGCCAGAGAGAGGTCAGTGTCTTGCCAGGTAGGAGCTTCAGGCACCCAGTGGAGAGCCGAGGAGAGGGAAAGCATCATGGAATTTAGAAAACTCAACCAGAAGGTCTAAAAATTGCCAGGAAGCATCAGAAGGCTAAATAAGACCAAAAGGAAGTGAAAACAGGGTGTTTTAGAGGCTCAGAAGCCTATGTTGAATTTATCTGTGCATTTGGCAAAATCAAAAAAATTCATTTATTCATATTTTTCAGCAAAACAAAAGCCTAAATCATGAGTTAAATCAAAACTAAGACACTGGTGAAAATCGTTTGCAATTTGGTTGAGAAACAGGGTCAGAATCTTCGCTTGAAGTTTCAAAGGTAGGCCAATTTTCTGATTGGCTGAATTTTTTTATAAAATTTTTAGCCTAAAGTTTTAATATTTCAATTATTTTTATTTTTTTAATTGAAATAAATCAAAACTTTAGCCAATAAGGGTTATTGGGGACCTACCACTGACTAATAATCACAGAAGCATCTGGGAAGCTAAAAATTTCACCATTTTTTGGGTTTTTTATCTGGATGTCAACGGAGAAAGAATTTTTTAAATTGGAATTGTAGTTTTCCCGATTTAATTGTTTCAGTGGTAGAATTTTTATGTGATCTTGCAAACGGTATTGAGTTTGTTGCTGAAAATGGATAGGGTTGTTCAGTGTCAATATAAAATCAGTGTGTAGAAGGAATTAAAAAAAAAGTCATTATAGTTTTTCCAATTTTATCATTTTCATGAAAAACTAGGTAAAATGGCTAGTATTCAACACCTATTACTACCAAATTCTCATAAATTGACTGGCAAGAACTTTAGTTTGTGGAGTCACAAGGTTTTGACAATATGTGAATATCTGAATATTGATCAAATAGTGCTCGGTAAAGAGCAAAGGCCTGCCACTGCTACCAATGACTATGATAAACATCATTGTGAGGCTCTCATGTTATTAAAATTGTTAGTAGCAAATAATCTAATCTCAGAGGTCAGAAATGCAACTATAGCATCAGATTTATGGAAAAAATTATCTTCAAAATATTAGGCTATTAAAGCTGGTAGAGTGTTGTATTTGAAGAATTTGTTGTTTTCCACTAAGATGTAGGAAGGTGGCTCCATTTGTTAGTTTTTATTGCAGATCAAGGACATCAGTGACTAGTTGAAAGTAGTGCAGAAACCTGTTGATGAGCAAGATTTGATTTCTCTTATTATGCAAAATCTTCCACCATCATTTGAGTCATTTGTGGAGTCCTTGCACATGATTACTGAGATGCAGACTGTGGATTTTGAAACATTGTCTACATTGCTATTGCAAAAGGAGAGATGACAGGAGCAGGCAATGTTGTCTATATCCACTTCCACAGAGAGTGCATTCTTTATCAAGGAAAAGGGTAAGCAGTCTGGTAAAAATAGCTATCCATCAGAATCTTCACAAGTGGTAATAAGAGATCTAAATGGAAATGTTTTTACTATAAGAAACTTGGTCACCTTAAGAAAGATTGTAGGAAAAGACAACAGGATATGGCTAACCTTAGAAAGAAAGCTCATCATGCGAATGTAGCTGAAGGTGAAGGTGAGGAATCACTAGATTTTGCTTTTATGGCTTTCAATAATAATTCTATGGTGGATCGAGCTTGGTACTTTGATTCAGGGGCATCTCATCATTATACATGCCATAAGGACTGGTATGTGGATTTTGTTGAAGATAATAGTAGTAATGAATCTGTATCTTTGGGAGATGGTACAACATATTTTGTGAAAGGATTTGGTAATGTTCATATAAGTTTTGATGGTACAGTAAATTATACATTCAAGAATGTTAGGTATGTACCGGATATGAACAAAAATCTTCTTTCAATCAGTGAGATCACCTCAAAATTTGATTTTGTTGTAAAATTTCAAGAACAACAATGTTTAGTCACCACTAAAGATAACAAGATTATTGCTATTAGGATCGGTGAGAAAGGCTTGTATAAGCTTGTAGATCTAATCAAAGCAAAGAAAAGTGCACTTGCAGTGGTTGATAGCACAAGTTCACTATGGCATGAAAGGTATGGGCATTTGAATTTTTAGTATTTGACTACATTGAGTAAGACTAAGATGGTTAAGGGGATTCCTTCTATTCAGCATAGTCATCATGTATGTACTGGATGTCAATTGGGGAAGCAAGTTAGACATTCATTTGATGTTGGTAAAGCTTCGAGAGGAAAGGGAGTATTGGATTTGGTACATGCAGATTTGCATGGTTCAATGCAGACACCTACCCCTTTTGGTGCCCGTTATTTCCTGTTACTGGTTGATGATTTCTCTAGGAAAAAGTGGGTATACTTTCTAGTGAAGAAATCTGATTGTTTTTCTAAATTTCTTACTTGGAAAGCTATGGTTGAAAAATAGGCAGGACGGCTAGTGAAATCTCTTAGAATGGATAATGGGGGTGAGTTCATCTCAAAAAAATTCAATAATTTTTATGCCACTGAAGGCATACATAGACAATACACTACACCTCACACTTTGCAGCAAAATGGAGTTGTGGAAAGGCGTAATAGGACGATGATGGACATGAATCGTTGTATGGTCCAAAGCAGAAATGTCCCATATAGGTATTGGGTAGAAGTAGTGATACAAAAGTATACATCCTCAATAGAAGTCCTACAAAAGCTTTAGAGAATTTGACTCCAGAGGAGGCTTGGTCAGGTTGAATTCCAGATGTAAGTGATTTTAGAATTTTTGGTTGTGTAGCTTTTGCAGTTATTCCTAGTCAAAAGAGAAGAAATTTGGATGCAAAAAGCAAAGCATACATGTTTGTTGGATACAGTGATCAGTCAAAATCCTACAAATTACTTGATATTTCTACTAACAAAGTTGTGGTAAATAGAGATGTCATAGTAAATGAACAAATGCCATACTTCACAATGACTAGTCAAGTTTCAGATATTGAGTCATTGTTATCTAATGATTCAATTATTAGTTATAATGTGAAAAGTGAGCAAGATTCTTGTTCATCAGTGGAATCACATTCCAGGGAGGGAATTGATACAGGTCATTGTGCGGTTCTAGCAGAACAACCAAAGAAGCCAAAGTGGTATACTGCCACAATTGAAGCACTAAAAGAAGGAGACTTGCCACAAGGTGTGGAAGGTAGAAGATTTAGATTGGGAAAGCAGTTTGGTAATAGAGGTGAGCATGTCAATCTTGCTCTAACAACTGCTATTTCACAAGTATTTGAGCCTACTTCTTTTTCGGAGGCCAAAGGGAAGTCTAAGTGGGAATCAACTATGCAATTGGAATATGATTCCTTGATGAAAAATAAGAAAGACTTGGAAGTTGATGGAACTACCACCAAGAAAGAAATCCATTGGTTGTAAGTGGATTTATAAGGTAAAATAAAAAGCAGATGGTTCCTTGGACAAACACAAAGCCAGACTTGTTGCAAAAGGTTATGCACAAGAGGAAGGGGTTGATTATGAGGAGACTTTTGCTCCAACCACCAAGATGGTAACTTTTTGTTTGATTATTGCTATTGCTACTCAGTTTGGATGACAAGTGCACCAAATGGATGTAAAGAGTGCTTTCTTGAATGGAGATCTGAAGGAGGAAGTCTACATGGTTCAGCCATAGGGTTTTCAAGTTCCTAGTAAGGAACATCTTCTTTGTAGGTTGATCAAGTCCTTCTATGGACTTAAGCAGGGTCCTCAAGCTTGGTATACAAAAATAGACTCATATCTTAGGGAGTCAGGTTTCAAAAGGTGTAACTCAGAACCAACTCTCTATGTAAAGGTGTCTGGTGATGATATCTTGATTCTCATTATATATGTTGATGATATAGCCATCACTAGGAGTAGTACTAGTCTCATTCAGCAAATGAAAGCTGATGTTTGTTGTACTTTTGACATGATAGACTTAGGACTACTGAAATATTGTTTAGGTGATAGTTTTGGCAAAGTGGTAATAATGTATTCATGTCACAGAATAAGTATGTCAATTCATTGATAGAAAGGTTTAGAATGATGGATTGTAATCCAACTCACACACCTATGGAAGTAGGAGCTAAAATTTCAACAGACACTGGTTCACCTCTAGTCAATGAAATAGTGTGTTGGCAGCTAGTGGGTAGTCTCATTTACCTCACTACCACCATACCAGATATTTGTTTTGTAGTGAGTTTTCTATCTCACTTCATGTCTAAACCATAGGAAGTCCATTGGTTAGCCACAAAATGAGTATTAAGATATGTCAAAGGTACTCTTGACTTTGGCATACTGTATAAGAAGTTTGTAGATTTTGAACTTTCAGGATATTCTAATTCTGATTGGGTAGGTTCAATTGATTAAAGAAAATATACAACAGGGTATGTTTTCACTTTTGGTTCAGGAGTTTTCTCATGGCAGAGCAAACTAAAAACTACAGTGGCATTATCTTCAACAGAAGCAGAGTATAAAGCTGTGGTCAGTGCAGGTTGTGAAACCATGTGGATAAAGAAAATTTTGGAGGATCTTCAGTTTGAGTCATCAAAGCCTACTCCAATTTTTTGTGACAACCAAAGTGTTTTGAAGATGGTGAAGAATCCAATATTTCATGTCAGGACCAAACACATTGAGGTTCATCATCATTACATCTGACATTTGGTTACAAATGAAGACATCAGTCTCTTCTACTGCCCCACTACAGAGTAGCCAGCTGATATAATGACCAAACCACTTGGTACAGACAAGTTCATAAAATTTAGAGATAAACTTGGTCTTTTTTCTGGTTTAGTCATTAAGGGAGGGTGTTAGCATATTATTGTATTTACCTTAGGTTATTTACTAAGGTAATTTATGTTGGTTAGTTGCCTTAACCACTTTGGTTAAGAGGTTAGTTGTTTGTTTGGTCTTTGCTATTTCATGCAAGCTGATGTAGGTTAGTTTTCTTATACCCATCTCATGCTTCACGGGCATTTCATTTATTTGCCTATTTAATAGGCCTTCATGCTTGGTTGAACGTGTTGAATAAGTGCTTTGTTATTCTCAATCTCATTTTCTCTCTGTGTTTTGTTTAATCTAATAGGGGGAAGTGATATAGGAATAAATTAATTGTTGCCACCTTACAATGAAGTGGGAAATAGATACATTAGATTCTTGTTGACATGTAAAAACTCTTGCATGTCGATCCAGTGAATTTTGCTCATATCAAATGATTTATTGAAATCTATTTTGAGTTGTCTAAAATAGTGGATCGAAACTTCATCGAGGTGGTAATATTAGTATAATTATATTCCCTCAAGGGTTTTATGGAAATTTTTGGCCACCATTCCATCCCAAGGTAACAAATATATAATTACCATGGTATAGGCCTTGACATGTGCATTTGGGTACCCTTTTACCTTGTATTTGAGGAGTTTAGGCAAGGGGTGTGGCAAAGGGACCCTTAAAATGGTGTGTTCAACATGTTTTTTGAGATATTTAACATATGCCACCATTTTTTTTAAGTCCATTAAAGAAGTATCAAGATAGGTTTGGGGAGAAGTATTTAGATAGGTAGTGAGATTGAAATTACAAGGTGAAAAACGTTGTTACCTTAGTGGATAAAGTAGAATATGTTAGAAAAAAGATATCTGGTTGTGTTGTTTTAAAAAACATGTAGAAATATAATAGTAAAGGAGTTAAATGAGTTATACCAATTGATGGTTGCATAAGTAGTATGTATTTGGGTGGCATACTTCTGAGTATGTAGTTAGGGAAGACATGGATTATGGTGTGTTAGCTTTCATATTATTTGGAGTAGTATATAAGAAAGGGCACTAATAAGAGTGTGAGTGTGAGGTTGATTAGATGAAGACATGTTTTTAGATACATGATTAAGGATACCAAAAGTACGAAGGTCTCCTTAATTTTGGTTGAGTATAAAACCAATTGAAAGGGAAGTGGGTTGACATTGAGGAGATGTTGATGGAATTGGGATGGGAGAGGAATGACTTTGGTTATTGAAATTTGGGGCCATTCCTTGTTTTTAAAGACTAGTTATAAGAGATGTTTGGATACTATCTAAGTCTCAAATGTGTCCCACCAAGGTGGAGATGAGATCATTTGGAGTGGTGTTAGTGGTGGGTTTCAGGGCCTCTCTTATAGGAGGCTCTGATAGGAGAGGATGCTAGCCCAAGAAGAATTGATTTTCACTTGATAGTTTAGGAGGAGTCACCTTGGGTTGTTCAAGTGGTGTGAAAGTAGCTTAGTTTTTACTATGAGGTGGTGGAGGTAGTTGTATCCTAGGTAACCCATCTTATATAGTGCAAACACTCTCACTATATTGATCAAATTTTACATTATCTTAGCATCAAGAGTTTTTAAGTTTATTTGATGTCTAATTAGAATGTTTGGGTAAAATCCACCTATGCTAGTTAGGATCATCTTACTTAGATCATGATAGTTATTTAAAATCTTTGAAGAATCCCATAACTCCTCAATTACCACATGGACTTGGTTTTTCATATGAAGGGAGAAGGGATATAAGGAGGAGATAGGTTTTCATTGTTTTGAATTTCTAAGTTAGGACAAATAAATAACAAAGGTTTGTTTGGGTCTTAAACACTTAATTTAAAAACATCAAGGCCTAAACGATTATCAAATTCCTCTCCAAGTACATTTGATGATGTGTATATGTAAACACCAAATGAATAAATGAAAAAGGATAAAAATATGGATGAAAGAAAATAATGTAAAAGGATAAATGCAAAAGTACAATCCTTTCACATTGAGTTCACTAGATTTATATGTACAAAAAGTGATGATATTTCCTTGCACACTGGACCTCCCGAGGTCAGCATTGAGATGGCCAAAGAGGAATGATGTGATGGTGAAAACTATTGATTTGGATATTTTTTTGGGTGTTGTTGAATTGGTTGAATGGGTAGATCTTATTGATGTGACTAATTATTTTGAAGTTATGGAACATTCAAACTAGTTGGATTTCTTAGTTGTTCCTATGCCAGTAGAGTTCAACTACCTTAAAGTGTTCATTAAATGCAAAAAATAATGGAGTGAAAAGATGTAAATAATAAATTGATTTTATGAGAACCCAATGTCATCATTTTTGGTCTATGCTACTTTCTCTAGATGGTTTGAGATTGGGTTGGATGACTAATGATATCTATCTGTTGGCTGAATATTTTGTCACCAGCTAATTGAGGACAAAATAGGTGTTTCAACCACAACATAGGGAGATTGATTAGCTAAAACGTGTAGGTTTACCACATCAAAATGGGACAAATCTCTCCTCTCATCAAGGGGAGGTTCCCTATAACTATAAGGTACTATATACTATAAATAAGGTGAAAATAACACTCAAGGTAGGATAACACCATCTATCTCTCTTTTTTTAGAGATGATGTTCATAGACATAGGAGAATTCCTAGGTGATTGTTGGAGGTACTTCTCTTCTTTCAGAAGTAATACTCAGTCAATAACAAGATTCCTTCTTCGGTAGTAAAATTAACTAGACGCAGTAACACAACAGGATGAAGTGTAGCACAAAGTCTCCACCTCAAATGCCAAAGAGTGAAATATATGAAGGACAATGGGGGCACAAAGTCATCCCAAGATCCTTTACATATATATATATATATATATATATATATATATATATATATATATATATATATATATATATAGAAAACAACACACTAAAGACCATTGTGGCAGCACAAAGTCTCTCCACAGTCAGCTTCAGGACACCTCCCTGACTACTTCCACTAGTTCTGCTTGTTAAATTAAATGGACAATAATGCTTCTAGGAAATAGACATAAGAACAATTTTCTAAATAACACAAGCTATTCTAACATAAAGTTTGAAAGGTTGCTTGTTTTTTCATTCAAATAAAGAAATATGATTAACAATCTGAGCTCAAAGTCTCAAGAAATGCCTTTCAATTTGGGTAGAGTTTTGCTTCTATAGTAGAGAGATCTCCTTAAAAAAATAAGAGAGATTACAATATATATCACTCCAAGAAAGACTTGGGTGCTTTATTTCATGGAAATGGCCCATGCTGCATTCAATGCCTTAAATGCATTTCCATGAAAGAGCCATGCTGGAACAAGTCATCAGCCTTGACTTTGGTATTCTAAATCATATCAAAAGTCCTTTCCTAAGCATGGGTTGCTTGGTCTTCTTTATGACGCTTACACGGCTGTCCATTTACCTTCACTTAATGAAGAAAAATAGACCACACTATTGAATGTTTGCGCTCTCTGATGTCCACCTGGTGGAATATTCCACCTACTGGAAATAACTCTCCTGTAGATATTTTTAGATTTCCTATAGTTGTTCTCTTTTTCCTCACCACGTCTTGTCCTTCCTTGGTGATCTGAGCTCTTGGGCTATCTTCTTGTTGGCTCCTTCAGCTTCTTCTTTGGCTGGTTGCTAAATTTGTTCACAAGGTCTATGCCATATTTGAAAATCAATGGATATTTCATTACCTTGAATTTGATGTTTGTGGGGACATCATGATCACTTAGTCACTTGAACTACTTTGAACCTTAAACCTTGGAGTGCATCGGTTCAATGGTTTAAAGTGGTTCAATGGTCAGTGGTTCAATTAGCTTGCCTATTCACTCAGATCTTTGGTTCAATCATTCTTTGAACCCTTTGGTTGAACTCCTTGTTGAACTTCTTTTGCTTCTTCCATTTTCTGAAAGCTTCCTTTCTACACTTTGAACTTCTTTAAAACCTTTGAACCTTAGAACCATTTCGGTTCAAAGTTCAACGGTTCAATAGTTCATTCTCTTTCTTTGAATCCTTTTATTCTCTAAGTCTTTTGATCTTATTAAACTCGTTGAACCTTTGAACTCATTTAACCATTTTGGTTCAAGGTTCAACGATTCAATAGTTCAACCTTCACTCTTCAAAGTTTTCTTTTCTTTAAGTATGCTAAAGTCTTTGAACCTTTGAACCCATTGAACCTTGTGGAGGTGGGGTTCAATGGTTCAATGGTTCAATGGTTTAAAGTGGTTCATTCTATTTGTTTGAAGCCTGTTGATGGACCTTTGATTGAACCTCAGCATTGAACCAACCTTGAAAATGCCTAAGTGTTGGAATTTCTTTTTGAAAAAGCCTGCTTGTTGAACTTGTGAGTTCTTTAGCTGAGAAGACTTAAATAATTAAAGAATTTGAATACTCAAAACATTTTTGAGAAGGGAAGAGATCATTTTGGCCTTCAAGACTAAAATAGTCAATATATTGTCCCCAAAAACAAGTGACAAATTTTGGGAACAACAACTAGCTCTAGCTAGGGAACTTCCATCGATTGAAATTGAAGTAATCAAAAGGGGTAGAAACTAGAATCTCAGTGCCTTCATCTATGCCATTGGGCTATGGAGTCATGCCACCCAGAAAAAATTCACTAAAAATAAAATGAACAATGCAAAACAAAAACTAAAGACTATAAAAAATATGTACAATTGATGTCATCTGATACTTCAATGATTGAAGTACTTTAGATGCTGCCCACTGTGAGGTAGTGAAAAGGGCGTGCCATCTTGATACTTTAGTAGGAAACCATTTTCTCCTGAAAAAGGATGATTGGTGAATGGACCTCTCCACCAGGAATCAACTTTTTTGTGCATTCCTTTTGGTTCTCTCCTCTTGCCCCACAACAAGACTTGATTTCCAGTCTAAAAATCATGAATCCTTGTTCTCTTGCAAAAGAGTTTCTTTTCCTAATTTTGATGTGCAATAGTATGGTCCATTACCAAAATTTGTTATTCTTTTAGTTCAGTCTAGCACATGATTTGATTGTCAGCGTCAAACACCTGCCAATGATTGGCATTGTCAGGCACACTTGGTCGAAAGACTAGCTCGATAGTGTAACTGTGCTCTTCAAAGTCTTTGTGAGGAACCATGAGGGTTGCAGAGATATCCAATGAATCTGCACTATTATGAAGCTCTCTGGGCACTACAAAAATAGTGAAAGCATCAAAACTTTCAAGGCAGTCCCATACCTAATTATTATAATGTCAAAATCTTTCATTCTTGGTTTGATACAGGTTCCTCACCTGACAAACCACCAGCTCAGCATCTCCTTTGGCATAAAGGAGCTTAACACCTTTATCTTGAGCAACCTTTATACTGAGTAGTAGAGATTCATATTCAATAGTGTTTTTGGCGTTGTTAAACTACAACTTGTAAGCATAAAGAAAAATATCTCCTCGCAGAGATATTAAAACAATCCTAGCTCTAAAACCGATAGAAGAGCAGCTACCATCAAATTCTATAATCCATATGCCACCAAAAACTGCTCCTTTCTCAGATTTTCCTTCATTTAGAGGGGAGGGTCCTTCTACACCTACACTGTGCTTTATTAATTCTTCTATTATCTCATATGACTCAATTCCTAGATCGCCACCTACAGAACTTTCATCTACTAAAACATGAACATCCTCTATGGTCAAGAAGTAATTACCCACCCCTGAAGACTCAAACACAATTTGAACTTTAGGGGCTGTCATTTGGGTGACAATGTTCTCTAACTCCTTTTCAAGGAGTAGCCTCTGCATGATGCCTTTGATTGGGATCCTTACCTCAGACAGGTCCATACTTATTTCTCCACCAACATCCTTACAAAAATTTTGACCAAGAAGGATGTCGTAGGAGGCTGAGACATCGGCCACCAGGACTGTCATCTTAATTCTTTTTTCTAGAAAGACTGCAAATGCAAATTGGGCATCTTTGATTTGTCCCAACAAAGGGACTTATTTGTTTTCCATGGAGAAGCATCTCCCAAATGTCTTAGTCAGTGTGAGACCAAGAGATTCTACCACTTTGGCAGGCATGACATTTTCAGATGCGCCTAAGTCGATGATGCAATTATTTAGCTGATGACCATTTATCAACAAGGAGACATAAAATGGTTCTATTTTCCCAGGAATAGGAGGAGGAGTAATGACAAGGTTATTTTGGGTGGATGTGGGAGTCACCTTTGTAATAGCTGGCCCTATAGGGATAGTTATATTCTTTACACATTGAACCAACTTATCCAACTGCTCAGGGTTGGATTGCAAGAATTCAAATTTAGACATTTGAATTTTGGTTTTCTTGACATGGTCGATTATATCAAATGTCTAAAATGAATTAAAAATAGAAGAAGGCAGTTCATCCATCTAGTTTTTAGGAGGGGTGGTACTAGTCTACAAATTTGAAGCAGAAGATGAAGGAAAACTTGATGTACTTACCTTTTTAGTGATCATCGGGTCCTTTGATTGAAAAGGTAGAGTGGTTTCCCACTTAGCAATTGAAATTGCTAGTTGAGCTCACTCCTCTATTTTTTCCTTATTAGCTTGCTGGGCTGACTGGTTCTGGGACTAGGTGAATACAATGTATGATCCATCAAACACTTCACCTTTACTTCTGGGTTCATCTTGGTAATTTA
This sequence comes from Torreya grandis, assembly GCA_037957365.1. Taxonomy (NCBI): domain Eukaryota; kingdom Viridiplantae; phylum Streptophyta; class Pinopsida; order Cupressales; family Taxaceae; genus Torreya; species Torreya grandis. The sequence continues at coordinate 588,687 of JARHVA010002758.1, read as the reverse complement.
GGAAACCAATGTTGGAGTCGCCAGCTGATTCATCTTGGTCTTCCACAAAGAGATCAGTGCCATCTTCCTAGTTCAACTTAGATTGAAAAAAAAAATTGATTCTGTTTATAGGTATCTAATTAATGAGTTGGCTGGAGCTACTTCAATAGCAAGTTTCCCCTGAGGGGGAGGAAGATGATTTGGCTGCTCTTGATTCTTGGCAGCGTTGCCTTGGTATGACTTATTGGGGAATGTCATCCTTGGTATATCTCAATACAAAGGAGGAGTAGACACCCCTTGTGCCATTTGCTTTCTGAGAGTTAGCAAATCATTTGCCAACTTTTGCACCATTAGATCAGTGGTGCCTATAGTTGGATATTCAGAGGATGAAAAAGATTTACCTCTATTAGGATCTCTCCTTGTCTTCCACACCAAGATGAGATCATCTTCCACCGCAGTATCCAAATCTTGCATTGTAATAAGGTCTATATGGCTAGTACGTCTCATTAGAAAACTCACTTCAGGTAGCTGAGAGTTGATGAAGAAGCATTTGAGATTCTCAGTGGTTGGCTGAGTAATTATAAGAATCTTGTTCCTCAGCTTGTCAAACTTGGGTATGAAATCTCTCATTGGTTCATGAGGCTCCTTCTTCATTTGTGTGAGCTGAGCTAGCAGGGCATGCACATCTTCTGTAGGCTTGAACTTGGCTACAAATTTGGCTTTGAGAGTGTTCTAGTCAGTCATTTACCGAGCCTGTAGATGGTAGAACCAGTCTACAACAACACCTTGTAATGTCTCTATGAATAGCCTGACTGCTACATCTTCATACTCCACACCTATCATGCCACAGGCTATGCTGAAGGCTGCAATATGTTCATTAGGATGAACTCTCCCATCACCAAAGAATTTAGGGAAATTCTTCCTTGAACTGCGTGGTAGATCATGTAAAGGTGGAGTTAAATTGAGTGGGCCAAAAGAGTTACCCTAGGGGCCTTGAGCTGCCATTGCATGACAATGGAAAGGGGGGATAACAAATCTTGGTTGGGTATGTATGGGCAAAGCTCTAATAGTAGAGGAAAAAGAAGCTCTACATTGTATTGGTGACCTGGTGTTGGTAAGAGGAAGACTCCTAGTTCGTTAAGGTGAGGTTGTGGAGGAAACAAATCAAAATTGCTCTACTATACCAACTCAAAAATAGGGTCAACAACACCTTAAGCCTTCTAGCTTCTTGTATAGCGTGGAGCTGCCAGATTGTACAATAAAAATGGAAAAGAACTGGCCTTGCTTCAGCTTGGAGCTTGAGGCTCCAAACTGCTTGTTCTTCCCCAGTGGAGTCACCAAAAATTGTTGGCATGGAGCTAGCAGAGTAGACAATAGAAATGAAATGTTCAATCCCTAGAATCTCTGGTTTCATAGATCAGAGTATATAATGTAAATGGATAAGGATATGGAGATGGAAAATAACTAGAACAACTTGTTCGATCCTCAATAGAGTCACCAAAAACTATTGGGTGAATATTTTTTCACCAGCTAACTGAGGGAAAAATAGGTGTTTCAACTATAGCATAGGGAGATTTATCAGCCAAATGTGTAGGTCAACCACATCAAAAGGGGACAAATATCTCCTCTCATCAAGGGGAGGTTCCCTATAACTATGATATATTAATATACTATAAATATAGCTAAAAATAACACTCAAGGTAGGATAACACCATCCATATCTCTTTTTTTAGAGATGATGTTCATAGACATAGGAGAATTCTTGGGTGATTACTAGAGGTACTTCTCTTCTTTCAAAAGTAATTCTCAGTCAACAACCATTCCTTCATGGGTAGTAAAAGTAACTGGACGCAGTAACACAGTAAGATGAAGTGTAGCACAAAGTCTCCACCTTAACTACCAAAGAGTGAAATATATGAAGGATAATGGGGGCAAAAAGTCATCCCAAGATCCTTTACATAGATACAGAAAACAACACACTAAAGACCATTGTGGTAGCACAAAGTCTCTCCACAATCAGCTTCAGGACACCTTCCTAATTACTTCCACTAGTTCTACTTGTTAAATTAAATGGACAAAAATGCTTCTAGAAAACAGACATAAGAACAATTTCCTAAATAACACAAGCTATTCTAGCACAAAGTTTGAAAGGTCACTTGTTTTCTCATTCAAATAAATAAATATGATTAACAATCTGAGCTCAAAGTCTCAGGAAATGCCTTTCAATTTGAGCAGAGTTTTGCTTCTATAACAAAGAAATCTCCTTAAAATAATAAGAGAGATTACAATATATAGTGCTCCAAAAAAGACTTGGGTGTTTTGTTTCATGAAAATGGCCCATGTTGCATTCAATGCCTTAAATGCATTTCTGTGAAAGAGCCATGCTGGAATAGGTCATTGGCCTTAACTTTGGCATTCTAAATCATATCAAAAGTCCTTTCCTAAGCATGGGTTTCCTAGTCTTCTTTATGATGCTTACATGACTGTCAATTTGCCTTCACTTAATGAAGAAAAATAGACCATGCCATTGAATGTTCACACTCTGTGATGTCCACTTGGTGGACTATTCCACCTACTAGAAATAACTCTCTTGTAGATATTTTTAGATTTATTGTAGTTGTTCTCTTTTTCCTCACCACGTCTTGTCCTTGGTGATCTGAGCTCTTGGGCTATCTTCTCACTTTTTGCTAGCTCCTTCGGCTTCTTCTTTGGCTGGTCACTGAATTTGTTCATAGGGTCTGCGCCATATTTGAAAATCAATGGATATTTTATTACTTTGAATTTGATGTCTATGGGGACATCATGATCACTTAGTCCCTTTAACTACTTTGAACCTTAAACCTTGGAGGGCATTAGTTCAATGGTTCAAAGTGGTTCAATGGTCGGTGGTTCAATTGACTTGTCTGTTCACTTAACTCTTTGGTTCAATCGTTCTTTGAACCCTTTAGTTGAACTCCTTGTTGAACTTCTTTTACTTCTTCCATTCGCTTGAAGCTTCCTTTCTGCACTTTGAACTTCTTTGAACCCTTTGAACGTTTGAACCATTTCGGTTCAAAGTTCAACGGTTCAACAGTTCATTCTCTTTCTTTGAATCCTTTTATTCTCTAAGTCTTTTGATCTTATTGAACTCGTTGAACCTTTGAACTCATTGAACCATTTTGGTTCAAGGTTCAACGGTTCAATAGTTCAACCTTCACTCTTCGAAGCCTTCTATTCTTTAAGTCTGCTGAAGTCTTTAAACCTTTAAAGCCATTAAAACTTTGAACCTTGCAGAGGTGAGGTTCAATGGTTCAATGGTTCAAAGTGGTTCATTCTATTTGTTTGAATCCTACTGATGGACCTTTGATTGAACCTCGGTGTTGAACCAGCCTTGAAAATGCCTAAGTGTTTGAACTTATTTTTGAGAAATCCTGCCTGTTGAACCTGTGAGTTCTTTAGCCGAGAAGACTTGAATAATTGAAGAATTTGAATAATCAGAACATTTTTGAGAAGGGAAGAGATCATTTTGGCCTTTAAGACCAAAATAGTTGATATGTTGTCCCAAAAACAAGTGACAAATTTTGGGAACAACACTAACCATTCCACTTATGTTGATATTTTTTGGTCAACATAATATGTGATGCAAGATGAGAATAGACGAAACTAGACTCAAAGACGAGAAATGGATTAGATAAAGAGGTTTGTTTCTTGGTGAGATAATTAGTGAATCTACCTAGCTAGCTATGCTTTAGATAGTATTTATTGTTTATCTAAGGATTTTAGCTGGGTAATGATCGCCTTTAGAAATGATCCCAAACATAACACCTCTAGTGAAAGTTGGCATCTGTGTTACTTTGAATGTTCTCAACTAGGATGAGAACTCATGATAAATGTCTTTCCTTGTGTGGATGCACTTATTTTGGGAGTAATTAAAGGGACATCAGAATAAAGATTTTTTGAATGTTTTGTCTGGTTTGATGTTGATTGTGATTTTTCCTTTTTTTTTGTGAATGGTTTTTGTTAGCTAGTGTGTTTATTTTTTCTAAATATTTATGGGTTTTTATAAACTAACTATTTTCACATTTAAATTTGAACTGACAAGAAATAAAGTGTTGGAAATGAAACAAACTATTTTTTTTAATATTTGATGAAATATAAATGGAAAATAGAAATAAAGACTATTTATATGAAAATGTATTTTTGTATTTTTATGATTTTATGAATGCAAATATTGAGTTAAATGAATGCTGGGAAAGAACAAAAATTAATTTTTTTGTGCTTAGAATGTTATGTGAATGCAAATAACTTAAAACTAAAATTAAACGCATAAATGACGAATTTTATAATTTGATTAATGTCAATGTAAAACTAAATGTTCATTGGAAATGCACACAAAATTTGAATTCTTTAATGATTTTGTGGATGGAAAGTGTAGCTGAAACTAAATAATTAAGTTTTGTGTAGTGCTAAAAATACAAATAAATGACTACTCTTTTCATTCTTTTCAAGTTTATATGTATGCATGCAAGTGAAATGATTTGGGTGCTAATTTTAAACTCTTTATGATATAATTTTTTGAATGATGTGTTGATGAAACTAATCTAAAATGAATAACGATGTTCAGACTTTTCCAATGAATGTATGAAGAAAAAACTAGATGTGTAAGATAAATAATTGAGACAAGATTATATTTTTATATTGGTGTGCACAACTAAAACTAAATTAATATATCTATTATTATTCATAAGATGCCTTTGAATCTATATGTGCAAATAAAATTTAACGATTTGAAATTATGGAAATTTAAGAAATGATTACTTTTTTAACTTCTATTCCAAATTCACAAGACATATTTATAAAATAAAAAAATATAATTTAATTAAAACATAATAGATTAAAATAAATTAAAAATCCCCCAACCTATGAAAGGTAGATGACAAGTTGGAAGAGAGAGAGAGATTTATTGTAGTTGATAGTTCCAAATACTTAGACTGCTAATTCCTTAGAATTTCGCTCAAAGTAGACCAAGAGATTTTCTAAACAAGAGGAATATCAAACACATGGAGTTACAAGATTAAGATGAAGAAAAATAACATATGAATTGTGCCTGGTCCTAATAAATGACAAAGTGATGGCTAAAAAATTCATGAGAATTCTACAAATTATAATGGAGACCAAGAAGTTTTTGCAAGGATTTGGTTGATACTCTAAGAGAAAATACAAGGCCTACCCAATCTTCCTTAAATTATTGATTGTTAGGCTTTGAGTGTAATTTTACAATATAATGTTGATCATAAAGAGAGTTTTTTTTAAAAAAAATGGGGTAGTTGGTGTAACTCATAATTCATTAGACTTGATTAAAAGTCAACATATACTTTATTGGAACTCATTTAGAGTGTTGATGAGTTAATTAGGAGTGAATCGGAGGAGATACAATCAAAGGTGGAATCTTGAACATGAAAAATAGGTCAAAACACATGTCTTGAGTAATAAATTTAGGAGCTCATAAAGTGGTGGAAAAACCACCACTATAAACAGGTGACCACTTTTGAAACCACTATGGTAGTTGTGAAACCACAATGATAGTTTGCAAAACTGTCAGGGTGGTTGTGAAAATCACAATGAAGATTGCTTAACCTCCAAGACAAGTTTTCCATGTACAACAAAGACTGAGGGTTAGATAGGTTAAAGCACATGGTTTGTAAGTTTATCACTTAGAGAAGTGATGCAGGAGCATCTTCATGCTAGGAATGTATTTATCATGTTCTTGGTTGATTTTTGGCATGTCTAGGTGTATTGAGTTGATTTCCCTCCATTTCTTTAGTTTTCAAATTTTTAAATTTGGCTAAGTACCCTTTAAGCATGAAATCGAGTCTATTGGGCGAGTTATTAAGTGGTTTGAGATTTCTTATGATAGGAGAATTGTTTTGCTCATTTTGGGAGGTTGTTGCGTGAAGCCTAGGATAGAATTAAGTATCTAAGTTGAGGAAATATGGTTTTGTCTGGGGATTTTAGTGTAAAATAGGGGATATGTATATTGTGTGAAAGAATGAAGGGCATGGGAGAGATCTGCAATGTGTAGGCAAACACCTGATATATATTTTCCTGTAATATTAATAAAGTATGTATCCTTTTTGTGTGCAATCGATTCTAAGATCGAATATTTGAAGAGGCTGTTTGCTATTTATAGACATGATCTGATTCTGATCGTTTCAATTCTGGGTCGTGTCCAAGTAGATATTAATGCTAGGCATTTCAAAGTAATGGAGTCAAGCGATGGTTCTAAGCTTGGGTGAGTCGCCAGCTATCATGACTCGTTGGATGTGAGTCTTATTTGTGACCAATTATTCGATCCCTTTTATACAGACAATCGAAACTTCACACTTTCATTTAGAATTAAAAATGTAGAGTCTAGCCATATAGGTTAGAAAATCAAATTTTCTCTTTAAATCTAAATTGATGTGTTGTCCAAGAATATATGAGTTTTTAGCCTTATGTCACATGAGTAAACTGTCCAACTTGAAGAAGAATCCAGTTGATATTTTGTGTGGAGAAAATGTTTTTTCAAAACATATAGTTTAGTCCCTATTTACAGAGATTTATGTTCATCATTTGGTATCAAAGCCAAAGGGATTGTGCACAATCTAAAGATCCAAGTCAAAGAGAAGAAGAACATGATTGTGAAGAAGAGGCAAGATGGCCATGAGATTTAGGAACAGAGGTGGAGCTAGAGGAAGGAGACCTAGAGGACAGGTTGCAATGGCAAAAGAGATTAGGAACCTGACAGCTAGGCTACAAGACCTAGAGATGGCTCAAAGAAGAGGCACTGACATGGGTGAAGTCAGTGATAGAGAAGAGGAGCCACCAGAGGAGGAATTCATGGTGGAAGAAGAAACATCTGAAGATAGGTTGATTAGAGCCATTATGAAGGTGAACACAAAGCCAAAAATGGAGGTTCCAATGTATGAAGGTAATTTGAATGTGGAAGAATTAATTGATTGGATTAGTGCATTAGACAAATACTTTGAATATGAAGGAATTGAAGAAGATGATAAGAAAGTCAAGTATGCCATGACAAGGCTAAAGAGCCATGCATCCCTGTGGTGGGATGGAGTGCAAGAAGAAAGAAGGAGGAAAGGGAAGCCAAAGATCAGAAGCTGAGACAGAATGGTAGCAAAAATGAAAGGTAAGTTTATGCCTAAAGATTATCAAGCCAATCTTGTCAAGCAATTACAAAATTTGAAGCAAAAAGAGATGTCTGTAAAAGAATACACTGAAGAGTTTTATAGGTTAACCATAAGATCAAGTCGTATTGAGGATGACATAGAGAAGGTAGCTAGATACACTAATGGTTTGAAATTTTCCATTCAAGATGAGATTAGTCTTCTCATTCCTAGGATAGTTGAAGTGTCATATCAATTTGCCTTGAAAGCTGAGGAGAAGATTGCAAGAAAACAAACATCCTTCTCAAGAGGAAGGGGCAGATCCATCAGAGGTAGAGGATTTCAAGGAGGTAGAAGACAGCTGCAAACATCTCAAGAAGAGGCCAATAGCTCACAAAGCTCAAGAGGCAACTATACACCAAGAGGAAGAAAGCCATACCAAGGATATCAAAGAGGAAGAGTAAGATTCATGGGAAAATGCTTTAGGTGCAACAAGTATGTAGGACACAGGGCATATGAGTGTCCATAGAACCCTTCTACCAGCCATGAGAGGGGTGTACATGTGACCCAAGGTGAAGAAAAAAGTGAAGAAGTTGCAGCAGCTTATGAAGATACCCCAGAAGAAGGTGAGTCTCTTTTGATGAAAAGAATCTCGTTGAAGCCAAAAAAAGAGGTTGTAGAACCACCTCAAAGGAAAACTCTATTTAGAACCACATGTAAAAGTAAGGGGAAATGTTTCAAGGCCATCATAGATAGTGGGAGTACTGACAATCTTGTGTCAATTGAGATGGTGGAGAAACTAGGCTTGAAGAAGGACGTACATCCTACACCTTATCAAGTCTCTTGGCTAAAAAAAGGACGCAAACTCTTGGTAAGTGAACAATGTAAGGTAGATATTCAGATAGGAACATATAAGGATCAGATTTTATGTGATGTCATGCCCATGGATGTATGTCATATCTTGCTTGGAAGGCCTTGGAAGTTTGACAGGAAGGCCATGCATGATGGAAGGCAGAATACATATATGTTTGAAAAGGATGGGATCAAGCATACACTCACACCATTGAAAGAAGAGGCTGCTGCTATTGTAGGACAAAATTCTAAAGTATTGATAATGAGTGGTAAATAGTTTCTACATCAAATGAAGAAAGAAAAGGTAAACTTTGTTGTGATTGGTAAGCCAAGGAGTGTAGTCACTAGTACTAAGTTGATTGATTTGTTGTTAGAGATTCAAGATATGTTTAATGAGTACATTGACATTGTGGTAGATGATTTACCTAATGAGTTACCACCATTGAGAAGCATTAGCCATCACATAGACTTGATTCCAGGAGCAAATCTTCCAAACAAGGCTGCCTATAGGTTGACACCAAAGGAAAATGAAGAGATCAAGCACCAAATTCAAGAATTATTAGACAAAGGATTGGTAAGAGAGAGTTTAAGTCCTTGTGCTATCCCCATAGTGTTGAGCCCTAAGAAGGATGGGAGTTGGAGAATGTGTACAGACTCCAGAGCAATCAACAAGATTACTATCAGGTATAGATTTCCATTGCCTAGAATTGATGACTTACTTGATTGTTTGAGTGGAGCTACATATTTGTCTAATATAGACTTGAAAATTGGTTACCATCAGATTAGGATAAGAGAAGGGTATGAATGGAAAACAGCCTTCAAGACCAATGATGGACTCTATGAGTGGTTAGTTATGCCATTTGGACTAACCAATGCACCAAGTACCTTCATGAGGCTGATGAATGAAGTGCTTAAGGAGTTCACTGGTAAGTTTGTGATAGTGTATTTGGATGATATTTTTTTGTTTAGCCAAACTAAGGAAGATCATTTAAAACATTTGAGGATGGTATTGAGTAAGCTACATGAAGAGAAATTGCTAATCAATGTTAAAAAGTGCAATTTTTTGAAAATAGAATTGATATATTTGGGGTTTGTGATTTCAAAAGAAGGATTGAAGATGGATAAGGAGAAGATTAAGGCTATAATTGAGTGCCCTACACCTAGGAGCACATATGAGGTAAGAAGCTTTCATGGCTTGGCTAGCTTCTATAGGGAATTCATAAGAAATTTTAGTGGAATTGTTGCTCCAATGATAGACACGATCAAAGGTGATAAAAGAAGTTTTTATTGGACTGAGGCTGATGATAAGAGTTTCAAATTATTGAAAAAGAAGGTAACTGAAGAGCCAATCTTAACCTTGCCTAATTTCAATAAGCTTTTTCAAGTAGAATGTGATGTTAGTGGAACTGCAATAGGCGCTGTTTTAAGCCAAGATGGGAAGCCTATAGCATACTTTAGTGAGAAATTAAGTGATGCTAAGAAGAAGTACTTAGCCTATGATCACGAATTCTATGCTCTTGTACAGGCTTTGAAGAAATGGAGGCACTATCTTTTGCCTAAAGAATTTGTTTTGTTCACTGACAATTATGCTTTACAGTTCATTAGCAATTAGAATAAGTTGAGTCAAAAGCATGTTAAATGGATTGAATTTTTACAAAGCTTCACATTCACTATTAAGCACAAGAAAGGACAATATAACAAGGTTACAGATGCTCTAATCAGGAGGAATATGATCATGCAGGAATCTCAAGTAAGTATTTTGGGATTTGAAGATTTGAAGGAGCTATATAAGGAAGATCTAGACTTCAAGGAACCATATGAAGCTTGCATGAATCTAGTGGGGGTTGATAGAAGTCCTTGGATAGATTTCATGGTCCAAGAGGGTCTACTGTTCAGAGGTAGTTAGCTTTGCATACCCAAGAGTTCCATGAGAGAGAATTTGTTGAAGGAAAAGCATAGTGGTAGCTTATCAGGACATTTTGGGCAGAATAAGGCATTAGCACAATTGAGTGCTCATTACTATTGGCCAGGTATGGGTAAGGATGTCAAGAATTTTTTTGAAAGGTGTAAAACATTCCAATACACCAAGGGAAGTAGTCAAAATGCAGGTTTGTACCAGCCACTACCCATTCCAAATAGGCCTTGGGATTCAATAAGCATGGATTTTTTACTTGGTTTGCCAAGAACTCAAAAAAGTCATGATTCCATATTTTTAGTGGTAGATAGGTTCTCAAAGATGGCTCATTTTATTCCATGCTCAAAAATAAGTGATGCTACTCACATAGCTAATCTATTCTTTCAAGATATTGTTAGATTGCATGGATTGCCTAGAAGCATTGTTTCTGACAGGGATACCAAATTTGTTGGACACTTTTGGAGAACCTTATGGAAGAAATTGGGTACACAATTGAGTTTCAGTTCAGCCTATCATCCCCAAACTGATGGCCAAATAGAGGTTTTCAATAGGAGCTTAGGCAACATCTTGAGAAGCTTGGTAGGTATGCATCTAAAATAATGGGATCTTGTACTTGCACAAGTTGAATTTGCCTATAATGATTCTCCTAACAGAAGTACAGGATTGAGTCCACTTCAAATTACATATGGAATGCATCCAAGAGGTGTGTATGAGTTAAGAAATCTAAGTAGCATGGAGACAAGGAGTGCTGATGCAGAAGAATTTGCCAATGCCATGCAAAATTTGCATGAATAGGTAAAGAAGAAACTTAAAGAAAACACCATCAAGTACAAGCTAAGAGCATATCAAAAGAAAAGAGAGGTCAGTTTTAGTGTTGGAGACTTTTTTCTTGCTCACCTTAGAAAAGAGAGGTTCCCAAAAAGGGAATACAATAAGCTAAAGGTAAAGAAAATAGGACCATGCAAGGTAATAAGGAAGTTTTCAAATAATGCATATGAAATAGAATTGCCAAAAGGAATTGGAATCTCTCCAATCTTTAATGTTGCAGATCTATATCCATACAAAGATGAAGAACAACTAGCTAAAGAGATTGAAACACGGGTAGATGAAGTTATCCAATGGGAGCAACAACTACCAACGGAAGTGCCAAAGGAGATTGAGAGCATTTTAGACAAGAAAGTGGTTAAAAAGACAAGGGGCAAAGAATATTTCCAGTATCTAACTAAGTGGAAGAATCTACCAACTGAAGATGCAACATGGTTGACTGTAAATGACATCCTTAAGCTGGGCACAAGCGTAGAAGAATTGATGAAGAAAAACAACAAGTGAAGAATACTTCTTCTGCTCCTTGGAAGAATGATGCAGGAGCATCTTCATGCTAGGAATGTATTTATCATGTTCTTGGTTGAGTTTTGGCATGTCTAGGTGTATTGAGTTGATTTCCCTCCATTTCTTTAGTTTTCAAATTTTTAAATTTGGCTAAGTACCCTTTAAGCATGAAATCGAGTCTGTTGGGCGAGTTATTAAGTGGTTTGAGTTTTCTTATGATAGGAGAACTATTTTGCTCATTTTGGGAGGTTGTTGCGTGAAGCCTAGGATAGAATTAAGTATCTAAGTTGAGAAAATATGGTTTTGTATGGGAATTTTCATGTAAAATAGGGGATATGTATATTGTGTGAATGAATGAAGGGTGTGGGAGAGATTTATAATGCGTAGACAAACACCTGATATATATTTTCCTGTAATATTAGTAAAGTATGTATCTTTTTTGTGTGCAATCGATTCTAAGATCAAATATTTGAAGAGGCTATTTGCTATTTGTAGACAAGATCTGATTCTGGTCGTTTCAATTTTGGGTCATGTCAAAGTAGATATTAATGCTGGGCATTTCAAAGTAATGGAGTTAAGCGATGGTTCTAAGCCCAGGTGAGTCACCAGCTATCATGACTCGTTGGATGTGAGTCTTATTTGTGACCAATTATTTGATCCCTTTTATACAGACAATTGAAACTTCACACTTTCATTTAGAATTAAAAATGTAGAGTCTAGCCAGATAGGCCAGAAAATCAAATTTTCTCTTTAAATCTAAAATGTTGTGTTGTCCAAGAATAAATGGGTTTTTAGCCTTATGTCACATGAGTAAATTATCCAGCTTGAAGAAGAATCCAGTTGATATTTTGTGTGGAGAAAATGTTTGTTCAAAACATATAGTTTAGGCCCTATTTATAGAGATTTTTGTTCATCAAGAAGGTTTAGGAAGCAAAAAAATGAGGAAAGGAAGAGAAAATTGGGTTAGATCATGTTAATGTTTTTGGAGGTCCTTGCATTGTCATTAGATTATTCTTAATTGTAGTACTATGTAAAATTTGGGTGCATACATCCTTGTATTCTAGTCTCTCACCTTATCTCTCTCATGAGTTCATATCCACCTTACATTATAACTCGTCTAACCTCATAGATGTTTCCAAATATGCCATTCTAGTTCTAATCTTATTATGAAATACATATAATTACCACCCAACCTTAAAAGCTTCACTCTCAAGTAAATTGGGTACACCCTTAAAGATTTACCATGTCAGTTGTTGTATTGAGACATCAATCATTGTGACCTAATAGGAAAACACTATTCATACTAAACATATAAAATTAATAATATCAAGCCAAATAAAATACCATTATAAATATGAAACATGTAAAATACATACATGCTTATTGAGATCATCCATATGTTGATCAAATCCCCTTACTACTGGTATCAGGGCTCCTCTTTTAGCCTCACTTGGTCTATATCCACCCTCTATGGGAGGTGCATCCTAAAATATGTTATCATATAGCTCTATCACACTTTGTGGAAACATGAGTGCTAGATGGGCCTTCACCCCACCCACCAAGTTGTTCACTCCTTTGTCACCCCTACATCATCTAAACTAGTATCAGGGTAAGATTATTCTAAATTATACTCATATGTATCTATCATCTTTTTAGGCCATAGTGGTGGGATATCCATTATACTCTAAGGAAACCACAATGATCTCATCCATGATAAGATGGTTATGGGCCTATCATGGAGAGATAATTATGTGTGTAGGGACAACTATAATTTCCTATAATCTTGTGGATGAAATTTATTAGTTTGTAAAACATTGTATAGGTAGTTTGTAGGTTTTATTTGTAATAGTCAATTTGTGGTTTGTTATTTTTTAGCACAAGGAGAGAAGAAAGAGGCTTCATGTATAGGCAACATGCTAGAAAAGAGTATTTGGTGCATTCTATGTATAGAGATATATTTTTAATTGAATAATGAGAAAAAATACAATATCAAGATAAAATCAGCCTTAAAGGTGAGAATAATCAAAAGGAACTGAATACACATACAATATTACAACATCTACCTATAAAAAACTAAAACCCTGAACTTTCAACTACAAGTTTGCCATAAGCAGTGGAAATTTTTATTTTCTTGTAAAGGTTTTCACCATTGTTTGTAAATCACTTCAGTTGACTCTTTATTTTTTTCATCTATTTATTTAAGCACTTATAGATATACTTTATAGAAGTCATGGATAAAAGTTATTGATTGACTGAACCTATTTCTTCACATCGTATGCATCCCAAATCTTGCTACTGTAAACAAGTTATACCATTACCATGCATCTTCTCAAATCCTCACTCTACCCATGTTGAATACAACTTGTGATGATGATGACTGTGTTACCAAATTAGCTTTGCCAGGTCAAGAGCTTTCTGGTATACATTCACATTGAATCAATAATCTTCCCAAATTGTAGTACATAAATTTAAACAAAAACTCGTTAAGCAAAAATTTTCCAACAAGTTTGGGGAACTTAAAAAATATCATCACCCTTCATCTTTATCACAAAATATTTATTGGCACAAAACCTACCCTTATTCAATTTTGTCAAGCATTGTACATCAAGGTTTGTCCATGTATCCTACATATGCACAATTCCATCACTATGCTAAAATTTTGTTTTAGTTTAGGTTTTTCCAGACTATATTTAGTTTGTTGGCCACAACAACTTGGTAAGATTTGTTATAAATCTTTTAATAGTTTCATTAGTTTTAAGAATATTGTCTTATTTTATTACTTAGGTCATTACTTTTTTAATTGTAAAAATTTCATTTAGTTTATGTTTTTATTGGGTTTGAAATTTCATTTGGTCAAATGGAGATGAGAGGTAGGTATATGGCAAGATTTTACATATATAGTTTTAGGTTTTGAGTTTATAGGTCTTTAATATATTTTTTATAAGTTTTATTTTACAACTATAGTTTTGTTATAGTTTCATGTAAAATTCATAATAAATTTAGTTATTTTAGTAGAATATATTGATATTTAGTGTTAAAAATGTGAGATGGAAACTTTGAACAATGGATTTTAAATCATGGAATTAACCAAAATTTACTCAAAACATCAATTTAATTGAAAATTTAGAGTCGATAGGATTATAATGAAAAAAAATTAAACATTCTATCAACATTATAACCTAAAGTTAAATGCTCCAAATTAGATTTTAAAAAAATAGATTAAATGATTTAGATGAAGGATTGTTACCATAGACTCATATTTTTGGAAGCATGATATTGCTTGATAAATTGACTCATGGACAATGGATTATTAGAGGATTATGGACTTGAGAAGATTATTGGATAAATTAATGGATTTTGGTTTAATAGATTTCATGCACTTTCCACTCCTTATTCCAAATGGAAGGAGATGGTGGGTTTATTTATAGAGAAGGGAGGGAGATTTTATGGAATTTAATATTCCATGAAATTCTCTACAGAGAGAATTCTCTATAGAAATGGAGGATTGGGACATTCTAGACTCGTTTAGAGGAGCCTAATAGGGTTTAGTTGGGGTTTATCTAGGTTTATAGGAGAATTAGGTAGAGACTAGATAGGTGGCTAGGTTTTTTTAAGAATTTAAAACTAGAAAGTAGATAAGTGGGGATTAAATGGAATTTTAAAATGAAAAGTGGATGTAGGAAGGATTATTTAAGTAAATGAGATATTAATAAGTGGGATAATAAAAGGATTAACATTTTGTGGGATGTGAATAAGGTTAGTATGATGTAGAAGAGTGAAGAGGGGGTGTTAGAAAAATGACTAGGAGGATTAATTATAAGATGAATTAGATGAAATTAGTGATGTTACTGTTGAATAATAATAATATTAGTGATGAGAAATAAAGTGAACAAATTTAGATGCATACAAAAAAATAAATTATTTTGAGTTTTTAATAGTGTTATCAATAGATTTGTAATGAAAACTCAATACAAATCTAGTTTATATTAAGTCAAAATTGTGTCATTTAGGTTTAGGTATTATTAGCTCATGTCATGAAAGTTAAGTCAATGTCAAAAATATATCATTGTAATGATGTAATATTGGGAAAATATGACATCCTATCAATTTACCTATTATTGGGGGGTACATATTTGTATAACAACATGCAATTGAACTTCATGATCAATGTAGCTCTCTGAGCTAAGCCTACTAGAGGTCGAAGGCAATGGAATTAGGAGGTAAAACAATGCCTCTTGTTAGCCACTAATGAAGGGCTTGAAATTTTCAATAGTGGCTCAACTAATGTTTATGTTAAACTAGCTAAAACCAAGGGTGATCTTCAATGGTAGTGAAATCACCTTTACCACTATGACCGATTGGTAGTGATCGTATGTAGTGGCTGAAAAAGGTAAAAATGAGGACATAGTCCTTAATTTTATTAATTTTTGGTTTGTGTGTGGTGTTATATATTGTATTAATGAAAAACCTAATAAATGTATGTGGGTGTAAGAAGTCCTATCTTTTTAGGTGTTTTACTCAATTATATATTAATGTGCTTACTTACATAGGTGTAGAAGATGAACAAAGGTGTGTGTTTTTGTTCCTACCTGGGTGGTTGATTGATCCATCCATGAAAGTCATAGGTGATAGATATGGAGGTTGAACATATGTAGATTCTTGTTCATAGTTTCTAGTCAGAATTTATAGATGATGTGCTCTCATGTGAATAGTTGATGAGAGGTTGATGTTTTCCCTCTCTATCTTCATTATGTGTATAGCCATATGTTTCAATGTTAGTACTAAGGAGGGAATTTCAAGAATTTAGTATTCACATTGATGTTTATTATTTGTGTGAGTACTAGAATTAAATATTGTTGTGTGACAATACATTATTTAGTGTATGTAAGCTATGTTAACAACTTAGATAGATTATGAGAATGTGTTGTTAGGATAAGCTTAGTAGAGTATTTTTATGGGTTAGGATGACTCATTATTTATAGGATAAATTTGCCTTTATATAATCAATTGTTTGATTTAAAAATGTAATGAAGTATTATTATATTTTTATGTGCTAAAATATGAACCAAACACTTTAGCTTCTCCAGTGCTCAATGTCTATAACTTCTCCTTCTCCAATGGTGGTTAAGGAAATGACACTCCTTACCAGATGGTTTTAATGGTTGCATATTTATGGGGCATATTAACCCCATGAAATTATCTAAATGAGTTCAACAAGAGGTATCTTGGTTCATGGACTCTCGAGTTTATTCATTTTGTGACTTCTCAATTACAAATAATTCAATTATCTCGATTATTTCAAATTTTATATCATAAGTGGAAATTAATCTATACATGTTTATTTTTATGTTTTGCACATATAAAATTAGAAATTTGGGGCACACCTATTAACACCAAGTTTAGTTAATTTTAGGTGTCAAATCTAGTATTTTGTCCTTCTAATAGACTAATTTCAATACTAGACTAAAATGGGGTATTTATAGACATCTAAATTTTATATTAGACACATAGAAACATCTTACACCTAGTCTTAACAAGCTTGATAAATTGATGATCACTCTATCAATAAATCATCACAAAGGCATACATATCTGATTATCCCTAAAAAGAGAAGTGCCAAGTTTAAATATAAATGCAAATCAAAGTTGCATGGTGCCAAGTGTCAAAATAAAAGCATTGCATTGCATTCTATATTAATCATAATGGTGCAAACACACACCTAGGTCTGAGTATTACATGCCATTTGGGCCATCTTTTGAACATTGGAATGTAGGAAATTCTGAGTCACTCAGTGAGGAGTGGTTTGGGATGTCCAACCCAACTTACTAACCTATTTTTTATGGGTCATATTTTGTCAAAAGCATGATTAGATTTTAAAAGCAAAGATAAAGAAAACAAACACACATGATCATAGTAAAGTTCACACATGAGAGGCATATATAGGTATGAACACAATGGTTCGAGGCATCACAAACTTGCACAATCAACTAGAATAATATTGGTAGATCTTATACAATATTGGTCATTATAGGGGTATAAGCTTTGTTGATAGCATCCAAACAAGGTTTAAGCTCTATTTTCTTGATATAAATGGTTATGAATAAATAAAAATGCATTTTCAGGGACCGTGATGAATACAATGAGAAATAGAAACAAAAGACCAACTAAGTGCGTCTCTTTTCCATACCTTTATCAGTTCTAATTATACTAAATGAAATATCAATCTACCTTTTTAACTTCAAATTTATGTGATTATTTACCTATTTTAAAAAAAATGAATATTAATATTTTTATGTTATTTATATCACATTAATCACAAATAAGTAAAATATATTTATCTCAAACAAAATATGATTCCCACCATTTAAAGACATTTAAGGAAATATTATATATTATGAATGTTACATTTTCTTTTTCAAATATATTATTCATGGAGAAATATAATTTCAATTAGTCAAGTCATTTAACCAATTCATCAACATCAATTTTCCCTTTGAATTGAGCAATTTAAAACTTTACTTGTATCTTGAAGGGTGTGAAGCTCCTAAAGGGCTTGTGTGATGGTGAAGCTAGTGTAGCCTAAACCAAGACTCGTGAAATAAAATTCATAAAATTTTCCATCATTTCCCTCTAATTCCTCTTAAGGTATTTATCAAATAATTGTTTGAAAGGATATTTAATTTAATCCTTTAACATCTGAGGTCATTTGAACCAACAAGGAAAATAATCTAAAGGATCACATGTCTTAAGACCATGCTTCTTGTATTCTGACCACATTTTATGGGCTATGAGATAATGGAATGAACCAATTTGATACCAATGATCCAAATTAAGGATGTGATTTGATGGGAAATAAATGAAATATGAAGCTTAATGTGTTATAGAAGTAGAACTTTAATGTGTTATAGAAGTAGAACTAAAATTATAAAATAACAATATTTTATTTTAAATGAGAGTGCATACAGATAATGCAATCTATTTAGGAAATATGTACGCCTAGAGTTGTAAGTTATTCATTCCATGCTATTGTAAATGATTAAATCCAAATTTATATGTTAAAATATTCTTGTGCACTTGATAATTATCACTCAAGGCTCTACGCTCATTTCTAGACATTCTTTGTAGACGATAGGCTCGCCTTCACCATCCCACTAGGCCTAAATGCTTATCTTGTAGTATGACCCTTATATTTTAATTACCCAGATCATCTGTAGCCCATAATACACTTAAATTATGATATATATCCTTCAATATCAGTTACATATCTCTATAAACCTTCCATCTTCCTAAACATTTGTGTTCATATTTGAATAATAACATTGATGTTATTGTCCCTGTCCCAATGCAAGTGTCCTTATCTTCTAAACACTCAAATTTACAAATGTTTTAAAATATACAAGTTGGACTATTATTTTTCATTAACCCTTCCATGAGTAAATTTTAACTATATGTGGTATAAAAAAAAGGTTAAATCCAACTCATTATTCATCTAGAAATTTACCAAGAAAGCACCTATCAAGCTTATACTGCACTACTAAAAATCAATTGTATGCTTAAGTTATTCTTATCTATTATTTCATATTTTTATATAAATCATGGGATAAATAATATTATAGGTTTGAATCATTCAAAAATCAGCTCATGGGTCATATATGTTAAGTTACAAGCTAGATTTTTTACACGCACTTACATATAGTATATTTCACCCTTATACATACATAAGCCAACCCATAGGAGAGAACTACATATGTCTAAGGTTATCTTAATATTATTGAATATTTAGGCAATTATCATTGACAAAGGGATCCTTGAGGTCATCTTGTATTCATGATCCCACTAAACTATTTTTGGCAAGGTAACCTAACCTAAGGTGAACAGTTAAGGTTTGAACTATATTATGATATCAAGAGCTTGTGCACGTGATATGAACACATGATTTTAAATGTGAACTATAAACTATAAATAGCTAGGTGGAAGTTTTAATCAATGATAAATATTATGTACAAGATAGATACATTGAAGCATAGATAATAGTTTCAATACAAGTGACCCTAGGGCGATGTAAGTGTCTGTGCTAGCCAAAAGCTAATTTTTAGAATCTGATGACCAGATCAGAATCTTCATACAATCTATTTTTACATCTGTCTTACTCAGATTGACCTGCACATAAGTGTATAAGATAAGTACAATTTTTCCTTTGTATTTCTATTATTAAAATATTGAATGTTGTACTTTCTATATTTGACACATGCTTAGATTCAAGATTTTTTTATCAAAATATTTGTAGAATATAAATTCATTAATCTGCCTATTTTAAAGAGTAAATTACTCATTTTTTATTAGGATACTCTCTCTTATTTAATCATTATTTATAAAAAATGGTTAAAATTTTGGTGAACTCGACATTTGAGTATATTTGAACCAAACTCTAGTTTTTCCTAGGATTTCAACTTTCTAGAGTTTCAGATTGCTGCATTTTTTTCTTTTCCAAATTTGATTTTTATTTAGGCATAATATAAGTGGTGTTTATTTTCCTTGTTTCCCTAGCCTTCATGTTATTTATTTTGGGTGTGTTTGAATATTTTAAAATGGATAAAAATGAATCTCTTCCTCCTCCTAACTCTCTAGATGGTGATAACTACCATCCCTATAATGAGGTTCATGTTATCGCTACTTCAAAGGGTACGGTGGTCCATCCTATAATCCAAAAATAAGGTAACCAACATACCCATCCTCAAACCCCTCCACCTTTCACATCCCCCTAGATGGTGTGTGCCTGCATATTCAATCCAAAGTTCTTAAGGTTTATGCTTGTGAAGCCCTTAAGTATCAAATCATCATTATGAGAAAAGAGTTACAAAATCAAAATCAATATTTTAATTTAGAGATCTCATCATTGAAAAATCATATTATATACATGTAAAATCCAAAGTATGTTAGTGTTAATCATGTGTTTGCATCTTCATCTAGCAATATTGTGTCCAACAAGGTTTTATATCAGAATAATAAGCTAAAAGAGAATTCATCTACAAATAGTGATTCAAAAAGTGAACACAAGGCTAATAAGATTCCAAATGAAACCCTAAGAGAAATGTTTCAAAACAAAGTGAACATATTACCTCCTATACATCCTCTAAGGAGATCAAAATATTATTATAAATATCATAAAATGCATGGGCATCATACAGATGGTTGTTTGGATTTCAAGAATATAATAAAAATGATAATTTATAGTGGTGATCCTATCATTGATACATCGATAAAATTTACCACTCACATTATGAGTACATTTTTTGCAACACAAGTGCCAAACAAACAAGTATGGGCACAAAAAGATAATTCAGAGAAAAAATAGTTGAAAGTGCAAAAATTAGAGAAAGAAAATATTTAAAAGGAAAAGCTAGAACAAGAAATATTATAAAAATATGAAGATGAAAAAATCAAAATTACAAATAGATGAAAATGAACAATTATAGAAGGCAATGTTACAAAAAGAGCAATTGGTAAATCAATTTTAATGTAAGAAAACAAGCATGCTTAAAGTAGGATTTCTAACCATAGAGGTCAAAAAGTAAGAGATATGTGAAAAAAATAAAGTTTCAAATGTGTTTACAAAGGGGGGGGAAATTACAAACCTTTCCTCATATCAGGATCCTTTCACTATCACTGCTCACATATATGGCCAACAATTTATAGATATCAAGGTTATGGACTATCAAGATACACATTTTTGTTTTATGTCATTTATTAGCTCTCTTGGAAATAAGTTTCAACAAATAGATGAAACTAAATCAATTGTAACAACTATGGGAACAATTCAATTAATATTTTCATTTGGTTCAAAAGAATGTTCTCTTACTTTTCATGTCATTTTTAACCCAAGAGCATATAATGTTATGATTGGAGATTCATGGTTACAATCAATAGGAGTAATGATTGATTAAAAAAAAGGTTGTGTAGTATTTGATCATGAAGATAATGATACATCCTTTTCCAAAGAAGGAGCATCTTTAGATCAAAATCAATGGAAAATAAGCATATATTCAACTAGTATACAAACATATACAAATAATGGCATATCCATGTAGGCACTAGGTATGGCACATATTATAAAGCATTAATTAGAAAGATCAACACCATAGTATAAAAAAATTCATTTTTCCTAACTAGATAAAAAAGAAGATGATCAAAATGGTATATCACAAGTTCAATAACAACCTAAGAAATTTACTCCCTCTTATGATAATGATTACATTGATGATTATAATCCTAATAATACAAAGAATTGGTATGATCCCGATGATACTAATTACACAACATATGAATATGACACACATGATATAGGGCTTTCATAGGGGCATCTACTGGATGAGATTCTTGGCTTCTGGTAGTAATTTTCATTATACATAACACCTTCACTAATTATTCAAATCTTCAAAATTGGAAAACTTAAAAAAATAAAATATTGAAGAAAATATAAAAACATTCAAATAAAGCAAGAATACAAAAATATTTAGCATTTCACATGTTTACTAGCTTTTGTATATGTTGTTTAATTTATGTTAGTAGGTAGCATATTATTTATACACACACATATATTCAGGATACTTGAGTGTGATTCAAGCATACATTAGATCCAAGACACATACACATACAGATGTTGGGCCTTTCCTATTCCTATGTGGCATACTATGTTAGGGGTATCTTACTTCTATATGATCACGATTGACATAAGTTCTATTGTTTTATGATCATTTCTATTTGAGCTTATAATATGACACTTACACATGCCTATATTCATGTTAATATCTTACACAATGTACTTTGACATGTTATTCTACATGACATTTTTTTTCTATATATGTATGCAGGGACTAGTATGACATACTTATCCTAGTTGCATTTATTTCATTTACTTCATCTTTTCACATGCCTTACTTGAGTGTAATTTTTGTTTGCATCATTGTCTTTCTTGTAGAAAATTTGAACATGTTCCTTGCTTATTGGCCATAGTGCCCTGAGTGTTGCTTATTTATTTTATGTGTGGACATTTGCATATTTGCTCATCTTGATTGTGTGACATTTGAACATACCCCCTATTTGCGGTCTCCTTAGACCCCACTTTGCATGAATTTTGAGTGATCTTGTGTGTGGGATTGATTATATTTTGATCTTTTTATCATATAGATGTTGCCATGATCCATATCATGCATCTTAGGGCTTGTATGTATATTGTGAGCTTCATTAATATATCTACTTTGACATGATACCACTATATACTTCTTTACAACACGGTTCACACAGATATAACATAGTCATCTTATCATTTTTAGATAAGGTGACTATAAAATTTTCATTCTTGACACCTCAAATGGGGGAGCATATCAATGGGGGCATGCCATAGAGACATGAATCTACATATATGTAGTTGACAAAATTGATAGAATTTGATTAAGTTTACATGATTCCGATAAAAACTTGTGACAACATTTTATGCATTTGACATATTTGGGACAAAGTTTTTAGATTTATGATACATATTATACACATTTTATAGAGAATAGGTTACATTTTGATAGATACTTCAGATTGAAACACATTCTACCAATATTCATGTATTGGCCCTACCAAGATGCACTGTTTGAGATTTATCTATAGTAGTATTTGAAATTTTTATAGTGTAATTGATATTTTGCATTCTTTATGGAATTATCACTACTTATATTATTGTAGGTTAATATGGATACACTATTTGATTCAAGTGAGATTGGCTAGATTATGTTACATTTGAGTTGTGTGATTGAGATTTTGAGATCTGAATGGACTTGGCACAACTCACCCTTATATTAAATTGGGGGTATGATCACCCTTAAATTACTTCTTCACATCTCCAAGGTTTATTTATGATCCAATACTTCAACAAGGAAGCATCATTACCAAAGCAAACTATCAAGGGAAAACATGGTTGCATCGACACACAGTTATACGCCTTCACTACTCTCTTTTCTTTCAAGAAATTTCAATTATTTATTTTTGGATTATATGCACTAATTAAAATTGTAACATATTCTTGGTTACAATTCATACACATATAACAAATTCAAGTGGGGCTCATGTAAAACAAGGTGTGTTGTACATAACACAATACACATTTTATTTCCTTTAAACTAGTAATTTCATCCTTATGCATTATTATATTAATGGGGGGGAAATGTGGATGCTTAAATTTGAATTTATATGTTAAACTAGTCTTGTACAATTGAAAAATATCACTCAAGGCTCTACCCTTAAGTTCAATACCGTTTTTGCAGTAGATAGGCCTGCCTTCACCATCCCACTAGGCCTAAATACTAATCTTGTAGTCTAATCTTGATATTTTGATTATCTAGATCACTTGTAGACTAAAATACACTTGAATTATGATATATATATTTAACTATCAGTTATATATCTCCAACAACCTTCCATCTTCTTTGGAAATTGTATTCAGACTTAGATAATAACATTGATGTTATTGTCCCTATCCCAACACAAACATCCTTGCCTATAAACACTCAAATTTTCAAATATTTATAAATACACAGGTTGACCTACTATGTTTCATTAACCTTTTTATGATTTAAAAAAAAAATAGGTAGTATAAATATAAGTTAAATCTATCTCAATATTCATTTATCAATATACCAAGCAATCACTTTTCACGCTTATGCTACACTACTAAAAATCAATTACACATATAATTTATTCTACCCTATTATTTCCTAATTTCATATCAATTGTAGGAGTAGTCATATTATGGGTTTGAAACATTTAAAGGGCAACCCATGGACCATATTTATCAAGTTACAAGTTAGATCATTTACATGCACTTGCATATAGAATATTGTTCCCTTGTGCATACACAAGCTGACACATAGGGTAGAAATTCATATGTTTGAGGCCCTCTTCAGAGTATTAGTTATGTAGGCAATTCTCATTAATAGAGGGGTATTTAAAGCTAGCTCAACTTTGTGAGCCTACTAACCCATTTTTTTCAAATTAACCTAATCTAGGATGAAGAGCTAAGGTTTTAGATATATTATAATATTAAAAGATTGAGCATACGATATGAATACAAAATATGAAAGATGATAAAAAACCCAAAAATACCTAGTAGAAGTTTCAATCAATAATCAATATTCTATATAGGACAGATGGGTTGAAGCTCAAATAGTAGCATCAACACAAGGTCTTCAAGGTGACACAAGTGTCTGTGTTATCCCACGACTAATTTTTAGAATCTAAGGACTGGATCAAAATCTTCAAACAATACATTTTTATGCCTACCTTACTTAGATCCACTTGCACATCAATATATAAGCTAAGTATAATTTATCAATTGCATTGTTATTATTAAAATATTGAATGTTGTACTTTCTATATTTGGCACATGCTTAGATTCAATATTTCTTATTAGAATATCTATATAATCAAAATTCATTAATTGGCATGCTTTAAAGAGTAGCTTACTTATTGTTTGAATAGGATACTCTTTCTTATTTAATCCTTATTTCCAAAAAAGGGTTAAAGAACTATCTACATTATAGTTATACAATGTAAAAACTAAAAAGTTACTAAAATGAAAAATAAAGGGGTTTGAATGGGATTCAAAGGGTTACCCCACATGGAAGTGACATGTATCTACCTTAGAAATGTTGAACAAAATTTAAAAAATTATTGAATTTTGGATAATTCTTTTAGTATTTTAGTAGTGCCACTTGTTGGGGTCATATCTCCTAGTCCATTGATAAGAGTTTGAAACTATGATATGCATTAAAAATACCACCAAGAAAACTAGTTTAGGTTCCATAAGAACATTCATATTAAAACTTTTTATGGCATAAGAGTAAAGTCTAGGGTAAAAATTCCATACTAAAGTTCCCAAAACATGTTGTCATGCCATTTATTTACAACCAATAAAGTATGTAATTTTATTTAACATATAACACAATTCACAAGGGAGTGCAATATAATACTATCAAACATGCATCACTCTACACACATACATTGAATTTGATACCAAATTGCACAATGAAAAAAATCACTTCATTCCTAATTAATCATTTAGATTCATACCAATAAATATAGAAAACCACTATGCATGTTAAAACTTATTTCAGATGCATACAATGCTAGAATAATGCATTTAATATTTAATTACCATTAATTTATATAAGTGAGTTTTCATGAGAAATGGATGGGTTATAATCAAAATTCCAAGATACTATATGAAATACACACATTTCACCAAAGGTCAACAGATGACCAATATAACTTTAAGATGAAACATATTTCAATACTAAGTTTATATTTTTAGCTTGAAGCTCAACAATGTATGAGTATAAAATCACATGCAACCAACATAAAATAGAGAATAATTCACATAACAACTTTCCCCACATTTAATAAGAATAATTCTCCATAGGTTGGGCACCTAAAGCAGTGAAAAAGAGAGGTGTTACAACTATCCCACTTCAAAAAGTTAAAGAAAGAATAACAACATATAGTGTAGATAAAAGTATGTTGATACCATAGAACATAAAACAAAAATATCAAAATAACACTATGATAACTCCTCATATTACCCAATGGGTGAAAATGGGAATTTGAATAGCCCCAAGATAGAAAGTGACATACGATTAGTACCAATATCTCTCCTAATACACCTCAATTACTCTCACCAAGTCATCACCAAAAATATCTCCAAGATATATGCCAAGTCATAAATGCCAAAATCCACCTTGATAACTCTCCCAAGGAGGAAGAGGAATTCAAAACTAGAGATTACCTCTACTTTTGAGTTTTAACAAATAGTTACTCTAGGGTATAATGACACTATTAAAATAGGGTAAAACATTTGTAAAAGGGAGATTACTAATATGACAATCCAACATAACAAGTAATCTACCTTATGTCATCTAATCAGAATGAATGGAATAATAAAAAGGCATAAACAAGTAAAACTATACAAAGTAAGAGAAAATAGTGATGAAGCGACCACACCCTAGCATAATTTTGGGGTTATGGATTTATACACGTGATGTACAGGTTTATGTTTAGCTATATGTGAAATATGGAAGTCTACTTCTACATGGATGAATCTAGGACCTACGTTGTTCTTCCAAATGTGCCTAAGGTGGATTTAACCTTCAAATGTGCTTTGATTATGTTTACGTTGATTTGTGGTTCTAGACATAGAATTTTTAATTCAGTCACTTTTAAATTCTAAGTTTTTTATTAGAGACGTGCAGAGTGATGCTATATACTCTTGTGTAATTTACCTCCATAAATCATAGGTAGAATTTTTTGATTTATCTTCTTGAACTAATTCATCACAAATTTTTGCAATAGGATAAATGCTACGCCCCTAACCTATCACATGTATGAGGATATTATGAATTTTGCTCTTATTGAAGCTTGTGGAGGTTGCCCCCTCAAAGTGGCTTGTATATTAACACTATTATGATATATTTCAGTCATATTTGGATCTATTTCTTCTATTATACTTTATTGTTGAAGTAATTTCATTACAAATGGTATCAGAGCTGTGATTTGGGCAATCTTGTGGGCGAAACCCTAATTTTTTAAATTTGGATATATATAAAAATAGGTTATGAATTTATCTTCAATTTTTTTATTGGAGGTGATAAATAATTAAATTAATCTTCCATTAAAATTTCAGCTCATTTGGATTTGTTTTACAAAAGTTATCGCCATTTCAGGGTTTTTCATAAAATTGTTCTATAGTGCGCAATTCAAAGAATTTTTATAGGTTATTTACATTTTTGGAAAGATTATAAAAATTTGGCTATGGTATTTTCTTTTTATGTTTTTATTTAAGGCTGACATAATTCCAAAATCGCTTGGTCAAAGTTGGGTCAAAAGTGCCAATCAGGGTCGCCATCGTAAAGCCCTTTTATGGTAGGTCCACAAACTCAGGGCCGAGGAAAGGGTGCAAAAACTCTAGGTAAAACTCCTAAAAAGGAAG
The DNA here is from genome assembly GCA_037957365.1 of Torreya grandis. NCBI lineage: Eukaryota > Viridiplantae > Streptophyta > Pinopsida > Cupressales > Taxaceae > Torreya > Torreya grandis. The sequence continues at coordinate 561,443 of JARHVA010002758.1, read as the reverse complement.
AGATGGAGTCATAAGGGGGATGTACTAGATCCTTTTTACTAGGGTTCTCTAACATAGATCACAAAGTGAGCCAGCTTGACTATAGTGTGCAAGGCATTCAAAGTGAGGTGCAAGGCATACACTCTGATATGAAATCCATACAAGATAGTTTGGTAGATATCATGATGGATTTGAAAAATAATTATTCAAATCATCTAGCTAGCTCTATTACACAACCCCACCAAGGTGGTTCTCCCAACCAGTCTACTTCAAATCCAACTACATTGCCATAGAGGAACCTATTACCAAAGGTGGATATGCACAAATTTGATGGAAAAGATCCACTCAATTAGATCAACCAAATGGAGATTTTTTTTGATATGCATTAGATCCTAGGTGGATAGAAGGTTACCATGGCATCCTTGTATCTTGAACCTAATCAATTCATTTGGTATCGATGGTTGTGTGCTCAAAATAAAAAGATGACTCTCAGTGTCACCTGGTCAATTTTTACAGTTTAGTTGCAATTACACTATGGCAATAGCGTGATAGAGAATTACTTCAGCCAACTGGAAAAATTGTGATAGACTGGCTCCATCAAGGATTATATTCATCATTTTCAAAACCTATCCTTACGTCTGGAGATAATTTCTAAGGAGAACTTGAATGACCTATTTTTGGGTGGACTCAAGGACCACATTCAACATAAGGTACACATGTTTAATCCACTTAAGATTTCTAATTATATTATCATGGCACGTAGAGTTGAGGAAAAATTCATAGCCAACAATAAGTAGCCATTCACTCACTTCAAAGATCATAACATATCAATACCAACATTTCCTCCACCTACCAGATTGACCCCTCAACAAATTGAAGAGAAGCGTGCAAAAGGATTATGTTTCGATTGTGATATCAAGTGGAGCAAAGGACATAGATGTGTTGAGAAGAATTTATTCTACATTGAGGGATCCAATGAAGATGAAGAAGAAGATGATGCCTCTAATGATGATGAGGAAGAGATAGAGGAGGTACATGAAGATTCCCAACCTAAAATCTCTTGTCATGCACTTGCAAGTATTAACACTCCACAAACTCTTAAGGTGGTGAGTTTCCTCAATAAATTGAAGGTGACAGTGTTGATTGATTCAGGGAGCATAGATAACTTCATCAACCATAAGTTGGCCACTCGATTGAACTATTTCATCTACCCAGCACCAAAATTTTAGGTCATGATTTCAAATGGTGGCACAATTAATTGTTCAAGAAAATGCCATAGTATTAAGCTTGCTATGGGTGAGTACAATCTCAATTCTCCTATGTTTTCTATTCCCATGGGTAGCACATACATTATTTTGGGAGTCCAATGGCTCACAACCTAGGGTACCATTGAGATGAACTTCCAAGAACTATTCATGCACTTTCATTCTGAAGGTAGGAAAATTGAACTACATGGATTACAGGTAAAATATCCATAATTTATTAGTTCACATCAGATGCCCAAGATGCTAAAAAAGGGGGTAGAGGGAATTATTGCATGATCCTACTCCATAGAAGTTCAACCCACAACGGCATCTACACATCGTGATCTATAGATGATTCTTGATGACCACCCATCTATTTTTGGGGCCATGCCAAAAGGACTACCACCAAAAAGAGAACATGATTATGCCATTCAACTACTTCTAGGGAGTCAACCACCAAATATCATACCATATAGATATCCATATGCACAAAAGAGTGAAATCAAAAAGATGGTCCATGAGATGCTAGAGGTAGGGATCATCAAGCATAACCAAAGTGCATATTCATCACTAGTGGTCATGGTGCGGAAGAAGGATGACACATGGAGGATGTGCCCAGATTATAGGGAACTCAACAAGTACACCATCAAAGATAAGTTTCTTATTCCAGTAATTGATGATTTACTTGATGAGTTGCATGGTGCTAATTATTTCACAAAATTGGATCTTTACTCGAGGTACCATCAAATTAGAATCAAGGATGAAGATGTTCATCAAACTGCTTTTAGAATGCATGAGGGCCATTATGAGTTTTTAGTAATGCCTTTTGTCTTACAAATGCACCATCTACTTTTCAGAGCTTGATGAACATTGTTTTTAGGCCTTTTTTAAGGAAGTTTGTACTAGTTTGCTTTGATGAAATATTGATTTATAGTCAGACATGGGAAGAACATCTGCAACATGTGAAACAAGTGTTGATAGTATTGGAGAAGCATTAGCATTATGTGAAGCCATCCAAATGTGCTTTTGGAGTACAGGAGGTAGAGTACCTAGGTCACATTGTTTCCCATGAAGGTGTCAAAGTTGATACCCAGAATATCAAAGCTATGATGGAATGGCCCATGCCAAAAACTCTCAAAAACCTTTGAGGGTTCCTAAGACTATTAGGTTACTACCAAAGATTTGTGAAAGGTTATGGCAGCATAGCGGCTCCACTCACTACATTTATAAAGAAGGATGCCTTCCATTGGAATGATGCCACCACCAAAACATTTGAGAAATTAAAAGTAGCTATGTGCACCACTCCAATTTTGGCTACTCCAGACTTCTCAAAGACATTCACTGTTGAATGTGATGCTTCTAGATCTAGGTTGGGAGTGGTACTAATGCAGGAAGGAAGACCCATTGCATTTGAGAGTCATCAATTCAAAGGTAAAAATCTATAAAAACCTTTCTATGAGAAAGAAATGATGGTTATTCTTCATGCAGTTAAAGAATGGAGGCCCTATCTAATGGGTAGACACTTTAAGGTGAAAACGGATCATGATAGTCTCAAATACTTTTTGGATCAAAGATTATCATCTAAGGAACAACAAAAGTGGGTAACTAAAATGTTGGGTTATGATTTTGAAATCATCTAAAAGAAGGGTAAAGATAATGTAGTAGCAGATGCACTATCCAAATGGGATACATCCACATAAGCATTACTTTGTACAATGTCCATGTTGCAAGCAGATTGGGTGGATGAAGCCAGGTTAGAATGGGAGCAAGACAAAGATACAGAGGTTTTGATTCAAAATCTCCAGCAAGGTACTTTAGCCTCTGACAAATTTGAATGGAAAGGTAATGTCTTATGGTATAAGGGTAGGTTATACTTCTGCAAAAATTTAGAGCGTAAGCATAAGATTCTTGCGGAGTTGCATGCATCTCCAATTGGGGGACACTCAGGGTTCTTGAAAACTTATCACATAATTAAGAAAGAATTATTTTGAGAACGACTCAAGGGAGATGTACAAAAGTTTGTGGCAGAATGCTTAATATGCCAACATAATAAAGGTGAGACAGTTAAGAACCTAGGTCTGTTACAACCGTTAGCAATTCCTAGTCAAAGGTGGGAGGAGGTTTCCATGGAATTCATCATAGGGTTGCCTTGTTCTGAAGGTAAGAATGTTATCTTGGTCATTGTGGATAGGCTTACAAAATATGCCCATTTTTGTGCACTCTCACACCCATTTTCAGCAAGTACAGTAGCAACTATTTTTTTGGAAGTAGTTCTAAAATTACATGGAACCCCAAAAATAATTGTAAGTGATCGTGATCCTATTTTCACTAGTAATTTTTGGACCGAACTATTTTCCTGTTTGGGTACTTAGCTAGCTCATAACTCATCTTACCACCCCCAATCTGATGGACAAACAGAAGTGGTTAACAAAAGTTTAGAAGGGTATCTCCATTATTTTGTATCAGATAAATAAGAACATTGGGTTAAATGGCTACCACTTGCAGAATGGTGGTATAACACATATTTCCATACCTCATTTCTAGCACTATATAGTTACCATCCACCTTCCATCACTTCTTCATTAAAGGTGCAAACCAAGGTTCGAGATGTGGAGGAGCACATTCAACATCAAAAAGAGGTTTTAGCTAGTTTGAGAGAGAATTTGACCTTGGCACAAAACATGATGAAGCAACAAGCAGATCAACACCATAGTGAGCCAAATTTTGAGGTGGGTGATTAGGTATTTGTACGCTTGCAGCCTTATAAGCAGATGTCCTTGAAGTTATATAAAAAGGACAACAAACTTGCTCCTAAGTATTATGGCCCTTATCAGGTTCTACAAAAAATTAGAAGTGTGGCTTACAAGCTCGAGTTACCTCATTCATCTCGCATACACCTAGTATTTCATGTTCCCTGTTTGAAGAAGGTCATTGGGTAGAAATTTTTAGCCTAGATAGAGTTCCTAGAACTTGATGAAGAAGGACGTGTCATTTTGGAACCAGAGAAGATCCTCCAAACACGTACTAAGAGGTTGAGAACTAGAGAGATTAGGAAATATCTGATCAAGTGGAAGAACCTGAGCAATGAAGATTAAACTTGGGAAGGTGAATATTTTTTGCAACAACATCCAGAGTTGTTCAACATTGAGGACAATGTTGGTTTGAAGGGGAAGGGCATGCTACGCCCCTAACCTATCGCATGTATGAGGATATTGTGAATTCTGCTCTTATTGAAGCTTGTGGAGGTTGCCCCCTTGAAGTGGCTTGTTTATTATCATCTATTCTAATATATTTCAGTCATATTTAGATCTATTTCTGCTATTCTACTTTATTGTTGAAGTAATTTCATTACAATAAATAAAATGGTTCTCTAGGTTAGGAAACCATCAAGGAGTTTCATCTACATAACCCACTCAAAATCAAACCCTATGTAGTTCTAATGTAGTTTGAAAGGAGATTTATAGTAAGATAATTCATCTTCTCTTCCTAGATGGAGATGCAACTACATACACAACTCGCCTATCTTTATTTTGGTAAAATAATGTAGATAAGCATTGATGCAAGTTCTAAGAGTAGAAATGTATCTTTTTATAGCGTGCATGGGCTTGAAATGATAGATAATTCCTCTCAATACTTTTTATTAAAATGCATTTATGAGGTCTTATATATATCCTTCTCAAATTCAAATTATGGACACACTGGTTGCTAAGATGACCCATGGAGAAAGAAAGAATATGAAAAAACAAGTCCACATAAGAAATGGGAAAGGGAAGGGGGCTAAGTGTGCACAAAAATAAGGATGGATTCAACAGCCCGCCATTTATTCTCTAGAGGAATAAACAACATAAAATAGAGAGAGGAGATATAAGTAGAGAGGGGATACCCAAAGCTATAAAATATAGAAGAGAGATAACATATAAGAAAGAGAGTAAGATAGGGCCACATAAAGAAGAAAGAGATAAGAAACACACACAAGAAAAGCACCAAAAAGTAACTAAGTTAAACTGATGAACCACATGCATAAAACAACATTAAAATTATTGTAATAACAAACCCTATACCAAAATTAAGTGACGACATGTTGAACAATTCAATTTAGGAACAATGAGGCTAATAGGAAAAGGGGTGGGCATGGAGGTCATAGGAAAAAGGGTTGAGAAATATATCACATGCTGTGACTTTATGACTTGGATTCTTAGTCCTTGAAAAAGTAATTATATTTTTTGTTGCATACCATGCATTATTTGTTGAAGGATGATAACTTTGAGGTTTGGAATAGAAGTAGTGGTATAGGTAGGGACGGGAAAAAAAAGGTTATTTGGATTATATTATCAATAATAAATGAAGGTTTGAGAAAGATGTAGAGATGGTAAAACCCATTAAGAAGAGTGAACATAACAACCCATCTTATGTCCACCAAGAAGAGAAACCAAACCTCTTGATATGAATATGATTCCACAACAAACAATAATCATGTTCATCATAATAGTAAGCCTCACAAATATCATTAGACCTCCCATAATCCTCCTTAGTCTTCCCAAAATAAGAATTTAGATGAATGTCTTTCTAAAGAAGGGAAGGTGGCCTTAATAAGTTTCCCATAAAATTTCCAACACTATCCCTAAATATTGTTCTATAAGATAAAATAGACCACTCCCCCATATCCTCAAAAAGGCTACAAATATTCATAATAAAAACATACAAAAAACCAACCGCTTTTAATAATGAAAATACTTCAAAGAAAAGAAATTAAAGTGGTCAAAATAATAATAAAATGTAAATTAAAGACAATCAAATCAATGTGAAATCCTTCTCATATTCAAATGGAAGAGAACAAAATATTAAATGGTTTAATAATTTCAAAAAATCAATTTGAAAGAAATCAATGGAATATTTGTTTTGAAATTTAATTTACATGATCAATTCAATCATTAAAAAAATTCCAACATACCAAACAAAATATAAGTATAGTTTCTTTGTACATTACTTACATTACATTATATGGCTTAAGAAATCATATTAAAAAAAATAAATATAAATTAACAATATAAACATGTATAAAAGTCTTTATTACTTCCTTGAGGTAAGAGTCAATAAAACATCTCCACACCTACAATATCCATTACCTCCTCAAGGTTAGAACATATACACTACTAAATCCACCTCAACATCACATACCAAAGTCACCTTAACACCATCATATTTCCTTCTTCAAATTAAACCAAAAAAAAACCAATAATAAAGAAAAAGATAAATGCATTTGACCATAAAAATAACTATATATTTAATGTAACAAATTCTAAATACTTAAAAGGAAAAAAAAAAAAAAAAATGATTTTCAATCTATACTAAATTCAACTTCATTCAACTTCTTAATCTTTATTTTTAATCTAACTAAACTTATAGACAAATGCTCTACACCTCCCTCAAACCCCTGCTTACACCTTATGTCCAGCCCACAATGATTCCAAAGTCTTACAACATAGAATAGAACAACATAGATGAGAACTTGGCTTCACAATATTTATAGAAAGGCTTATATGCACATGGGATATAATATTTATTGTAGATGGTTTTTTCAAAAGTTTATATCTTTCTCAAGGCAACCAACATAGCCAATATGTGATGTAAAAATCTATGAGGCTAAAGTATGTTGTATCTTTGGGTGGGTTTTTTAATTTAAAAAATAAAACAATTAAATATTGTTTATAACTGAAGAGAAGTGCCATTTTTGTGTGTTAATATTGTTTATAAAAGAATAAATGTAAGGATCATGTAATTTTATAATAGTGTTTTTTTTTTAAATTTTTTAATCTTATATTAATATAATTAGTAATTGTATGAAAGAAGTGCAATGTAAATATTGATAAAATGAAAGAAGTGAATATTGAAAAAGTGTTTTGTTAATTGTTTTAAAGAGAAAGGAGACCAAATATGTACAAAAAATTCTTAAAAAGTTAACTGACAATTAATCACATTTTATACAATACAATCAACAAACATCTGGTATATATTGTTAGTGTTCTGAATATGAAAAACTATTATCATATTTTAAAATATATGATAAAGATAAGAAAACAATAATAACAAAGAAAACATGCACTAAAATATATTGATTTATGTGTTGAGAGAAAACTAACAAATATAGGCTTTATTTTTTCCCCTCTTTTCATGCATGTATGTGCCATTTTTAAAATTGAATACCTAAGTATTACATGAAATCATTGAATTGCATATAATGTCGCCATCTATACTTAAATTTAGAGTAAATATTAAATGAGCATATTTCTAAATCAATGAACTCTTTGACTAAGCAATATACGTCATTTTACCATTTTATATATTTATTAAGAGAAAATTGAAACAAAATCTAAAAATCTTATAAAAATTACACTCTTGATAATACATTAAAATTAAATCTTAAAGTTCAGTATTACTAATATTAATTGTTACCTTTGTTAATATTAATCTTTGAGATTTATATACTATCCAAGTAAAAACTATATTAACTTGGGTTTCAAAGAATGTGTATCTATTAAAAAAAAGTTTTGCACCAAGCATCATCAATTAAAAGGTGTACCTTTAATTTATTATTATGACAATTAAAAGGGATAGATTAAATAATTTTTATTTTTCATCATTTTAATTATTTAAATATGAATTAAAAAATATGGAATATTATAAATATGAAATATAAAAATAATAAAAAGAACTATATTTTAATTGAAATAATAAAAAAATTTAAAAATGGATTATAGTTTAATGGTGAGAATAATGGTGTAAAAGGTATTATCTAGCCAACTACCAAAGTACAAATATCAGGGGATACAAAAAAAGGATAAAGTCAAGATTGTACCCTAAATGCATTTGACGGAATGGATACCTCTCAATCCTTGACACCTAAACCAAAAAAACATTCTATACACCTAATCAATAAAAATTTCTATGTAAAAAATATTAAATATATCATAACATATGAAACATATTTGTAAACAAAAGCTCTCATTTTATTTGAAGAATTTTAAATAATATTAATCTTAAAAAAAATGCATCTCTATTTAATAAATTGAACTCTTATTTCATTTGACAAACAATGACCCTTTATAAATTATTATAATATTAAAAATATTTTAAAATATTTAAAACTAAACACATACACATATACATATATTTTGTAAATTATTATAATATTAAAAATACTTTAAAATATTTAAAATTATATATATATACTCTTTGTAAATGGTAAAATAGAAATAAATATATACTTAAACCTTTAAGCAGTTACAAAAATCATTATAATCATATTCCATGAGATTTATCTAAAATATAATTTAAAAATATCTAACATTACATTCCATAAAATATATCTGAAATTTTTAGGAACCATACACCCATGTTGGAGATGCACCTACTATACCTTGGCAATATATTGCTATCATTTAACCTTATCATACCTAATAGGGCTTATGCATTGTAATTAGTAAGACATACTTTTATTGCCTTGTCTTCAGTAATAGAATTTTCAGGCTTTTAAGATGTTGAGACATGTTATATATATAATTTATTCTTATCTTAAATATTTTATATGTAGTATTTATCATAATCTAATGTTTTAATTATATTTTGATTATTTAATGATGTAGTATTTTATTATTTAATTATATTTTCATAAATTTATTTTTATTTTGTGAGGTTTTGTTAGCATCAATAATTGATTTTTAGTAAGTTTTTGGTGGGCCAAATAACTTTACCAATTAAATCAGTAATTATTTATATTTAGTTATTTAATAATATATAATTATTTAATTAAGCAAAATAAAATAAAAATAAAATTGATTGATGTATATATAAACATGGCTTGACTGCAACATTCCCTTTTGCAATGTAAACAAAGCACTGGGTCGCATTATATAAAGAACAGAAGGGATTATCAATTTCAGTTTTTTCTGAGTTGGTATTGAAATGAGATAAAATGAAAGATTCTAATGACTTTTATGAGATCAAATAATTTAATAGATCAAAAGTGGAAACATCAAAATATTTTCAAGTTCTTTTAGATATCGGAGCTTTTATTACAGAACTTGAACAGGGTTAGAGAGGAAGGAATTTTTGAATACAGGAAGCTTGCATGAAGAAGGAATTTTTTAATACAGGGAGCTTGCATGAAGATTGGATGACCATTGTCCATCACCAAACCAATTGCTTTTCTATATTCCACGTGGCAAAGGTATTTTAATGTCTCCATCTTATTTTATGCTGTGGAAAGATGTGGTTAATCAAACTGCCCTGTAAATTCAAAGCAAATTCTTGCTCTGTGATTGACCATGGCTGATGGCAATGTCTCAACGCCTCTGGAAATTGAGATACTTGATGCCAAAGGCAAATACTGATACAAAGAGGACAAGTATCCCTATATGGACCCCTGCTACCACACCCAAGAAACTATGCTTAAATCCAAACTGGTCATCAAGCAATTGTTTCACAGTCTTCTGAGCTTCACCAGGGACGTCTACAGGAGTAGTCAAATCTCCAAGTTGGGAAGTAATGAGGCCATATAATGTCCATGCAATAGGGTTGGCCCAGTAATACCACCTCCACCACACAGGGATTTGCTGCAGCATAATTGAGAGGGACAATTCAGCAAGTGCCCATCAAATACAATACAAATTTTGAAAGTTTAACGAAACTTTTTTGAAAAATGGATTTCAGGATTCATCATGTGAGCAAATATGTTGTCTGACATGAGTACCAAATGTGTACTCATCCTTTTCTTAGAGGATGAGTACCTACGTGAGTACCAAATGTATACTCATCTTCTAAGAAGAGGATGACTACACATTTGATACTCACGTCGGACAACACATTTGTTCACATGATGAATCCTGAAATCCATTTTTCAAATATATTTTACATCATGAAAACCTGACTGTTCCTTTTAATGAAACTTGTTCAAAGAGTTGGTATTTCTTACTGGTCGAGGAATGAGAAATCCAGAGAAGAGGTTCCAGAATCCATAGAAGAATGAGGAGACAACGGCTGCAAACTGGTGACCGGGAGTCAGGGCTACAGTCATCATCCCATATAAAGTGAAATATTGCAGGCAATTGAACATGAAGAACATAAACCAGAAAAATTTAGCTGCTGTCCAGAAGAAGTCGACCATGGAATAGACAATCACACAGTAAATCACTGTTTGGAGCATGCAATATGGGATCTCAATGGCAACCTGAAAAATAGTCAAATGCAAGATAATATATTAGATTCACCTCCAGAATGCTCTGAGTCATTTGCTTGAAAAAATGCATCTTTTTTCTGGTTCTTTTGCTCAATCTGTTTTGCATAAACTGATTTTACGATTTCTGGGTATTTAGTTTTTGTAAGAACATGGCTACAATGAGCAAAGAAAACATTTTACCTGGGCTATTGCATAAGGAAAAGCTGAGTACATGCCGGCTGCCTTCTCACGATAGAACACGGTTCGCTCCACTCCTACAATGGGTTGAACAGATGAAGAATTGCTGACCCCAAGGAAAATTGTTGAGGCATACAGGGCACCAAGGATATTGTTCAGATCTTGTTGTTTGTACCTGTCAAACAAAGGAGAACCACGTGATCTTATCAGATTCGGCTATGGATAATGAAACAACAGTGGCGACAGTACATCAGTATATGAAGTCAACTGATGCCCCCAGAGCTTACGTTTTCCTGCCAAGTTTCCAGAATATACTTCCAAACAGAAGTGCTGTCACAAGCGTGAAAAAAATGCGGACAACATTATATGGTGGATTCCTCCAGTAAGAACAGTGCTGCTTCCAAAAGCAAGCCATGCACTGAACATAGAAGCTCTGAGAGTATTGGGTAGGAAAGTAGAGGTCCTTGGAGCCAGGTGCAGGTGTGCTCAGCTCTTTGATGAGTGCCTGGTTCCGCCTGAGACAAGATGGCATCATTAAGTGCTGTAAAGTATCAATATGTAGCAGCAATCTAATACGTATGATTACAGGAGTTTGAGTGGCACTAGAGAGTGTGCTTACTGGTAAAGAGCGGAACCTGCAAACACTTCTGCAAAGTCTATGCCAAGTTGCACCTCTGCACTAGGAGAGCTAACTTCAAGCATCCAGTTTGCTGGATTGTAACCGTCCCTAATCTTGGGAACTCCTGGGATAGCCTACACCAACAAAACATTTTCCCATTAGATCAAGAAGCCTGGCAGACAAGTAGGACTAAAGAAGAATTCCATTAGGCATAAACTTCCTCACTTCAAAGTATTCAATTAGTTTGTGAGAACGACGCCCAAGTGATCCTCCATATATGACTTGTCCTCCCCTTTTCATCAGTAGAAGCTGCAACATAATGAATTTAAGTTTTTTCAGGTGGAAAGGCAAAGACCAAAGTCTATCTTTGTTTGTGCACAAAACAGTGTGTCCATCTCATCCATACCTCGTCAAATGCTTCAAAAATGTCAATGCTAGGCTGGTGAATTGTGCACACAACAGTACGCCCGGTGTCAACAGTGTTACGAACTGTCCTCATGACAATAGCTGCAGCTCGAGCATCAAGCCCTGATGTAGGTTCATCCATGAAAATAATGGAGGGGTTTGCAACCAATTCAACAGCTATAGTAAGCCTTTTACGTTGCTCAGTTGAAAGGCCATCTACTCCAGGGAGACCCACAAGAGCATGTCTTAGAGATGCCAGTTCAACAAGTTCCATCACTTCTTCTACAAACATCTACAGAGATAATTTTGTGACATTTCATGTCAGCATTGGTTTTCTCCAAATTCCAATCAAGTATCCTTCCCCTTCAGTCAGAAAAGCAACATACCTGCCGCATTTGTGAATCAACTTCTGAAGGCAGACGAAGCCATGCAGAATATATAAGAGATTCATGAATTGTCACAAAAGGGGAATGGATATCATTCTGCTCACAATAGCCTGCAATACGAGCAAAGGTTTCCTGATTCTTGGCATATCCAGATATACTGATGCTTCCTTCAATGTAACCTCCAGTCTTTCTTCCTGCAAGAACATCCATTAAGGTGGTTTTCCCAGCCCCGCTGACACCAACTAGAGCTGTGAGGACACCAGGTCGAAAAGCACCACTGACACCCCGTAACAACTGAAGCCTATCTTCTGGAATACCTTGCTTCTTCATTTCCTGTTACCAAGCAATACACGTTCAGCACATGGCTTGCTGGATCACATGGCACAAAGGGATGAACAGGTTTTAGCAGGCCTATTATCACAAGCATAAACTCACCACAGGCATGTCAACATAGTAGTTGACGTGGTCAAACGCGAGAGATAGAGGTTGGAATGGCAATACCATCCCTCTCTTAGGAGCAACACCACTGGATTCAATGTTAGCCTCTATTCGGTCAGAGTGTCCACCTGAGGATATGCTAGATCGCCTCATTGCCATGTCAATGCCTGAAATGCAATGCAGTAAGTTATTCCTAATTCACTTAGAAATACGAGATTTCTGATTAGCGTGCTTTTAGGTGAGTACCTTCCACTGAGGCACCCATTGAACGAGATGATAAGCCTGAAGTTTTAGCCCTTGTCTTTCCTCTAGAAGATGACTCTTCACCTGTACGATTCTCATGTTTCTCTTCAAGCGCCTCCTCGGAAATGGTGGCTTGAGGTTTCCCAAGAGCTGCACATGCATGGATAAAATTTAAGATAACTTTGAAGAGAAAATGGTATGGATTGTTACAGAACAAATAATCCTTCACCTAAAGTTAAATTGCAGAGAAATAACCGACATACGATTTAGGTACTCCAAAGCCAGTGTGAACAGAATGTTGAACAGTACTGAATATCCAACCAGAGCTGCAATGGAGATCCAGAACCAATACCCTCGAGTAAACATGCCTCTGCTCTTTAATACTGCTTTCCCAACGGTGGGTTCATTTATGCTGCTATCAGGGTTAGGCTGCATAATAGACATCAATCATGTACCAACATTGAGAAACAGAACTCCTAAAAGAAGTTGTTCAGGAAATTGTCATTTGGTTCAAGTTTTACCAAGCTCCAACGATCATCTAGATATTCATTGATGGCTATGGCATTCTGACCATACATCATAGGAGAAGTCCAGTATCCCCAAATCCACCAGTCAGGAACAGCATCTACAAAGTCCAATCCATGCATAACATGATTGACTAATTGTTATTCATAGTCCTTTAATGCTTAAAGTGAGATGTTTCTATGTGGATAATATACCTTTTGAAATAACAAATCCTCCCAAGACAAAAACTACCAGCAGTGCAAAAGACCCAAATGTGTTTGAAACAACCAGTGTCCGCCCCACTGATGAAATGAAACGGAAAAGAGCCAAGGACATCTGATGTGTCCAGAAATAAGCCAGGAACTGTTTGAAAAACCTGTGGCAAAACCCCGAAAGATCATCAATGTGACCATAAGAGTTGACCACAAAGCACATGAAATGAGTGACCTGGGTACGAACAGAGCAAGCTGCAAAAGTATAATTCACATCTTACCTGCCTGCTGGGGGAGCAAAACCTACTACATAATATGTTAGTACGATCCATATTCCAGATTCAAGAAAAGACAATGGTATTCTCAGCACCCAAATAGGCAAGGAAAATGCCCATGCAGGGTAGAATAGCAAGTCTCGTTGCTTGTAGAATACTGGAAGCCTGACAACTGTCATAGCCATCTCAGCCAATCCATTGAACATCACATTAACAAGACCAAAGAACAGGGCACTAAGGTACTTGTATCCATCTGCAATTGTTTTGTGATGCATCTCTGTCCGCAAGAATACTGTCATGGTAATGAATGCCATGATAGATATCTGGGTAGTCTTGAACACATATATAAAAGCATTTCGTTTCATAAGTAGCCATTCTCTTGAGAAGCACGCTTTGAAGAGGTCCTTCTTGGTGAGGCCATACTTTTCAGTGACCAAAGCTGCTGGATGACTTCTTGTCTTATCAAATGGAATTGCTAACTCCTCTGCAATACGGTGACCTATACGAAAAGAATTGAAAGATTCTGCAAATTCTTTGACTGGAACGTAGCGATATGGCTGATTTCTGTTTGCCCAATACTGTGCCTGATCTTTTCTGGATGTCACCTGAAGAATTGTACCTCGGTTGGTGAATGCTTTCATCAAATAATAGGAAGTTAAGTTCTATCGAATAAAAAGTAATACCTCTTGCAGAAAGTCTGCAACACCCTTTCTTTCAGGACACTTGAAACCCATGAATTCGAAGAATTCCAGAACACTTTCCCGCGGTCCTTGGTAAACAATTTGTCCTTCCGAGAGAAGAATTAAATCATCAAAAAGTTCAAATGTCTCTGGAGCAGGTTGTAGCAAAGAAATGACCATAGTTCCATCCATCACATGAACTGATTGGCGTAAACACTTCACAATTTGGAAAGTTGTTGAGCTGTCTAATCCAGTGGAGATTTCATCCATAAACAGAGCTTTGGCAGGTCCGACCAACATCTCCCCTGCAATGGAGAGGCATCAGAGGAAGGCAGGGAAATCTGTGGACCGAATTTGCTCAGATTAGCTTTGTGGATATTACTATATTGACATACCAGTTGTCACTCGTTTCTTCTGACCTCCTGAAATTCCTCTTCGCATCTCATCACCAACTAAGATATCTGCACAGATGTCTACGCCAAGAATCTGCATCAAAAAGTTTTGAAGGTATATTGTCAGGATATCATAACTCAATGGATGAACATTCCAGGAATTGTTCAGATTCAATTAGAACTTGCTGTCAAAAGCAAGAAATTCATAGTCTTTCTTTGCAAAATAAGCCAACCTTCAGGACATAATCTGTGACCATATTTGTTTCTTGACCTTCCATAGCTGTAGCCTGCACAAAAAATACCACAAAACAGATCAGAAATGCAACTTGATTATACATTATTTCTTCTTAAAAGATCCAGGTTGTCCAAACAAAACTGACCTTCATGAAAACATCAATGTCATGGTCTGGCTTAATTCCCGCTTCCTTTTCCCTCCTTGAGAGCTCAGTAAGCATCTCTGAAGATAATGGAGAGAATGGAATCTTCAATGTTAAAAGATGTTAAACTTTTGTTCTATAGATAACTGGGCAATGCATTCTTTACATTGAATTTCTTTTCAAAAAGGTAGCATACCTAACCATGCTTTACAATGAATTTATTTCAATTGAACATGTTAGCATATGAAATTGTCAGAAATCTGACCATAAAGGATGCACTTGCATGAAATCTAACGATCTTAAGTATGTTAGGGCATAGAAAAAAACAGAGTAATGAAACTAAATTTTCTGAGAAAATAAGGCCTCGAGCGGAACAGAGCCAAAAATTTCTCCATACCATATCTGGTTCCAATTCCTTGACAACGGCCAGAAAAATCAAGAGTTTCTCTAACAGTCATCTCTCCATTATGTATATCATGTTGACTAATATAAGCTGATGTCCTTTGAGGTACAAACTCAACCAATTCATGACCGTTGTAGGTCACTTTACCAGATGTCTGCAAATATTGAGATAAACATCATTTTGTTAGAGCTAATGATTCTGAATTTTGGAAAATATGTAAATATAACCAGTAATTTGAAGATGATCTCTCACTCTGAGATCAGGATCAAGCTTCCCAGCAAGAGCCAACAACAAAGTTGTCTTTCCAGAGGTTGGAGGTCCAAGAAGCAGAGTCATTCTGGGATAAAAAAAAAAATAGTGAACACTGAGAGTTCCATGAATTCATTCTTGCCAAAATCAATTGTACGATATCCTTAAAGCATTTTTTGTTTGCATTTCAATATTAATAGACATGGAGGCCATAGACACTCACCTAGAAGGTTTGATTATCCCACTGATACCATGAAGTATGTTCAAGACTCTTTTCTTTGTTGGAACAAGGTGAAGGAAACTGAGTATACCCTGTCCAAGGAAACACCATAGACAAATAAATCTCAATTACACGGATATGACATTACAAACATGTCCTTTTTTTTTTTTCCTATCTATTCAAAACTCCAAACAGGTAATTCTTACCTCAAAAATGTTCGCTGTAAAGTTGAACAATGTTGGAAGAGCCCTGCCTCCCACATATACATCTGCATCCACCATCAACTGCTCAAATCTCACTTCAATTTTAGGCAAGTCGATGCCCACCCTGTAATCCAACCAAAAGATGGCATGAGATTCAATTGAAACAGGATTTTTTGTGTCTGGCTTAATTTTTCTAGAGAACTTTGCCAAGCTTGTATACCAGAAAACTAAGTTACCGTTCCTTATAAAGCCCAAAATCAATTCCAAACATAAAAACTAAATAATCTCCAAAAGCACAAAACCAATTCCGAAAATGAAAGCAAAATGATGTCAAATCCAAACCCAAGTCCAAAATTATCAAATGGGCAAGCATAAGGAGTTGATACAGAGGCAAGTTAAAAGTCAAATGATCAATAAATTCAAGTTATAAGAGAGAGAACAACACGATAAGTTATCAATAAATTCATCAAAGCGCTGAAAGACTATGGAGAAGAAGAGGATACAAACAACCTAGCAAGGGACTTCCTTTTAGACCAGTTACAAAGGAAAGGTCAGATTAGACAAGCAAATAGAATTGGTAAGTTGAGAGCGAGGAAGGGATAGGCATATTCAGGTCACACTGGTGAACTTGGAAGATAAAACAAGAGTACTAAGAAATAAAGGCATGTTGAGAGGCTCACGCTACTACCTAGATGAAGACTTCACCTTTTTGCAGTTAGAGGAGAGAAACAAGGAGTGGGAAAAGGTGAAGGCAGCAAAGAACGAAGGGATATGGGCATACTTAAACAACAGGAAAGCCTATATCACAGCTCGATAAACCTGAAACAAATAGGGAGTATGTCCTGTCCAAGAGCATCTTACAATGGTACGCTGGAATTGTAGAGGCTACCCTTGGAAAAGAGGACTTGGGTTAGGGCCTAAAGCTAGAGATAGAGACATAATCATTTTGACTGATTTGCATGAGCATGATGGGTGCGAGACACTAGATTTTGAAGGGTATAAGAAGGCAACAATAGCGAACAAAGCAACAAAGAATGGCAAGGTGCTAATAAAGAAATGATGGGACAGAAATATCAAAATAGAAAAATAAGATAAAAATAAATTGTACATTTGGATAAGAATCATAGAAAATGACAATAACATTAGCATAGCTGCATGCTATTTCACATCCAAGAATTCCAAATTCTATAAAAAGTGTGATTTAGACTATGAAGACCGATACTCATCCCTAAAGAGGGACATTTCAGTCTACAATAAGATCAAGGAGATTTTATTAATAGGGGACTTTAATGCAAACATGCAAGCCAACATTATAAGAAGCATTGAGGATCTAGATATGAATTCTCTTTGGATGGTAGATGAGGAAATCAAGAATGGGCCAGGATCAAACAATGAATAGGGGGCTATCACGCACTTTAGAGAAGTGTTATTAGGTTTATGTAGCGTACACAACTTGATTATATATAATAGTATGAGTAAATGGGAAAAATCAAGAAATTATACATGCAAGACTTACAATGGGCAAAGCATAATTGACTACATTATATGCTCACAAGATTGCATACATAAAATAAACGAGCTAGAGTAGAAGACTCTCCTGTGGAACTTAAATTAGATCACAACCTAATTTTTATGAAACTCCAACTACAAGGTGACAAACAAGACGATGAACATACTGGGGTCAACCCAAGTAAACCACCATTCAAAGGAAACACGCTCTTGACATAGGAAAACCAGCAGGCCTTTAGGACAGCATTGAATAACAATCTACATGAAGAGGAAAGAAAGGGAGCATCTTGCAGCAGGATAGATTACAATAAGAGCTTGAGGCTAATGCATTCCATTCAAGAAGTTCTAAACACATGTGAGAGAGCTAAACCTAAAAATAATGAAAGAAGTAGATTCTTGACAAACCCGTGGTATGATGAAGAATACAAGGTAGTGCAAAGATCACTAAAGGAATCAACAAGTAGAACAAACACAAATAGAAAAGCATATGAGAGGCAACTACCAAAACATGAAATCATCCTTGCTAAAACATGAACTTTCCCATTAGAGGCCATTACCACGACCAGGTTACTTTGTTACCTTAAAAAAAAGAAAACACGAGAACCAATAGGTGGCCTAGGACCGCAAGAGACAAAGATTTGCATAGACGGAAGAACATGAGAATGAAACAAAACCACAAATGAATGGGTAGATGGGACATCGGCCTAAATGAATGCCTAGACCTTAACAAAGACATAAAAAAAATCATAAATGAAAAGTTCATAATAGTGATATGGAGGAAGAAAACAAGTAGGGAAGTTCAACACTATATTACAGAGTTCAACTCGACTTATGAGAATTGTAAAAAAACTTATATAGTGGCTGAAATTAATTGGAGGGAACAGATCCTCATTGGTCAACTAAAGACTAGCTCCCATAGGCCCAAATGTGAAATAGATAGATGGACTTCACATAAGGAACAGTGGGTTGAGAGGGTTTGTATTTTATGCACCACAGGGACGGTCAAAACGGAGGAGCATTTCATCTTTGAATGTCCAAAGTAGATGGACATTCGAGCCAAATATGCGAAAACATTAAGAGTTGGCTCCATGGTAGAACTATTTGAGGAAAATAGAATAAAAGAGTTGGGGGAGAAGTTAACCCAAATCAACTAAAGGAGAAGCAGCCTTCTAAAGGACATAGCTGGGCCCGCAATGAGTGGTTGGAGAAATCGGTGTAATCGGTTGTCCCATAGACTGTATGGTCTCATGGACATAATTAAAACTATTTCATTTCATTTCAAAAATAAAAAGCAAAATGACCTCCAAATCCTTGAGAAAGCCCAAAAATCTATTGCAAAAATAAAAATAAAAATGAACTCCATTCCCTGAGGAGCTCAAAATCAATTTCAAACACACACAAAAACAAATAACTGCGATTCCCAAGTAGCCCAAAACTGATTCCGAACAGAAAAACAAATCTGCAGGGGAAGTAAGCATTTACCTATCAATTCTATCACGAAGCTTGATCAAGAATCGTTCATTGTCTTCTTCAGTTACACGCAAAATCTTCTCAATCAGTTGATGTCTGTCATCAATCCCAAGCCTTGTTACATCCACCTCCTCATGAACAACATTCCCATTATCCAAGACCTGCTTGAGAATAGCCTTCCTCAGTCTATCATAAGTAGGCAACCTCTCAAGGGCAGCCCACTTCAAGGCCTCTTCATCATCCTGCTCTCTTCTCAAAGTAGAAGTCCTACTAAAAACATCATCACCAGCAGACCACAGACCAGTGCTAGTAGATCTCCACACTCTACTTGCAGACCTCTTGTCTCCCGCCCATGGATCCACCACAGACGCTGCCATTTCTTCACACTTGAATCACGATCAGTCTTCCCTCATCACCCAACCAAACCGGTTATATCATCACCCACATTCTCTGGCCACTTCCATTGCCAATCTTCTTCATAAACCCAATACAATCAGACAAGCTATAATCCAACTATACATTTGCATTCCCACATGATTGGGTCATTTTCTCAGAATCCTCTGCAGGAAATAGTACAATTGAGAAGTCGCAGTTGAAATTATAAATGAAAATAACAACACATTCCAATGCTGCATTCGAATTATAAATGAGAATGACACCCAGAAGACACATTCCAATGCAGGATTCAAATTATAAATGAATTTACAGTCGGCACGTCCATAATATAGTAAAAACAGTTGCAGCATCTACAAGCTAACTCTATTAAACTAAGTACCTCATTTCCCATGCACGTTCTACGTTCTAGACCCTAGACGTCCATAACATTTAAAAAAACTGTTGCAGTATCTACCAGCTAAGTCGGTCCTAGTATTAAATCCTTTTTTTCTTTTTTTAAGTTGTAAAAGACCTGCAAGGAGCTTCTAGAAAATCTGAATGAACTTGCCTGTTGGGTCAAACCAAAGCCATTAAGTAAGCTTTTTTTTGGGGAGGTACGATACAGGTTGTTTAACAAAGTCATGTGATCAGTAGGAGGCTCTTTCTTTTAAAGTAGGTTCCATGCAATGAGATGATGTCATGTATCCGTATCTCGTGAACTTGATTCATAGAGGGCGTTCTTTGTTGTCGTGTTTGAATCGCATCGTGTTTGTCTTTGTATAACAAGATGATGCCACGTTTCATGATCTCGTAAACTTATTTCACATATGGGGTGTTCAGTGTCTATGTTAGGTTTTCCCTATTAAAATTAAGGTCACTGGCCACGTGCTCTATCATTGTGAAATCTCTGCATGAGGTTTCCTTTGACGAATTTGTTTTGCTACATGTTCATGATACTCTAAGTGAGCCAAGTTGTCGTGTTCTTATTTCACAAAGGCTTTGTAAAACAAGGAATTTCCAAGGTTTATTACTATTTTGAACTCAATGAGAGGGTGACAAAAGGTTTACTATTGTTTTGAACTCAATGAGAGGGTGACATTTGTCACTTATTCATTAAGTTCCACATTTGAGTCTCTATTTTATTGTATATTCACATTTGCCTTTTTTTGTGTGACAACAAAATGCCAAGTGTCATTTTGTCTCAACTCTTTTGTTTTTTACTTTTCTTTGGTCAATAGAGTGGTGTGGGGTCCATGAAATGAGATAACGTGATGTGTCCAAATCTTGTGTACTCAAGTTGTTCTTTGATGTTGCTTTTAAATCCCATCTTGTGTTAGGCTTCATGCAACAAGATGATTCAACATGTCATGGTCTCTTAAACTTATTTCAATAGGCAGGGTGTCCACTATCATGTTAGGTAATTGGACTACGAAAAATAATTAGATTGGTGCAAAATAACTTGCATTGCATTAAATGAAAGAGAAGAAAAATTCTAATAAATAAGCCATGTAGTTGTTCACTTCATATCCTATTGTGACTATTCACCTTCTACAAAACATAAAACAATCATACACCTAGGATTATTAAATATTATGTAAAATTATATTACATCCCCCTTTAACCCACAGAGATTATAGTGAGACCAAGCATGCCTTTGAACTTTTTAAATTTATCCTTTCCAAGCATTTTTGTTATGATATTTTTTGGTTGCTTTGTAGTTGGGAAAATGTAGCACTTTCACATTGTTGTCTTTCATACAGAGCCCAATCAAATGAAATTTTATGTCGATGTGCTTGGTTTGGTAGTGAAAAACTAGATTCTGTAAAAGTTTTGTCAACCATGAGTGGTGTTGAAAAAACTTGTTGAAACTACAAATATGTAAGAATCCTTCTAAGCAGTGTTATTTCCCTTATTGTCATATATTCTACTTCTACTAAAAAACAACTGGCACTAGTTGTAGATTTGACTTCCAAGAGATTATTGTTGTTTCTAAATTCATTTGGAAACCCAAAGTAGACTTTACATTTTCAAAATCCTTTATATAGTCAGAACTTGCATATCCAATTAGATTGAAGTTTGTTGCCTTGAAATATTTGAGCACAAAATTTTGTGTTCCCTTGAGATACTGAAGAACTCTATTTGTTGTTACCCAATGACTTTCTTTAGGTTATTATATGAATCTAGAAAGAAACCCCAACATCAAAACAAATATCTAGTCTAGTTTTGGTGACATAGATCAGAATTCAAATGAATTGTCTACACTGAGTTGCATCTTCAAAATCCATAGGATCTTTTGATGTCAACTTCAAAATTTGTTCCATGGTTGTATTGATTATTTTATAGTTTGTCATTCCAAATTTTCTCAGAATTCCACCAATGTACTTTTGTTGTGTGATGAAAATGTATTTAGGTTTTTGAACCACTTCAATGCCCAAGTAATAATGAAGGTAGCCTAAATTTATGATTTAAAAACCTTTCATCAAATTTGCCTAGATTTTTACAGTGTACCTTTCATTATTCCATGTGATGAGCAGAGCATCCACATATACAACTAGAAATATAACTATTTTGACAAAAAATGTTGCATCTTTAAATTCAAAATGCTTGAAACTCATGTTCAAGAGGTGCTCAATGAGCTTTTCATACCATGTTCTTGGAGCTTGTTGCAATCCATACAATGATCTTACCAACTTTCACACTTTGTGTCCTTGGTTGTCAACTGCAAATCCTTTTGGTTGATTCATGAAGACTATTTATTTGAGATCACCGTTTAGAGTAGTTTTCATAACCAGCTGATGAACTTTCCATCTATTTTGAATTGATAGATCCATCAAACCCTAAATAGTAGTCCATTTCATTGTTGGTAAAAAGCTCTGATTACAATCCATGTCATTAGTATTTGATCAAAGGATTGAACATGATAAAAAAATTAGACTTCTTCCCTTCCTTCTAGTGTCATTTAGTTCCTTGGACTAAAACGCCAAGGACTGTGCTTTGAATATTCTAATTTTTTAAAACAAGATTGTACAATTCTGCCACTTTCCAATGTTGTTTTATGTTCAAGCATAGGTCTTAGAGGGTCAATAACACCAAATGCAAGGCTTGATTCAATGTTGCAATTGAATTTGCACCTACTAGAGTGGCGTTAATGGATAAAATGAGACACTAAATAAGATGTCACTTTTGTTTATCTTTTACAAAATTTATGTAGGTTGTATGACTGTAAATAAAGAGGATAAAAAATGAACTTACACAAAAATATAACTATCTGGAAATGAATTTGCAGAAAAAGAAGAGTGGAGGCTTAAAAATTAAATGAACAAACCTGTGCTCTGATACCAATGTCAGGTCGGGTAATTGAACCATGAAAAATAATTAGATTGTTGCAAATCAAACTTGCATTGCATTAAATGAAAGAGAATAAATATTACAATAAATATTAATGGAGTGGCTATTCACTTCATCTCATACACTGATTATTCACTTTTTACAAAAGACAAACACAATCCTAAACCTAGGATTATTAATTATTATGTAAAATAATATTACATTTAATTTTCCTACTTATTTAAAAAATAATAAATAAGTCATATTTTTTCAAACCAATTCATTATTCCAAGTAAAAAAAATTTGATTTTTGTCTAAGCAAACAAAATCAAAATATATTATGAAAAGGTAGCATTTGATATTAATGATGCCTCTAGGTCACACTTACTAGTAATGTCATCATGCTCAAAATACTAGATCTATCGCCTAATATAGATGCAACAATAGTGTATGTGACATCCTCTCTATGAATTGTCGAGGATAAATAAAGATAAAACATCATTTTCTCATTTTCCCTCCATTTATCCTTGTATATCTATCACTAGACATAAATCCTAAAAGCAAAAAATAATTGAATATATAGGGAAGTTATGCCCACATACAAGGATTTATCACTAAATGTGTCATAAATAGAAAAAACATTTTTACATACTAAGTGCCACATATCATTTTGCTCTCACATGCTTTAATGTCTCTTTCATGTAATTTTGTGTATATATAAAGGATTAACTTCTTCCACATATCGTAAGGTATATAAGAGGAGAAAACATATTGAGAGGTTTGGTACATGGGTCTAGTTGTATACAGAAAATGAAACCTTTAAAAAAAATAAGGAACCAAACAATCTCCATTAATAACAAAAATTTACTTAATCTAAACAATTATTGGCAAAACACTAACTAGGAAATACATCTGGTTATAATAGTCAATAAATGTGGAGAACACTCTCATCTTCAATGATTTGTAGTTCGATATTTGTGACGAGGATACAAAATCAGTTGAACCAAAGGAAGCACAAACATAGAAGCACAAGAATTGAAAGACATGGTCTTGATGAGGGTGTCAGTTGAAGGTGAAGCTTTTTGGTCACACACAATGGTGAAACATTCCTTAGGAAACACTACACAAATTGAAGGATATGTATGATTCTCATTTAGAATTAGAGTTCATACAATTGCAATTGAAAATTTTCAATTTTGAGTTGAAGAATGATGATGTCATGAGTTTGGATCCATAAATTTGAGCTATCAATCATGATATTGATGTTGGTGGTATAAATATTGATGTATGCAACACTAACTTCATAAATATCTTCTCCTACATATTCAACCTATTTAAAGTCTTTACAAGCAAACAATTTGTTGAAAATTCACTTTTGATTAACTGGTTGAGATTTTGGCTGAAAGAGGAAAAACTTTTGGAAGAAAGACTGAGTCCACAAGAAAAAACATTTTCTATGCTAATCAAAAGGAAAATTATTCAAATAATGATGTAAATGATAATGGCAAAGGTATAAATAAAGGCCAAGGTGGCATAACTAACAAAAATAATGGTCAACATCAATAGAAACAAAATGATTAAAACCACTTGTTTTACAAAGGTGAAAGAAAAGGGAGTCATGAGAACTTTGAATGCAGAACATCATGGGATATTTTTAAAGCTTATAAAAAACAAAAATAGGAAAAATAAAATAATAAAATCTAAGAACCAAACTCGACACAATTTTCAAGTGAATGCATGCTTCCATCTCATACATAAACAATAATGCGTCAACGAGTTCAACTTGGGATAATGCTTGGATCCTAGAGAATAGTCCCACACAAAATAAGACTTTCCAAAAGGGAAACTTTGAGGAATTTCATGAATAAAGTTATGGTTCAATATATTTAGTAGATCAAACAAGTTTTCAACCTCAAGAAAAATGTTCAATTCAAATGAATTCACCATGGCTTCCAGATTAATTCTCCATAATGTCTATACCTTCCTCAAATGAATAGAAACTTGTTGTCTCTAGTGCTTTCAACAACAAGGCCACTCCATTATGATGGATGATGGAGAGGTGAAAATCACAATAAAATGTGATAATGTAGTTGTTCTGGCTATATTTGAAGAAAGAAAATTGTTGAAACTCAGAGGTGTGCTTTCAATTCTAAGAAATTTTACTCATCTCACTAAGGAATGTGTTTAATGTTTATCTTGATTTAATAATGAAATCTAATAAATAACTAAATGATTGAAATGATGATTTAGATTACATAATATATAGAACCTAAATGTAAAGTATAGTAAAATACATAAACTAAAATGAGCTATAAATGATAACTTCTAGTAGAAAATGAAAACCTAACTTGAATTTGGCTTATGTTGATGATTTAACATTTTTAGGGTTTTATAATTGTAAATCTTAAGTTAGATTAAAGGGCTAAGATATTTAAATTAGTTAAATAATATACAATAATTAACCACTGATTTGTTATGGATTTTGACTTCTTTTGACTTTCTAAACATAGTAATAAATATGCATAAAGTGATTATCGTGGAAGATCTAGGTTCTAAAAATTGGGTTTTGGATAGGTCTGAGTGTTGTCAATAAGATCCCAGGATCTGATTCATCACTAGATAGTAGCACCCTACCTAGAAAGTAGTGTCATGCTACTTTAGTGTCCTCAAAATGATGCTAGTATCCTCTTTACAGGACTGTTCCTATTTTCTAAGAGCACCTATGCTTGTGTTTGTAGGTTTTTGTTCCTACACATGAAATTTGGAACTCTGTATTATGCCTAGAAAATTTGATTTAGTGTACAAACCCTAATCCTCCTTGCAAGTA
This sequence comes from Torreya grandis, assembly GCA_037957365.1. Lineage (NCBI taxonomy): Eukaryota > Viridiplantae > Streptophyta > Pinopsida > Cupressales > Taxaceae > Torreya > Torreya grandis. The sequence goes on along the minus strand of JARHVA010002758.1, from coordinate 535,694 downwards.
TGGCATGAGCTGAAAATATGTGTCCATTAGTAGGATATGCTGAACATCCTCAACACATCACTTTGACGAGAATTACCTATGTACCAATACTCTAAGGAGGGATCAAGTATGATGTAGTTCTCCCACCTAATGCTTGGTGTAAGTACAAGTGAATGCTATAATAAGAGTGGTATTAAATGCCTTGAGTGTACTTGAGATTGATAATCTTTAAAATCTGGGCTTAGGGATGTTGTAGATGGTAGTATGCAAAAGTAGGGTAGAATAAGGATCAAATACCTTAATTTTGCTCAACTTGTTTCTTATTTGGATAGGATTTTGCATCTATTTTCCATCTCATGAATAGAGGTCAAATACTCTTGTATTTATAGAGATCCATAGCTTGTGAAAATAATAAAATGTACTCAGGCCAACCTTAGGAGGGGCACACATTTGAAAATATATTAGTTCAAAAGAGTTAGGGCAAGGGACACTAGCGCCAAGTTGGGGACATTAGTGCTATGTGGCTCTAGTGTCTTTAATGTGGTGCTAGTATCCAACTAGCAAACTGCTAGGGACACTAGGTTGGGATCTAGGAAAGTTATTCTAGGATTGTGTTTGAGTTGATTGTAGATGTATGTGGTCTACACAATGGATGGAAAAGTGTGATAAAGGATCTAGGATAGGTCTAGGACTAAGCTAGAAATAGGTTGTCTCAAGCAACACTCTTAGCATCTAAATACCACTTTTAGGTGATTACATTTGGCTCCCCTTTATGCTAGAAATGAAACAGAGTGAAATGACTAGTATAAAGAAAAAATGAACATACCTAGACTTACCTAGGAAGTGAAACCCATGTAGTTGAGTCTGAGTATGTGAATCTAGGTCTACATATGTGAAACATGATCCAAATCAATGACTTGTAATGAAACATGTAAAAATTAGTCCTTACTTAAGAGATTATCAAAATCAAGACTATGCTAAATAAAGTAACTAAGTAAAGAGATAGGAAAAGAGGAAAGGAACAAATACACCTCGTTGGGTACACAAATCAATGCATGAACCTGGTGATAACCTGTGTGTGTGAGTGTACATAGTGATAAAATAGTTAAATAACTTGGACTAAGTTTATAGCTTGCTCAATCCTCATATGTGGGTGGCTCAAGAACTCAATCCAATTTTGACTCCATCATTGCCCACCCTTACTCAGTGGATTATGATATGTGAATATCTTGGATAAGACTCTAAGTGTGTTTAACCCTCTCATGTGGGTGACTCAAGAACTCAAGTAAGCTATGACTCCATCATTTCCCACCCATGTAAACATTTAAAACTAAACTATACAAAGTGATAAAAGTATCTAACTAGGTATATCTAACTGTGTATGTCATCTTTGTGGCCACTCAGGTACATTAGGTAGCTCTGGGCCACTCAAGAATGCCAACCAATATATATGGAGTAAGGTATAAAACTAGTGACAACCTAGAATATGATAGCAAGTGTATACAATATAGAGAATGGCATGGAGTTTACCATTCCATCTGATCAAATTGTATGTAACTGAGTATATGGAAACTATGTGCCGTACACATGCCCCCAATATGATATCTAAATATACTAAATTTGAATTGAGTATGTAATAACTGTATCTATGTATCTAAATTGAATGTGGGAGTGATCATGTCATGCATGATGCCCCCAAATCTAAGTAATTATTATGAGTTTGAGTTGAAATGAGTGTATCTAAGAAAAATATGACATAACTATCAAACTTATGACTATACGTGTGCAAATATGTATTGTACATGGTGTATTATTCTGGCTAGTTTGGACTACCCTAAAGCTGGGTCTATTAGACAATAGTGCTATGTGCTGTATAGTAGTGCCTTGTGGTGCTAGTGTCCCAATCTAGGTGCTAATTTCTATCTAGTTTGAAATATGGATGACTGAATTGCTTTTCAAATCCTTATTTTTTCTTGCATCTAATTTGTGTCTGATTTCTAAAATTGAGCTTGTGTGCTAAAAATAATTTGTGAATAGTAATGTAGGAGTTTGATCTCTGTGACAAACCTCTATGAATGCCGCCTCTTTTGAGGGTAGTTGTCTAACCTATGTAATAAATGTCCTCAAAAGAAGTAGCTCTATAAAATGTGTTATCCAGAGTATATATATGATAACTGTGTGATATTCCAATACAATGTACAAACATAACATTGGACTGTAGCAATATTTGAGCATAAGTATGCCATGTAAGATGTATGTTGTAATCTAACATTACATAAGGGTGTCAAGATAGATGTAATCAATGTGTATAAAAAAAATCTGAGTAGCTAACTAGGGGGATGGGTCATGATGTCCATCACGACACCTAAGTAGGAAGGGTAGATGTATGAGGTCCCTTATAGCATCAAAAACTGCTGTGTGTAACAAACAGAAATAAGTGTCATGGTGAAGATGCATACAATAAAGACTACATACAAAACACATGAGGCACGCAAAAGTAGGCCAAGGGGCCACAATACAAGGGACATGTGCACATGTCACTAAATCTAAGATGAAGACATATAAGGACATGTTCAAATGTCCACATACGTAAACAAAAAATAATTTGGCTTAGATCCACATAGAAGGACATGTTCAAATGTTTACATATACAATCAAGAAATGTCACATAAAGGACATGGGCACATGTCCAAGGCATACATATATAGAAGTGGCGTAGAGACAAAGAGCAATGACATATTCAAATTCCCTCAAAATATATGAAGCATGGGAAACACAATCAAGTCTAAACTAAGAAATCCAAAAATGAAAGCATATATAACTTTGTAGTACAAATATGTGTAAATGCTAAGATGTACATACACTGAGTCTAACTAGTGATAGTTGACAAAAAATCTAAGCAATGAATAACAATGATCAATATCAAGATATATCAATGCATAAAATGGAATGTATAGTATGCAAGGATAAAACCTAGTAGTATCAACTATGTAGGAGATGCCCCTGAGTGGGTGGACGTATCAAATAAGTAAACCTAGATCAATGTATATGCCCCTAGTGGGTAGATGATAACAAGTCTGGATCAGTGTAGTGGACTCGAGTCATGTATACAATCTACAATCACTCGATAAAAACAAGTGAAATATCTACGTATGATAAAATTTGACTATAATACGATAGCTAGCATGTATAATATCTAGAAAGTATAAGAAATGTAAACATAGCAATGCATACAATCTATAAATTTTGTATTTTTGAGTAATATTTGAATGTTTTTATGTTTTGACATGTTATATTGTTTTTATATTTTCTGAGTATAAGTTATGTACAGGCAAATGAAAATAAACTATGTACAAGGAGTGAGAGAGAGAGAAGGAATAATGTACAAGAGGGTAGGAACCATACTAATTGATGAGTCTCATGGGAGACTCATTATCACTATGGCTTGTGTCAAAATTGGAATGCTAATATCTCATGCAATGTGAATGCTATGCTATAGTTGAATGTGTTTACAATAGGAATCTGAGTATTGTTCATCATTAGAATCATAATAACTTGATGTACTAGAGGGAATTTCCTCATACTATGGAGTTGACCTTTTTGAATTATGTTCTGGAAAATTGATTACAATTTTTCCCTTTGAAACTATGCTTGTTATAGACATATGGTGTTGTGGACGATTTTTTGATAGAAAACTTTGTTCAAGAATGCTTGTTGGCTAAACATGATTTTGAATTTGTAACTTAAGATCTTGCTATTTATGTAACATTTTCTATGTATCTAGATGTTTTTCCTTAATAAATTGTATTTGTGACTGATGTACCTTAGGATGTTCAATAAATCCCAAATCCTATTTACCAATATTAGCTACTACTAGAAGAGGAGAAGTGATGTCTTGGGCTTGCTTACCTAAACCTTGACCATGATAATCAAACTGTTATTGATACTTTTGACCAAAATCATACCATTTTGAAAGTCAAGCCTCATTTTGGATAGATGGTTTTGCATATTTTACTTGTTATACTTGTGCTTGTTGTATTGTTTCTTGATCTGATTATGCTTTTGGAACCTTTTGTTGTCTTGAGTTATACTTTAATAACCATTTTTGTACTATTTATAAATTTGAACTTTTTTGAATTTGTATATGTGTTAATGCATTTTGTTTGGATGAAGTGTCATTGTGTGACTCATATGTATCCATTATCTGTTGCATTTTCCTTTTCAATGCTAAACATGAATCGATGTGGTACCCATGCATTCTATGATATGCATTAAAATATCTGGATCTCCTCATTGGGTGTAGAGGAGGTAGGTTGATCAACTTAGCTTTAATCATTTCCCTTAGTATCTCACTTGAACTCTTATTTGACCTTTGAATGCTTTTTGAATCACTAGTTGCAGATGTAGTTTATTGTGATTTATGATTTGGATATGTAACATTGTTTGCCACAAATTGACTAGGTGAAGATCCATATATGTGATTTACACTATTGTGCCCTTGAGGCCTTTGTCATGTAAATTAATATTATAACATTGTAATATTTTCATGTAATAGTTGATTCTAATTTTTTAAACCTATAATTATCTTGTTTAGAGTTATATTTCATCACATGGGGTCTCACAAGTGCAAACCCTAGCTGTTTCTGATTAAACATGTAGGCACACACCCTATAGGGAAGAGGCATGAATAGTCTAAGTATGGGGAATAGTGATATTTATATAGGTTACTTCATCTCATAGAGGAATGATAACATGGACTTGGTTAGAGGGAATGTAACTATCACCCTCATGGAGATGAGGATGATAAGACAATTATTTCTTATGCATAAGATATGACATTGAAACTTGAAACATAGTTATTAGCTTATGTGCTAAATCCTCTATGTGTGTATGGGTTTGCTTGCTAATGGAATTCCATGTGGGAGAAAGATAACATGTTATGAGATATGACATATATTGCAATTCATATAAAGAATCATCTATACATGTGTTTATGTCTTTTCTGAGTTCATTCTGAATTAAAGGGAACAATCATGCAAATGAAAGTATTAAAGTTTGTAATAAAAAAGCGATTAATTTATTTTGTCATTATGATCATGATTATAAGAAATAAAAATCATAAGATATATGGATTTGAAATCTAAGTTATATAGAAAAAGGATACAAATCCTAAGTGTGTCTAGGGTTAGGGTTTTTGAATTTAGGGTTTCTTTACAACAATTTAAATTATATTCAAATAAATTGAAAACCTATTATGAAAATAATCTAATTAGCTAGGTTGTATAGGAAAATATGAGGTATGTAGCCATGATTTATGGCACACAAATTTGGATTAATGCAAACTATGGTTTGAAGCAATATTCGAAGTAAGTCGGGTTCACCAAATGATTTAACATTTTTAGGGTTTTACATGTGTAATTAATAAGTTAGATTAAACAGTTGAGATGTCTAAATCAATTAAGTAATATGCAATAATTAACCACTAATTTGTTATAGATTTTGATTTCTTTTGAATTTTTAAAAATAGTAATAAATATGCATAAATAGAAACTTATTTGGAAAGTGACTGTCACAAAAGATTTGGGTTCTAAAAATTGGGTCCTAAATAGGTCTGAGTGTCATCAATAGAGTCTTAGGACTTAATTCATCATTGGATAGTAACACCCCACTTGGACATTAGCACCATGTTACTCTAGTGTCCTCAAAATGGTGCTAGTGTCCTCTTCATAGGACTATTCCTATTGTTTGAGAGTACCTGCACATGTATTTTTTGATTATGTTCTTACATGCATAAAATTTGGAACTCTGTATTGTACTTAGAAAATATGATTTAGTGTGCAAACCCTAATCCTCCTTGAAAGTATGGTAAGAGCTAAAAATGTATGTTCCTTAGTAGGATAGATTGGACATCTTCAACACCTCGATGTGAAGAGAGTTGTCTACATACCAATAATATGAGGGATCAAGTCTAATGTAGTTCTCCCACCTAGTGCTTGGTGAGAGTGGTTTTGAATGCCTTGAGTGTGATTGAGATTGACAATGTTTGAAATTTGGGCTTAGGGCTGCTATAGATGGTAATATGAAGAAGTAGAGAAAAATAGGGATCAAATACCTTAATTTTTCTCCACTTATTTCTTATTTGGGTAGACTTTGTATCTAATTTCCATCTAGTGAATAGATGTCAAATAGTCTTGTATTTATAGAGATTACTGACCTTAGGAGGGGCACACATTTGAAAATATATCTGTTCAAGAGAGTTAGGGAAAAGGACACTAGTGCCAAGTTAGGGATACTAATGCCATGTGGCTCTAGTGTCTTTAATGTGGTGTTAGTGTCTAACTGATAAACTACTGGGTACATTGGGTTGGGATTTGGGAAAGCTGTCCTAAGAATGTGTTTGAGCTGAGTGTAGATGTCTATGGTCTACACAATGTCTATAAAAGTATGATAAATGATATATGATAGGTCTAGGGGTAAGCTAGGAACAAGCTATCTCAAGCAACACTCTTATCATCTAAATACCACTTTTAGGTGATCATAATTGACTATGTAGTTAGATCATTGATATAGATCTAGCTAGGAGGATATATGAACTATGTCACATTCAAAAATAGAATTATATGATGTAATAATATGGGGATACACTAGGGTGGATAGGGGTGAACTACAACCTTGTTTGTTGACTGTGACCATGTTTGGATTGATTATGTGATTATTATTTTTGTTTGAGTACCTACAACTGACATAGATGCACTTTTAACTATTTATAGGTTTTGATGTGACGTAAAAGTAACTGTGACTCATACACATAAACCAAATAAATATAAAATGTAAAGGGGGAATAGACCAAAGGGAATATTTGATTTTTTCTCAAAAAACCCCATATAATTTGAATGTTGCCTACATAATCCAAAAGGGCTTCATGTAAATCTAGTTCTCCCTCTTAAAGTGAGTTTGTGAATCTTGATATTATATATGGATATAACTAGTAGATTGACTTGAATTCTCGACAATGAATTTCCTTGACCTAAAATAAAATAAATTTATAATTGGCCTATGAATGTTAGAATAAATCAAAACTTGAATTGGAAAGATTAATTCTCTTTTGTTCCATGTGTAGTAGAATTGCCAAGTGATTTCTAGATGTGTATTGAATGATCTTAATGTGCTTATATAGTGTCATATTTAAAATATTTATATTAAGCAACCTTACTAAAATTTAGGGAGGGTTAATATAAAACATATTGAATTTGAAAATTAATTTTTAGAAGACAAGGTCAAACTAGTGGACAAGGCTAGGATGTGACCCTATATGACTAATTGTGATCTTGCTTCAAAAGGCTGGAGAGTGTTGGAACTTGGTTGATAAGAATTTGTAAGCATAATATAGATATATGAATGATGTTTTCAATATTTTCAAGACAACAAGTAGAATAATGAAGGCTCTCATAGATATTTCAAGTTAATGGAATGGTGAATGTGTTAAGTAAGGTAATTATGTCAAGATTAAACATTGTTAAGTGGTTAGTGATTACATTTGAGTGTCTATATTTGCCTCCCTACCCCCTTATTCTAGTGATGTAATGACTTGAAATTAATATAATAAAAGAGATGTGAACCTAAGTGTGTATACACACTTTGTATTTTTATGTGAGGCTTGATTGTGAAAGATGCTTAAATGCAAACCCTACAATAATGCCACTGAAAGTAGTTATTGTCCATATTTGAAAATTGAAAATTGAAAATATAACAATGAAAAAATACACCTAAAAGAATATGCTTTCTAATTGCTCTATAACTTGAAAATGGAAAATTTTGTTCCCCTTTGTTGAGGCATTTGGATAAATATTGAATCTATGGTGAATTGAGATTGATCAAGTCTCAATTTGAAAACCAGTGAAAACCCTTGAGTTGGAAAGATTGTATGTTCTAAATTTCATTTGAATGTGTAGAGTACTTTTAAAAATAATTGAATGGGTGGAATAGAAAAATGTGGCTTACTACAATGTAACCATAGACGTTGATTGTGACAAGACTCAAACGTGGTAGGAAAAAGGGTGGAACCACTAATTATGACTCACTAAAGTACAACCATAGGTGTTTAGTGTCACTAAAATCTAATATGGCCCACTTTTAAAATGAGACAAATTACACTGCTACAGACAAATCTAGATTTCATTTGAGACTTTTGTACCTTTGAAACTTTGAAACTTTGAAAGAGTGAAATTTGAAACTTACAATGTAGAAACTTTTAAACTTTGAAAGAGTGAAATTTGAAACTTACAATGTAGAAACACAAACATGAACAAATATCATGCCTCTTGTATTTGTACTAAATTTATATAGAATACCAATTGAACTAGTAACTATTTTTCACATGTTCATGCATATGCATTAAGTGTAAGTGAATTTGTATTGAAGTAACTATAGTAATGAGTGCACATTCATGTCATATGCCACTATAATCTAAAAATTATGAATCATATTGTAATTATGAAAAGTGTATACTATCATAAATCTTAAACTTGTTGCTCATGAGGACTTGAAATCTCAAGGCAATGTTGTTGTGATGCCCCATTTTAATATGAGGGATGTAGCCTACAAGTCACTTCTCCCAAAGAAAACTTTTGAAAGATATAAACATGAATTAGCATATGAACATTTGAATTTTATTACATCATAATATTGAATACAACATTAAATTTCATATGAAACATGTGTTAGATAGTTGTATCATTGAAGCACATAAGAAAGATGTGAATGATATATATCATGGAAAGAGAGTAAAAATATAAGTAATGTTTGATGTGGACCATGTTACCATAGTAATAAATAATAAAAATACAAGTAATGTCACACAATTTGCATAGAATGTCACATATAAGTCCCAAAGGCCACATACAAAGAACATGTGAATGTCGTAGAAATAAACAAGGCCAAGGGCCACACACAAATGAAATGATGATGCCATACAAGTAAGAACATGTATATATTTCAAAAATAAGTCCAAGGTACACACAAAATAAGAAAAAAAGTCCTAAATTATCATGTAGTAAAGTAATTTTTTTGAAAAAAAAAACATATATATATATATATATATATATATATCTCAAAATTGTAGAGAGGTTCTGGATAGATTCAACCTATTAATATGTTCATGGATAATGAAGAGATGCCACCAACTTAACAAGGCTGCTGGGTAAAAAGGGAAGCCCAACATTGAAAAACCATGTAATAATATGTCATGTATCACAATCACATACCTCATGAAAAGCATTGTGCATTTAAAACTAGTATATGCTATCTAATTAACATGAAATAAATATAATATGGAAGTAAAGAAGCTAACAACATTTTGAAAATGCTTTTGAGGAGTTGATTTTGAAAATATTTTATCTTTTTTGAATTTTTGACATATATATATTTTATAATTTTTAGAAATATTTTAACTTAAAATATTTGAAAATATATAAAAATCAAGGCTTAAACAATAGAATAGATGGGAGGAATTTGAATAATCCACAACAATGTGCTAAATTAAAGTATGACAACAAGGAAAGCAAATGATATGCCTCCAAAAAGAGTCATAACAAAGTAACATGAATGATTGATATACATAAGAATGTACATCCCCATAATGGATAAGAGAATATGTGTGATCATGTAGTGTGTAAAAGTATAAATATGTGATCATGTAAGTGTAATAGAAGCCATACCATGATATATATTCCATAGTAAGCAAGTGGATTACCATAAAGAATGATCATTGTAAACACTGTAAGATGGTTGTTTTTGATTGTTAAAATTGGTTTGAAAGTGAAGAGGGAAAGTGCCCCAAGTGAAAATAAAGCCAAGGGTTAGAGGAAAACTTGGAATTTGGGATATAAGAAGTAGTAACAAAGTAAGCAAAGAAGATATGTAAAAATGAAAATGTTTGAGTAGTTTAACTAATAAATTGATTCGAAGAACATTCCCATGGAGTTCTTGTATAAAGGGTATATCCACCAATTTAATTTTGTGATAAGCCACCAATTGGAATATGATGTCATTGTGGAGAGCTATCTAATTGATTATACTATATCTTAGGTGTTGTATGATACATATCATCCATAACTATATTAGATGTCTTTGTTGGATTATGCCCCACTTTGTGCTCATGTGTTGTGATTATATTCTTCTTAGAAATGGTGACCATAGCACTATCTTGTTAAAATGTAAGAAAATCATAATTATTACTGAGTGTGTTTATCATTAATATTTGCCATGATCTTTTAAGGATATTTTTTTTATTTCTCTAAAGTATGATCAATGTGAAATAGTGCTCAACATGATTTAAGACACAAAGCGATTGGTAATGTGATAGATCTTATTCAATGCTTTGGTTCTATAACTTTATTGAGATGTTATGTATCATACCCAAGATACATAAGAAGAGCTAGGATGCATATATTATCTAATTATAAGTGAGTAACTATAAAATTAGTTCATTTTTTTATATCCATTATTGGTTTAATAAGGAGAGGTTGTAGATAGGAACAATGTTGCTTTATTGCCTCCTTTTAACTATATTTTGAGGAGTGACCTTAGATATTGAGTCTTGTGTTGAACTGCATTTATTAAGAAATATATTTTTTGAAAATAAGTTGATCTGGATTTAATATCTTTTCCTCTAATTGTGACATTAGTTGCTCTTTTTTCACATTTTCCTTGGGAGATGTGATCATTATATTAAGAGAAGTGAATGAGTTAGTTGATTGTGATATAGTATTGCAATTGTTTGAAGTAGTTTGTATATCTTATTGATTGAAAGTTACTTATTTGCCCTTATTTTGTGTATAATAAATATATTTGTACTTATTACTCCAATAGATGTAAATAAAAAATGAGATAAGTAATCATCTTCATCAATGGGATTGATATTTAAATTGCACAATTGATCATATATTAGTTCTTTTGTATTTTCATCATCACTATTATAGTCATCCTTAATGTTACAAAATGAATATTTGGAATTGACCAATAATGATAGTTCTTTAATAGGCTCTTTTACTTTTGTAGGAATTGACACTTATTGTTTCTCTTCTTTGATAGGCTCTTTTATTTGTGTATAAATTTGCACATTTTATGTACGTTCCTTTATAGGATCCTTTATTTTCTTAAGAATTTGAGTAACCTATGGGATATAATTTGTATTACTAATTCATAAATATGCATTTATACCATTATAATTGGTTTCTCAAATGGTATGATATAGACCTTATTGGATTGTGATTGTGTCATTTTGTAATATTGAAAAAGTGCATCATCAGCTGGATTGTATACTCATATAAAAATTTGACACGTCTATGGAATGTATAAGGTATATTCTCCATCGCATGAATCCAAGGCTGACCCAAGAGTATGCTATACTTTAATTGATTGGATATACCTTGAAAAATAATAGATATCAGTTTAGGGTCCAATTATAAATCCAAAGTGATAGTTCCCAATATTTATTTCAAAGTGTTATCAAATCCATCTATCATTTTCTTAGATTTTTTAAGATTATAATTATTAAAGCCTAATTCATGTATGAAGTCATTGGTGGAAATATTTATCACATAACCATTGTCAACCAATGCATGCTTGACTAACTTTCCATGTATTTTAATTTGAATGAATATTGGAATATTTTGCTCAATGATATGCTTGGGAGGTATATCTAATTAAAATTAGCAATGTGGTAAATATAATTAAATTTATTCATGATAGAAGCAAAAAATTTTGGTTGTATATACATAAGAAGAGTGGTATCTTGAAACATTGCATATAAGATATCCTTGTAAACCAGTTCTTTCTTTAATAGCTCTAGAATAAAAATCGTGGCCATAGTATTATGTAATTGGTCAATGAGATCATACCCCTTGGGTTGAGAAAATTTTATTAAATAAAGTGGAGGAGGAACACTTAAATTTGCAAGATTTGGTTGGGGAGGTAAAGGTGGTCACCCTCTTATAGTTTAAACAATGTGGATGTGGGAATCTAATATGAGCCTTAGACAAATAATGGGATCTTTATTGACAAATAGAAGTAGGTTCAGGGTGTGGAGGATGAAGAAAACAGGTTGTGCACATGCTATTTGGCATCTAGTTGTGAGAGGAAGTACCTCAGATTGGATATTATAATAATAGTTATTAACAAAAAGTATGATCTTAAGAGATGGCTTAGGTTGGCTTTGTCCACAAGAGGTAGACTCTTATTTGTATTCAAGGCCTATTATTTCAATGTTGTGTGAAATTTTCATGTATTCTTGATCCAAGATAATATTATTTTTGGAATAAAATTCTTTTGATGATGGTAAAATTTTGGGCTTATAGGATGTGATATTACACCAATAATAATTGAAGTGTACGAGGGTTTATATTATACATTTTATTTTCCTAATTATATTCACATTTTATCCATGCAACGACATAGTGGAAAACATGCTAAAATGGAATACAAGATGTAACAATAAATTTCATAATTATATGCAACACATAAAAGAAACCTTCATTCATTGATCCCATTATGAATACAATACAAGCTCTAGGCAAGGGTTTGAATGATTATGTGGGCTCTCAATTATACTTGCTCATTTGTAGATTAGTGTTGATCCAATATTTTAGAGCACTAACTACAAAGGTTAAACTAAGCCTATAGCCCATTAGTACATCTCTAAGGGTACTATGAGAGGAACTTTCTTAGGTGATATGCTCTTCTGAGATGCACCACAAATCAAATGGCTAAATAGACTTCCTATGGTGTAAACAATGGACCTTAGTCATTTCAATATACTATTAGGTATGGGGAAAATAAACTTTGTGTATAACACTATCTAGGGCTTGGGTATTGAGAGTGTATCTATCACTTCACAGTGCCAGTAAAATAGGTAATTGTTCAACTAAAAATGATAGCTCTCTATGTAGTTTTAACTTTGCAAGAACACATTTGATAAAAACAAGTAGAAAGCAACATAAAATAAAGAGAGAAAAAAGTCAAAATATTTTTGCGTGTAGAAACCAAGAAATTTCAACTTGAGGTCAAAATATATTCTTTAGTGTCAAATGTTATCTAAGGTACAAGATCATTTATTTAGTGTAAGATTAAATCCAAGGTCGAAGAACATTGACTTGTGGTCTTAGATTTATATCCAAGGTTGAAGGTTATTTATTTTAGTGTTAGGAATTTATAGAAATTTGTATGAAATCATAGGAAAAAAAAAAAAGTAGTATTCTAATAAAAAATATGGGTTCACCATAATCTTTAATGTTTATTTTGATCTACCAATGAAATGTAATAAATCGATAAGTGATTGAAATGCTGATTTAGATTATATAGTATAAAAATGTAAAATAAAAAATAAAATGAGATATAAATATTAAATTCCAATATAATATGTAAACCTATCTTGAATCTGGCTTATGCTGATTGTGTAGGAAAATCACTGATATAGATTTGACTGGGAGAATCTATGAACTATGTCACATTTGAAAACATAACTATGTGATGTACTGAGATAAGGGTACACTAAGGTGGACAGGGGCACACTTTGGCCTTTCCTATTGATGTTGGTTGTATCCAAATTGAAAATTCAATTGATTTTTATTATAGTACCTATAATTGATAAATATGCATTGTTGACTACTTGCATGGGTTGATGTGATACATAAAAGTACCTATAATAGAAAACCCTAGTTCATGCACATAAAGCCTATATATATCAAATGTAAAGGGATGAATTAGGCAAGGGGAATAGATGAGACATCCTTAGAAAATCACGTGTAATATGAATGCTTCTTACATAGCCCAAAAGGGCATTAGTCCTATGTAGCTCTCCCTCCTAGGCTGAGTGTGTGAATTTTGATATTTTATATATGGATGCAACTAGTAGATTAACTTGAATGGTTAAAAATTAATGCCCTTGACCTGAAATAAAATAGCTTTATAATTAGCCTATGGCTATTAGAATAAATTAGAAATTGAATTGGAAAGATTAGTGCCATTTTTCTCAATGTGTAGTAAAATTCCCAGGTGATTGCTAGATGTGTAGTAAATGAACTTGATGTGATTATATAGTGTCATGTTTTTAATATTTATGTCAGCCAAACTTGATGAAATCATAGGAGATGATGAGACCATAAAATGGCTCATTTTATCCATGTGATAACATCCCATTTCCTTGAATAAGAATTGGATCTAAGTGTAATTTCTGAACTTATAATTTATTTAGAATGAAATAGAGAACTAATACTTGGTTATTTATGTATAAATCATTGTCCTCTTGCTCGTTGATTTTGGTTACTAAATATTTGGAAAAAGCTATTAATATGTGTATATGCCACCCACAATAAGCCATATTAGACATGAGCATGAGGTACCAACCAAGTATCAACTTCAAGGTAAGCTACAGACACTCTAGACATAGCTACGAACTCACTCAAATTTACTATGGACTCACTTAGTTTATATCTATAGACTTAGCCAGTAGCTCTATATACAGTTTGTTAATTAAAGACTAGTTCAAAGCATCAAATGCCAAGGGACTCTATCATAGTCATCAACAGTTAAAGAATGCAACTTGGAGAAAATCTACAGACTCTATAGGTTTCATATCCATAGACTCTGCAAGACTAAAATCTATGGACTCTATAGGTTGAGACATATAAAAACTATACAAGCATATCTATGAATTGTGCATATCTACAAAATGTGCCTATCTATTAATTGAATGCCTGTCTAAGGATTATTTTCTTAGGCTCTTCAAGTTTATAGTTTGCATCTAAATTTAGATTTGTGTAATTTCATTTCATAAATAATTCTCTTCATGTTTCATGAAGATTAAGCTTATGTTGTAAATAGATAATAACATATCTCTCCATATTTTATGGAAGATTGAGATAAACTAGAATATATATGTTGTGGAGAACATCTAGGATTTTTACTTTTGAATAAGGAGTTGGTTGGAAGCATGAATTATAAATACAACCTTTTTGTTGGCCAATTTTTGGCCCACATTCCAAAATTTTGACTGGTTTAAAGAGATGGATGTGATCAAGCAGAAGGGGTAAAGAAAGAATACTTTGGGTTTGATATATCAGTTACTTCACCAAAGAAACCTAAAGTAAGTAAGGAGTAGAGAACCCAATGAATCAAAAAGTACAAGGTTTTTTTAATTTTGGGACTCTTTTTCATTAAGTATTTCTTTTAGAATTTTGTTTGGGCTAAATGTTGGAATTTCTTTAGACATTTTTCCCAAAACAAAAGTTTTGAAGGACAAGTTACTTCATTTGACTAAGTGTCGATAATTTCCCCGAAGGGGCACTTCTACAGAAATGGCCCATTTTCAAAAGTTTCCAAAGGATATATTCAAAATATGAAAGTCATTTTCAAAGATCAAATGAGGGCCATGTCAAAAGGCTGAAATAATTTTCTAAAGGACACATTTCATTTGGGAAAATCATCTGAGATAATTTTTTTGAAGGCAAATTTTTTTAGGACTTTTATCTCGGAGAAAAAGACCTTTTCCAAAGCTGAAGGGCATCTTCCAAAGCTAAAGTTACTTAAAATTTATTTAGAGGTCACTTTTCTTAGCAAAAAGAGGGATTTTCAAAAACTTGAAGGGTCATTTCCCTTTATAAAAGATACTTTTTCAAAAGTTGAAGGGTCCATTTCAAAAAATTTGAAGGTTTTTTTTCAAAAAGGCAAAGGGTTCATTTACAAAGTTATAAAGGGTAAATTCCCTTTGAAAAAGGGCATTTTATAAAATTATGAAGGGTACTTTCACTTCAAAAAAGGACACTTAAAAAAATTTTGAAAAAATTATTTAAGAAGGCAAAGATCTCGTAGACTTATTTCTTTTGGAAAAAAGTTTTGCTACAAAAAGTTTGAAGGCCTAATTATTTCAGGGAAAGTGTTCAAAGGAAATGACCCAAAAATATTAATGACATTCATGCTAGTGTCAAAGTTCAATCTCATAAAATAGCTGTTGGGATTCAAATATCCCATGATGAGCCTGCAAATGTCAAAATTTTAACCTCTGCAAGTAGCCATTTGGATATGAAAGGCTTAAGATGTTTATGCCGATGTCAAAGATGGGTCTCATATAATAGATATTGGCATTTAAAAGCTTAAAGGGTAGTGGGACTAGGCAGATCAATGATGTGGATCAAAGCATTAGATCTAATAGCAATGGAGAAGTGAAGGAAAGCATAATAGAAGCAATACTGACTCAAAGGTGGAACCGGTATGTAGATAAAGGTTAGAATTCATTGTTAAGACCCCTTAAAGAAAAAAGTGGGTTATTCACACCTAATTTTACAAAGTGGGTTGGTGAATTAAATGAAAAAGTGAAACCATGCTTCCAGTCGAGTCCCTACCATCCAAAATCTAGGAAAACTAATATTTTGGATTGGTTTTCCTCTATAATGAGCTCAAGTCTAGTATTAAAGTTAGATTTGATGTCTGATTTCAATGAAGAGTGTCTTGAGCCATAATCTCAATAAGCAACCACCCAAAATAGGTTCGATCATGATGTTGCCAAGTGCATAAGTATGGGGACCTTGTCCTGGTCATACAAGAGAGTTAATATAATTAGGGGTTCGAGGAAACCACAAAAAGATCTCAGTCATTATGACTTCCTCTCTATCCTCTCACACAAGCCCTCTCTTATCTCATCCCTTTCTACTATATGTAGAGGCTTTTGGGCTAAAAAATGGATCCTTCAACTGGTGATAAAGTTACTTTATCAAAATCACCTTGTAACACTCTTGAAGAAATACTATGAATTTTTTGATTCTAGTTTGAAGCCAAGTATAGATTATTGAAGTTTTAATTTGTAGATGTATGTCCCTTTTCATCATCTATAATTTCTCCACATATCTTACTTTAATTCTTTTGGTTCTTTTTAGGTTGTGTGAAGTGTCAGACATTAGTGCCTTCTTGAAGTGTCATGAGCTTGTAGTGTCTCATGCGAACCTATTTCCTTATGTCCTTCAAATTGTAGAGTTTCCCTTCAACCTCCACATAAAATACTTATGCTTGCAGTCTTTAGATAAGATCAAATTATTTTGTATCTTGTTTAAATTTGATAGTAGTCATTAGGGCTTCCAAGATAAAAGTGGATCATTTCAGCTTTGGTGAATCACCATCCTTAGTTTCGTTTTCCCTTTCACATCATCTCTCTTTCCCTTTTCCTTAATCAACAGTAGGTTTTAGTGGGGGAAATAAGCCAAAGTGAAGCATCTAAGGAGATAGCCTCATAAAAATGCTTAGAGGTTCAACCTCACTACAGGATACCCATAGCTTGAGGTTGCTCCAATATTGTAGCTGGGAGTGAGAGAGCCTAAAAAACTCTCTCATAAAGGTGCAATTCTATGCTACAATAGTTTTTGGCATGCCTAGTGGGATGATTACTCCTTGGCATAACTAAAGTTTGGAGTTGAGGAGAAGCATTTGTAGTAGACGAGAATATACATCTTCATCATAAGCTAAAAATTCTTCAGGTTGCAAAGTTCATAGCATCATTCAAGCAATTCTTTCATGCCAAAGATTATCACAAGGTCAGCTAGTAAAGGTAATCATTTTGAAATTATTGAGTTGTCTTCTACATCATATAAGAGATCAAGGTTTAGTAGGATAAATCCATATCCTCAAAAGTAATATTTATCTATTAGTTATCAAAAACACTCCAATCCCCACTATCTAAATGGTTATCAAAAACCAAGTGTTTATTCCATTTAATAGAGGTAGCCAATTGAATTTAGTCGAGTTTGATGACATTCTTATGTCTACCCTCAAGATTATCGCATTATTTTTAGGAGAAAATCAAACAATCCCTATTGAGCACATCCAAGATGTATCTTATCTCTGTTCAGTCCATAATGTTATTCAGGATAATGTTGCTATTAGATTGTTTGCTACTTCCTTCAAAGGAAAAGCATTAAAGTGGTATAGAAAATATCCACTAAACTCCATTTCTATCTAAGATGAATTGGGTGTAGCCTTAGTTAAGAAATTTGAGGATAAATATGATCACCTCTCTTTAGTTGAGGAGTTAACTACCATAAAGAGAGCTCCTCATGAGTTCATGTTTGATTTTAACCTCAAATTCCAAAAAACATGGACCAAGATACCTGTGTTGATTAGGCCATCCTCTGAAGATGCATTCCTATATTATTTAAAATCCCTTGACTTTGACATTAGTGTGATGATACAGTAAATGGGTGGCACTACTTTTCCAAATGCTTCTGAGGTTGTAATAAGGGCAGAGAATAGTTTGATACAAGATGGTAAGCTTTGTCCAAGACTTTCAATGCCTATATTCACATAATTAAAGTCTATACTATCCCCTCAAATTCCTCAAATTCCATCCTTATCTCCTATTCCATCCCCTCAAGCTCAAATTATAGCCCCTACTAGTCAAGTTAGTGAGATAGGAGAGTTGAAAGGTTTGATACAATCCTTTGGGAATGAAATAGTACAGCTCAAGAGGCAACAATTTTAGGCTAATATGCCTTATCAACAATAAAATTAGACTACCTATTAGCCCCTTAGAGATCAAAGGCCTCCTTATTAGGATTTTATAGAGAACATACCACCTTACCAAGTAAAAGGAACCATAATTCCAACTAAACCATATGTTTTCCTTGATATTAATGCTCCTTCTAATTAAAAATCCATTATTCCCATCCCACCTCAAAACAACTTGATGCAAGATTCAGGTTGGCAGCCCTCAAATCTCAATGATTCTCAAAACCAAGCTTTGGTATCACAAAACATCACTATGTCACAAATGACACAAGAAGATTTTTATTTTCAAGGTCAGTACCAAGATACAAGTTTGGAATCACAAAGAGAAACTCAAAAATTTTAAGGGCAGCCTGATGTCATTAATGTGAATTGGCAAATGGATGATCATGTTGTTTTTACTCAGGGTGTTGAAACTAACTATACAAGTGGTCAAGTTGTAGCTATAACTAGAGATAAAAGAAGAGCCATTGATGAGGCTCAAGAGGTGAAAAATGATTAAAGTATTTCTAATTTTTTTTTAAGAGTACAAAATAGCAACTTACTAACCCTACAACTCAAAAAAATCAGAATATAGAGGTTAGTAAAGTTCATCAAATACCTCTAGTTTGTGAGCAACCAGTGCTTCAGAAAGTGCAACCAAAGATTGGTGGGTCTCATTTCAATATAGTGGATTAGATTAATAATTATAATATCAAAATTAGCATGTGGGATTCTCTTTCAATTCTAGGACAAAAATATATTCTCTTTCAAGAGCTTTCATTTCTCAAATTGTCTCCAAAACTGGTTGAGAAAGAAGGTGTTGGCTTAACTAAGTTGGATCAAAAAACTAAGAAATAAGTAAAAAAAGTAACTAAGATGGTAAAATTGGAGAAAAATAAGATAAAATCAAATAAAACTCCTCCTTTCTACCTTTCTTTGATAGTGGGTGATAATTTGGTTCATAACTGTATGGTGGATAGTGAAACTAGTAACACAGTTATGCCTAAGCAGATTGTAGACAAGCTTAGCCTTATTTATGAGCCAAATACTAAGGGGGTATTTTAATTGTATGGGTCACCAAAAATGATGGTAGGCATCATAAAATATCTAAAATTGATATTACATGCTGGTCTCAATGTTACTATTCAGTAGGATGTTGTCATGGTAGACTTACATCCTTACTTCACTATGTGCCTTTCAAAGGACCTTACCTCAAATATTGGGGGATATTTATCATATAATTGGAATTATTTGATGTTAAAAACTAGGTATGGTACCAAGGTAACAATTCATCTTGAACCTATTTCACATTTCCATTTGGAGCCATATATGCCAAGTGTTGTGAACACTAACTGTATCATCTCATATGAGGTACCAAAAACTAGTGGAGTAGAAAAAGAATCACCTTTAGATGGAGTTAAAGATTTTTTTATTGATTAATGGGCTTCTAATTTTCATGAGAATTATCCTTATAATATAATTGAAGAAGAACTTGGTGTGTATTTCTTTCATGATAATGATGCAACAATTCTAGCCATGGTTAAGGATGATGAGTCTAGTGAAGGTTTATGGCAATTATAATTTGATGGATCAAGGAATAAAAATGGTACTAGGTATGGAATGATGTTGGTTTCTACAAAAAATCAAAAGTATTTCTCTTTTATTAAGTTATAATTTGGTTGTTCAAATAATGTTGTAGAGTATGAGGCACTAGTTCATGGTTTGTAGTGGGTTAGGAAGATGAAAGTCAACACTTTGCAAGTTTTTGGTGATAGTGAACTTATAGTTCACCAAGTAAGATGTTTGAATATATGAAAAAAAATGTTTCTTAAATATTATAAGCATAGAATATGAGACTTACTTGAAGATTTTCAAGTGTTTAACATTCATTCAATACCAAGAGGTGGGAATAAACATGCAGATAGGTTAGTTGTCATTGGGGTAAAATTTAGCATTCCAAATGATATAAAAAGTGAAAAAATTTAGTCACACATAAAGGTGTTGTAAGGCCTTATATTCTAGATAATCATGAGAATTGGCAAGTATTCAAATATGACAATCAAATTGTGAGATTCTTGCAAGAAGAGGCCGAGTTTTTATTAACCATTCAAAGTACTTACAACAATATGGTGATCAGATTATGCAACTAAAGACAAATAAGCTACCTAAGTGATTGGTTACACTTGAGAAATTTTCAGTGGTGATGATGAGTTAAGAAAAGAGAAGTCATCTTTGTCAACAAAATAAAATCACTATGTCAATGTAGAGATTGTAGCTGGTAAGAATTTTAAGTTCGGTAAGGTATACACTCCTTCACAAAAAGAAGCTTTCATTGAGTTATGCACAAGTTTTTTTGATGTATTTATATGGAAATATAGTGATCTCAAGGGATTTGACCCAAGTCTAGCTCAACACACCATTGAGTTAGAGGTTGAAACTAAACTAGTGAGATAAAGATAAAGGCCCTTTAATACTAAGCTTAAGATTTTAATGAGAGTTGAGCTTCATAAGCTCATATAGTCAACTATTATATTTCCAATCAAGCACTCAACTTGGGTGGTAAATCTTGTTCTGGTATGGAAGAAGAATGGTGATATTAGATTGTGTGTTGACTTTCATGATTTGAACAAAGCTTCACTTAAAGATCACTATCCCTTTCGATCAATGGAATACATTTTATAGATGGTTGCAAGTTTAGAGAGGTTTTATTTGTTGGATGGATATAGTGGCTAAAATAATATTTTGGTCAAGGAAGAGGACCAATTTAAGACAACCTTCACAACCAAGTGGGGGACATTTGCATATAGAAATATGCCCTTCGATTTATCCAATGCTAGATCAACCTTTCAGAGATCCATGGATATGGAATTCCAAGGCCTTCTTAACAAGTTTGTAATTGTTTATTTGGATGTTATAATAGTGTTTTCAAATAGTGTAAGTGATCACATTGTTTATCTCAAGCAAGTGTTCGAAAGGTGTAGGCAATTTGGGGTATCTCTAAATCCCAAAAAGTGTGTCTTCTCAGTTCATGAAGGTAAGATTCTTGGACATGTGGTTTAAAATTATGGTTTAAGCATAGATTATGAAAGGGTAGACTCTATTCTTGCACTCTCTTTTCCTAAGCACAAAAAGGCTTTGCAAAATTTTTTAGAAAAAAATAATTTTGTAAGGAGATATATTTCAGATTTTACCATTTTAGCTAAGCCACTTACAACCATGATTAAGAAGAATTAAAGTTTTAGCTGGTAAAAGAGTAAAGAGTTTTGAGGATATTAAGAAGGCCATAGTTAGTGCTCCTACACTTATAAATCTAGCTTTCACAAAGTATTTCATTTTGTATACATATGTTAACATGGACACCATTTCAAGCATTCTTATGCAACAAAATCATGAAGATTTGAAGAAGCCAATATCCTTATTTAGTCAAGGCTTGGAAGAGTATGAAATAAGATAATATTTTGTTGAAAAGCATATACTTTCAGTTATAAGGTCTCTAAAAAAATTTAGATACTTGTTGTCTAGCAATAAGATATACCTAATGGTTTCCCATCCAAGCATCAAGGAGTTCTTTTTGAACAAAGAGATAAATGAGAAGAGAGCTGGTTGGATAACCAAAGTAATGGAGTATGATGTGGAAATTAAGGTCACAAATTTGATTAGAGGAAAAGGACTTTGTGAGCTTCTAGTTTGAGACCTGTAAGAGATTAATGAGTTTGTTTGGTGTCAAATGAAGAAGAGGTTGTAGCTGGTCATACCTCACCTTCTAGCTAGTTTCATGACTTGGTAAGTGATATACAAGATGGTATTTATCCCTCTCATCTAAGTGCTTAAAAAATAAGATATTTTAGGTTGAAATCAATTCCATTTTTGCTTGTTGATGGTGTTTTGTTCAAGAAAGATATCAATGGTATGTTGGTAAGGTGTATAGAGCCAAGCCAAACTCAGAGATTACTTGAAGAATTTTATGATGGACATGGTGTAGGACATTTTTTTTATAATAAATACAAACCTTAAGATCATGAGAGGTGGGTACTATTGGCCTAGTATATTTGGTGATTGCCATGCATGGGTTAGAAAGTGAAAATAGTTTGCTATGTTTGTAGGAAAAGTGAAACTTGTAGCCTTACCTTTTCAACCAATTACGATGGATCATCCCTTTGTCCAATGGGGATTAGAATTTATTGGTCTCATAAATTCTCCTTCAAGTTTAGGTAATAAATGGATTCTAACTACTACATATTACTTCACACATTGGATAGAAGCAATGGCATTGAAAGAAGCAAATGAAACCAATATTCTAGATTTCTATGAAGGTTTGTTTACTAGATTTGGAGTTTCTTCAAATATTATTTCTAATAATGCAATGGATTTTATCTAAACTAAGATCTGCTAATGGGCTATCTAATATGGGATTTATCTTAGCACTTCATCAAACTATTATCCATAAGGCAATGGCCTTACTGAATCTATGAATAAGAACCTATTGAAGATCATAAAAAAGGACTATTAAAGACAATTAGAGGTCATGGCATGTCAAGAATTTAGCTCTATGGGCTGATAGGATCACCTACAAAATGTCAATAGCCAACTCTCCATACAAGCTGGTATATGGTAAGGAAGCAAGGTTACCCATTTCTCTCGAGTTTCCTACTTTAGAACTAATACATCAACTTGAGTTATTAGAGAATGAGCCTATGGAGATCAGGTATGCTGAGCTTATGGTGTTGGGAGAGATAAGAAATTAGTCCATACTAGCCATGTAAATTCATCAAGCATAAGTGAAGAGAGATATTGAAAAATGAGCTTCTTCACTAAGTTTCAAGGGGATCTAGTCCTCAAGTGGGATTCAAATAAGGCCATGCCACGAAACCATAGAAAATTTGACAACTTGTGGAGTGGTCCTTATTTGATCCATGGATGCAAACAACATAATGTTTTTCAACTGGCCCAATTAGATGGAAAGGTACTACCCATCCCAATCAATGAGAATTATCTAAAGCCTTGCTATTAGAAGAGTTTGTAGCCATTATATATTATACTTTTTGTATAGTTTTTTTCATGTTTTCTTCTAAATGCCTTGTGTACATCCTTTTCAGTTTTGTGTTTCCCTTCCCTACGTGCCTTGGGCATAGTGTTTGTTTTGTTGTTGTTGTCCTTATTTATTTAAGGGGAGTTTCCAGATAGGGTCAACCTTGTCAAAGAAAGTAGTGACTCCATTCCCAATGGATCAGATGAGGAAAATGAGTTGTTTTTTCAAGCATAGCAGGCATGCTTCCTTGTAAGTCCCCAAAAATATTGGCCAATTTTTGACCCACATACCAAAATTCTAACTATTTTAAAGAGATGGACATGATCAAGTAGAAGGGGGAAAGAAAGAAGACTTTGGGTTTGATATATTAGTTACTTCACCAAAGAAACCCAAAGTAAGGAGTAGAGAACCCGATGAAGCAAAAAGTACAAGGTTGTTTTCTTTTGGGAATTTTTTTCATTAAGTATTTTTTTTTATAATTTTTTTTAGGCTAAGTGTTGGAATTTCTTTGAACATTTTACCTAAAACAAAAGTTTTGAAGGGCAAGTTACTTCATTTGACTAAGTGTCAGGAATTGTTTCAGACATTTTGTCTGAAATAATTTCCTTGAAGGGGCACTTCTATAGAAATGGCCCATTTTCAAAATTTCCTGAAGGATATATTCAAAAGTTGAAAGGCATTTATAAAGATTAAATGAGGGATATGTCAAAAGGTTGAAGGAACGTTTTAAAGGACACATTTCCTTTGAGAAAATCATCTGAGTTAATTTTTTTGAAGGTAGATTTCTTTCAAGACTTTTGTCCTGAAGCAAAAGACCTTTTCCAAAGCTAAAGGGTATCTTCCAAATCCAAAGACACTTAAAATTTTTTTGAAGGTCATTTTTCTTGGCAAAAAGAGGGCTTTTCAAAAAACTGAGGAGTCCTTTCCCTTTGGAAAAGATACTTTTTCAAAAGCTGAAGGGTCCATTTCAAAAAATCTAAAGGTTTCTTTTCAAAAAGGCAAAGGGTTCATTTAAAAAGTTTTGAAGGGTACTTTCCCTTCAAAAATGGAATTTTAAAAAATTCTAAAGGGTACTTTTCCTTCTAATAAGGACACTTAGCAAAAGTCCAAAAAAATTGTTCAAGGCAAAGATCTTGCAGACTTATTTCCTTCGACAAAAAGTTATGATATAAAAAGTATGAAGAATAATTATTTCATGGGAAGTGTCTAAAGGAAATGACCTAAAAGGATTAATGATGTTCACACAGTGTCAAAGTTCAAGGTCATAAAATAGCCATTGGGATTTAAATATCCCATGATGACCCTACAAATGTCAAAATCTACACCCCTACAAGTAGCTGTTTGGATTTGAAAGGCCTAAAAAATTTGTGTAGATTTTGAAGATGGGTCTCATAAAACATCCATTGGCATTCAAAAGCTTAAAGGGTAGTGGGACTAGGTATATTAATGACACAAAGCAAATCATCAAATCCAATGACAAGGGAGAAACAAGGGCAAGATAACAGAAGCAATATTGACTCAAAGGTGGAACTAGTATGTAGATAAAGGTAAGACTTTATCATTAATACCCCTCAAAGACACAAGTGGGTTATTCACACCTAATTTTATAAAGTGGGTTGATGACTTAAATGAATAACTGAAACCATGCTTCCAATCGAGTCCTTGACATCCATAATCTAGGAAAACCAATATTTTGGATTGGGTTTCCTTTATAATGAGCTTGGGTCTAGTTTTAAAGTTAGATTGGATGTCTACATTCAATGAAGAGCATTCTAATCCATACCCTTGACAAGCATCCTCCCAAAATAGGTTTGATCATGACATTGCCAAGTGCATAAGTATGGGGACCTTGTCCTAGCAATAAAAGAGAGTTAATGCAGTTAGGGGTTCAAGGAAACTGTAAAAAGATCTTAGTCATTATGACCCCCTCTCCATCCTCTCACACAAGCCCCCTCTTCTCTCATCCCTTTTTGCTATATATAGAGGCTTTTAAGCCAAAAAATGGATCCCTTCACTGGTGATAGAGTTACTCTGTCAAAATCACCTTGTAACACTCTCTTGAAGAAATAAGATGAATTTTATGATTCTAGTTTGAAGCCAAGTGTACATTATTGGAGTTTTAATTTGTAGATATATGTCCATTTTCATCATCTATAAATTATCCATGTATCTTTCTTTAATTCTTTTGGTTCCTTATAGGTTGTGTGAAGTGTTAGACATCGGTGCCTTCTTAAAGTGTCACAATCTTGTAGTGTCTCATATGGACCTATTTCCTTATGTCCTTCAAATTATAGGGTTTCCCTTTGATCTCCACATAAAATACTTATGCTTGTGTCCTTGAGATAGAATTAGATTAGTCTGTGTCTTGTTTAAATTTGATAGTAGTCATTAAGGCTTCCAGACCAATAGTGGATCATTTCATCTTTGGTGCATCACCATCCTTAGTTGAAGCATATGAGGAGCTAGCCTCATAAAAAATCCTAGAGGTTCAACCTCACTACAAGATACCCACAGCCTGAGGTTGCTCCAATATTGTAGCTGGGAATGATAGAGCCTAAAAAACTCTCCCACAAGGGTGTAATTTGATGCTACAACACTTCTAAACCATTGTAATTTTTTTTTGATCAATCAAACATTTTGAAGCTTTTTGACATAAATCCAGTGTCTGATTAAAATCCTCTTCCAAGGAATGAGCTGGTCACTCATTCAAAGGAAGATAGATAAATGCATTTTTATTTATTTCTTTATGTAATTATTCTTTTAAATTATTATTATTTATTTTTCATGTAAATATTTATTTTATATAAATTTTGTTGTGAACCTAAAGGTGTTTTTGATGTTTATCCTTTATTTTCAATTCAACAATTTACTTTATTGCAAGTGTGATTTAATTTTTGCAAGTGTGCTTTTCTATTTCTATAGGTATGATTTACTTTTCTGCAAGTGTGCTTTTCTATTTCTATAGGTATGATTTACTTTTCTGCAAGTGTGCTTTTCAATTCTTGCAAGTGTGGAGTGTGATAGAAGAGACCGGTTGCTAGAGATCTCTTTCTCTTATTAGAAACAACCTTTGGATACCATCCTTGGATTGACATTATTAAATGATGAATTGATGACTCATCATTTTTAGCACCATTGTCGGGGAACATGGTGTTATTAGGAGATTCAATATTTGTTAAAAAGGATTGTCTAGGTGGTAATAGATAAAAAAAGTTCTCAGTTTTTGCATAGTCCTTCCAACTAGGTGAGTTGAGTTATGATACTATAGTACCTTAGGCTAGATGTCTAAGTTTTCAGTTGTTGACTATGCTAAAGCACTATCTTGAATGTTGATGGTGTAAACTATGAATACCTCTTTATAAATTCTATGACAGGTGATATTTATTCAATGGTTTTCTTTAGGATTTCTTTTCCTGTAACATAAATTAAAATTTTCTTTCCTAAAACATAGATTAGAATTTCAATTTTTGAAATTTAGATTTAGAAATTTCAATTTCATGCAAACCCCCCCACACCATACTAACACTGTTGTGTAGGAAATAATAACTGCTAACACCATACGAAAGGATTTAAATGTTGATGCAGGTCAGAGGAAGAAAATGATGATTTGAAATAGCATGAAAGATGGAGAAAACGAGCTAAATTTTTGTAGCTGTTCATAAATAAGAATTTAGAATTCATATCCTTACAGCTAACATGCCTTTTGAAGAATTAATCTGTCTGATTGAGGATGGATTTGCCTTCTAAAAATCCTCAATTAAGTCAATCTCATTTTATTTTAAAAAGAATCCAATAAATCATATTTACATGCATGCATGTAACAAATTAGATTTATGATTTTGTGTGATTTAAAAATGCATGCATACAAATTTAACAAGTTATATGCATACATATAATAAATCTAGCAAAGTTATTTTGAATGATTACATAAATATAGGAGATCTATACACATATCTAATTGATATGATTCTTTGCATGATTAAAACATACATGCCCAAAATCTAGGAGCTCATATTTCACACCCATAATCTACAAATTTGGTTTCATGTAAATACATCTGAACCAAGGTGGATACTCAAGTCATCCCAAAGAATGCACAAATCATGTTGACTAAGATTGCATGCATAAATCTAGGCATATATGAAGTTAGTTGTTGTAGTCAACATAATTATATTGTGCATATTTTTAAAGCTATTGTGAATTGAATTTTTCACATAAATATTAGAATATATTGTGCAATGGATTTTACATGCAATAATATCCTTCTATATTTTATGGTAAATATTGAACAATTGTTAATTTTTGTGAAGTGTTAAATTGGAGTATCATGATTGTTTAGGACATTGTAGATTTATGAGCTTGCACATATGAACACAAAATATTGCATGGTAACTATTCTACACCTTATTCAATCATGTGAATCTATGCTGGGTTTTGCTATTCTGTTGGTTATTAATAAACTATAACAAAAAAATGATGACAATCTCATCAAAGACTAGATTAAATAAGATAGCTTTTGATAAGGGTGTGAAATTTTAGATTGTATTATTTTCAACCATGCAATTTATTGGAGTATGTTAACATGAAATCATGTAACTAATCATTCTCTTCTGAGTATATTAAACAAGTAGAATTAATGATTTATAGGACATTATAATGCAGCAAAAAGATTTCATATTTTTCTTCAACATTAGAGGATTTTATGAGTAGAAAAAGGGGTAAACTAGTCCTAGCTTCGAGGGGTGCTGTCCCTCGACCCCACCCTGTATCATGATAGGGAGCACATCTCATCCCCATCTCAACCTCATCTTGTATCACAATAACAAGCATGTCTAGAGAGATGGGTTAATTTGAATTAAAATTTTAATATCAAAGCTAAGGCTAAAGTATTGACATTAACATTATAACAGAGACCTTGGTTCAGTCCTTGATTATTGAGGCTAAAAAAAAAAGACTTTGGTCTAATATAGTAGTAACAACAAGGATATCTTACAATACAATCTTATATTCAGATATGCTTTCCTGTACTCTATTTTATTTTTAGTTTGGTATTTTTATATCATTTCTCAATCAGTTATTATGCATACAAATCACAGGTCATTGTATAGTCATTCCCTCCATACATTATCATTTAAAGAATGTCAGATTTTTATAAAATTAATAACTAATCTTAGCTAAAGATTTTTAAAGATCTATCATTATCCCTGTGCATATTACAATTAAACTTTTTTACTCAGCTTGTAAATAAAAATATTTGATGACATTCATTCCATTCCATCCATTAGTCAAACCCATATCCATCAATCATAATAACAAAACTTATTTGAGGGAGTTATTGTTTTCATAATAAAAATCTATTAGAATTTTTGAACCACCAATCTTTCCTAAATAGGATAAAATACATCCCTTCATATGTTTTTAAATGTTCCTTCTATTCTTCATGTTATTAGCATTTATAATTATTTGATGTAGTTGATACTATGTTGGTCTGGAAAGTTTTTTGGTTTTGAGTTCTTGCAGGATAACTTCATGAAGACAGATCAACAAGAAGTTTTCAAGGCATAAGAACATAAATTTGCTTCATCACAAGGGTGAACTCTCTCATAGGGATGCTCCTTAATGGAAGAGAGTAGAGGAGACAAATCAATAGGTAAAATTTCAAACAAGCTTGCACTCTTGTGTACATGGACTCAAAGTTTAGAGATCATGGTTGCAAATGCAAAGACTCACAAATCCTAAACATAGAGTCATTTGAGAAGTTTAGACTAGTTCAATCTCTATCCATAGCTTCATCAAGTACTTGACACTTTATCCTAAGAGAACAATATAATCAACAAGAATCTTCTGCCTATGATTGGTCATCACTACAATGAAGAATGTTAAACCATGTAGGAATTTATTGATACATTTGATATCAGTATATGAATGTATAGAGTCTATTGCTAACATTTTATCTATCATCATTTTTGTATATATTATTTAAAAAAAACAAACAAAAAAAACCAACAATGAAAATCCTCAGGAGTTGTTGGCAGTTGTGGTTTGAAAACCAACTTGCTGGCAGGTCAAGTACTAGAAAAATAAGCCTTGTTTAGAAAACTAGTTTTACTGGCTAGACAAGGGCAAAAGTTTTTTTTTTTAAAAGGGAAAAGTTGAAATCCAACAAATCATTGCTTTTCCCACTTGGAATCAAATACTTGGTTGCCAAATTTTTATGCTCTATTTTTAGCATCACTTGGGCTACATATTTTCCAACATGCTCCATGGGGTTGACATTAAGAAAGACAAGACAAACTGAAGTTATGCCAAGGTATCTAGTTTCTATTATTTCATTTTTTAAATTTATTTGTAAGTTTTGTTATTGCATAAAGATCTATTTTTGTAAAAATAAGGAAGAAGTTGAATGGGTCAAATATCCCCACACTTCATAAATACTTCCATGCATGAAAACATGCATGGGATCAGGTGTGGGAGATGAGAAAGAGAATAGTCTCAGTAATAAATAAAAAATGGGGCTTAGTCAAATCAAATTAATAGTTTTGATAATGGTTATTAGTTTTCAAGATTCTTCTGTAAATATTTTATGCATCAAAATTGTTTTGTGGTCAAAATAAAGTTATGTAGGCACAACAGGAACTTCTCAACACAAGAACCTATTCTATAAATTAAAAATTAAAAAAAAAAAAGAGTAGCAAGAGAATTCCACATAAGAACCCCTGTCAAAAAGAAATTAAGGATAGAAGAAAAATTTCTACACAAGAACCTATCCTTGATAAATTTATTGTTACTGACCACTTTCATTAATAACTTTTACCTATGAAATTCAAGAGGATTCTATAAAGATTCAAAATTATTTTATTCATGCAAATTCAAATTTGGAAAGCCCATTTAAAAATAAGATCATCTATCTCATGCATTTGTATCCCAAAGAATTTTTTGATAAAAGAATGGCATGCATGAGGACATGCATGAGGTTGGGTGTGGGAGAGATGATGAGACCATAAAATGGCTCATTTTATCCATGTGATAACATCCCTTTTACTTGAATAAGAATTAGATCTAAGTGTAATTTATGAACTTATGATTTATTTAGAATGAAATAGAGAACTAATACTTGGTTATTTCTTTATAAATTGTTATCTTCTTACTTGTTGATTCTTGTTACTAAATATTTGGAAAAAACTATTAATATGTTTATATGCAGCCCATAATAATCCATATTAGACATGAGCATGAGGTACCAACCAAGTATCATCTTCAAGGTGAGCTACAGGTACTCTGGACATAGCTATAGACTCACTTAGATTTACCATGAACTCACTCAGTTCATATCAATGGACTTAGCCAATAGCTCTATTTCCATATAGTTCATTAATTAAAGACCAGTTCAAAGCATCAAATGTGAAGGGACTCCATCATAGTCATCAACAGTTGAAGAATGCAATTTAGAGAAAATTTACAGACTCTACAGGTTTTATATCCATGGACTCTATAGGACTGGAATCTATGGACTCTACAGGTTAAGACATCTACGGACTATGCAAGCATATCTATGAACTATGCATATCTATAGACTATGCCTATCTATAGACTGTGTGCCCATCTATGGATTTTTTTCTTAGGATCTTCAAGTTTATAGTTTGCATCTAAATTTAGATTTGTGTAATTTCATTTCATAAATAATTCTCTTCATATTTCATGAAGATTGAACTTATATTGTAAATAGATAATAACATCTCTCTCCATATTTTATGGATGACTGAGATAAAATAGAATATCTATGTTCTGTAGAACATATAAGATTGTTACTCCCAAATAAGGAGTTGGTTGAAAGCATGAATTATAAATGCAACTTTCCAAACCATTGTAAAGAAATCTTTTGATCAATAATACGTTCTGAAGCTTTGTGACATAAATCCAGTGTCTGATTAAAATCCTCTTCCAAGGAATGAGTTTGCCACTCATTACAAGGAAGATGGATAAATGTATTTTTATTTATTTCTTTATGTAATTATTCTTTTTAATTTTTATTATTTATTTTTCATGTAAATATTTATTTTTTGTAAAGTTTGTTGTGAACATGCAGGTGTTTTCTATGTTTATCCTTTATTTTCAATTCAACAATTTACTTTCTTGTCAGTGTGATTTAATTTTTACAAGTGTTCTTTTCCTTTTTTGAAAGTGTGATTTACTTTCCTGCAAGTGTTCTTTTCAATTCCTGTAAGTGTGGAGTGTGGTAGAAGAGATTGGTTGCTAGAGATCTATTTCTCCTATTGCAGTTTGCCTTTGGACACCATCCCTAGATTGACATTATTAAATGATCAATTGATGACTCATCATGAAGGATAATATAAAATATCTCAAAATTTAAAAGTAATCGTTATCATGTAGGAGACAAGGCTGGAATAGTGGACAAGGTCTATGATTGTGACCTTGTCCAACCTAGTGTTGTCTTATCCCAGAAGGCTGGATACTGATGGAACTTGGATAATACGAATATGTAAGTAGCATAGGGATGCTTTAATTATTTTTTCACTATTTTTAAGACAATGAGTATAATAATGAAATCTCTCATAAGGATTATAAGTTAAAAAAATGGTGAATAGGCCAAGTAAGGTAATGATGTTAAGACTAAACATTTTCAAACACTTAATAATTAAATTTGAGTGTATAAAAAATTCCAACATGTTTTATCTCGCATGAAATATTTGGGAATAGTAATTATAATATAATTTACACAATGTAAAAGAATGGTGTTTTAGGTTTGCCAACACTGCTTGAAAATATTGAAAAATGTGAAGTTTGTATAATGGATAAACACAAAGGGAACCATTTTAAAATTTATAATGAAAATCCAATATGAAATTTTAGTTGGTTCACTATGATTTGTGTTCTCTAAAAAATATTTATGTTGGTGGTCATAAGTACATCATGCTTTTCATTAATCACTACAACATAATGACTTAGATATACTTTCTAAAACAAAAATAAAAAGACTTATAAACTTCTTAAAAATTTTGAACATTGATTGAAAATGAAGCACAATCCCACATTAGGACACTCAAGACTAATGATGGTGAAAAATTCATATCAAAGGTGTTTGAAACCTATCTCAAGAAAAATGGGATCAAACATCATCTCACAGTCCCTTACACTCCTCAACACAATGAACTTAGTTGACAAGATGAACATGACTATGATAAGTACGGTTCAATCTATGTTGTATTTCAAATTGGAAAATTTGCATTTTTGGGTAGAGGCAACTCAAACAATAATATACCTTTGCAACAAGTCACCATCAATAACCCTTAAAATGAAGACTCCATATGAAGTCAATGTAAGACTAGATAGTTTGACTATGAAAAAAATTTGATTGGTGAAAACCAAACTTGCATTGAATTAAATTATAGAGAAGTGGTTGTTTTGGATTTTTCCTTTTGAATACGCTTTGTGATATGAGACTAACACAATATTAGGATGCAGTGGAATACTATTTATTGTGTTGTAGAGTGTTGATGGATTTTTTTGAATAGGTAAATAATCATTATACATCTTACTATATATATTGGAAAAAGTGTGTTGAGGCATGTTTAATAGAAATGAGCTTGAATGAATTAATTCTAAAGTAATGGTTGATGAGATAACAATTATAAAGAACTCAAGGATTAAATATAATTTTTGCAAACCAAGTGGGATAGAATGGTGTCAATTATAATATATCAAGAAATAAAAAGATTGACATGTTAAATTCAAAGAGTATCAAGAAAAAAAAAATATTGACATGATAAATTCAAAGAGCTTCAGTGTTTTTTTGGTCGAAGGTGGCTCCAAAGAAGGTCCAAAACCCATTTGGTAGAGAATTTAAGGAAATAATTTTTACTCTCCAAATTTTTAATAAGGAAAACTATAATTAACTATACTTATATTTTAGTGATGAAAAAGTGGAGGAAACATGGAAAATAATGGATTCTTATCTCCATATAGAACTGCCAAGGCAAAATTCTTTCCATGTCCATATCTTATCCTAAGTGTATATCAACATTGTACAAAATAGAGTGGCCAAATATATACTCCTAATGTAAAAATTATAATTGACATCTCAGATTTCTTTTGTTGGTTGATGATTAGGCTTTTACATCCAAAGATTAATTATAATGTTGTTTGGATTAAGAAATGGAGAATAAATAATAACATGTACAAAGTTCTAAAGGAATTGTCAATGAACCTAGATACATATAAGAACAAGTCAAATAAGTCTTACCTAATTTCATTATTTTAGGCTCTTATCAAGGAAACTAAGTCACTTCTTAATGGATTGTTTTTCAAAGATAGTATTGAATTGGTGGATTTGTTGTGGGTTATTCCACTACATGATATCTTGTGGAATTTAAATCTATCAAACTATGGTGAGTTAAACCCTCTCAATTTGACAAAATATTTCAATGAATGCAAACAAGGAGGTAGGTTTTATATGAAGTACTACCTTATAAATTTCATATATATCTTGATTTGAGTTTTCATGATTCCTTATTCCCTGAATGTAATCCAACCCATAAAATCTGATTCATATTTTTGTAAAAGTATAAATGTTATGAATTATGTACTCTAAATTGTAATCATTTTATCCTTTTAGTCCACTCATCAACTCACAACTAAGAATGCCATAAAATTTGAGAACCCTTGATGGAAAAATTGAAAACCATAGATATCTAGTTCTTCTACAAAAAATATTCCCTCATTAAGATGGGAAAATCTCTTTTCAAGCCTCATGAGCTCCCATTCTATGTGTTAGATTGTTTGATGATTATAGAGGTTTGATAAACATTTTTCACATATATCATTATAACTTTGAGGCAAAATAGCTTGGGTATTTTCCCAAAGTTACCTATTATGTTGGGTACTCTAGATTTTCACCAATATCTTATTTTAGAAAGCAAAGGGCTTGATGTCCATGTACCAAACTTTTGTGAAGCTAAGTTTTTTAAAATGGGATCCTTGTAGTAGAGTCTATAGTGTATACTTATATTGAGTCATTAAAACTCAAATCCAATATAGATTAAATTCATTAAGTTCATTCAGAACATGGATATTATCAAGAATTTGCTAATTCCAATAAAGTTATTATGAGAATAATCAAAGGAAGGAAACTTTTTCCACCTTCGTAGATTATGACAAAATTTATGAGGGTGAAATTTCAAGAAAGTTTATGTAAAAAATTGACCAAGGAGATGCAAAAATTTAGGTATTGAGGTTTCTTTTTCTATATGTGGGCTAGAGCACATAATGATCCTCCATTTTTATTTCCCTATCAACACAATGGTTTCTATATCATTTTCATATTTGTCTCGTATCATAGTTTTATAATCTCAAGTGGTAATTTTAAATGAGGAATACATTGTCATCCTTGACAAAATTCCAATGGTTGTGCCCTTAGAAGAAGAATTAACTAATAAAAAGATAGCTTTAGTTGGTGAACGTGGTAGTTTTGGGGGAAAAGACACAAGCATAACATCACTGATTTCATGCACTAAGGCATTTTTCATATGCCTAATATGTACATACCACCATTGGAGATCCTGAATGTTGACAAGATTAAACTCTATTTATATATTTAGAATCAAGATTCACATTCTTCCACTATTGGGACCTCTGTTTCTTTGGGAAGTTCATTAGATTGGATGAAATAATCAGAGATGAAAAGATAAAATAAGGAGAATGTAAATATGATGATTATTGAAGAGCTAGAGTTTACTTTGAAATACAAAGACAAGAAAATTTAAATAATCATAAAACAAAATAAGAAGAGAGGATAGTCCAAGTGGTTGTAATTAGAAAGGAACAAACAACAAAGCTTTTATCTTATACAAGGAAATAAACTTTAGTTTATATATTCTAAACTCTTAGTGATTATGCATAGGGTAGAATTATAGATGAAAAAACTAAGCATGTAAATGATAAACATGAATTGGAAAATAATGTTCAAGAGTTTAAGGGTAAACATAACAACATGGTTATAATAAAAAATCTTGTTTGGAAGGTATTATCTAAAGTATTAAATATGTTATTAATGCTCTATTTTATATGTTTCTACATTTATGCAATAAGAAATAAAAATTGATGGAGATAAAGATCATGGTTTTTTTATTGATAATAATATGAAAAAATCAAATCTTGAAATCTATGAATTGATTGATTTGTTTAGGTTTGAATTTGAAATGGTGAATGTTTTTATCAGTAACTATATAAGTGGAATGGATGTGTTGACCAAGATATTAGATAATATCTCATTTTTTTCAAATAACTTCATTGCAAAGTTTGAGTACTTGTTTTCTATATTTTTGTTGTCAAACTTTAAAACACCTAATGGGAAGTGGATGTTTGTTGAAGAGTTCAAAGAGGTTGTAAGAAGAGATATTTAGGTTCCTAGATAAAAGGTCATATAACTTAAAGCTTTGACCATAAAATTAATATAAGAACACATTTTTATCCCTATAAAGACTATGGGGAGAGAAAATATTCTCATTGAGGAGGTAGAAAACAAAATTATAGGAATTAAAAATGAGATAACAACTTCCAACACTAATATGGAGAAAATGTGGCTTATTAATGTATCATATATTACATATTTTTATGATCATTGTAAGAAATTAGTAAAAGGAAATATAAAAATTTGAATGAAACCAATATTTATTTTTTTTCAATTACTATTGTATGAAGTTAACTTTGTATCCCAAAACTATATTGACATGAGAATAGCTAAGTATTAGTTTTTAGACACATTTTTGGTACAAGACTAGTTATCTATTATGGTATTAGTATGTTTATGTGCTTTTAGATCAATGGTTCAAATAAGGCCCTATTCTTGGCAATTTTATTATATTTTTTGACACTTGAAACACCTCTACATTTATGTTTTTCTTTATGATTCTCTATTATTATCTTTCAAGACACATTTATCTCTATATTCTTCCTATTTTATCTCTTTTTCTATTGATGTTTTTCTCTTTACCTTTTCATGTTTCACTACTACTAGTATTTTTCCAAGAGTGTATTTGTAAAATATGTATTAGTATTCCTGAGTGCACTTCTTGAGGAGTGCATTGAGATTAGGGTGGCTTGATTCACGATGATTTGATATAAATTCCCCCAATGATCATTTGTTATACTTTTTCATCCATCATCATCTAATTAGATTAGATTTTGCTTGTTCCCATTCCACCTCTTTCCTCATATTATTCATGTTTTTGTGTTTCTAGTTGATGTCTTTGCCCAAATGAAGATGTCTTATAACACTCCCATTCTTGGTCAACATTGTTGGTTAAATATTTTGTCAATCAGTGTACTGATAAACAAAATAGGTTTGATCAGCCAAAGTAGGAAGATTAGTCATCCAAATGTGTAGGTTTACCAAATCAGAAGGAGACTGATCTCTCCTCTTATCAAGGGGAGGTTCCCTATAGATATGCTATATATATATATATATATATATATATATATATAATAGAAAATAATACTCAAGGATAGGACAAACCATCCATCTCTCTTTTTTTCGAGATGATGCATGCGGATCAAAGGAGAAACTCAAGGAAAATGACAAAAAGAACTCCTCTTCTTTCAGAAGTACTATTTAGCAAGCCACAAGAATACTCCAGGTAGTAACAGCAAAATGTAACAAAGGATGTAGTAACTAGCAAATCGAGATGCAGCATAAAGTCTATGCCTGAATTGCTCAAGAGTAAGATATGAAGGACAATGAGGGCACAAAGTCACCCCAAGGTCCTTTACACAGAAATGAAAATAAAACACACTAAAGGCAATTATGGGGGCACAAAGTCTCTCCATAGTTGACTCTTCAGGACACCTTCTTGACTACTGTCACTAATTCTGCTTGTTGAATTAAAGGAACAGAAGATATATTAAGGAAAAAGACATAAAAACAATTTTCTCAACAACAAAGATATTACAGCACAAAGTCTGAAAATCCACTTGCTTTCTTATTCCAATAACAAAATATGATAAACAAACTAAGCTCAAAGTCTCAGAAGTGTCTTTCAATTTGGGCAGAGTTTCGTTCTGATTGTCAGAAAGAGATACATTTATAATAAAAGGGAGTCCCTTATATAGCCTCTTCAAAAAGGACTCGAGAATAGTAACACATCATGTTGCATTGGAATTTGTTAAGATAGGCTGGAACTTAGGGCCATTTACCCATTTGATTTTATCAATGCAAAGAAACAAGTCATGCTATTGAAAGTTTGCAACTTTCAATGTCCATCTGGCGATTTGATCCTACCTTCATCATTCCTCCTTTTCTAGTTAATTGAATTGGGTCTTGAATTTAATTTTCTATTCTGTTCCTTCCTCACTTTCTACTAGTCTTGGCCTTGAAGTCTATGAATGCATTCAAGTATATAGATTCAAAGGATCAACAACTATTTTATGAGCTTTAAAATTGACATTCATGTCCGTCACTATGTTTTCAACAGCTAGTTCACTGTGTTAAATTTGACATCTTTGGGCATGTGACCCCTTGATCCTTCTTCAACTTTTCTATTTGGCACTTTCTTGGAAAGAATCTTCCCTTTTAGGCTTTAAAAAATGATCCATTTGGGTCGAGAAGAGCTCCCTGCAAGGTATCTTCCCTTTGGGTGGTCTTTGAATGGCCTTTAGGCTTCTTGTTTTACATCTTCCTGAAGGGAAGGTGACCCTTCAACTTTAGGAAAGTGTCCTTCTATTCGATAGCTGGGAGTTCCCCACAAGGGCACTTGCCCTTCGGGGTCCTTCGGTGGCCTTTCATGGGTTTCCTATAGGCATTTTCCCTAGACAAATTCCCGCAGACAAAAAGTCTGTGGAAAATGTTCTTATCAATTTTGCCTTGGTTATTTCTTCGAGCTTTCTACTCGCAACTTCTCCAAATTCTTTTGGGCTTTTCTTCTGAAGGAGTTCCTTCGGATAAAAAGTCTGAAGGAATTGCTTCTTGCCTTAGTCTTTTTCAAATGCCTTAAATAGAAATCTGAAAGAATTTACCTTTTGAGGCTTCTTTGAAAATGACCCTTTCAAAGGGTACTTTTGTCATCCAAGTTCCCTCTGCAAGGGCACTTTGTCCTTCGGGAGGCTCTTTGAACTTTTGCATTTGAACTGCTCCTTTGAAATGTCTGAGTGAACTACTCCATTGAACCATTTTGTTGAGCCACTTCGTTAAACCACGGTAATGAACCACTTTTTTAAACCAAATGTTGAACCAAAATGGTTCAAGTCGATGGTTCAATTGAATGAACCAAGCCTTTGAAACAAGCTTTGAACTAAGTCATTGAACCGATTGAACCTTGAACTCATTGAACCTTTGAACCAAAGTGGTTCAACGGTTCAATGGTTCAAGACTTTTTTGCTTGAATGCTTGCTGATAGACATTTTTGATTGAACCAA
Organism: Torreya grandis; assembly: GCA_037957365.1. Classification (NCBI taxonomy): domain Eukaryota; kingdom Viridiplantae; phylum Streptophyta; class Pinopsida; order Cupressales; family Taxaceae; genus Torreya; species Torreya grandis. Next base: position 496,732 of record JARHVA010002758.1, on the reverse strand, counting down.
GGCACTGAACTAATCTTAAAAATGACCAAGTGTTAGAAACTAATTCTTTTGGTTGAATCTGCCCATAGAAGTCTTTGAACCTGTAGAAATGAACCTACTTGTAGAGTCCGTAGAAATCAAGTCTGTAGAAATCAACCTGTAAAGCCCATTGAACTTGGCCTGTAGAGTCCATAGATTTTACTTCCTACTGAGTCTATAGATTCAAGCCTGTAGAGTCCATAGATTTAAGCCTACAAAGTCCATAGATTTAAGCTTGCAGAGTCCGTAGATTTTTGAGAAGCTTGAAAAATGAGGAATTTGAATGTGCAGGACAAATTTTGAAAAGGGAAGAGACAATTTTGGTCTATAGGACCAAAATAGTTCAAATTTTGTCCCAAAAATGAGTGATATTTTTGGGCGACAACAGCTAGCTCCAATTGGGGAACTTTTGTCAATTGCAAAAAGAATTGAAAGGAGTAGAATCCAAAATCTCCAGTGTCTTCATGTGTACCATTGGGTTACAGAGTCATGTTACCCAAAAATGAAAGGCATAAAAAATGGAAACAAACAAAACAAAATAGAATTAAAAACTATACATAGGTACAGGTGATATGATCTGATACTTCAAGAGTTGAAGTGTTTTAGATGTTGCTTCTTAAGAGATAGTAAAAATAGTGCTTTATCCTGGTAAACCAGCAGGAAACCATTTTGCCCCCAGAAATGGTGATGGGTGAATGGAGCTCTCCACTAGGAAACCAATTTTCTGCGTCTTCCTCTTGGCCTTTTCTTCTTCTTATTCCAAGGCAAGATGTGGTCTTCAAACTGGAAACCATAACTCCTTGCTTTCTTGGTGAAGGGTTCCTTTGCCTAATTTTGATTTGCAGCAGCATGGTCCAATACCATAATTGGTTGTTTTTCTAGTTCAGTCCAGCATATGATTGGATTGTCCATATCAAAATCCTATCAAATTATCAGATTAACATCTCTTTTGATGTGAAGGAGTTTGAATTCATCTTCAACAATCTTCAATCCAAGCAACAAATATTCACATCCAGTTGTGTTGTTGGTGTTGCTGACTTGCAAATTGCATGAAGGAAGAATGTCTCCTTGAAGAGATATCAATACAGTCCCAACTTCATCATTGGTGGAAGAATTTCTATCATCATCAGAAGCTGATCTCCTATCAGATTCTCTTCATTAGAGATAGAAGATCCTTCCTTACTTGTACAGTGTCCTACCAATTCTTTTGAAGTCTTGTTTGGATAAATTCCTAGATTGTCAGCTATAGGACTTTCATGTTTAAAAACATAAACATTCTCTGAGGTAAATAAATAATTACCCCTACTTAAAGACTCAAACAAAATTTGTGTTGCAGGGGTTGATGTTTGGATGACCACGCATTTTGCTTCCTTTTCAGGGAGCAATCTCTTAATTATGCCTTGGATAGGGATCCTTGCCTTAGACAGGTCCATGCTTAGTTCTCCTCCCATGTCTTTACAAAAACTTTATCCAAGAAAAATGCCATAAGATGCTAGAACGTCAGCCATCAAGACAGTCATCCTGATTCTCTTGTCTGAAAAGGCTGCCAATGCAAATTGGGCATCTTTGATTTGCCCCAGCAATGGTACTTGCTTGTTCTCCATGGAGAAACATCTCCCAAAGGTTTTGGTTAGTGTGAGACCCAGAGACTCAGGTACTTTAGTAGGCATGACATTATCAGATGCCTCAAAATCAATGATGCAATTGTTGAGCTGATAACCATTTATTAACAGGGAAACATAAAAAGGTTCTATTTTCCTAGGGGCAGCTGGAGGAGTAATAACAAGATTATTTAGAATGGGCATGTTCTTTGGAGAATCAAGAATTATCTTTTTAGCTTTTTACCCTACAGGGATGGTTTGGTTCTTGATACATTGGATCAACTTATCCAATTGATCAAGATTGGACTATAAGTATTCAAATTTAGACATTTGTATTTTGGTCTTTTTGACATGATCAATTATGTCAAATGGCTGAATTGGACTAGGAACAGAGGAAAGCTTTTCAACCTTTTGGGTTTTAGGAGGGACGGGAGGAGGGCTGGTTTGTGAAATGGGAGTAGAAGGTGAAGGTGAAATTAATGTACTTACATTTTGGGTGATCACCAGATCCTTTGACTGAAAAGGTAGAATGGTTCCATGCTTAGCAATCATGACTGCTAGCTACAGTTACTCTTCTATCTTCCCTTTATCAGCTTGCTAGATTGATTAGTTCTTAGACTTGGTAAACACTACATATGATCCATCAATAGCTTCTCCTTTGCTTCTGGGTTCATCTTGATAATTCAGAAAACCAATGTGGGAGTCGCTAGCTGATTCTTCTTGATTGTCTTCAAGGAGATCAGCATCATTTTCTTGATTCAATTCAAGCTGGAAAGAGAATTTTGATTCTATTTCAAGATATCCCATTGCTGAATTGGTTGGAGGAGCTTCCAAGGCAAGTTTCCCTTATGGGGGAGGAAGGTGATTTTGTTACCCTTGATTCTTGGCAGCATTGCCGTGATATGACTAATTTGGAAATGTCCTTCTTGGCATATCTTTGTATGAAGGAGAAGAAAACATTCCTTATGCCATTTGCTTTTTCAAGGCTAACACTTCATTTTCTAGCTTTTGCAGCGTTGGATCAGCGGTGCCTGTAGATGCATATTCAAAAGATGATGAAGGTCTATTTTTGTTTGGATCTCTTCTTATTTTCCCTGCTAAGATGAGATCATCTTCTACCTTAGTGGCCAAAAGTTGAGCTGTAGAAAGATCTATTTGACCAACACATCTCAAAAGAAAATTAACTTTAGGTAACTAAGAATTAATGAAGAAACATTTGAGATTCTTCGTTGTAGGTTGAGCTATTACAAGAATTCTGTTCCTCAATTTTTCAAATTTAGCAATGAAGTCTCTCATTGGTTCATGAGGTTCTTTCTTCATCTATGTAAGTTGAGCCAAAAGTGCATGTGCATCTTCTACAAATTTAAATCTAGCTTCAAACTTATCTTTGAGAGTATTCCAATCAGTTACTGACCAAGCCTGTAGATGATAAAACCAATCTGCAGTAACACCTTGTAGTGTCTCCATAAAAAGCCTGACTGCTACATCTTCAAATTCTACTCCAATTACTCCACAAGCTATGATGAAGGCTGCAATGTGTTCATCAAGATGAACTTTTCCATCACCATAGAATTTGGGAAATTCTTCCTTGAATTATGCAGAAGCTCATGTAGAGGTGGAGTAAGATTGAGAGGACCAAAAGCATTACCCCAGGAGCCTTGAACTGCCATTGTAGGATTATGAAAAGGAGGAATAAAAAATCTCAGAAGAGTGATTATTGGCAAAGATTTATCAATAGTGGAAGTAGATACTTTGTCTAGCAATGGAGATCTAACTTTAGTAGGAGGAAATCTCTTGGTTGGTTGGAGATGAGACGGTGAAGGAAACAGATCAAAATCACTTTGCTGTACCAACTCGAATATAGGGTCAACAATCCCTTTAGCCCTTTGGCTTCGCGTATACCTTGAATCTACAAAATTATGAAACAAAAATGGAAAAGAATTAACCTTGCTTTAGTTTGAAGCTTGAGGCTTTAAACTGTGCGTTCTTTCCTAGTTAGTGTGGAGGTGAATGGATAGATTATAAATGGATAATGGGTAAGACAAGAAATGGAGTTGCCAGAGTCTGTAATGGATAAGGGTTATAATGATAATGGGTTATATCTAGGTGATGTTTCAATCTAAAAATTTGAGGTTTCAAAATGCACATAATTATGTATATCCCCAGTGGAGTCACCAAAAACTATTGGTTGAATATTTTGTCGATCAATGTACTGATAAACAAAATAGGTCTGATCAGCCAAAGTAAGAAGATTAGTCATCCAAATGTGTACATTTACCACATCAGAAGGAGATTGATCTCTTCTCTTATTAAGGGGAGGTTCCCTATAGATATGCTATATATATATAAAATAGAAAATAATACTCAAGGATAGGACAAACCATCCATCTCTCTTTTTTCAGAGATGATGCTTGTGGATCAAAGGAGAAACTCAAGGGAAATTATAGAAAGCACTCCTCTTCTTTCAAAAGTACTATTTAGCAAGCCATAAGAATACTCTAGGTGGTAACAACAAAATGTAACAAAGGATGTAATAACTAGCAAATCGAGATGCAGCACAAAGTCTACACCTAAATTGCTCAAGAGTAAGATACGAAGGACAATGAGGGCACAAAGTTGCCCCAAGGTCCTTTACATAGAAATGAAAAGAAAACACACTAAAGGCAATTATGGGGGCACAAAGTCTCTCCACAATTGACTCTTCAGGACACCTTCTTGACTGCTATCACTAATTCTGCTTGTTGAATTAATGGAACAGAAGATATATTAAGGAAAAAGACACAAGAACAGTTTCCTCAACAACAAAGATATTACAACAGAAAGTCTAAAAAACCACTTGCTTTCTTATTCCAATAACAAAATATGATAAACAAATTGAGTTCAAAGTCTTAGAAGTGTCTTTCAATTTGGGCAGAGTTTCGTTTTGATTGTCAAAAAGAGATACATTTACAATAAAAGAGAGTCCCTTATATAGCCTCTTCAAGGACTTGAGAATAGTAACACATCATGTTGCATTAGAATCTGTTAAGAACATAGGCTAGAAATTAGGGGTGTTTACCCATTTGATTTTATCAATGCAGAGAAACAAGTCATGCTATTGAAAGTTTGTAACTTTCAATGTCCATCTAGCGATCTGATCTTACCTTCATCATTCCTCCTTTTTTGGTTAATTGAATCAGGTCCTGGATTCAATTTGCCATTCTGTTCCTTCTTCGCTTTCTACTAGTCTTGGCCTTGAAGTCTATGAATGCATTCAGGTCTGTAGATTCAAAGGAGCAATGACTATTTTATGAGCTTTAAAATTGATGTTCGTGCACTCGTCACTATGTTTTTAATGGCTAGTTCGCTGTGTTGAATTTGATGTCTTTGGGTGCATCATCCCTTGATCCTTCTTTGACTTTTCTATTTGTCACTTTCTTGGAAAGAATCTTCCCTTTTGAGCTTTAAGAAATGATCCACTTTGGGTCAAGAAGAGCTCCCTACAAGGTATCTGCCCTTTGGGCAGTCTTTGAATGGCCTTCAAGCTTCTTGTTTTACATCTTCCCGAAGGGAAGGTGACCCTTTGGCTTCAGGGAAGTGTCCTTCTATTCAACAGCTAGGAGTTCCCTACAAGGGCACCTGCCCTTTGGGGTCCTTTGGTGGCCTTTCGTGGGTTTCCTATAGGCATTTTCCCCAGACAAATTCCCATGGACAAAAAGTTCATGGAAATTTCCTGTAGACAAAAAGTCTGCGGAAAATGTTCTTATCAATTTTGCCTTGGTTATTTCTTCGGGCTTTCTACCCGTAGCTTCTCCAAATTATTTTGGGCTTTTTGTCTGAAGGAATTCCTTTAGACAAAAATTCTGAAGGAATTACTTCTTGCCTTAGTCTTTTTCAAATGCCTTAAACAAAAATTTGAAAGAATTTACCTTTTGAGGCTTCTTTGAAAATGACCCTTTCGAAGGGTACTTTTGTCATCCAAGTGCCCTTCGCAAGGGCACTTTGTCCTTTGTGAGGCTCTTTAAACTTTTGCATTTGAATTGCTCCTTTGAAACGTTTGAGTGAATTGCTCCATTGAACCACTTCATTAAACCACAGTAAAGAACCGCTTGGTTGAACCAAGCCGATGAACCAAGCTTTGAACCAAAATGGTTGAAGCCGATGGTTCAATTGAATGAACCAAGCCTTTTAACCAAGCTTTGAACTAAGTCATTGAACCGATTGAACCTTGAAGTTGTTGAACCTTTGAACCAAAGTGGTTCAACGGTTCAATGGTTCAAGCCTCTTTTACTTGAATGCTTGCCGATAGACATTTTTGATTGAACCAAGGCATTGAACCAATCCTGAAAATGACCAAGTGTTAGAAACTAATTCTTTTGGTTGAATCCACCTATAGAAGTCTTTAAACCTATAGAAATGAACCTACTTGCAGAGTCCATAGAAATCAAGTCTATAGAAATCAACTTGTAAAGCCCATTGAACTTGGCCTATAGAGTCCGTATGTTTTATCTTCCTACTAAGTCTGTAGATTCAAGCCTGTAGAGTCCATAGATTTAAGCCTGTAGAGTCCATAGATTTAAGCCTGTAGATTTTTGAGAATCTTGAAAAATGAGGAATTTGAATGTCCAGGACAAATTTTAAAAAGAGAAGAGACAATTTTGGTCTGTAGGACCAAAATAGTTCAAATGTTGTCCCAAAAATGAGTGATATTTTTGGGGGACAACAAAAATCATCAATTATATTGAAGTCACAAAATATTTTTCAATACACCTATGGTTGGGTTGAATGCATACTATGTTTTCTCAGTACATATGGTCAGGCTAATGATGTTAGATAAGTTTGACTAATGGTTTTTCTTTGTATTATAGGGTCTTTAATTTAAAATTTTTATAATCATGACATCTAATCCTATTTACTCAAAAACACAAATCCACCTTTACCAGAAGAAGAGGAATTAGGCCTTAGGAAATTACACTTTTGAAAGGGTAGTGTTCACAAGGTCTTTGAAGATTCAATAAGAAGCTAAGATAACAAGATATAACGAATATTTGGATCACCCAACTAAGGACAGGTCTTCTTCTTTCCATCTTGAGCTTTAGTTATAACATATTTCATAAAGTGCTACTTAAACCAAAGGGGAGATTGATAAGCCAATAAGTCAACCCAAGATAAGTATTCCTAACCGTATAATCTTTCTTTGTACACTTTACTAGTATGTGTGCATGTGTTATATTAGTAATTTATTATCTTACATGCTTAGATTATTACATGCTTGTTAGTGTATGTTATTTTTACATGTTTTTTTTACTTTTTTAACATCTCTAAGTTACAACGCTTTAGATTGATACCTCTTGGTTATAACCTTTTAGATTATATACCTTTTAGTTACCACCTAATGAAATTTATAATATCCCTTTACATTTTTGATCTAGGTTGATATTGAATTCTTAATTATATCCTTAATATCCTTCATTATACATGACCCTTACTTATAGCCTTTTAATTCTTAATGGAACATCATAATTATATATATGTTAGACATTGTATGGTATTTTACCATTTATTATATTAGAAGATATTTATATTGTTGATAATATTTTACCTACATACATTCTAGCGAACCCAAAGTGAATTTTACCCACTGTTGTGTTGGGTCATTTTTACATTTTATTTTCCTATTTATTAGTGTGATTAGTTAACTAGGAATATTTTACTTGTCAAATGTGTATTTTTATAACTTCTTAGTGCTATTAATTTGTCAAGCATCCTTTGCTTTCTGAATCTCTATTTCCCTAGCTTCTTAACTTTTCAAACATACCTTATTTTCCTTCTTCCCTTCCTTTAGCATCCTTAAAGGCTATCATTTCATTCTTGTTATGGGATCATATTGCACCCTAGCCTAAAGTAGAAGTGTTCAAGTCCTACTCTCAAACCTGACCAAACATGGGAATGACCCTACATTGTGGGTTACCTATAATGGGGTCAGACCTTTAGGATTTTTTAATGAAGCTAACTCCTTAGATACATCACTCATCTCATTCTCACTAAAACCTATAAATTATTGGGGTGAAAAGGGAGAGAAATTCAAGAATATAAATATATGCTAAATATGATGATGCACCAAATATTTAATGATCCACTTTCATCTTAGGCTCTTCTATGACTACTAATGAATTCAAATAAGATAAGGACTAGTCAGACTCTATGATAAGGTTGCAAGCATGAGTATTTCATTTGAAGGTTGAAAGAAGACTTGTGACTTGAAGGATGAAAAGGGAGAGGTCTGTATAAGACACTATCGACTTATGACACTTTGAGAGGAATGTCACTAGCTAACACTTCACACAACCTACAAGAAACACATAAAATTGAAGCAAGATAAATGAAGAACATACAGATGATGAATAGAAACATACACTCTACACATCAAAATTTAATAAAGCATGCTTAGCATTAAAATAGAATCTAAAAATTGTCTTGTATTTGTTGGGGATCAACCAACAATTTGATTACACTTATGAAAGCAATAAACTGTGAAATTAAATCAGATAGATAAGTAACTAGAATGATAAATAGCAAAGAACAAGAGATACAAGAAACCACCCTGAAAACTTGTATTAAACTCTTTATAGAAGGAATACAATTGAAGAAACTTCTTTCTTCCACACCTCTCTCAGATGTACAGATCTCTCTCTAGATCTCTTTCCCTCAAGAGCTCTCTCTCTCAAGTATAATCAATTCCAACAACCTAGATTGATTCACCTATACAATTCTATACTGTTCTTTCAACATTCACATACCATTTCAATAAGCTAAGAAGATCTAATTATACATATAGAATTAGGAGACTTGAGCATGCATTTACAACCAATAGTTAAGCCTCTTGAACAAGGGCTCTAAAAATAGTCTTACTAATAATAGAGACGTGGACTTAAGACTATGACTTAATCTCATCATGTAAACACTCGGTTCTGTCCTCAAAAATAGCTCTCTGGATGCATAGGTAACCGATGCCGGTTCCTACCTGCTTGCCTATGACCGACGTCGGTCGATCCCCTGCCGACACTAGCATCTCCTGAACTGCACTTGACCGACGTCGGTCACTCCTGACCGACACCGGTGACTGTGTAACTACTGTAACTCTACAATCCACTCCTTGGTGAAGCTTTTAGGCTCCACACCTTAACAATCTCCCACTTGGAGATAAACAGCTGCACCAGTACTTGTACAACAACATCTTCTAGCTCCTCCATCTTCAACTCAATCATGAAGACCAACATAAATTGAATGAAGATTCAACTTCTCCTTTATAACCGGCTTGGTTAACATATCAGTAGGATTCTTATCTATATGGATCTTCTCCAGCTTCAACTCACCATCCTCCAATACCTGTCTTATGAAGTGGTACCTAAGCTGTATATGCTTTGTTCTTGAATGAAAGGCTGAATTCTTAGCCAAATGAATTACACTCTGACTGTCACTATACAATCTGCAACTCTCTTGCTCCTTTCCAAGCTCTTCCATGAACCGTGTCATCCATATCATCTCTTTGCTAGCCTCTGTGGCTGCAATATACTCTGCTTCTGTACTTGACAAGGCAACAACCTTATGCAACTTTGATATCCAGCTAACCGCTGTTCCACCAACAGTGAAAACATATCCTATGGTGCTCCTCCTGCCATCCAAATCACCTGCCATATGTGAATCTATATAACCATGTAGAGAAGTATCTGAACCTCCATAACACAAATGCCTACTACTGGTTCCTCTCAGATATCTAAGGATCCACTAAACTGCTTTCCAATGTTCCTTCCCTGGATTGGCCATATACTTACTTACAACTCCCACTGCTTGGGAAATATCTGGTCTAGTACACACCATTGCATACATCAAACTCCCTACTGCAGAAGAATATGGAACTCTACTCATGTACTTTACCTCATCATGTGAATTAGGACATTATTCTTTACTCAAATTAAAATGTCCAGCCAAAGGTGTGCTTACCAATTTTGCATCCTGCATATTGAACCATTTCAACACCTTGTTCACATAATCCTCTTGAGACAATATCAACCTGTGATTTTTCCTGTCTCTCTTAATGCTCATGCCAAGGATTTTATTTTCTGCTCCCAAATCCTTCATGGCAAACATTTGAGCTAATTTTACCTTAAGCTCAGAGATATCCTACATGTGTGATCCTGCAACTAGCATATCATATACATACAACAATAGAATAAAATATCTACCATTATCCAATCTCTTAAAATACACACAATGGTTAGATTGACACCTACTGTAGCCAAGCTCAGTCATAAACCTGTTAAATCTTAAATACCACTGTCTAGGAGCTTGCTTGAGGCCATACAAGCTTTTTTTCAATCTGCACACTAACTTCTCCTTACCTTTGACCTCAAATCCTTTCGGCCGTTCCATGTATATTTCTTCATCCAAATCTCCATGAATAAATGTTGTCTTAACATCAAGCTGCTCAAGATGCAAATCCTCAATAGCATGTAAAGACAGTACAGTCCATATAGAAGTCATTTTAACAATAGGAGAAAAAATCTCACCAAAATCAATACCTGGCTTTTATGCAAATCCTTTCACTACCAATCTGGCCTTATATCTCATTTGTCCATTCTCACCTTCCTTCAACCTGTAGGTCCATCTGTTCTTCAGTGTCCTCTTACCTATTGACAATTCAACCAAATCCCATGTCTGGTTCTCTTTCAAGGACTCCATCTCCTCAACCATGCCACACTCCCACTGACTCTTGGACTCCACCTGTATTGCTTCTTAAAAAATCTCTAGTTCTCCACCATTAGTTAGCAATAAGTAGAATAATGAAGGAGAATATCTAATTGGAGGTTTACTTACCCTTTCTGACCTCTTGATGGGTGTCTGAGACTCGTTCACAACACGCTGTTCACCCCAATTATCTGACAGTGACCGACCTCGGTCACTTCCAGGCCTGTTACTGGCTGACGTCAATTCTACCTGACCGACTTCGGTGCCTATCCTACCGACGTCAGTCCCTATATTGCCGACATCGGTTTCTGTCCTATCGATGTCGGTTTCTACCTTGCTGATGTTGGTCTCTGTGTTTTCCTACAAGTGATTATTTATTTTTCTTGCGAGCACATTTTGGACCATCATCTCATCTAATTCTCCATTGCTCTACCCAGATTGATTCAGCTTCTTCAGCTGATCACTATACATCACTTTTTCATTGAAAACAACATCACGGCTCCTAATTACCTTGTTAGTTCCTAGATTCCAAAATCTAAAACCAAAATCATCTGAGCCATAGCCAATAAATGTGCACCTCATAGACTTAGCATCCAGCTTCTTTCTATTTTCCTTATCAACATGCATAAAGGCTTCACAACCAAAAACTTTGAGAAAAGAGAGATCTACCTTTTTACCTATCCATGCCTCTTCTAGAATTCCACCATCCAGAGCTGTAAAGGGTCCTCTGTTAATTAGGTACACTACAGTGTCAACAGCTTCTGCCCAAAACTCTAAGGGCAAGCCAGCATGCAATCTCATAGATCTTGCACACTCTATGATTGTTTTGTTCATCCTTTCAACAATTCCATTCTGTTGAAGTGTCCTTGGAACCATCCTTTGCCTACAGATTCCATGCATATAACAATACTAATTGAACTTATAGCGGCAAAACTCACCACCATTGTCAGATCTCAGGCACTTCAATCTTCTGCCTGTTTCATTCTCAACCATAGCTTTCCAAATCTTAAAAGTCTCAAATACATCAGATTTCTTCTTAATACAATAGATCCATACCTTTCTTGTAGCATCATCTATGAACGAAACATAGTACTGTAATCCTCCAATAGAAGCGACCTGAGCCAGTCCCCACACGTCTGTGTGAACAAGCTGTAACTTATGCTTCTTCTTTGTTGACCCAGTCTTGAGAAAACTCACTCTCTTCTATTTCCCAAAAACACAGTGCTCACAAAAATCCAGATCTATGCTTTTCAAATCTGAAAGCTTACCTTTATACTTAAGAATTGACATTCCCTTCTCACTCATGTGGCCAAGCCTTGAGTGCCACAATTTTGCATCCACATCTGAAATAGATAATATAGAAGGAGAATTATTAGTAACACAATTACATAAATAGAGAGTACCTACTCTCTTACCTCTGGCCATAACAAGTGCACCCTTTGTCACCTTCCAAGATTTTGCTGTGAGAGTTACTGTATAACCCTCATCCCCTAACTTTCTTGTAGAAATCAAATTCCTCTTCAAGCTAGGAACATGCATAACATATCTCAACACCCATGTGTTGCCATTCTGCATTTTCAGCTGCACTTTACCTTTGCCAATAATTTTACAAGGCTCATCATCCCCTAGATACACTATTCCAAAATCTCCATGGATATAGTCACTAGAATATTCTCTATTAGGGGTAGCATGAAAAGATGCACCAAAATCTAAAACCCAAGATTCTATATTATTATGCAAAGAGAATATTAAAGCATCTTGTGCAATACCTGCAACCTTTGCTTCTTCTTTTCCTTCGTGCTGATTGTCCTCCTTAGGCTTTGACCAACAATCTCTGCTTATGTGCCCCATCTTTCCACAATTCCAGCATTGTGGCTTCTTGCCATTTCTGGATTTGGATCTACCTCTCACCTTAGACTTAGATCTTGATCTCCCTTTCTTGCTCTTCTCTTTTTGCCTTCCCCTGCTCTCAAAACTTAAAGCGTTACCTGATATTTCCTCTGTGCTTTTCTTGTGAATTTCCTCATTCAAGATAACACTAACAACATCCTCTACTTTTAAAATATTTGAAGCAGATGCAGTATTACTAACTGCCATTACTAAGCTATGCCAGCTTTCAGGCAAAGAACATACTATTAAAAGAGCTTTAATTTCATCATCAAACACAATATTGATTGAACTTAATTGATTTACAAATCCATGGAAATCATTCAGGTGATTAGATACAGATCCACCTTCTTGCATACGCAAATTAAATAACTGCTTCATAAGATATACCTTATTAGAAGCTGAGGGTTTTTCATACAAATTTGCTAAAGTAGTCATCAACTCTACCGTTGACTTTGCCTGTGATAAATTAGATATCACAGTAGATGCTAGACTCAGTCTTATAGACCCAAGAGCCTTTCTATTAAGAACTTTCCATTCTTCATCATCCATGTCTGTGGGCTTCTTTGCAATCCCACCTAACGGTAAGTATAGATCTTTCTGATACAGATAATATTCTATCTACATTCTCTAATGTTGATAATTTTTGCCATTGAACTTCTCCATTCTCAGTTTACTTTCTTTTGCCATTGCTTCTCCCACTCAAATAGAAATCTCTGCAGAAACCTCTATGAGTAACCTGTAATCAATATGCACTACACAGATCTGAACCACCTGTTAGTGAACCTAAGCTCTGATACCACTTGATGGATATCAAGCTCTGAACTTACAACGAAGGCTCTGATACCACTTGTTGGGGATCAACCAATAATTTGATTACACTTATGAAAGCAATAAACCACGGAATTAAATTAGATAGATAAGTAACTAGAATGATAAATAGCAAAGAACAAGAGATACAAGAAACCACCCTGAAAACTTGTATTAAACTCTTTACAGAAGGAATACAATTGAAGAAACTTCTTTCTTCCACACCTCTCTCAGATGTATAGATCTCTCTCTAGATCTCTTTCCCTCAAGAGCTCTCTCTCTCAAGTATAATCAATTCTAACAACCTAGATTGATTCACCTATACAATTCTGTACTATTCTTTCAACATTCACATACCATTTCAATAAGCTAAGAAGATCTAATTCTACATATAGAATTAGGAGACTTGAGCATGCATTTATAACCAACAGTTAAGCCTCTTGAACAAGGGCTCTAAAAATAGTCTTACTAATAATAGAGACGCGGACTTAAGACTATGACTTAATCTCGTCATGCAAACACTCGGTTTTGTCCTCAAAAATAGCTCTCTGGATGCACAGGTAACTGATACCGGTTCCTACCTGCTTGCCTGTGACCGATGTTGGCCGATCCCCTGCCGACGCCAGTGTCTCCTGAACTACAACTGACCAGCATCGGTCACTCCTGACTGACGCTGGTGACTATGTAACTGCTGCAACTCTGCAATCCGCTCCTTGGTGAAGCTTTTAGGCTCCACACCTTAATAGTATTACTTCAAGAGAGTGTTACAAAGTGATTTTGGTAGAGCTTCACTATCTCCAGCCAAGGGATCCAAATCAAGAACTCAAGGATAGTATTTATAGGAAGAAAAAGGGGTAGAGAGAAAAAATAATTTAGAAGGAATCATTAATGAGCCCCATCCTATTCATAACAACCATCCCCCAATCCTCCTCAAGCTTGCTGCTGCATTAATGTCACTCTATCCTTTTTTGGCTTGATGGAGGATACAAAATCAAGATAAATTATAGGGGCATTCTTGCTGTTGAATGAATTTTTCCAAGTTATTTAGTACAATATCCTTCCTTATAGGGTGAGCTGTTCATATTCAAGGTCATGCTCATGTCTTATTTTAGCAATTATCTATATGGCTCAAGACTCTCTTCCATTAATTACATATATCTACCTTTGCTTTGAAATGTGTACTTGGGCTTACTATAGATTGAAAACCAATTTAAAATATTAGTTTTCTTGTATTTGATACATCTACTTGGATATGTCTATATTGTATGATCAACTAGTAGCCCACCCTAATCTATGTCATGTCACAAAAGGACCTATTCTATCTCTACAAAGTCTTAATGGTGTCATTCTATCCCAAGAAATCCACCCTTAGATCAAACTAAAATGTCCTTGATCTTGGCTTCATCATGCTTGTTTGCCTTGGTTAAAAATCAACCTTTTGACCTCTATCTACATCATTTAGGCTCACCTTCATCTAATTTGTCATTGAGAACTAGATTGGATCATTGATTCCATGACTCATATCACTCCATTAGATTTTCTTGAGGTGAATGAACATGATCTATTGATCTCCTACCTGGATTCACGTGCTTGTGGCACTTGTTGATCATGGCTTTACACTCAAGGTTCACTGACTCTTTGACTCACATACTATTGATCTTGAATCCATGATTGAATGTGTGCCATTGATCTAGCCTATGCCCATTATCCTATCTTTACTCGCTCACCATTATATTTGATCGAGGCACCCAAGATTTGGACACTTATCAAGCTTACACTCAATCAAGGACCCTTTTGATGATTTTTGAATGACAACAACTATTTTTTGAAGCTTAAATTTGACATATACATGAACATCCAAGGATTTTTAAATATAAACAAATAATTCCTAAGGTCCAAACTTGACATTCACACACCTATCTAGATCATAAATTTTGTGGGCTATTTGTTTCAGACCTTTTGCTAGACAATTCCTTTGGGCTTTATGTGAAACAATTTTCTTGAAGGAATTCATTTTACTTATCCTTGCCTTGCAAAATTATTGTAGATGAAATGTCTAGGTGTATTCACATCTTCAAAATATCTATCTCTAGAAAAGTACCCTTTGAAAACCTTGAAAAGTGCCCTTTAAAACTTTGACTTGGTCTGCCTCGCTGTAGAAAGATCCTTTAGAGAAAATGTAGAGGACACTTGCCCAAAAAACTAACCATTCAAACTTTTGAAAAGTTCCCTTTCCAAAGCAAAAGTACCCTTCAAAAACCTTGAAAATGACCATTTCCCTGATAGACATATCCTTCAATTTTTTTTCACTAGACATTTCCTTGAGAAAATTACCCTTCAGGGAGATTGTTTGGGACACTTTGCCTGAAAGCGTGCCCCTTGGGATTTATATTTTAGAGTAACTCCTCTAAAATATATCCTTTGGAACTTTTGAAAAGGACCCTTTTTGAAGAATGACATTTTGAGGAAATTGATTTGGACAAAATGTTTGAAATAATTCCCAAAACTTGCACAAAAAGTCCAAAGCACAAATCCCAAAAGAATTCTACCACTTAGACAAATAAAATGGGATAAAACTCCCAAAAAAATTAGGCCTTGTATATTTTTTATGATATTTGTGTATAACACTTCCTCTAAAGGCATTCTGAACACCACACTTTGCCAAAAGTTGAAAAAGTGATGTAAAATAGGTTTTTTTTTGGCCCTGTTTCTATAATTGTTCAACACTATAAAAAACTGCCTTGATCCCTTCACTTACAATGTTTAGCCTACTTAAAATCCACTTGATCCATTCATCAACTGAGACCCTTTTCATCTATTCAAACCAAGTAAAATCTTGGTATGTGGGCCAAAAATTCTTACAATGGAATTCTTCAAAAATAACTAAGATAAAGTAGGCAAATACTTCAATAGTTTCTAAGGATTCAATAATACCAATCCTAGTGCCATGTCCATGGCTAACACTAAAATAGTTCTAAAAATCATTTTGATTACCATTAATATATCTCATAAGAACATCTTTCCAATTTTAATATGGCCATGATCAACACTAATAGAAAAAATGGACAAATAATAATATTAATGTTAACATAAGATGTAGGACTAGAAATTTATCTCACAAAAAATGATTGAGAGTGAATCAAAAGATTAAAGTGAGTTCACTCTTAAAATTTAAGTATTTTTACAATACCATATTGAACATATAAAAATACAAAGAATCAATCCACACTCTTATGGTTTCTACTTTCCTTGAGACTCCTCTTAAGTTTAGTTCTTCTATAGGATTTGAGACAAATAAATTCATGACGTCCTCCAATCCTTATTCATCCACTGAGGTACTAAATGTATTTCCAATGATAACTTTAGTGATCCAAGATTAAACATTAACCCAAAGGTTAATCTAACATCTATCATTACATAATCTTCTCACTCTAATCAAAATGTGACTTAACCATCCCATTGAACCCAAAACACACCCGTTGAAAATATATTAATATTGAGGGTCTTGGACCAAATAGATAATAATAAAATGATTGGATCTAAGGAATTCATATAGATAAAAAATAAATTCTTACAAATTTCTAACCAACCTCAAAAAAATCCATAGGAAATTATAAGTCTATGTCCCCCCAGGCCCCCTTAAGGATTGTCTTGTGAACCCAATCCTACAACCTCCCATTAAAAATAATGTCACTAAACATATCCAAAATGAACCCTTATAACCTTAAATTTTATCCATGCACATTAGATAAATTAATTTAACCAAAACTTATGATAGATCTACCAATCCTATTGTGTATCTTAAAGCCTTTGAGAATCTCTACAACTATTGGCTAAAGCTTAACACTCATGCAACTGCCACACCATTTACCAAAACCCTTATGGGTTATGATTTATAATGGTAAAGCCAAGTCAATCCTATTTCTATAAATTAAAAAGAATGATTGGTGAATGCATTAGTTTAATAATATGAATATCATGACTTACCTCAAAATAATTTAGGTAACTTCATCAATTAAAACTAAGATAATAATAATCACCATCATGATTTCATCAAGTGACATAAGTATTTAGCTAATGAATTTATGAAAAACATGTTTAAATACAAGATATTAATTCTATTTAACATCACCTTAAAACAAAAATTACACTAAAAATCAAGGTCTTTGTATCCTATATAATTAGAATAAGTCTTTGATTAAGCTAAAAGGTAGGATCATATCATGAGATAATTTGAAATTCTTCAACCCAAAAGCAATACTTGAATTTTCATGAGACCTGATCAAAACATGCACATGAATAGTGTTAGTATTAAAAATTCTTATGATCATAGATTCAAATTCAAGATAACTATTCACACAATCATGCAAATTGGTTCATAAAATACATATCTCTTTGAACCACTTATGGGAATCCCTTTTCAACCACCTTATCTTTGAAATACAAATAATTATCTTCATTAACCTCTCAATATTGAGGAGCTTAGGATAAATCATCCTATACCTCAACCTAAATACTTTTATCCTTCATGACTGAATGCCAATGGTATGCTACCCAAACATTTTTTTTATTTCATGCTTATTGGGGTCATTCACATGAGAATTGTCATTCCTTTCATTCCTTTCATACCTTAGGATATAATTTATTACAAGGACATAACTTTCATTAGATGTAATGCTAAGATAACACTATTAATATTTTGAAAAGGTCTCTAAACATCATGAAATTCATGTCAATCATGATGTACTTAACCAAGATAATGCTCCCCTTAAAATCTATCAAAATTCCCTTTTAGATCACTCCAAGAGTAAAAACACTCAATATCTATGAAAATTAACTCCTCGTAATCTCAAAATCAACATAAATAAAATCCATTTACTAATGCCATGTAAAAAATGATTACCCATAGCTCCTCAAGCCATGATGAAAGTATAGTTAACATGAATGACATGAAGCACATCATAGCTCACATTGATTCTCAACCCAATACTCAGCCTACTTCTAAAACCACCAAAAAAACATAAAAAACTATTTAAGCCTATCATATAGGTCATATTTATGTACATTATCTCTTTAAAACATCAAAATTATAAAAATAATAAATTCTAACATCATTTACTAGTCGAAGAAGTTCATAATTTTACTTGTGTCTCTAAAAATTAATCATTTGTGCCAATGAAGTATTATGTGTGTAATCCAACTTCATCAGATGGGATGATGAAGTTTATTGAGATTACCTATGTCTTTAATATGGATGAAAATATCTAACTTTAATAAATAATTTTTTTCAGATCTAACATCCTCTAACAATAAATTTGATATCATACAACCTTTTGCTTCTTAGTTACAAAAAGAACAATGAAAATTTGAGGAATGGGATCCCATTAAATAAATTTACAATCTTGATAGTCAAATTACATTTCTTGAGATCATGTGTACCTCTCTAAACATATAAATTTATTAATGAAAACTCTCTTTGACATGAACATTCCTCAACTACCCACTAGGGGGAAAAAAGCTACCTTACTTGGTTTTGAGTAAATCGTATTAAAACAATGCAAAGAGTTATCTAAGTAGATAAAATAATAGATCAATCCTTATATATTAATTTTCTAATATAATATATGATTATTGATGAAATCCTTATTCATGTGGATGACCCTCCCATTTTCATTAAAGTGGTTATGTCCAAGGAAAAATTACGCTCATTGATGAAGGTTCCTCTTTTGACTTTATCAAATCATTTGGATATTCCAATAATAACCTTAAGACTAATCAAATCACATGACAAGGATATGACTAATAATGGATTCCACCTATGGAATTAAATTATCCTATTATCATAGTAACTCATAGAATAGTTAAGGTGAAGGTTATGATCATTAAATTTATCCTCTTGTATAATATCTTGCTTGTCCACCCTTGGACTAATCACATGAGGGCCATACCTTATTCTAAACATCCATGCACCATATTTACATACTTAGGATATATATAAAGTTCAAAGTGATACCAAACCTTATAAATTTGAGAAATATAAACAATATGGTGTTTTTAAAATACTTTTCATTGAAAAGATTTCAAGTATCCCATTTGAATAATATCAATGCTTTAACTATCCCATCAACTCATTGAGAGGTTATAATGGCCACCCTGAGTTTGTGGTGAATGTCCCACTAAACCTTATTGATTCCAATGATAAAAAACCTAATGATATTATCCTAAAAATCAAAAAAATTGATTTTAATCTTCTCATCATTATTTAATTTCCTTATACCTTACAACCTAAATATTGAAAGAGGGAAATTGAAGAGATTATAAAACTATAACTACCTTAAAATAAACTATTACTAACACTTCCTTTCTTAAGGACGTTATGGTTAAATTATTACACATGGATCTCAAAAATCCCAAATATTATGATGAATACATGATAGATGATCCCTATTTGTTTGGCTATGTCGAACTAAAGAATGAGAAAAATCTTATGTTACCAATTCCACTTCAACAATCACATGACCAAGCATATTTCAACCCATTTTACCCTATTTTTTTATAAAACACTAGTTATGATTAAGAAGTGTTATTATGTATATAGGAGTAAAAATAGAAACATCATAATTATATAGATCTACAATAATTAACTATTTTGATTTTGAAAAACTATTAAATATTGAAACTTGCTATTTTGGGAAAGTATTATTGAGAGATATACTTAGCTTGAAAGTGGATACAATTTGACTGTTTGATTACAAAAAATAAAATAAGAGGTAATTTTTTAGGCTTAGTATTAGGCACAAAACCAAAAATAAAATCTAGATAGTTCTGTTGTAAGTGGACAATGGTGTAGTAAGCTTGAGTCTATTGACCATAAACTACTCTTAGTTTATTGTGACAAACTATAGTTAGAAACAAATAGAGAAAATAGAGATATATAGATGATAGGTCAAAGGTAGAAAATAAAATATATTTGGATAGGCTCATTGTATGCATATGGTGACATAATTAACTTGAGTTTGTTGACCACAAACTTGTCTTGGTTGAATGTGACACAAATGATTATTTAACCACATGTGCATCCATTAAATGTGGTCATGGACCCATATTTAGATCCACAATAGCACACAAAGTACCTAAGAAGATAAAAACCTAGTTTATTGCACATAAATTAAATTTTATAACCAAATAGAGTGGGGGAATTGGGTGAAAGGGCTTGAGTTGGACTGCCTCGGTCAATTCCCATTGAAATACCAAGCATTACATTACATTGTCAATACTCTAAAGAGGACTAAAACTCAAATGTATTTCTCCCACTTATGTGTGTAAGTGGAATGATTATTGAAAATATATATTCCATTTCTCAAATTTTACCATTGGCATATGTATGTAGATGAAGATTTCACTTTGAATATTGCTTCAATTGACCTATAGATATAACACGAAAATATTCAAATAGTTTTTGAGAGCGAGGAGAACCATCCTTAATGCCTTAGAGGAACATTATATTTTTATATGTTTTTATTTTTAATTTAGGACATAATGTCATGAAAAATCCAACCTAATAAAATACCCAATAGATAAAAATGATAACAAAATAAAATGTACCCTGAAATAAGTTCCAACTATTATACTTGGACAAGTCCATGCTAAACGGATGGGGCTACAAGTTTCCCTTGTTTAGTTACCATAGACTTGTCCAGAAGGAAAAAAAGACTAATATTTGGGATCCCCATGACAAAGTGGTAGGATTTATTACCAATATAAAAACTTACAAATCATAATAGAGAAATATTCAATTGAAAATCACCAATAGATGCCTCATTCATTGTCAATAGTCTATGTGTAGAAAATTGAAAAAAATGATGTAAAATATGGGTTTGTACTAAATTTAGGTGTCTAAATCCCCCCTCCCCCATATTTTAGTAAAAAATTACTACAATAAAATAAATAATTAAAACTTGAGTGTGTATTATATACTTTGTATTTTTGCCTCAAAATTGAGATTTTGTGCTAGATATGATGCAATTAAATCTGAAATAACACATGTAGTAGTCAATGTCCATGTTTAAAAATATGATAAATTTGAATTTTTAATTTTAAAAATAAAATAACAAGGAGAGATTAAAAATGTATGTGTTTCATTAGTCTACTTGTGGATAATGCTCATGTCATTCCAAGTGGAGAAAGGATGCTTTCAATCCTATTCATTTCCTAGATATAGAAAAAAGTAGTCCCTTGAGTAGTAAAGGGAAGGTAAATGTGTTTTTAGGTGTCACTATATGCATGAACATATTAACCTAGTAATATATTGGATAAGATGTGCCCCACTACTTAAGCATTTGGAGAATGTAGTTGTTTATGTTGAAGTGTTTGAAGAGTTGAAAGTGATCAAGTCTCAACTTTTAGATATAACTAATCAAGACCATAAGTTAGAAAGATATATTATTAAAAATATAAATAATTAAGAAAAAACCACTTCATATAATATTCCCACAAAAATGTGGAACAATGCTAGGTTCTTTAGAAGTGATGCCAAGGCCATTGAGTGTCACTAGACTCGAACACACATCATTGCATATAGTTGAATCACATCATTAAAAATGGATCTAGATTATAAGTTACATCATTGAAAGGGAATGAATGATATTAATACCCTCATCATGACCAAAATGCTCATATACTTTGTATATTTTCCTATTTGAAATTTTGGATATTGTACTTTTACCACTTTGAATAAGCTTGAGCATGAATAAGTATAATTCCCTCTTTGAATATGTACTAATGATATAAAATGCCATGCATCTATATGTTCAATTGTTACTATATTTTCAACCTATAGCTTTGATCTTGTAACTATTTTTTAATATGCCTATGCATATGCATTCAAGTGTGTATGATTATATGCTTTGAATCTTTGAAAAATGAGTGCATATGCATGTCATATGCCCTTAAAATATATGCCAATATCTATCATATGTTTTATTCCTAAATCACTTTAAATATCGAAAAAATTGTATTGTGCTTATAAAATATGATTTTGAATCTTTTAAAACATGTACTCTAAATTTTATGAATCATGTATTCTATATTTTTGTCAAGTGGGTGAATGTGTCTATCATATGCCCTTGAAATTTGTATTGGTGTGATAATATACGTCATGTGCTTACATTTTGAATTAGTTTTAACCTTTGAATAATCATTACTCTATTATAGAATTTTAGACACTATTTAGAAATAATATAACACCTCAATCTTGTACACTTGGCAAATACATATCATGGATGTACCTTCAACTTCTAGACCTTTGTTGTTGATGAAAGGCTCACATACACTATCTCTTATGTATATTGATTATCTATTAGTGTAACCAATATCATTATAATGACCTAAGCCTTTTATCTTTCCCATAATGATATAAAAATTCTTGTCTTTTATCTTTGAAATTTTTGGACCTACACCTATTTTTCAACTGCCTAGACACTTGTGTCTTAGTTAGATGTCTACATGGATGCAAGTGTGATATTCTGATGCAAGTATCCAGTGCCCTAAAGTCATATAATTTACAAATTAAACATATTACTATGGTTGACCTAATTTATTTAATATTATATATTCTCTAAATGGATTGGTATAAATACACGATCAATCCTCAATCAATCCAGACTTAGCACAAACCTAGAAACTCACATAGAAAAATACCAAAAAAATTCAATCAAGAATTAAAGTGAGAAAATTCCCTATTTTCTCCTATCTATATATCAGTCATAGGAAAAACAAACAGATAGGTTTGAAGTACTAAAGGATAATTCCATGAGTCATATTTTACAAGTTATGATCTAGGTCATTATTGTACTTGATTATAACACATTACATGATTCAAAAAAACCCAACACATAAGAGAGAACTACATAAGTCTGAGGCCCTCTTTGGAGTAATTTATATATAGTTAGTTCTCTTTGATAGAGGAGTATTTGGGTAGCTCAACACTGTATGTCCACTAATCCATTTTTATCACAGCCACTGTGAAGTTCAATAACTAGAGTTTTGGTATTTGATAAGGAACAACAGTCCATGACTTAGATCTAAATGTACTAGATCAAAGCTGACATAAAAACCAAAATAATCTGTGGTTGCATATAGGTTTAGTAGGTATTCTATAATGGACACCTTTATTATAGTTATATAGTATCATTGATGCATCTATCCCAAGTCGATGTAAGTGCTTATGACTATAAAGGTATAATTTATAGAATCAGACAATTGATTAGAATCTAGATCCAATATACTTTTGATCTATTCTAGATCTAAATCTATATTAACATAAAAAATTTCTAATTATCTTATTTTCATTATCTTTACAATATCTAGCATAATTATACTTTCCATATTTAAAATATCTCAGCGTATTAAATTTAATATATGTTTTATCTAAGTTTTGTAATTAATTAGCCTGATATAGATCTATTTATCACCCTTGTGCTTATTTATTTTTATATTCTTAATCCTAACCCCATAGGATCCTTATATAGTTTAGGGTTAAACATTTAGTGAACCTGACTCTGTGTTGTTCCAGGAAACTCCTAGTGTGCTCTAGGGTTTTTCTATTTTTCCTAATCTCTTCATTATTTCAATTCATCTCAAAAATCAAAATTTATTTTCCTAAAATCATGTTTACTATGGCTAAAAAATAACTTCTTCCTCCTCATAAACCTAAGGAGGGTGATATCTCCCATCCCTTTAACCAAGTCAAGGTTATCATTTATCTAAGGGGTAAGGTGGCCCATCCTATAGTTCCAAATGAAGTTAATCAATCTAAAATACATAGGGTTTGTGTTTGTGAATCCCTAAATAATCAAATCATCAGTATGATAAAGTTAATAAAATATTTACAAAATTAGATTACATACATGCAAAATCTAAAACATGATATGTTAATAATGTGTTTGCATATTCATCTAGCAATGTTGTACCAAACAAAGTTTTGTATCCAAATAAAAATTCACAACAAAATCTATTTAAAACTAATGATTCAATTAATAAACAAAAGGATATTAAGTGGCTAAGTGAGATCCTAAGATAAATGATTAAAAACAAAGTGATCAAATTTCCTCCTCTACATCCCATAAGGAGATCCACATACTCTTGTGAATATCATAGAATGCATGGGAATCATACATATTGTTGTTTTGAATTAAATAAAAAATACAAATTCACAAAGGTAGTGGTGATCATATCATTAGTACATCAACCAAGAAAACAACTGTATTATGAGTACTTATCCTAAACCACAAATACCAGAACAATAAATGTGGTTACCAAAGAAAAAATTATAAAAAAAACACTTGCAAATTCAATAATTAGAGAAAGAAGATATTCCAAAGGCAATGTTACAAAAAGAGAAAGAAAATAATTTTCTAAATCAAACTTAAGATAAACAAACAAGAATCTACAAAAGAGAGTTTCTAATAAAGGAATCTTCAAAGCCAAATATGCCTACAAACTCAAATGATAAAAATATGGTTGTTAAGGATCCAAACACCATATCTAATTCATGCATAGAAGAACAAAAAATTAAGTGAAATAATACAAATTATATACTTTCATCTTGAAATAAATAAGTCAAGGCACAAATTACATATTTTCTAGTGTTCAAGTAAAACAAAATTTCAATAAGGAAACTCTAATCTATGGTGCAATCAATTTTTAATACACAAACACTCAAAATAGTATATTAGAAGTTCAATAAAAACCTAAGAAGTTACAATTTTCCTATAACAATGATTACATCTATGATTATGATCCTAATTATACAAAATATTGATATGATCCTAATGATATTGATTATGTAATATATGGATACACATGATATAGAGACTTCACAGAAACATCTCCTTGATGAGTACATTCAATCTTAGTAGAAATTTCATTTATACATGTCTTCTTTTAATTTTTTGTTAAAAATATTCAAAAAGTACCAAAAAAATAAAAAAATCCAAAAATATTTTGCATTTACATGTTTTATTAGCTCCTTGGCATCTATGTTGTTAGTTTCATGTTTGTGGATAACATATCATTTATTTCTATATACATATGTGTTTCACACATTTTTTGAGTGTGATATATGCATATATTAAAACATGATCTATGCACATTCGAATGATGGGCCTTCCCTCTACTCATGTCATGTGGACATTGGGGGCATCCAATTATTTGATCATGATCATCTAGGTTATATCATTGAATGATAATTTTACATTATCATGTTTGAGATTATGTACGTACACATGTATTTATATATGATTATATATTCCAAAATGTAATTTATATGCTATGTACTTAATTTTTTTTCTAACCATATGATCCATGGAATAGTATGTTATGTTTATGTTGATTGCTAATGTTTCATTTATGCACTTCCTTGGATGTATTTCCTTACTATTATATTTATTGTTTGAGCATTTGAATATGTTTCATTGTTTGTGCCCCCCATGCCTTTGTTTTCCTCTTTGACATTTGAATGTAATTTATTATTGTTTAGACACTTGAATATGTCATTCTTGCTTTGGTATAAATTTGAGTAAGTCATGTCCCTTTGCTTGTTTACAATTTGAACTTGCCCCCTGCTTGAGGTCTCTTTGGACCATTGTATTTTGAAATGATTTTGAGTAATCTATGTGTGTGAATGGTTTCTTATTGAGCTTGTAATTTTACTCTATATGCAATGCCATGATCTATGTCATGCATCTTATGCCTTAATGTAATCACATTCTATGTGCTTCCATGATATATCTAACTAGACATGTTCATTATATATGTTACATGGTACATTCATAGTTTACATGATTATTTTATCCTTTTGAAGTAAGGTAAATACAATTTTATACTTCCCCTCACATCAAAAGGGGGGCATATTAGTGGGGGATTGACATAAAATCATGACTTCCACATTTATTCATCGATTTAGATTGTAGTGGGGGCATATTTTGAAAACATGTTCTACACATTTGTCATAATTTTAAATTTAGTGGGGGAATATTTTGGAAACATTCTCTTCACACTTATTTAGTATTTATCATACCCAAATTATAGTGGGGGCATGTTTTGGAAACATGTCCTCCACATTAGCACTTATATTAGTTTTCATATTTTTCAGTATATAATAGGGGCATGTTATGATAAACATGTTATCCACACTTGTTTAAAATTACAAATTGTCTAAATTCCCAATTATATGATTTAGATATACATTTTTTGCAAGATTCTATACATTGGTACTGTTGGAAAAATTTGGCCCACATATTAAGCCTTGATTGGATATGGTT
This sequence comes from Torreya grandis, assembly GCA_037957365.1. Lineage (NCBI taxonomy): Eukaryota > Viridiplantae > Streptophyta > Pinopsida > Cupressales > Taxaceae > Torreya > Torreya grandis. Next base: position 470,367 of record JARHVA010002758.1, on the reverse strand, counting down.
TAAATAGCTGAGTAGAGTCTTGGTTGAGAAGAAATCTAATAGGAGGATGAGAAAACAAACTTCCTATAGATAATTTATTAGTTTTAAGCTTTTGAAACACTTTAAGCAATCTTAAAGGGTGAGCTTGGTGTTTTTTAAGAGCCATATCATCATCCCATGTCATGAAAAAATGGATAGGTTAGTCTAGTTGCACATTTAATAAATGCACTTGGGAAATAAATCATGGTCAAAGATCACATGGACATGATGTTTTTCATGCCTAAATCATGATCTACAAATTTTGTGTCTTGATGAGTTTTCTATCTCAAGATATAAGCATTCAAAGATGAAATATCAGAGTGGGATGTGCGTAGGGACATAAGGTTAAAAATATGGCAAATAGATATTTTAATTCAAATTTACCAAAGATGAATGTGTGACTGACAAGTGGAAAGATCTCAGGTACTTGAATGGAGATATAATGGTGCATGATGACCAATAAAGCTAGTGGGTCCAAATAGATCGATGGTGCACAATCCATCATGTAAAGGCAAATCAATGGTGAGTGATAGGTCAACAAGTTAGTGAATCTTGAAGATAAATGCATAGTTTCCAAGTGTCATGATCATGATAATTATCAAGTAAATAAATGGTATGCATTCAATCTGTATAAAAGAATATTAATAGTGCACATAAGGTCAAGAAGTTAACAAGCTCAAGATGAAAGTGAGGCCGCTATGTGACACAATATAAAAGTGGATAGACTGACATCAAGATCTTGAGGAATCATGACAAATAGACAAGTGGCACAATATGAGAAGCCCAGATTGAGATAAATGGTTTATATTAAAATTCAAAGCCAAAATACTTTAAGTAGAAGTCAAATATAATTCAAGTCAAACCAAGAGAAAATGCTTCAAAGACCTATATCACCATTAGAGCTCAGTCAAATATCACAAGCAAACATAGCCATATATTCAAGGTTGTTAATAGTGGAGTTATATTGTCATTAAAGTTTAAAGGCATGATGAGGTTGTTTTAAACCTAATAATAGTCCAAAAAAAGACTACATAACCTACAGATCTTCATCAACATATTAACTATAGGAAAACCAATAAATTGGATTGGTTTTCAGTGTATAGTATCTACATTTAGGTTTGGGATAGAGGTAGGTATGTGATTATGTAGTGGTGTATCATCCTTTGACATAGTCATTTCCTCAACAAGCATGTACTTGAAACTACTTAAAGTAGACTCAGTCATGGCTCTTTCAGGTCCATGAATATGAATATTTAGTCTTTATTGTTGTTCCCAAAATTTGTCACTCATTTTTGGGACAACATATGAACTATTTTGGTCATGTAGGCCAAAATTCCCTCTTCCCTTCTCAAAAATTATTCTAGGTATTCAAATTCTCTATTTTTCAAGATTTTTCAGCTAACGGACTCTACAAGCTCATTTTTACGGACTCTACAGGTTCATTTCTATGGACTCTGTAGGCTGATTTCTACGGACTCTGCAGGCTAATTTCTATGGACTCTATAGGATAGTTTATATGGACTCCATAGGATCATTTCTATGGACTCCATAGGTTGTTTTCTATGGACTCCTTTGGCTCATTTCTAAGGACTCACTTCTATGGACTTGATTCTACGAACTTAGTTTTACGGACTCTATAGGCTTGTTTCTGCAGACTCTACAGGAAAGAAACAAGTTCCAAACACTTGGGAAATTTCAAGGTTGGTTCAATGCCAAGGTTCAACCAAAAGGTTCATCAACAAGCTTCAAACAAAGGATTGAACCATTGAACCCCACTTCCAACAAGTTCAAAGGTTCAATGGGTTCAAAAGTTCAATGACGTCGGCAAGCTTAAAGAGTCAAGTGTTTTGGCAAAAGTTCAAAGTTCAACCACTTCGGCAAGTTCAACCACTTCAAAAGACTTAAAAGAAAAGAAGGCTTTGAAGAGTAAAGAATGAACCATTGAACAGTTGAACCTTGAACCAAAATGGTTTAATGGGTTCAAAGGTTCAATGAGTTCAATAAGTTCAAAAGACTTAATTGAAAGAAAGATTCAAACAAAAGATTGAATCATTGACCCGTTGAGCCAAATTTGGTTTAATCAGTTAGTTCAATTGAACAGTTCAAAGGAGTCCCCCAAAGCCCAAAGGGAAAGTGCCCTTACGGAGGGCAACGAACAAAAGGCAAGTGCCCTCGCAGAGGGCAGTGAACAAAAGCAGACAAAGAGATACCCTTTGAAAAGATTTTTTCTAGTGAAATTTTAAAGGCAAATCCTTTGGACAAAATGTTAGAAAAAATTCCTTTAGACATTTTGTTTGAAGGAACGATCAAAAGCCTGACGAAAAGTGGCTAAGGCAAGGGAAGATACGGAAAGTGGCTAAGGCAAGGGAAGATTTCCTTCGGACAAAATGTCCAAAAGAATTCCTTTGGACATTTTGTTTGAAGGAATCAAAGAAGGAATTGCTAAGGAGGGTGATGGGCCTAAAGATGTCAAGTTTAAGCATTGTGAACAAGCCGTTGGGATCTAGACGTCTGATGATGTCCCCGCAGCCATCAAATTTAGGGCAATAAAATAGCTGTTGATCTTTGAAGGCTTGAATGTAGACCTGAATGCATTCAAAGGCCTTAAGGCCAAAGGGAAGAACCGCTGAGAGAGAGCCGAAAGAGCTAGCAATGCTAGGAATTCAGCCCTGGGAGCTCAAATGCCAGGAAAAGACAAAACTAGGAAGGGACAAAGCTAGAGAAAGACAAAAGTTAAAAACAAACTTAGTAACCAGCTGAAGAGGGAGTTGAAAGAGCCAATAAAAAGGGGAAAAGATAACTCAAGAGTTAAAATCATAGCAGAAAGAGGGAAAGGCCAAAAATATCAATGTATAAGTTATTTCAGTAGGTGGAATAATCCACCAAGTAGATATTTTGGCTTGTAAACATTAAAGGTGCAGCCTGTTTGTCTCCCTTGGAGTAAAGGTGAAGTGGACAGCTGCACACATATCAGGTGATATACCAAATGACCCAGACCCAAGAGAAGATATTTGAGATGAATTGACATGCCACAGTTAAGGCAGTCACCCTGTTTCAGCATGGTCCCTTGATAAAACTAAAAAGGCATTCAAGGCATTAAATACAACATGGGCCACTCCATAGAAAAAAGTGCCAAGCCTTTCTTGTCTACTATATATTGTAAACTCCTATTTTATGCAAAAGAGATCTCTCTGACATAGAAGCAAAACTCTACCAAAATTGAAAGGCAATTGCTGAGACTTTGAGCTCAGATTGTTGATCATATTTCTTTGTTTGAATGAGAAAACAAGTTACTTTTAAACTTTGTGCTATTATAACTTGTTTCATTTTAGGAGATTGTTCTTATGTCTATCTTCTAAATGTGTTCTTGTCCAGTTACTAAAATAAGTAGAACTAGTGGAAATAATCAAGAAGGTGTCCTGAAGCCAACTGTGGGAAGACTTTATGCTATCTACAATTGCCTTTAGTGTGTTTGTCTTTTTTTATTTCTATGTAAAGGACCTTGGGATGACTTTGTGCCCTTATTGTCCTTCATATTTCACTCTTGGGTAGTCGAGGTGGAGACTTTGTGCTACATCTCAGTTTGCTGGTTACTATGCCCTTTGTTACCAGTTACTCATCACTACCTGAAAGAACTCTTGCTATTTATTGTAAGACCACTTCTAAAATAAGAGAAGTGCCTTCAGTGTTTTAAACTAGATTTCTCCTTTGTTTGTGAGGATCATCTCTAAAAAAAGAGAGATGGATGGTGTTTCCCTACCCTCGAGTGTTATTTTTAGCATATATATAGTATATAGCTCCTCATATTTATAGGGAACCTCCCCTTGATGAGAGGAGAGATTTGTCCCCTTTTGATGTGGTGAACCTACACACTTGGCTGACCAATCTCCCTATGTTGTGGTTGAAGAGACCTATTTTGCTCATCAATTAGCTGGTGACAAAATATTCACCCAATAGTTTTTGGTGACTCCACTAGGGACACAATAATTTTGTACAATTTGGAGCCTTAAGCTTCAGATTGAAGCATCACCTGTGTCTTATCCATTATCATTATAGCCTTATCCATTTCTATTATATAATCTGATCTATGAACCAGAATTGCTAGGAAAGTACGAGCAATTTGAAGCCTCAAGCTTCAAGCTGAAGTAGGGCCAATTTTTTTCCATTTTTGTTCTACAATCTGGCAACACCATGCTATACAAGAAGCCAAAGAGCCCAAGGTTTTGTTGACCTAATTTTTGAGTTAGTGTAGTGATCAATTTTGATTTGTTTCTTCCATAACCTCACCTTCAATGAACTAGGAGTTTTCCTCCTACCCATACCAGGTCACCAATACAAGACAGAGCTTCTTTTTCTGCTATTAGTAGAGCTTTGCCTATCCATACTCCACCCAAATTTGTTATCCCCACTTTTCATAATCAAATCATGGCTATTCAAGGCCCCTGGGATAACTCTTTTGGCCCACTTAATCTAACTCCACCCCTACATGAGCTTCCATGCAGTTCAAGGAAGAATTTCCATAAATTCTTTAGTGATGGGAAAGTTCACCCTAATGAACACATTGTATCCTTCAGCATAGCCGGTGGTGTAATTGATGTGGAGTATGAAGACATAACAGTTAGGTTATTTATGGAAACACTACAAGGTGCTACTGTAGATTGGTTATACCATCTTCAGGCTAGGTCAGTGACTGATTGAAACATACTCAAAGCAAAGTTTGAAGCAAGGTTCAAGCCTGTAGAAGATGCACATGCCCTGCTGGTCCAACTCACACAGATGAAGAAAGAACCTCATGAACCTATGAGAGATTTCATTTCCAAGTTTGACAAATTGAGGAATAGGATTCCTACCATTGCTCAGCCAACACTTGAGAATATTAAATGTTTCTTCATCAACTCATAACTACCTAAAGTGAGTTTTCTCTTGAGACAGGTTGGCCACATAGACCTTGCTACTACTCAAGATTTGGCTACTGAGGTAAAATATGACTTTATCTTGGTAGGAAAGATAAGGAGAGATCCTAATAGAGGTAAATCCTCTTCATCTTCTGAATACTCACCTATAGTCACCACTGACCCAATGGTGCAAAAGCTAGCAAATGAAGTGCTAACTCTCAGAAAACAAATGGCGTAAGGGATGTCATTTGCTCCTTCATACAGAGATGTACCAAGGAGGACATTCTCTAATCAATCGTATCAAGGCAATGCTTCCAGGAATCAAGGACACCTAAATCACCTTCCTTCCCCATGGGGGAACCTTGCCATTAAAGCACATCCAACCAATTCAGTAGTTGGATATGTTGAAGCAGAATTAGATTTCTCCTTCTAGCCTAAATTGAACTCTACAAATAATGCTAATCTCTTCATTGATGAAGAATAAGAATTAGCTGGCAACTCCAACATTGGTCTCCTGAATTACCAGGATGAACCTAGAAGTGAAGGTGGAGCCATTGAGGGAACTTATGCTGTATTCACCTAGTCTAAGAACTAGTCAGGTCAACACGCTGATAAGGAAATAGTAGAGGAATGAACTTAGCCTGCAATTTCAATTGCAAAATGAGGAACTTCTTTGCCTTTCTAGCCAAGGAACCCTGTGATTGCTAAAAAAGTAAGTACCCCAAAAATTTCTACACCTTCAACTTCAATTTTGCAGACCAGTCCTCCCCCTCCAAAAAACCAAAAGGATGAAATCCCATCCTCTGTTCCTAGTTCATTTTAGACATTTGACATAATTGACCATGTAAAGAAAACCAAAATTCAAATGTCTAAATTTGAATTCCCGCAATCTAACCCTCAATAGTTGGACAGGTTGGTCGAGTGTTTAAAGAATAAAGTCATCCCTATAGGACAAGATGTTACGAAGGTAACTGATGATCCCCTAAGGAACATGTCCATCCCAAACAATCTTGTCATTACTCCTCCTACTACCCTTGGAAAAATAGAGCCTTTCTATGTTTCCCTTTTGATAAATGGTCACAAGCTGAGCAATTACAACATTGATTCTAGAGCTTCAGACAATGTCATGCCTACCAAAATGGCAAAATCTCTTGGTCTCACACTGACCAAGACATTTGGGAGATTTTTCTTCATAGAGAATAAATAAGTGCCACTACTGAGATAAATCAAGGATGCCCAATTTACATTTGCCACCTTTCTAGAAAAGAGAATCAGGATAACAGTCCTAGTAGCTGATGTCCTAGCCTCATATGGCATTCTTCTTGGGTGAAATTTCTAAAATGATGTTGGAGGAGAATTGAGCATGGACCTATTTGAGGTGAGGATCCCTATTAAAGGCATCATGAAGAGGCTGATCCCTAAAAAAGAGGCAAAATATGTTGTCACTCAGACATCAGCCCTTGAAGCTCAAATTCTATTTGAGTCATCAAGAATGGGTAACTTTTTCTTGACCATAGAGGATGTTCATGTTTCTATAGATGAAAGTCTTGTAGGTGAACAATATAAAAATTGGTTTCGATAAAATAGTCAAAGATAGGAAAGAGCACAGTGCAAACCCAAAAGAACTCTCCCCTCCACATGAAGGAGAATCTAAGAAAGGAGCAATTTTTGATGATGCATGGATTTTGGAATTTGATGGTGGCTACTCTTCTATCGGTTCTAGAGCTGGGATTGTTCTAATATCTCCTTAAGGAGATATTTTTCCTTCTTCATACAAGTTGCAGTTCAACAACACCAATAACATTACTGAGTATGAATCTTTTTTACTCAAGTTGAAGGCTGCTCAAGACAAAGGTGTCAAAATCCTTCATGCCAAAGGAGACATTGAGCTGATGGTTTGTTAGGTGAGAAACCTGTGTCAAACCAAGAACAAAAGATTGTGCCATTATCGCAATCTGGTATGGGATCAAATTGAAAGTTTTCAAGTTTTCAATATTTTTGTAGTGCCGAAAGAGCTTTATATCCATGCAGGTTCATTGGCTATCTCTATGACCCTTTTGGTCCCTCACAAACACTTTGAAGAGTAAAAGTACACTATCAAGTTGGTCTTTTGACCAAGTGTGCTTGATAATGCCAATCATTGGCAGGTGTTTGATGTTGACAATCAAATCATGTGCTAGACTGAACCAGAAAAACAAAAAATTATGGTAGTGGACCATACTACTACATGCCAAAGTTAGAGAAAGAAACTCTTTACCAAGAGAGCAAAGATTTATGGTTTTTAGATTGGAGACCATGCCTTGCCATGGGGCAAGAAGATAGAACCAAAAGAAGTGCACAAAAAATGTGATTCCTAGTGGAGAGTTCCATTCACCCATCACCAATTCTGGGGAGAAAATGGTTTCTTATTGGTTTATCAAGATGGAACACCATTTTCACTATCTCACAGTGGGTGGCATTTAAAGTGATTCAATTCTTGAAGCATCGGATAAGATCATCTGTACATATGCATATTTGTATAGTCTTTAGTTTTATTTTGTGCTTTTCAATTTTGTTTTTGGTGCCTTTATTTTTTGGGTAGCATGACTATGTAGCCCAATGGCACACTTCAAGGAACTAGAGATTCTAGTTTCTACTCCCCTCAGCTGTTCCAAAATTTCAAGTAAAGAAAGTTCTCCAATTGGAGCCAGCTATTGTTCCCAAAATCTATCACTCATTTTTGGGACGACATATGAAATATTTTGGTCCTACAAGCCAAAATTACCTCTTCCCTTCTCAAAAATTGTTCTACGCATTCAAAATTCTCTATTTTTCAAGCTTTTTCAGCTAATAGACTTCACAGGCTCATTTCTATGGACTCTATAGGTTCATTTTTATGGACTCTGCAGGCTAATTTCTATGGACTCTGCAGGCTGATTTCTATAGACTCTACAGGCTAGTTTCTACAGACTCCATAGGCTCATTTCTATGGACTCCATAGGTTATTTTATACAGACTCCTTTGGCTCATATCTATGGACTTGATTCTATGGACTCAATTCTATGGACTCTGTAGGCTTGTTTCTATGGATTCTATAGGAAAGAAACAAGTTCCCAACACTTGGGGAAATTTCAAGGTTGGTTCAACACTGAGGTTCAACCAAAAGGTTCATCAACAAGATTAAAACAAAGGATTTAACCATTGAACCATTGAACCTCACTTCCAACAGGTTCAAAGGTTCAACAAGTTCAAAAGTTTAATGATATTAGCAAGCTTAAAGAGTCAAGTGCTTCGGCAAAAGTTCAAAGTTCAACCGCTTCAGCAAGTTCAATGGCTTCAAAAGACTTAAAAGAAAAGAAGGCTTTAAAGAGCAAAAAATGAACCATTGAACCGTTGAACCTTAAACCAAAATGGTTTAACGAGTTCAAAGGTTGAATGAGTTCAATAAGTTCAAAAGACTTAACTGAAAGAAAGCTTCAAACAAAAGATTGAACTGATGAATTATTGAACCAAAGTTGGTTCAATCAGTCGGTTCAATTGAATGGTTCAGAGGAGTCCCCCAAAGCCCAAAGGGCAAGTGCCCTTATAGAGGGTAATGAACAAAAGGTAAGTGTCCTTGCAGAGGGCAATAAACAAAAGAGGACAAAGAGATACCCTTCAAAAAGATTTTCTTTGGTGAAATTTTAAAGGCAAATCCTTTGGACAAAATGTCTAAAGGAATTCTGTCTGAAGGAATGATCAAAAGCCCGACGGAAAACGGCTAAGGCAATGGAAGATATGGAAAGCGGCTAAGGCAAGGGAAGATTTTCTTTGAACAAAATGTCCAAAGTAATTGCTTTGGACAAAATGTCTGAAGGAATTGAAGAAGGAATTGCTAAGGAGGGTAACGGGCCAGAAGATGTCAAGTTTAAGCATTGCATGTTAGCCGTTGGGATCCAGACGTCTGGTGACATCCTTATTTCCATCAAATTTAGGGAAATGAAATAGCCATTGATCTTTGAAGGCTTAAGTGCAGACCTAAATGCATTCAAAGGCCTTAAGGCCAAAGGGAAGAACCACTGAGAGAGCCGAAAGAGCCAACAAAGCTGAGAATTCAGCCCTGAGAGCTCAAATGCCAGGAAAAGACAAAACCAAGAAGGGACAAAGCTAGAGAAAGACATAAGTTAAAAGCAAACTCAGTGACCAGCTAAAGAGGGAGTTGAAAGAGCTAACAAAAAGGGAAAAAGATAGCTCGAGAGCTCAAATCATAGTAGAAAGAGGGAAAGGCTAGAAATATTTGCATAGAAGTTATTCTAGTAGGTGGAACAGTCCACCAAGAAGATATTTTGGCTTGAAAACATTGAAGGTGCAGCCTATTTGTCTCCCTTGGAGTAAAGGCAAAGTGGAAAGTTGCAAAAATATTAGGTGATAGACCAAATGACCCAGACCTAGGAGAAGACATTTGAGATGAATTGACACACCACAGTTAAGGCAACTACCCTGTTCCAACATGGTCCCTTGACAAAACTAAAAGGCATTCAAGGCATTGAATGCAACATGGGCCACTCTATGGAATAAAGTGCTAGGCCTTTCTTGGCTACTATATATTGTAAACTTCTATTTTATGCAAAAGAGATCTCTCTGACATAGAAGCAAAAGTCTACCAAAATTGAAAGGTGATTGTTGAGACTTTGAACTCAGATTGTTGATCATATTTCTTTGTTTGAATGAGAAAGCAATTTACTTTTAGACTTTGTGCTATTATAGCTTGTGTCATTTTAGGAGATTATTCTTATGTCTATCTTCAGAATGCGTTCTTGTCCAGTTAATAAAATAAGCAGAACTAGTGGAAATAATCAGGAAGGTGTCCTAAAGCCAACTGTGGGAAGACTTTATGCTGTCTACAATTGCCTTTAGTGTGTTTGTCTTTTTATATTTCTATGTAAAGGACCTTGGAATGACTTTGTGCCCTCATTGTCCTTTATATTTCAATCTTGGGCAGTCGAGGTGGAGACTTTGTGCTACATCTCAGTTTGCTGGTTACTATGCCCTTTGTTACCAGTTACTCGTCACTACCTGATAAAACTCCTGCTATTTCTTGCAAGACCACTTTTGAAAGAAGAGAAGTACCTTCAATGCTTTCACCTAGATTCCTCCTTTGTTTGTGAGCATCATCTATGAAAAAAAAGAGATGGATGGTGTTTCCCTACCCCTGAGTGTTATTTTCAGCATATATATCTATATATATATATATATATATATATATATATATATATATATATATATATATATAGCTCCTCATATTTATAGGGAACCTCCCCTTGATGAGAGGAGAGATTTTTCCCCTTTTGATGTGGTAAACCTACACACTTGGCCGACCAATCTCCCTATGCTATGGTTGAAGAGACCTATTTTGCTCATCAGTTAGCTGGTGACAAAATATTCACCCGACATTTATAATGAAAGAAATTAGGAGATGGAATAATAGATCAAAGCAAAGAGATCTAGTGGTTAGAGAAGCACTTTGAGCATTCAATGTTGTTCAGATCTTAAGGATCTTTCTTCCTTGAAAGGATCATGACTCATCATCTACAAAATAGAATCTTGTCTTATAGTGCATTTCTCAGCCAATGAGAAGAGCTTGAAGACTAATTAGAGCAAATGCAAGTTAACTTGTTGATGATGGGCTAGTCTAAATTAGATTAAGTGTGGTGGAGCATTCATTGAAAGGTGGTAGCTCATTGATTATTCTTGGTTAATGTGTTACCTCTTATTTCTTCTCACTTTCTCTATATTACCCTTTCTTTCCCATTTTTTAAAGCTCTTTCACTAATTTTTAGATTCTCACAAGGATTCTTTGATCTTGAAGAGTAGGGAACTCTCTAAGATATTACAAGATATTCTCCTCTTAGTTAGGCTAAACCCTTTCAAGCATTTTTAAGAACTACCTCTTGATGCAATAAAAGACTTTCTTTACCTATATTTTGCCTTGTATCTATGTTGAGTGAGTTGTGCATGATGACATTATTAATGAGAATATTCCTCATCCATTATCTTCATTTTTGACCTCCTTTAGGGTGTTTTCAAGCTATTGTAGCTCTAGATTAGTATTCAACCTAAACATAGTCCATGAAACACTTATGCAATCCACTGGTCTATGAGGTTGTGCGAGCTAGCATTGTCTTGTGCTGATCTAGTGTGGGTTTAAGCTTATGGGAGTCTTCCATTTTTATTTGGTACATCACCTAGTTAAATTTATTAGGAGCCCTTTCCTCCTTTCTAACCCTTTTCCCTATAGTAGCATTAGTTTAGGTGATCCATCAAGAGGAATATGACCTTCTATATAGGTTTAACCTCATCATAAGATACACACATCCTAGGGTTATTCCCATATTATGATTGGGAGTGGGGGATCCTAAATAACTCTTCCAAAAGGGTGCAATCTCAAGTCATAATAGTTTTTGGCATGCCTGGTGGGACTTATTACATTGTTCACTGGTGAAAAGTTTTGGTGTTCTATTAATCCAATCAACCTTTGGAAGTAATTGTTCAAACAACAATGGTGACTTTGAGCATCTATCAACTAGTTTAAGCAACCTAATTAAGTTCTTAATCATCATAATTTGGCATGTATAATCAACCATCTTTTGATCATTATGATTATTCTCTACCTTAGCATCACACTTATTAGGAAAATAATATTTATGTGTTCCCCCCAAGTGGGACTCAAATAGCCTATCAACCCTATCATGGCCTTTATCCTCCTCCGACCCCTACATATGACCAAGGTTAGCCTCCTTTACATTCAAATCAATCCTTTATTTCTACTTATCAAGATTAGGCTTACCTTGTTACATCCCTATCAAGAGTCAAGCAAGCATTATCAATTTATATTAAGTTGATAAGGGAGATTGGTAGGTGTTTCTACCTCAAATTTGCTTTTCAGACTAAAAGAAAGAAACTAAAAGAAAGTAATGGACAAGGCTTGGAAGTACCTGGACTAAAGATTGCGCACCGTAAATCCAGACATTTGTGAGCACTCCTCTTTCGCTGTGGAGGAATGACACCTGCAAGAAAAAAAAGGAAACTAGGACAAGAAAAACGTTAGACAGATAGGCAGTGGGTTGCCAAGCAAAAAGCTTGTTCCCAGAAGTGTAAAAACTTCCTTAAGGGAGGTCAACCCACTGTTTGATGAAATAAGTGACTGATAAAAGACAGAATGCCAGAATACAGAAGTGACAAAGAAAGTAGAAAGGAAAGAAGAAAACAAAATGATTACCTGAAAGAGCTGTTGGGCTGAAGACAGTCGCCGAGGTCGGAAATGTCGCTGGCGTCAGTTATCTGATCTGTCGGCGTCGGCTATCCTGCCGACGTCGGTTGGGGAAGTGACCGGCGTCGATCGGGGTTATGGCCTGTAGTCGGGTTTGGGTTGCTTTCTGGACTGTGGACGGGTCTGAGACTGAATGGGGACAAGTTTGGATGGATTGGGGAGTGGTCTGGTTCGGGTTGGGTGCCTGGTGCAAGGTCTTTTTGGCAGAGGGGTGAGGAAGTTGGAAGAGACACAGAGGACAGGGAAGAGGAGGATTCACAGAGGATGGGGCTTGAGAAGGCTTTGCAACCTCTCAGGGGGGAAGGACAGAGGGAGCAAAAGACAATAGAAGATAGATGACTGAATACTAAAATGAAATAAAAAACCAGACTAGCTTACCTTTAGCTTGCTGAATGAAGAGAGAAGAAGATGTTGCTAGAGCCACAGAAGAGTTGTTGCAAGGAGAAGATACTGATCCAGGGCCTTTTCACCTGTTGCTGCTATTGCACGAGGTCAAGACAGAGGAGAGATCAGAGCCAAAGCGTCAAGAGAATCTGTTTTCGAGCTCAAGAGTCCAGGGGGGTGCAACGGATGCAGAAGGGGATAATGAAGACTGCCGACGCCGGCAGTTTCGCCGATGTCAGCCGAAGGGTCGCCGACGTCGGCGGTCGCAAGATGGGCACAGAGGCTAAAAATAGCCTCTGCCCACTCTTGCACGCCGCCGGGCGAGGGGTCATGGGCAGAACGGTCACAAGGATGCCAAAATGGACGAGGGGGGATATAATGGTGAGATTTGGCCTAATAAATGCTAGGGGGAAGGTGGAGGGATTCAAGGGAGGATCCAAGGTGGCAAGGGTAGGGTGGAAAGGGGGCCTTATTTAATTAAAAATAGATGTTAATTTCTAATTAATAAGACTTAGGTGGGTTAGGGACCAAGGAGGACTAGGAGGGAGAAAGTGCCAAGGGGGAGAACCAAGGTGCAGACACGTTTGCGGTGTCTACATTTGCCCCTTTTTGTCTTGTTGGTTGTTCTAGACGAATTGCAAGACAAAAATAGGAGTTGGTTGCCCTAAAAAAAAGGATGAGGTGTTCCCCCCTCAAAGCGATAGTCGAGAGAAGGGAACCGAAGATCGAGTGTCGATTTGACAGAGAAATGGATAGAAGAGAGTGAGTGAAAACACTGCCATAGTCGAGATTGCGCGTAGTCCACTTCATGAGAGGGTCAGGTCAAATTGTCACATGGTCAAGGGTCAAGGAGTGCCAAAATTGAAGTAACCGGGCCCCAGCATTTAGTCGTCTGCTGATCGGGTCACTCAATCTAAGCTGAAGCTCCAAATGGTCATCGTGTCCCAGGTATCTAGGGCTCAAGAAGTGCTCCCAGAAACACGAAAAAGCCACAAGTAGTAGGGATCAACTGGCTCACGATCCTATACTTGTGAAGGGTCAAAAAAAGTCTGCAGACAATTCTGCTAACCAGCCGTGGAATAGCATACACGCAAAAACAACCAAGGCAACATTGGCTTGGAAGTGGTCGAGGTCGAAGGAGATAGGCATGATCGCCAATGGTCATTGGTCAAGAGGATGGATAGACGAAAGGATGCGGCCGAGCTAACCCCAGAAGACCCCATGTCAACTGAGTGCTGCCTACATAGCCCTGGTGACAGGGCCTTAGGCCGATGTAGTTCTCCCTAAAAGGGAGGGAGGGTCGGAGAGATTGATTGGTCTTGGTCAAAGTCGATGATTGGTCTTGGTCAAAGTCGATGATTGGTCTTGGTCAAAGGAAATGATTGGTCTTGGTCAAAGGTCTATGATTGGTCTTGGTCAAAGGTCTATGATTGGTCTTGGTCAAAGTCGATGATTGGTCTTGGTCAAAGGAAATGATTGGTCTTGGTCAAAGATCTATGATTGGTCTTGGTCAAAGGTCTATGATTGGTCTTGGTCAAAGTTGACGAAGTTGGGTGTGATAAGAGTCAAAGAAGAGAAGGTTTGTCCATCATAGAGACGAACAAATGGGGGTGGTCGAGCTAACCTCAGAAGATGTGGTGTCTGAGTGCTGCCTACATAGCCCTGGTCGTAGGGCCTCAGACCAATGTAGTTCGGACTGTGAGGGTCAAAATGGTCGATGATTGGATGTGGTCAAGCATCGAAATGATGAGGATAAAAAGATGAGGATAAAAGGATGCTACAGATGGTGTCTTCTGTAGAAGTGGTCGAGAGTCTTTCATCCCTAGCAAGTTTCCATAGTCGTGATGGATGTATGCTAGAAATGAATAGAAGGTCTATTTATGCTTCAGCAAGTATTGGTTTATGCTTAACATAAATTGGGTCTGGTCGGTAGTTTCCATGTGTATTGGTGTCCATAGAAACTATGCGAAAAGGACAAGGATGATGCCTGATGTCATGTTGAAAATGTCGAGGCGGGTTTGAAAAATGTTGAAGTTGGCTGGGTTTAAGGATGAGTCGACAATTGACGTGGCCAAAGCGTGACCAAAGTGTAGAGAAAAGGTGAAAGGAAAATTGCTCTTTCATTGACAAGGACCAGAAAGGAAGCATAGATAGGGGTTATTAGAACAAAAGCCCCGTTCATGCATTGCGTCGTTGACCAGTGTTGAGTTAGAACGGTAATCGAATCACTTTGACATTAAAGTGAGCTCGAAGTCCCTTGAGCCGGTGATAGGAGGAGGATAGGGTAACCCAGTTTAAGAGCAGGAATAACCTTGCCCCTTTTATAGGAGACCCTGAGACAACTACAAGCCAATGTCCGTGACTCATTTTTTTTTTTTGCACAGACTGATCGATGCGAGAAGCCTGCATAGAGATGTCACTTGATGTAATGGTCATGTTGCGAAGCTGATCGATGCAGGAAGCTTCTAAGAAAAGTGCTGTTTATTGCCAGAGTAGTCATAGCCATCCTTCGAGGGAGTGGTCTATATTTTTGCTTAATAATGTTTGAAAAGTTGGCCTAGCTGTCCTTCAAGGGATCAGTCTAGTAATACAGCAATGATAGTACAGCTGTCCTTCGAGGGATCAGTCTGTCTTTTTGATTTGACTTGATTTAGTGACCATGGATATGGTTTGACATCTTGATTTGGATTTATTGATAGGAATGAGAGTCACGGACAAGACTGTAGAAGCTCAAGGACGCCCCTTTTTATTAGGACAAAGCATCACTGCATCCTAAAAGGGTTGTAGAGGACTTGTTAAAGGGGAATAGGGTTGAAAGGGATGAGGATTAAGAGGACGAGGATTGCTCAAGGGACGAGCTCAAGTTACGTGTCAAGTAGACGAGTACTCGACTAACAGAAGAAAGGTCGAAGATGCAACGCATTAAGAGGCTCAGGTTCTGGCCGTCCGTCGAGGGAAGACAGACGATAAGTCCCTGACCCATACTTGTGCGTGATGATAAAAGGTCCAAGCCAATTGGGGGTGAATTTACCTCGTTTACTTCGCTCCATATTGGTCACGTGCTGATTCTCTTTGAGGACGAGGTCTCCGATGTTGAAATCTCGTTCTCGTAGATTTTTGTCGTAGGCCCACTTTATGCGACTTTGGTAGACATGGAGATGATTAAGGGCAGCCAGACGGCGCTCGTCGAGTAACTCAAGTTGAGCTAAGCGATCTTGATGAAAGTCATCGTTGGAGAGAATGTCATGTAGGGAGATGCGGAGAGACGGGATCTGTACTTCGAGAGGTAAGACAGCCTCTGTTCCGTACACGAGAGAAAAGGGGGTAGCACCCGTAGAGGTTCGGATGCTAGTGCGGTAGGCCCACAAAGCGAAGGGGATATGAACGTGCCAATCCCTTCCTGTATCGTCGACCACCTTCATGAGAATTTTGGTGAGAATTTTGTTGGAAGCCTCGGCCTGCCCATTTGCTTGTGGGTAGTAAGGCGAAGAAAAGCTGAGTTTGATGCCAAATGAGTCGCATAGTTTTTAGACAGTCTTGTTTTTGAAGGACTTGCCATTGTCGGTGATGATTTTGTGAGGGACACCGAAACGATAGATGATGTGGCTGCTGATGAAGTCGACAATTTTGTCAGCTTTTGTGGAGACAAGAGGAATGGCTTCCACCCACTTGGTGAAATACTCAGTGGCAGTGATGATGGACTGATGACGAAGAGACGAGTGAGGGTTGATCTCACCGATGAGATCCAAGCCCCACTGAGAGAAAGGCCAAAAATCCTGAGTGACTTGCAAGGCGTGGATGGGGAGATGATGCAGGTTAGAGTGCTGCTGACACTTGATGCAACGTCGAACATAGTCGCTACAGTCTTGATGAAGGGTAGGCCAATAATAACCTAGGCGAAGGATGCGCTTGGCAACTAAGTTTCCACTAAAGTGTCCACCACAAATCCCATCGTGGACTTGCTTTATGGCTTGAGGAGCTTCAGTGGAGGTTAGACAACGAAGAAGGAGGCCGTCGAAGCCTCGTTTATAGAGAAGACCCCCTAGCATGGTATAGCGAGCTGTGCACTTGATGAAAGCTCGTCGCGCATTGCTAGAGAGGCTGGGAGGAGTGACAGAAAGAGACAAGTAGTCCACGAGTTGCTTATACCAGTCATCTTGTGGGCTAGAATTGATAGTGTTAATATGGTCGATGCGAGGAGAGATGTATGAAGGCAAAGGTACGCGATGCACTGTGACAAAAAGGCGGGATGATGATGATGAAGACGGGATATGCGAAGCAAGAGAAGCCATGGTGTCGGCAAACTTGTTCGTAGAGTGTGGAACAGTCTGCAAGAGGTAATGGTCGAAAGATGCCAAAAGAGTGTCAGCACAATTCTTATACCTCTATAAAACTTCATTTTTACAGAGATACGAACCGTTAACTTGATTAACGATGAGCTGCGAGTCACCGAAGATGTTGATAGACTTGATGTGGAGAGAAAGGGCAGTCTGAAGTCCCAAAATTAAGGCCTCGTATTCGGCCATATTATTGGTACAATCGAAGTCAAGCTTGAAAGATAGAAGCAAGGGCTCCCCATCGAGTGGGATGAGGATGACCCCTGCACCCCCACCGAGTTGACATTTGGAGCCGTCAAAGAACATAGTCATCTGGTAGACGGTGTCATCGGTGGAAAGTGTGGCGATAGACTCGTCAGGGAACTCACAGTGTGAAGGTTGGTTGTCGGGAAGAGGGGCATCTGCCAGTTGGTCAGCAATGGTTTGCCCCTTGATAGATTTCTGTTGGATGAATTCGAAGTCAAACTCAGCAAGCAGCATGAGCCACCGAGCCATACGTTGATTCTGATATGGCTTGGAGTGCATGTACTTGAGAGGGTCGGTGTGAGTGACGACAAAGGTTTTGTGGTTGAGAAGATAGTGGCGGAGCTTGGTAGCAGAAAAGACTAATGCCAAACAAAGTTTCTCAATATGAGTATACCGAGTTTCATAGTCGACCAGTGTTCGGCTGATGTAGTAAACTGCTTGCTCGCGATGATGCTCATCTCGGTGCGCGATCATGGCACCTAACGAATGGTTAGTAGCAGAGATATAAAGGTAGAAGGGTTGGTCGTCCTTAGGTGGAATGAGGACTGGTGGAGAGACCAGATAGCCTTTGAGGGCTTCAAAAGCCTTTTGACAGCCCTTATCTCATTTAAAGGAGACGTCCTTCTTAAGGAGGTGATGAAAAGGTTGGCAGTGGTCTGAAAGCTGCGAGATGAAACGGTGAATGGACTGGAGCTTCCCTTGTAGACTGCAAAGCTGCTTGAGATTGGTCAGGGGCGGCATTTCGAGAATAGCGCGGATCTTGGCGGGATCTATCTCGATACCACGGAAGGAAACGATGAAGCCGAGAAGTTTGCCTGAGAGGACCCCAAAGACACACTTCTTGGGGTTGAGGCGGACATTGTATTGAAGGAGACGAGAGAAGATGATTGTGAGAATGGTCAAGTGGTCGCGGCGGAGCTTGGACTTGCCGAGAAGGTCATCCACATAGTCCTCCATGATTTTGTGGAGGAGATCGTGGAAAATGTAGGTCATGGCGCGTTGATAAGTGGCACCAGCATTTTTCAGGCCGAAAGGCATGACTCAATAGCAGAAAGTCCCCCATGGGGTGATAAAGGTAGTCTTGTGCTGGTCTTCCGGTGCGATCAGGATTTGATTGTATCCTAAAAACCCATCCATGAGAGATAGCATCTCATGGCCGGCCGTGAGATCAATAAGCTGGTCGATGTTAGGAAGGGGAAAGTCGTCTTTGGGACAAGCTAGGTTAAGGTCGCGATAGTCCGTGCAGATCCGAATCCCCCCAGTTGCTTTAGTAACTGGGATGATGTTAGAGACCCACTGTGGATAATCGATGGGTTGGATGAAGGAGTTAGAAAGAAGGTGTTGAAGCTCCTCTTTGACAAGAAGCGCAACGCGAGGATGCATCTTCCGAAGCTTCTGCCTAACAGGCTTAGCCTCTAGTTTGGTGACAATGTTATGGGTAGCAATGGTGGGGTCGATGCCAGGCATGTCGCTGTAAGTCCAGGCAAAGGCCTTGCTGTGGTTGGAAAGGAATTGGGCATAGTCAAGCTGCTCCTGAGCGTCTAAAGATTGGCCAATCTTTAAGACGTGAGGAACATCGGAAGAAGAAGGGAGGTTGATGTCAATGGTGGATTCATTTAACATAACCTGGGTCTCAGAAGGGAGGAAACGCTGGATGAAAGAGTCATCGGCACCCATGTAGGAAAGGATGGCGTCATCGTCAATGCAGTGGACAGTGTGAATGGTTGCCGACTCATCTTCTACCATGCTAGGAAAAATGAGAGGGAGAGACCTGGACATCCCATTGAGCTGATAGGTCAGGGGTTCCAGGCGGATGGTGTTTATGAAAAAAAAAAACTAGGAGGGATGGAAACCACCGACTCCGTAGGTGACGAAGGAGAAATGGGCGAGTCTGCAAGAGATTGGTCAATGGTTGGTTTGGGATAAAGGTCGGAAGGAGCCTGAGTGGGGTCATGATATCCCAGGCCATACCGTTTCTTGGCATCGTGATCATTGAGCGGCTCGAT
The DNA here is from genome assembly GCA_037957365.1 of Torreya grandis. Classification (NCBI taxonomy): domain Eukaryota; kingdom Viridiplantae; phylum Streptophyta; class Pinopsida; order Cupressales; family Taxaceae; genus Torreya; species Torreya grandis. The sequence continues at coordinate 451,193 of JARHVA010002758.1, read as the reverse complement.
GGGGTGATGGGAGCCCTGCTCATAACGTCCGAAACCAAAACCCTTCCATGCACACCTGTGAAGGTAAGTGTGTGCAAAGGTGGGGTTGCCAAGAAATGAGAAATCAGATGTGAAAGGTTGGGGTGAAGAGAGGGAAGTGCCATAGGTAGGGGCTTGATTAAGCCCCCCATAGACAAAGTTGGTTTGGAAGTGAGGAGGACCATAAGGTAAGACCGTCCCGATTCGAGGGTCGTAATTAGGACTGAGGTGAAGGCGTCCATACTCTTATGGAGTTTGGAACATGTCGAGGGTCAACAAGCGGTATTCCCCAAGTGATAGTCGTTAGAAGATGTCTTCCATGGGGTCTTTGGTCGGCGCTTGAAGAGGAGGGGTGAGGGCAACCGCTGATTGCAAACTAGTCGAAGCTTCTGCAGATGGAGGCGGTGCCGGAGTGGACGGCTTGATGGGAATGAGGACGTCGTTAGGATGATAGGTGGTGTTGCAAGTCTTGAAGGGTGAAGGGTCAGTGGGAATGGTGTGGACTTGCCCGTCATGCTCAAACTTCACACAACGGTGCAGGGTGGAGGGTATACAGGCCATGGCACGGATCCAAGGTCGGCCCAGTAGAAGGTTGTATTGAAACTCTCCTTCAATGATATAGAAGAGCTCCAGGACTGTGCGTGGGCCTACGCGAATGTGGAGGATGACTGTGCCAATGGTCGTGGTGGTGGTGTCGTTGAAAGAGCATAAGATCACGTCAGTTTTGGAGATGCAGTTCTTGGGAAGAGCCAGCTGATCAAAGGCGTGGGTAGAGATTATGTTGATGCTAGCGCTGCCGTCGATCATAACACATTTAATGCATGTCTGATCAACATAGGCAGTGATGAAGAGGGTGGCGTCCTGATCTTTCGTGTTAGATGTGGGAATTTCAGAATCGCTGAATGTGATGGAGTTGACAGGAGATAAAGAATGGATGAGGGCAGCGAGTGGTTGGGGGTCCTCGGGTTGGACCTCTGCTGCCTGCAAGGCTTGGATAAGGGCTTGACGGTGCTGAAGCGAAGTTTGGATAAGGTCGTAAAGAGACATCTTCACAGGTGTCTGGTGAAGCTGCTTCAGCATGGAGTTGTGAATTGGTCCAGAAGAGGAAGATGAAGAAGGTTGGGATGCGCCAAGGATAAAAATTTTAGGCTTGGGCGCAAGGGGTGGCTTGACGAAGGGATAGGTCCAAGGAATGGCAGCTTTTGCTTTGGCCTTGTCCTTTTGCGATCTAGTGGTTATACGGATGGCATTGATTTCGAAAATGGGAGGTGAAGAAGGGGTCATGTCTTGCTGGTGAGATGTTGATGTGTTTGAAGAAGTTGGACAGGAAGGAGTCGGGGTCTGGTCAAGAGTGTCCTCAAGGAGAAGAGTGTCTTTCTCCATGTGGCGGCGAATGACGGCCTTGAGGGCACAGCAAGTCTCAGTGTCGTGTCCTGGTGTACGATGATATAAGCAAATTTTCATATCGTCGAACCAGGAGGGCTTGGACCCGAGAGGTTGGAAAGGCTTGATGGGCGGAAGGGTTATGTCGGAAGTCTGGAGAAGTCGGCGCAATATTGACGAGTATGAGCCCAATAGAGGGTCCGTGCTATTTGATATGCGCGAGGTTGGTGACTTTTGCTTAGGCGAGGTTAGAAGAGGTTTCCGTACCACCTTATGGGTTGATGGCGCGGTGACAGATGGAGATGGCTCTGGCCTAGTGATTGAGAATGCCTTTTTAGGAGAGGGGCGACTGGAGATAGGCAGAGGAAGCAAAGGAGGCAACGAGTTTTGGTTGAAGGCTGGAGTGGGAAGGATGCTAGCCAAGGTCGAAGGATGGGGGCCCAAAATGGATGGCAATGGTGATGGAGAAGGAGGCGTTCATTTCTGTGGTCTGGCAGTCTTCTTCGCCTTGGTCGGAAGACTACTACTGGTCGAGGTCTGGCCTAAGTCCACCTTCACTTGCGGGTGAGTGAGGGAGGAGATAGGATGAACGCCAAATGACTTGATGGGTTTGGACGAGATAAATGCAGGCTTTGGTTTGGACGGGTTTGGTTGAGGTTTGAGAGTCTGGTCTTTGTCAAGAGTCTGACGAGATTCCGCCTTGGGAAGATTAGCGGCATGTGATGAGAGGGCGCGGGTATGTTGAAGGGCTTTAAGACGCTCCCACAACACCTGAGGCGTCACTTTCTGCAGAGGGAGAAGTTCAATCTTCTCCACTAACTGGGAAAATGGCTGAGAGGAAGATGTTGATGGTTGCGAGGTTGAGGACGAGACGGGTGTAGTGGTCTCAGACACATGGTATGGTGAAGTCATGATAGATTTAGATGAGGACAAAGGAGGGACAGGTTCTTCCCTGGGTGGAGAAGAAACTGGGGAGCGAGGCTCCTCCAGTGGGTAAAGGGCAGGGATGATGGTGCCCTCCACTTGCGGCTGAGGAGTAGGAAGGGTCGGGTCCTCCATAGGCTGCAGAAAGGAAGATGGCGAGACTGGAGGTGCTGGTAAGGCCGAGGCATCCTCCAAGATGAGAGAGGTCAATGGAGAACTAGCCGGGGAGAGAGGTTCGTCCACATGTGACGGACTGATTGATGGACTAACCTCAAGAGGTTGATTGGGGACGAAAGGAGAGACCGTATTGACTGTCCGAATATTGTGCTCATGATTGTCGTCAATTAAGGTCTGGACATTGTTCTGAGTTGGCGGATGATTGGGGAAAGGTTGTTTGAAGATGTCAATGGCCTGATTAGGGGGTGCATTTGGATTGTCTAAGATGAGATCCCCCTTTTCAAGCATGTCTTGTATTATGTTCTTAAAGGTCTTGCAGTTCTCCGTGTCATGGCCCTTAACACGGTGGAAGCTGCAGAAGTCTTGCTCCCTATACCATGCGGGGATGGCGTGTGAGGGATCGAATTGCGGAGGAGGTCGGGCTTGAGGGAGATTGAGGACTCCCTGTTTAAGAAGCTTTTCCAGCACAGACGCATATGATTCTCCAAGGGGAGTATATCGTCGCTGCACGTATCTTTGCTAGAATTGCCGAGTAGCGCTCTGAGATGTAGAGGGCTCAGGCTGATTGGTCGAAGAAGATGAAGGTCTGACAACCATGGCATTAGCTGAAGCCTTGGATTTAGAATTGGATGATGATGGCTTGGCAGAAGAAGAGTCATTAGTCTTAGAGCTGGGATTCTTACTCCGCAACTTGACTTTGTTCTCCTCGATGGCACGCAACTCTAGTTTGCGGGCCATCGTGAAGGCCTCGTCAAAAGTGCAGAAGGTTTGAACCCTCAGGGTGGAAGAGATATGTCGGGCACAGGCTTGAGAAAAGAGTTCAATAAGCTCGGCCTGGGGTAAGGAAAAGGAGAGTTGGTTGATAAGGCCTCTCCATCGAGCAACGAAGTCGGCTATGGACTCGTCCTCGAATTGCCGAATAGAATAGAGGTCCGTGATTGAGACTTTCTTGGTTATGTTGATAGAAAAGTGATCGAGGAATCGCTGAGCCAATTGCGTGAATGAGAAGAGAGAATGGCTAGGAAGGGAGCTATACCAGTCAAGTGCAGCACCCGAGAGAGACATAGGAAAGGTGCGTAAGAGTAATGCATCGTCATGGCCAATGAGGTAGCAGGCATGTCTGAATGCCCACAAGTGTTGTTGGGGGTCTTCCTTGTTTTGAAAACGAGAAAACTTCAGAAGCTCCCACTGGCTAGGATATGGTCTGATTGGGACAGAAGGATGAATGGGCTTGTTACAGATCTGCTCGTATGAAAGAGTGTTGCGCGAGCCGAAAATAGAGGTCTCAAGACTGGTCATCTTGTCCATCAGCATCTTGATGATGTCTGCCGACGGATTGACGGGTTGCACGCCCCCTAAGTTGTAGGGCGCTTGGAAGAGGTTAGAGGAGGCGTGCGATATAGTTGGTTGTAGAATGTACAGATGACTAATCGCAGGGGCAGAGGTGAAGGCTAAAGGTGGTTGGTTAGAAGACATAGCTGGGCCTGTTGTTGCCACGAGAGGCTGGACTGTGGTAACGGGGGCCAAGGGGTAAGAAGCCATCCTGGTGTTGATAGGGGCCAGGGTAGGCGGGATAGAGATGACAAGGTTTTGAAAAGGAGTGGATAGCGGTTGAGGGGGTTGAGGTTGACAGGGGGCCGGAACCCCGGTGGAAGTGGGCCCAATGATAGAGGGAGAGGCCACACCTGGAGGATTGGTCAAAGTCTGGTCAGTGGTCAAAGCGATGGCTTGGGTGTCCAAAGGTTGAACTATGGATGTTGTCGATACAGCTGTAGTTGCGACAAGGGAGGTTGGCATTCCATAGATCGGATTGCCCAAGGAGTCCCACGTTCGGCTATGCGCGAGATAGTGTTGCAAAGCCTTGACATTGAGGTCCAAGAATCACTCGAAGTCTTGGTCCCCTTCTTGGATAATGGGAGTCTGCGGCGGGGTTGGACGAATGGGAGTTCTTTCAGTCTCTGAGTTGAACTCCATTGTAGGCTTGGTCACGGACGGGGTGGACGGAAGTGGTTGACGGCTAGCGTGGTTGACAAGAGCTTTGGCTTGGCTACGAGTCAAAACCATGCAAGACAAAGAAGGTTCAGGTCTCAGGAACTGTGTTGCTCAGTTCCAGAAAACCAGGATGGAGTCTTTGGTAGAGAAAGGACAGGTTTCAGGCTACTGGTTTTAAAAAAAAGGACAGTGACAGAGACCGACGTCGGTCAGATAACCGATGTCGGTAAGAAATGAGGCCGGCGTCGGTCAGATAACCGATGCCGGTAACAGATGAAGCCGACGTCGATATCAGAACCGATGCTGGTGACAGGGGAAGCCGACATTGGTGGAAGAACCGATGTCGGTGACTGTGTTTTCCAGAGAGCCAAAAGGTTCTTGGAAAAACAAAGAAGAAAGCGTCCTCACACACTCAAACAAACAGATGAGAAGAGGAAAATAGAGAAAGACAGACAAGCCTAAGCGATAAATCCTAAGAATTAACCTTAGAAACTTGTGGCTTATGCCTTAGATGAATGTTTGGGGAGATTGGCTGAAAAATGGGTCCTAGAAGAAGGCAGTCTAAAGATGGTTTCAGGTGTTGTTTTAGGTGCTCAAAGATCTGTGTTAGGGTCTGGTACGTGGCCTGGTGCTAAGGAGCAAGCTCCCCTCACTTCACGATTGCAGTGGTTAGCTGGTCTCGCTTAGCCAAGATATACCTCGCCTAGAGTTTAGACTCCGCCAGAGAACGGAGTGGGCTTCCCCCTTGGTGATGAAATCCAAGTAGGGTCACCGGGATGGGTAAGGTATCTGCTGGGTGATGAAATCCTAGTCGGGCCTTGTCTCAGGTAAGTTTTAAGTGTGTTTTAGTGCATGTGATTCGGTGGTGTAACATCAAGTGTCTACGGTTTATTCAATATGCGCCTAAGTTACTAGATGTGGACTAATGCAAGCACAAGCAGAAATGAAAGTGCAATATGTTTTAATGCCCAAGTCGAAATGTGATGTTGTTATGAAGACAAGATGGAGAAAGGGACGAGAGTATGATATTTAGACTAGTCTAGAATGCAAGGAAGAAAGGTTTGTTTTAGTCCCGCTTATAGTGTCATTTGGAATAGAAGAAAGAGACAAGAAGAAAGGAGCCTAAATGCACCTAAATGAATGAAAAAGAAAAAGGAACCCAGGAGGAACCTAGGGTCCCACCGGGCATGCTAGAGATGTTTCTACCTCAAATTTGCTTTTCAGACTAAAAAGAAAGAAACTAAAAGAAAGTAATGGACAAGGCTTGGAAGTACCTGGACTAAAGATTGCGCACCGTAAATCCAGACGTTTGTGAGCACTCCTCTTTGGCTGTGGAGGAATGACACCTGCAAGAAAAAAAAGGAAACTAGGAAAAGAAAAACGTTAGACAGATAGGCAGTGGGTTGCCAAGCAAAAGGCTTGTTCCCAGAAGTGTAAAAACTTCCTTAAGGGAGGTCAACCCACTGTTTGATGAAATAAGTGACTGATAAAAGATAGAATGCCAGAATACAGAAGTGACAAAGAAAGTAGAAAGGAAAGAAGAAAACAAAATGATTACCTGAAAGAGCTGTTGGGCTGAAGACAGTCGCCGAGGTCGGAAATGTCGCCGGCGTCGGTTATCTGATCTGCCGGCGTCGGCTATCCTGCCGACGTCGGTTGGGGAAGTGACCGGCGTCGGTCGGGGTTGTGGCCTATAGTCAGGTCTGGGTTGCTTTCTGGACTGTGGACGGGTCTGAGACTGAACGGGGACAAGTTTGGATGGATTGGGGAGTGGTCTGGTTCGGGTTGGGTGCCTGGTGCAAGGTCTTTTTGGCAGAGGGGTGAGGAAGTTGGAAGAGACACAGAGGACAGGGAAGAGGAGGATTCACAGAGGATGGGGCCTGAGAAGGCTTTGCAACCTCTCAGGGGGGAAGGACAGAGGGAGCAAAAGACAATAGAAGATAGATGACTGAATACTAAAATGAAATAAAAAACCAGACTAGCTTACCTTTAGCTTACTAAATGAAGAGAGAAGAAGATGTTGCTGGAGCCACGAAAGAGTTGCTGCAAGGAGAAGATACTGATCCAGGGCCTTTTCACCTGTTGCTGCTATTGCACAAGGTCAAGATAGAGGAGAGATCAGAGCCAAAGCGTCAAGAGAATCTGTTTTCAAGCTCAAGAGTCCAGGGGGGTGCAATGGATGCAGAAGGGGATAATGAAGGCTGCCGACGCCGGCAGTTTCGCCAACGTCGGCCTAAGGGTCGCCGATGTCGGCGGTCGCAGGATGGGCACAGAGGCTAAAAATAGCCTCTGCCCACTCTTGCACGCCGCCGGGCGAGGGGTCATGGGCAGAACGGTCACAAGGATGCCAAAATAGACGAGGGGGGATATAATGGTGAGATTTGGCCTAATAAATGCTAGGGGGAAGGTGGAGGGATTCAAGGGAGGATCCAAGGTGGCAAGGGTAGGGTGGAAAGGGGGCCTTATTTAATTAAAAATAGATGTTAATTTCTAATTAATAAGACTTAGGTGGGTTAGGGACCAAGGAGGACTAGGAGGGAGAAAGGGCCAAGGGGGAGAACCAAGGTGCAGACACGTTTGCGGTGTCTACAGTAGGGGTTTAGAGTTTTCTCCAGTCATCCTTATCTATGTTATACAAAAGGAAAGGAGTGATATTTAGTTTATCAATAATATATGGTCAGTTTGTGAGGGTAAACAATAGTCATATTATGAGAATGAAGACATAACAATGATGAAAAACATGATCCAAAATGTAGACAATGTGTTTATATCTTATGAAGATAAATAGGCTCATTTGGATTAGCCTTATGTGTCCTCTACCCTCCAAGAGCCTCAAGCTTAGCCTTCAAGAGTTCATGATAAACCCCTTAATCAACCTTGTCAAAGTCCATCCTTGTCAAAACTTAGAGAGGAAATACTGGACCAAGATAGAAAAATCATGAAAATCAATGAGAGTGTTAAGCTTTGACAAGAGTTCCCCATTCATGTCTTGGAGGGGATGAGAATCTTCTTGCAATATTTTTGGAATGTATGGGCACTAATTGAGGAAGCTAACTATCTACAGGCTGAGAAGCAATAATTGAAAGGGTGGGTATTATCCATTGAAAAAATGTTTGAGCAGTGGGAGAAAGAGTATGTCAAACTTGAGCCAATCATTTTAACCTCTCCTACCTCTAAACCCATTCCCACTCAAGATCATGAAGCCATTTCATTATGGATCTTCTCCAACACATTCAACCTTGGCTATATCATGCCCTCACTTGTGAGACCACTCTCTCCTATAACCCTTCAAAAAGAAGAAAAGGTGTCTATTCCATAATCATTTCCATCATGGAAATTAGTTAAAAAAGGCATAAATAAGGAGTAAGTGGTAGTTGAGGTAGTTCCTCAAGAGCCACCAAAGAGAACTTGCAAGGTACCTAGCTAGAAGGATACTCTCATAAGATACAAGCAAGGTAAACTTATTCACCCTCCCACCATCTCCCTCTTAGAGAAAAAACCTATTATACAAAGGACAGAGGAGGAACTTGTAATCATAGGTGAACTTGAAGAGGATAATGCAAGTGTCTATGATGAGGAGATCATGATAAGCAGCCCACTTCATTCATAAGGGGAAGAATAAAGTTTAGACCAATGTTCTTGGCATGGCTTTGACACTAATGAACTAGATCATGATGAGGATAATCCTCAAGTTGAAAATATAGTAGACTTTGAATGGACTACTGAAGGTCCATTCTATATAGATCAAGAATAGGATCAAAACTAGGTGCCTGAGGTTTGTTCCCTTCAAGATGAGGTGTCAGTTAAGGATAACCCTAATATATTGGATCAAGAGGAAATAAAATCAGAGCTTGAGCAAGATAAGTGTGATATTTTAGACCTTGATTGGTTAAGTCAACCATCATTTGTAGTTGAAGATCAAGATGAAATATTGAGTGAGGTTGATGAAAGATACATCTAAAATGCTCAAGAGATGTAGTTTGATGAATATACCAATGAAAAATTTGAAGGGTTGTGGCATCAGTACAATGCCATAACCAAAGATCTAGAAGAGATTAAGGGATGTGTGTATGACCAGTCCTAATTTTTACAATGACAAGGTGGAAGAACATGGCATTTTTGAGCCACCAAGTGAACCAAGTGTTGTTGCTCCCAAGAGCCTAAATGAAGTCTTTGTGCAAGGATTTCTCAAGAGTGATGGGAAACATCAAGCAAGTGCTTCCATAGTCCAATATTAACCAAGCTTAGAAGACTTGGACCATTATGTTTGCATTGGAGACCTATTTATTCCATTTCATCTATTGGAAATCATATCAAAAGGATTGGCCATCAAGCTATTTGGTTCACCAATTTTTGTACCTCCAAATCAAGGTATTTTTCATCTTAGTTTGTTACAAGTGAATGATACTAAAAGTTTCCCATTTGACCTAGGAGGGAGGTGATTATAAATTAATGTATAATATTATATATATTAGAGTAGATTTTATGTTTTCCTCTAAGTTCCTTATGCACATTTCATTTTCATTCTATGTTTCCCTTCCAAAAGTACATTAGGTATAATTTTTATTTTGTTTCTTTTTTCCTTGTTATTTCAAGAGGAGTTATTCATAGGGGAAGCCTTATATCAATTTAGATCAATTGAGAGAAAATACTTGTGACTCTATGACCAATGGATTAGATAAGGTAACTAATCTAGGTTTTTAAGCATAACATGCATGCTTCCTAGTTGAGTCACCAAAGATGTTGGCTAAATTTGGATCACATGAGAAGCTTTGACTAGATTTGGTTTAAATAGTTGAGTAGAGTCTTGGTTGAGGAGCAATCCAATAGGATGAGGAGAAAACAACCTTCATGTAGATCAATTGTTGGTTGTTATATTTTGAAACACTTTAAGCAAGCTTAAAGTGTGAGCTTGGTGATTTTGAAGAGCCAGACCATCATCCCACAATATGCAGAAATGGATAGGTCAGTCTAGTTGCATGTTTAATAAAAGCACTTGGGAAATCAATCAAGGTCTAAGATCACATGGACATGATTTTATTCATGCCTAAATCATGTTCTACAAATCTCATATCTTGATGAGTTTTCTATCTCAAGATATAAGCATTCAAAGATGAACTATTAGAGTGGAATGTACATGAGAATGTCAAGTTAAAGATGTGGAAAATAACCATTTGAATTAAAATGTTCCAAGGATGAAAACATAATTGATAAGTGTCAAGATATTAGATACATAAACAAATATATAATGGTGTACTATGACTAATAAACCTAGTGGGTCCAAACAGATCGATGGTGTGTGATCCATCATGTAAAGGTAGATCAACAATGAGAGAGAGGTAAACAAGTTAGTGAATCTTGAAGATAAATGCATAGTTGTCAAGTGTCACAACCACAATAACTACCAGGTGAATCAATGGTATGCATTCAATTTATGCAAAGGAAGATTGATAGTGCATGTAAAGTAAAGAAGTCAACAATCTTAGGATGGATGAGAGGCTGCCACATGGTACATGCATTGAAATGGATAGACTAATAGTAGGATCTTGAGTAAGTATGTAGAATAGATAAGTGGCATAATATGAGAATCCTATATTGAGATTTATAGTTGATATTATAATTCAAAGCTAGGATACTTTAAGTAGAAGTTGAATATGATTTAGGTCAAACCAAGAATAAATGCTTCAAAGAGCTATGCCATCATTAGATCTTAGTTGAATGTCACAAGCAGACAAATCAATATAGTTAAGGCTATTAATAGTGGAGTTATATTGCCATTAAAATTTATAAGCATGATGAGATTTGTTTAAACCTAATAATAATATAGAATAAGACTACACAGCCTGTGGATCTTCATCGACATATTAACTATTAGAAAACTAATAAATTGGATTGGTTTTCAATCTATAGTAAGACCTATGTTTAGCTTTGGAATAGAGGTAGGTATGTGATTATGGAGAGGTGTCTCATCCTTTGACATAGTAATTTACTCAACAAGTAGGTACTTGCAGCTAATTAAAACAAACTTAGTCATGGCTCTATTTTGTCTTTATAATGAAAGTAAGTGGGAGATGGCATAGAAGATCAAAGCAAAGAGATATAGTGGTTAGAAAAGAAGCTGGAGCACTCAATGTTGTTCATATCTTAAGGATATTTCTTCCTTTAAGGGATCATGACTCATCATCTACAGAATAGACTCTCTTCTTCTAGTGCATTTCTCAGCTAATGAGATGAGCTTGAAGACTAATTAGAGCAAATGCAGGTTAACTTGTTGATGAAGGGCTAGTCTAGATTCGATGAAGTGTGTTGGATAATTCATTAAAGGTGGTAGCTTATTGATTATTTTTGGTTAATGTGATCCCTCTTCTCTCTCTCCCTTTCTCTATATTACCCATTCTTTCCCATTTTTGTAAGCCCTCTCTTTGATTTTTAGATTCTCACAAGGACTCTTTGATATTGAAGAGTAGGGAACTCTCTTAGATATTGAAATATATTCTCCTCTTTATTAGGATAAACCCTATCAAGAATTTGTAAGAAGTACCTCTTGATGCAATAAAAGACTTTCTTTACCTATCTCTTACCTTAGATCTATGTTGAGTGAGTTATGCATGATGGTATTGTGAAGGAGAATCTTCCTCATCCATTGTCTTCCTTTCTGACCTCATTTAGGGTGTTTTCAAGATATTAAATGTATGGATTAGTGTTCTACCTTACCTAGTCCATGAAACACTTATGCAATCAACTGGTCTATGAGGTTGTGTGAGCTAGCATTGTCATGTGATGATCTATTGTGGGTTTAAGCTTATGGGAGTCTTCCATTTTTATTTGGTGCATCACTTAGTTAATTTTCTTAGGATCCCTTTCAACCTTTATATTCCATTTCCCTACATTAAAATTAGTTTAGGTGGTCCATCAAGATGAATCCTACCTTCTCTAGAGGTTCATCCCCATCATAGGATATCCACAGCTTGGGGTTGTTCCCATATTATGACTGGGAGTGGGGAAGCCTAAATAACTCCTCCACAAGGGTGAAATATCAACTCAAAATAGGTACCATTGTTATAGATACTTTTAACATAAGTCATATATAAGGTGCATATGATATGCAATGTGCACCTAATATTGAAAAATCAAATCAGTTTCATATTTTAAACACTTTTAAGGACTATATTAAGCTAATCTACTGTAATAGTTAGTTTGATTTTAGCATGGTTGAGGTGATTAAATCACTCAATCTTTCCAAGTTTATAGGTTAGACTTGATTACATCATCTATCATCACCATATTTATAGTTTGAGTTGAATTAGTTTACTCATGCTAACTAGGTTATAAGTATGACTGGGTTGCATAGTTGAGCCAATCTCAACTATTAGGTGGCAAATCACATTTTATCCAAGGTTGGGGGTATGTGTCCTCAAATATTCCTCTATCCATATATATATGCACCTCTTTAGGATTTACATTTGTCCTAATCTCAACTTTATGTTCATAATGATACATATTTTCACGTGAAATTACTAAAAGGTAAGGTAGTTACATTAATACACAAGTGTACCCCTAAACCTTACTCTTTAAATTTAAATCATTTCAAATGATTTTAATTTCACATTATATGAAATTATTATATATTGTAACATGATCTTAGTTTTAGGTTAGTCATTAACAAAGCACTCAAATTAGGCTCAATCAAAGGCAAGGTATATTATACACACCCAAGTATGCATTTATTTTCCTTTAGAAATTTCATTACTAGATTAAGGGGGGGGGAGAATGTAGACACTATTTTTAAATTATATATCACCTCCATATTATACACTTGGAAAATACATATCATGGATGCACCTTCAACTCTTAGACCTTTTTAGCTACTGAAAGGCTCACATACACTATCTCTCTTTGCATATTGATTATCTCTTAGTCTGACCAATGTCATTCTAATGACCTAGGTCTTATAACCTACCCAAAATTCTATAAACCTACTTATCTTATATCTCTAAAATTTTTGGACCTGCACCTATTTTCCAATTGCTCAAAGACTTGCATTCCAGTCAGATGCTTATGTCGATATAAGTGTCCTATTCTAATGCAAATGTATAGTGACGTAAAGTCATCCAATATACAAATAAAACATATTACTATGGTTAGAATAAGTGATATAATGTGAGATAATATCCACATGGATTGGTATAAATACAATATCAATCCTCATTTAATCTAGAATTAGCATAAAACTAACAACTCAAAAGTAAAAATACTAAAAACATTTAATCAAGTATTCGAATAAGCAAAAAATACCTTTTTTATCCTATTTTTTATCAGTCATAGAGATAACACATCTACAAGTTTGAATTACTGAAAGAGCATTCCATGAGCCACATTTTACAAGTTACAAGATAGGTCACTATTGTACTTACTTATCACACATTACATGATTCACACAAAGCCAACATGTAGGGGAGAATTAAAAAGTCTAAATACCTATTCATAATATTGGCTATGTAGGTAGTGCTCTTTGATAGAGTGGTCTTGGGGAAAGTCAACACCACGTGCCCACTAACCCATTTTTCCCATAACCACTATGAAGATGAAGAACTAGAATTTTGATATTTGAAAAGAAGCAAAAATCCATGACCTAGATATGAATGGAACAAAACAAAGGTGACACAAAACCCAAAAGCATCTAGGTGGTCACATCCCATTTCAATAGATATTCCATATTGGACACCTACATCCAAGTTATACAATAACATCGACATAACCATCTTAGGTTGACATAAGTATCTATGATTACAGAGGTAAAATTTCAAGAATCAAGTGATTGATCTAGAATCTAGATCCAATATACTTGCTATCTATTTTAGATCTAGATTTGTATTAACATTAGAACTAATCAAATATCTTATTTTCATTATATTTTTAATATCTAGCATATCCATAATTTCCATTTATAGCATACCGTAGCATAATAAATTTATTATATGTTTTATCTAAGTTTTGTAATGAATTGGCTTACTATAGATCTATTTATCACCCTTTTGATTATTCACTTCTATATTCTTAACCCTAACCCCATATAATTCTTATCCAATATAACGTTAAACAAGAATCTAATTTTTAACTTATTTGCATCTTTGTAGTCTATCTTTGAGTGCATTTGTATTTCATGTGCCCTTAGTATAAATGTGTGTAGTTACTAATTTCTCATATACTTGTAGCATCTAACCTAGTTTAAATCATTTTAAATCATGTATAGTGTGCTAAGATAAATTTTTTACTAGGCATGATGGATGCCTGCCTTTCGGTGCAAGACATGAGATAATCAAGTAAGTTGTAACAAAAATTTAAAATGTATGTTTTCATAATTTTTTTTGCTAATATATCTATTTATTTTATTATTTTTATTGATTGATTTTTTTATAGTATGATGATTTATTATATTTAAAAAATATTTTTCACATAATTCTAACAAAAATGCAAAAGGTAATGTGTAAAAGTTAGTAAGCATGAAATTTGGCATTTTCAAAAAGGTTGTAGAGCATGATAAAATAGTATCACATATAAAATCACATTACATATGTTATAATTCAACTTACAAAAAGTGATTTTAATAAATTTTCTCGAGATATCATGCATGCAATTTTAGAGGATTATTCAATTTTTTTTTGAATTTTCAAAAAAGTTTTGAATTTAAAAAAAAGAAAAAGGTCAACTCATATAAATAAGATGTTTAAAAATTAAATTATATTTCATTTGCACATTAAGACTGTATAATTTTAAGATTTGAGAGAGACATCATGCTATAGAGGAGACTATAAGGGTTGACTTGGTTCAATTAGGTCACAACTAGCTTGTAGGTGGAGTATGCACTAGCCCCAATAAGTCCTAAAAAACTTAAATTTTAACATTTTGTAATTTTTTAAAAACTATACATTTTTATGTAGTTTATATTTTTTTCAAAGGTTATGTGATCATGTCCTCTCATGTCTAGTCTTATCTAAGGGTCATCAAAGTTATCTTTTCTGATGCATACTTGTTAGTGAACCTATTTGGCTTGCTACAAACTCATTTGAGGACCTATTAGGGTGGGACCAAACTTGTCTATAATATTTATTAATTTTTATTACTTTGAATGAAGTTGATTTTGAATACATGATTAATAATGTTCATTTTTTTACACTTATGGTTGTAGGGTTATATGTGACTAAAATAATTTCATCATGGGCATATAATAGATATATTGTGAGCTCTACCATTGACAGATGTTGAGAGAGCCACCTTGGATGCGTATGGTCTCAGACACACTAGATGATTGACATTAATGCCATATGATATGCATATGGTAAAGACTATATTAAACAGATGGGATTAAGATAAGTTTACTTTATAGTTCCTAATAGGGGAGATGATAGTTATATTGGAGGATGTGTGGTGTATAATGTGATTTACGATAGTTGGACAATGAGTGTCACTATAGGGTGTTGGTGGGCCAACCCATATTACCTAGGCCTATTTATATATGATAGGACATGCATGGGGGGTGAATTATTCCCATAGATACACTAATGAATTTATTATCTAAGGTTGTTCTGGTAAATTTTATGCACTTGTGAAAATTTATTTGTACCTTACTAACATATTTTATTGTAATTAATGGTGGTGGGGTGGCTACTTTATACTAGATGCACATATTTGTCCATGATATAGAGGATAAAAAGATGTAATACTATTGGGGCCTTACTATGCTCATCCACTTTAATAAGTACCTTCATAGATTCAGTCAAGAGGGCTTTGGTGGAGGATTGGGCTCAACAAATCTTCTTCATTGTTAGGCCTATGAGCACATTAGAGTCATTTAGCCTATGGGGGTGCCTTGTGTTGGATGGGCATATCCCCATATTTATGTAAAGATATGGGTGGGGATGACCATAGTTATGAGGGGTGGAATAATGGAGTGTCACAAAATGTTAGATCAATTGACTGCTAGTGACATTAGATGGTGAACATACAAGGGGTTTGGTGGATGGTTAAGGGATAGGGTTGTGTTGAGATGGTTTGGAGTCAGATGTTAATTTCTTGATCAATTGTTAGATGTGTATGATCATTTATAGTATGAACATGTGATCAAATAGTTTAACATCATATAGGATGTTTCTTCTACCACATATGTATGGATTTGATTTGTTAATGATCCAAAATGAGTGGGTGATATGGGTCATCCTACTTTTGAGGATCTAGTTCCTATCCACAAATAGACGTGATCCCATTATTCAAACACCTCATACTACTGATGCTAGTTGTACACCATATTAAAAATGATTCTAATTAACCCATAGGTATACTATTTTATTATAATAGTGGTGTATCCTCTTACAAAACATGTTGGAGGGGATGTAGGTGGTACAATAGCTACTGATCCTCAAACTCCAACTACAAGTAAGTATATGTGGATTTTAGGATTTTGTATATGTTTTTAGTTGTACAAATTTATTGATTTTTGATAAAATTTATATTGATTTGATTTATTACATGGGATGATGATTATTTTTAGGCCATCATAGAGACATCCCTCTAGGTGTTTACATGACACATGCCTAGTGAGGAAATTCTTAGTGGGTTGTTGGAGTGAGTTATAAATATTAAGAGATTATGTGATCTCTTATTTGATCATGATATGATAGTGATGAAATCATATGTTTTAGTGGTATAGTGCATGAGGATGTGGTTGCTCAATGGGATGCACTTATTAGTTAGTGTGTTTAGTTGAGAGTAGAGCTCATGAGACAATAAATGCTATCTCTAATTCCACCATTAAACCTAGGTCAATCTATTTTATAGGTTTACATGTAGTTGTAGAGAGAGAGTGTGGCACTAAAGGTGAGACTACCCATATTTGAGGACTATGATGATAGGAGCTGATCTTTTTAGATCATGAACAACTAATAGTGGAACATCCTTATCTCATGATTGATTATTATTATAGGGTGGTGGTGATGTTCAGGATGAGAATCCCATTACAGAGTGATTTAGTTAATCATTTTTAATTTTATACATATATATGGAAATGGTTTTCATTTATTCAGTCTTATTTTAGACTTATGTAGACTATTTAATTTTTTGTATATGCTCATTAGATATGGTATGTACTATGATATAATAGATCATGTGTCACTTTGATATTTCACATGTACTTGATATTTGCACTTTTTTATAATAGTGCATGTGGTATTTTGATATTTGGTAATGGAAATGTGGATGTATTTGAAAATTAAATAGGTTATTTAGCTTTGTGATACATATATGTATTAAATTTAATTACAAACTATTTAATGACTGAACCATCATGATGTAAATAAGAATTGTGCAACATACTACATATTATTCATAGTTATTTTGTGATACTATATTTGTGGCTCTATAAATATTTTCACCTATATCAAGTACTTGTGGTACATATATTTGATTCTACCCATCGAATTATACTTTTTTATAGCTTCAATCTGCATGGTGATGCTTTTGATTTAGTATCCAAATTAGAGATGTGTTAGTATCATGGATATTTATATATTTCTTATCAATTTTATTTCTCTAAAACATGATAATTTGTTTATTAGTGAGTTGTGTAATATTTTATTAGAATGTATAACAATCATTATCTCAAGGTTCATTAATACCAAGATAAGTGAAAAATTCCTTTCTTTTGATATCCTCACAATGATGATGAGGATGATAGTAATTATGAGGGAGAGTGATTAACTTTTCATATAATGATGTATGTATAATATCATGTTATAAATCATTTAACTTGTTAAATTGGAGTGATGGTATCTTATTGAAAGCAAGTTTATTCACTTTAGGTGATGTTTTGTAAATAATTTCCTCTCCTTTATTGAGCACTTTGACCTGCTCTTCTTTGATAAGAACCATTTTGGGTGCTTCATATATCTTATGAATCATTTGAAGTGAATGCCTTATTTTAGATATTAAATTCTGATTCTTATATTTATTGATAACTGGTTATGTATATGGAGATGATTCAGATTGAGTGACCTTGTTGGTTAAATACTTTATCTCACATGCATATTTGAATAATCCATGTATAAGTTCTTAAAATAAGTGTAAAGTGTTTGCATAGCCATTTATTTGAGTTGAGATAAAACACATCTATTAAAGATAAATTAATTTTAAAAATTTAAGGGTTGTTAAATTAGAGTGTAGATTATTTTTAAACTACAAAATGTAGTCTTCAATGAGCTTATTGTGACCTTGTTGCAAATTTTTTAAATGTTCTAATGTGAGGTTAGGGATTATGTTATTATGATAATATGATAATAATTCATCTTATAAATTTTTGAAGTTGGATAAAGAGCCCCCAAGTAAACTATAAAACCAATTTGAATCTTCTCTTGTAAGAATTTTATAAAAGGATTTAAGTAAGATATGCCCATCATTCCTCCAATCTCCAAAAGAAAGGGTATGATATTCTAGATGAGTATAAGGATATCCAAAAGCATAAAAAAATGGTAGTGTTGGAATAAAAAAATATTTTTAGATATTGATATTCATATACTACTCATGCAAGGGGTTGTCATAGGATAATATTATCTTTGATATTCAGACAATATGATCTAGTTTGTAAAGTGAGATAAATAACTTGATTTTGGAGCTCTCTAATGGCATGAATCATGCATACAATATGACTTATAATAATATTAGTTGTTGTAAAAGGATCACTTATGGGTTGTAATATATCATCCATTTTAAACATTGGTATTAGAGTATCATTAGTATTTCCATTACATAGTTTGGAGGTACATTCTCTATGCAATAAAAAATGCATCATGTCTATAAATAAATCACAACTCATAGAAGATAGATCATACCATACACTTTTGATTTGGGATACATTAGATAATTGATAACATGACCAATATGGGGATCCACTAGACCTAATTAGGGGATCTCTTATCACAATACATAATGCTAGGAAGGGTTCCAAAGCCTCCACTAAAACACAATCATGAAATAACCCTAAAGTAGGCCTATGTTTTGATATCTCACTAAAATAATAAGTAAATTAAAGTCTAATATGGTGCTCACCAAATCTTGTGGCACAAAGTGGGGGTTAGAAAAAATAAAAGTAAACATGCATAAGAGACTTATACTCACGTCAATGTATACAAAATCTTAATGCATGGAAGAGAAGTACAAAGCATATCTATCTACTCTTACAAAGGAGGAATAAATTTAAAAATACTTACCTTTGAAGTTGAACCCATCGAGCCTTAATCTCTCCATTGGCCAAGGTGCTTTTTAAGAGGTAGTTTTGGTATGTAAGGATGACAAGGATATATCAACTCTAGGCTACAAAACCTATCAATGTATCCAAAATAATTCTCCATAAGATAAGATATGTATCTCTAAAGAAAGTATGAAACCCTAAGATTCTTCCTCAAGTAGAATGGTGGATAAGAAAATGTGTAATAGCTCTTACTTCTTCTTCTCTTCTCTAAATAATGGCAAAATGAACTTGTATTTATAGGTGGATTTAACCCTAAGCCCTTTTAAAAATTTTAACTGATAGGGTTGACCCAGTCGACCTAGCATAAATTTGGACAAGAATTCACTAGGTCACAAGCTAGGTCAGCCAAGAGCTGACTTGGACCCTAAGTGAATTTGACCTAAAACTTTATAGGATCGACCCAGTTGACCTAGTATAGTAAATAATCAAAAAGGGGCTAAGGCTAGGAAATGGGGGACAAAAGTTATAAAATGGATGGAGAGGGTACAATATAGAAGAAAAAGATTAAGGATAAGGTTTTTAGGAGACAAGTGTGTAGATAATAAGTGGCAAAAGGGACAACAATCCTACAAAGCACCATGGTCTACCCACCCCTTTCTTGGTACACCCCTTAAAGTGTGCACTCAAATAAATTAAGAATTGATGGGTTCCTTCAAGATACAAAGTGTTAGTAATCGATAAAATTTTGAAAATATTATGTGTATACATATGACCCACTCGAAGCTCATCATGTATCATGTGAGTGCAACACAAAATGGTGCTTCGAGAATAGAACATGAAAACACATAATGCTGATGCTAAGTAAAATGTAGTAAGGAGAAAACAAGATAAATAAAAGGATATAATTGAAGTGTTGTAGATGAATAAGTAGACTACAAGAGAAGTGAAGGTGTCCAAATGTGAAGAACATTAGGCAAACTTGTAGAGATTAGTGCAAGAAATAGTCAAAAATCAATTTTTTTGGAATATAGGCATGTATTAGTGTAAAATATTCTCTTCAACATCATGATTCTAGAACATTTTATGGTTAGATAAATGTATTAGTAGAAACAAAGATATAGGAAAAATAAGGAATCTAACATAAATTACTTGAGAGGTAATGGATTGTGAAAAGTAATTTTAAATAGGGTGAAAAGGAAGTCATTTGTTATTTTTGTTTGACTTATGGGTGAGAAAAAAAGATATTTGAGAGTCAAAATGAGCTAGTATGGTGAGGATATGATAGAGAGATGAGAGGGACTCCCAATAGTGATAGAAGGTGCAACACATGTAGGCAATTGAGAATCTCAAACTTTTTTTTGAATATTTTATTAATTTAAGTGTTTTAAGAAGTTCTAGGAACTAAAATGAACCCAAAAAAGTTTCTAAGGGTATTAGAAACCAAATAGGGAAATGGGTTTAAAGGAATTGGAGTAGTAAATACTAGAAGGCATTTATTACTAGCAATAAAAGGGGTCAGTAGGAAGAACCAACTAGGTCAACCTAGTCAACCTAGTAGGCTTAAAATATGTTAGATCCATACTATCAACTATTAATGCCTGAAAGTGTATCACAAGTGGTTCAAAGTGTTTAAGAAACACTACTCATTTTTGTATTCAAAGAATCTAATGCATGAGTTGAAGGTTTTGATATTCTTGATATCTTTACTGGAATAATGACAAAACAAGAGAATTGGTTCAAAAAATTTATAATGTTTGGTTATTGGGAGCAACCATGGCCTAATAGATAACTTGTGAAAATGAAATTAATCTAGACTAAGTAAATGAATTATGCTCAACTAATTAAGTCTAAAGTCTAAGCTAATATGAATATTTACAATGAAAACTAGTCTAAGATGAATTGATATAAAAATTAGCAAAAAGAAGGGTAGGGAAGAGAAGAAATGTATTGTTGATCTTCATTACAAAAATTATGAAAAAGTTCAAATTTCATCTAAACATGCAATTAAAACCAATGTATGACATGAAAAAAATTAAGATCAAATCCTATCATGCATTAGGCAAACATCTAAGGAATGTAGAAATAATGCAAACAAGAACCTGATTCACTTTAAATATTTACTCCTGTAATAAAATATCATAATTACATCTACAAGAAAAGCAAAGGAAAAAAAATGAATCAAAGATCCTTTAATCAATCTAGTATTATCAGAAATTAACAACTCTACATTTAAAAGGTGCACATCAAGAATTCATAAGAACCATTCAAATCTGAATATTAGACTAGCCAAGTGAGAGAGCAACCATAATCACAATGACACAAACAAATGAGACAAAATTTTCAAAATTCTCTGCTTGCATTGATTACTCTAGATTTTACATTAAGTTTTCTTTCTCAAAAATCCCCCTCTTTTACAATTGATAGTACCCCTTATATATAAAATTAAGGAGGTATGTCAGTTAGTCATGTCAAATTACAATTGTATAAGTGTCATAGACATGTGTCCTTTCTGCATTGTTATAGAATTATGACATATCCTAATGGATTGACCTATAGACAATGTGATTTATAAGTTGCACATGCCTTTATAAAAAGAATATTATCTTTTTGAAATGTTATACATGTCAATTTACAAAAGAATATACTTAAGTCAACTAATTTGGTTTTGGGGCTCCCCTATGGTCACATCCTTTTATTTATCCCACAAGATCTTCATTACCTTATGATGATGTCCATCATTCAACTTGAGGTTGATGATAGGTTCCATGAATAACTCATAATCTTGATTTGATATGTCTTTAAAGTCCTTATCATCTCTATTTAGTGCTTCTTCAATGATCCTAGCTTCACTAATAATTTCCCTTGCATTTAGGATCATGTCTAGGATCCTACTATTATTATCCCCTTTTCTTCCTCAGCTCTGATTCTTTACTTCCTACATAACTTGAGTAGCCCTGAACTTAAATTATTCATCAGTGATTAAACCAAAAGGGATAAGTGTAGTTGGGTTTGTGATCATGCTCCCCAAAATATTCCTCATTTTGATCTCTAATTTCTTATCATCCTTAGAAAGATCCTCCAAACTCTTGGACCATTTACTCAAACCTTTGATATTTTCTATCAAAACAACCATATCCATGTTCAAGTGGGCTAAGTTGACTATCTTGAAATTAGGAATTTGGTATTATATCAAAATAGTGAATAAGTCCTTCACCTTTCTATATGAATCCTACCACTAAGTTACTTGGTTCTTGGCCATGGTACCCTAGTTGCTCATTACATCCTATCTAGACCTCAGTGATTTCAAGGATTTGAATATAATATATAAATTAGCTTTAAATATATTAATCATAGCTTCTAGAATAAATAAGATATCTTGCTCCTACAATTTCTTCTTTTGTTTTAAGCCTTTCATGGCAACCTTCAGTGTTCTATTTGTGCTTCGACCAACTCTAAGACATCTTATTAAAAAATTGGATCTTCTCCAAGTTTCTATCTTCCCACTTAAGTCAGATTGGTTAGTGGTTCCAATTTTTGATAAGTTATTTCCTCACCTTGGATGATCTTCTTCTCGATTACCCTTTATAAACCAATAGTCTTAGGGTCAAACCTCACTCCCACTGAAGATTGTGTCACTTGTGAAATAGGGATCTCCATTTGAGATTGAGCTACTAAATCATTTGGTATGGCTATTATATTTACTTCTTCCTATATTGATATGATCTAAGGATTCATTTCTTAATGCAAAATAATGTTAATGGTTTTCATTAGAGGCCAAGGATGATGCATAGTAGGCATTTTCTACAATATAGGTTTATACAAAAACCATTATGGAATGGGTGGAGCATACAACAAGTTTTCTTCACTAAATAAGTTGACTTCACTTAGAGGAGTAATGAAAGTAATGTTGGGTCTTTTTACTTTAGGGACAATGGCCAACTCAGTCTCTGCTTTCCTCTTGGGGGTGTCAACAGCTACTAAGTCCAAATATTTCTATTTTTTATCCTTAGTTTCCTCAACACTTATCTTCTCTTCCTCATCTTAATCTATGTATGTCATAGGTAATATTTTCAATACATCCTCAATAGACTCTTGAGGGTCTATGGATATCATATGCACTTCATGTTCTACTACTTTGGAAGGTTCAAGAGTTGATGAAGTAGAAGCAATCTCATTTGAATTTGGCCTCTCCTCTTCAGGTTTTTGTGTTTTTTCCTGTGCAATAATTGGTGGTGGTCTAGATGGTTCACCACTAATCAAATGGTATAGTCTTCGGCCCAATTACCACCTATCATCCACATTTTGATTTATTTCTAGGGTAGACTTAGGCCTTAGGCTATGTTATTTCAATCTCCTTGTGACTTGAAAATAAGATCATGATTTGGTTTAAATGGGGTCATAGGCACCAGGCTCATGATCATAGGCTACATTCAAGATTCCTTTATTTTTCAAATGTTCCTTCACTTTCCCATAAGGATCCTATTGCTTGAGCTCATCAATCTATAGGTTGAAGGATGATCTATGTTTTGATGCAGCTTTAATATTGTCCCACTACTTGAACATGGTCTTTCCAATTATTATGGGGAATTTGTGAAGGAGTCCTTTTCTTTTGGTCTTTCATAGACCATCAATGCCATGGAATAACTAGTATACAACTTCTTGCTCATCTAACTTGTATGGAACATTAATAGGTAGGTTGAGAGGAAAACTTTGTGTTCTCTCAAACCTTATAATAGTGTAGTCTAGATATAGAGATATCACCCATAACTTCAATATATTTTCTGATTAGTGGGCTAATTCTTGACATTGGAATGTTGGTTATGGGTTTACTTAGGGTAGGGTAGATGCAGTCACATATAAATTGAATGTGATCTCTATATTTTTAAATGTGAAGCTTGGAGTAATAATGGGAGATTATTTGTATTTTATTTGGTGACTATTCCCTCTAGTTTGGGATTTTTTTAGTTGCATATAAAGCATCTAGGAGATATGACATCATGAAAAACTAGGTTTTCTTTTTGTTCCTAATTGCAAAGATCTGTCTACTCAATGAGATGCTTATTATTTCACCTAGAGGGGGGATAGTTGCCTTTTCAACCATAAAATAGACTATGGGTACCCCTACTAGATTTACATAAGTTGTGGTTGCATCTCCACACAACTTATTCAACATAGTCATTATCATTCTGACTCCAAGTCTGAATTGGCTAATATGAATGTTTTTGTTAAAGTATGAAAATACCTAGTTTCCAAAATCTAGCCACATGGCATGGGTGTCCATAAAATTTTTCTCTTTGGCCTAGGAATTGATTGATGCTAAGTCAATTTGGGGTTTTGGTAGTTTTTAATATGACTCAAATGATATAGTAAAAATATAAGTAACTTTCCTATGATTGAGTTCATTAATTATCATTCCCTTATCTATCTTAGTTTATTTGAAAATGAGAACAAGAATTTTAATTACATTGGAGTACCTTAGGCTTTATTGATGCATAATGAAAGTTAGTCATTTGAATTTCAACTATAACATCAAACAGTCTCTTAGCTGAGAGGTTCCTCTCCTCTTATCAAGTGATGGCTAGTTGATTTTTGATCATCTAGAATAATTTTGACCAATTATTATCTCTTGTGTTCAAAGCATAAGCATCAAACTAAATATATTTGAAAATAAAACTTTCATCATCTATTGTCAGATATAGTTCAACATCTTGCTTTGAAACACTCTTTCAAGCGACCATTGTTGTGAATTTTGTCAAATTACTCACTTGTGGATTGCAATTCAGCTCTTGATTGAATTATCTTAGTGTAGCTGATAATTCAATTCTTTTTGGCTTAGTTACAATGATAATAGGGACAAATTAGGGCTTTTGTATAGTTAGGGCTTCCTTGAAGGTTTTTATAGAGCTTCAATGGAGGTAATTGAGTTCAAAATTATGATCTTCATGCCTTAGATTTTGCTCAAATTATTTATTTATACCTTCCATGTTTGTGAGTTCACAAGATCTTTTAAACTGATTTATTTTGCTTATGTGTTCCACCATGTCAATTTTTTCATTAATTTTAAAATGTGATTGTTTGTCCTTTTGGGACATGTGTCAACACCTCACACAATCCTAGAGATTTATTAACCATGATTCATCGATATTTTGCCAAGTCCTTTAGCTTTGAATTAATATGTATCATTGATCTTTGGTATGGGCATATGAGATCATGCCAATTGGAAGCTTCATGAGACTTCAATGCTTCTTACGAACACACACCATCATTTAATGGCATTACACCATGTGGAAACCTCTCATTAGACCTGAGCCCATTAAATTATCAACTCTTTACTCATCATTAAATGTGATCTAGGAGTTTAAATTACATTGGTCAATCTTTGTTTGATTCATCATAGTTTCAACGCATGTCACTAATGGATTCATTTTGGTCTCTTTGAAAAGTCATCTTCATTTCACACCATTGGATTTTATTTGCACAGATCAATGCACACCATTGATCTCAATTTGGGAGGTCAAATGTGATTGGTTGTTATGCTTTCTTTGCATGATGCTTGACTTCTTGAATTTTTTATACACTATTAGATATACTTTTCATTTAAACCTGCTCTACACATAGCATTAGATCTTCATTGTATGCTTCAATATGCTTCATTTATCTCAATTCACTTGACTCTGTTCCATCCATTATGGTTTTGAAACTTGTCACTACCATGTTCTATCTCTAATATTTGAAAATTTGACCTAGGTAGATGCCCATGCATCGTATATATTCCCTTCAAGCTCTAAGATTCTACCACTTAGCATCCTTGTGTTGATCATGCAGGTAATGAAAATAAACAAGTTAGGGATTGGGTAATATAAGGACTTAGGATAAATTTTTGGACTAAGGTTTTAATTGTATTAATAAATATAATTAAAACTTTAGGATAAAACTTTTAAGCTACATTTTAAAACATAATAAAGTGCTCTTGTGTCTATGTGAGCATTGAACTAGACTAGGGGGTTTTGGGAAATATAGAGAACTTAGTATAAATTTTTTAGCCTAAGGTTTTAGTTGTGTTGGAAAACACAACTAGAACCTTAAGATAAAACTTTAGACTAAGTATATGACATAATTAAATATTTTTGCGTAAATTAAGTCCCACATAAATTTAAATTCAATTCAAAATGGCTTAGGCTAAATAGTTAGACTAAGGGTTTTCAAGATATTCAAATATGAATTCAATTAAATGTTTAATGAATGGGGCCAAGTTAACATTAAAGAATAAAACCTTGAAAAATGTTCACACAATTGGGATTTCATTAAACCTACAACCTAGAAACATAAGAGGCAACCATTGCCAACATTAGTCAATATAAAACAAGGATCATATGCAAACATGTCAAACAAATTACTAGTGTGGATGATCTTAAAATAAGGATAATGTGTTAACATGCTAATGGCAATCTGATCAAGTGGAAAATTCAATCCTTAGTACAAATTTACATGATTTGAAACAAGGGTCCCTATTTTTTCAAAAATGGGGGTATGTTGGCCTTAATAAATGGTGATTTCTAGGAGAAACATTGCCAAATGTTAAAACTTAGATACTCTAGTTTAAATTAATAACTATGATACTCATTCCATATGATTAGGTACCATTATTAAGACTAACTCATGATCAAAACAAGTTTTACACATGCCAAATTAGGCTCAAACACCAAAACTTAGTCATGTTATGTGTGTGCATTTGATTCCTTAACTAATTGCCATGGGATTTAGAGAACAACTTCAGACTTCATAACCTTGATCATTAACATTGAATTATAACATATTTAGATATTATTTAAGAATCATGCTTTATGAAAAGGAAGGCTTGGAAATTACTCTACTACCAGCTAGGCATCTATTGCCCTGACAAAGATACCTTTGGCTCCACTCTAGGCCTTGCTCTGCTGCGAGCTAGGCATTCATAGTCTTGATGGAGGTTACCTGAATCACCTTTGCTCATAAAGCTTTTGGATTTTCAATAAATCTCTTATTTTTATATTTTTCACATATATTTTAGTTTTCCAACAAATGTTGGGAACCATAATTAGCCAGGTTTTGGGATTTTGTCAAATGTTTAATCTTCAGACAATCATCCCAGGAAATAATGTTTCTTAAGTGTTAACATGACTTTGTCTTAATGATTCAAAATTTCACTCAACATGTGCAATCATTGTTAGAACTAGATTTTGATCAGTATAAGGCTTAAGATTTTAAGGAATGATTAATCTAGATACCAATCTTTACCAATTTCTCTAAACTATAACATCAAACTCACATTTCCAAAATCCATGGTCAACCAATGGCTAAGAGTCATACCTGCATTCCTAACTTGTTGACCTTTAAGAAACTATATGTATTAGAGCTTGAGGACTACATTGAAAAGGCTTATTAAAAGTAGGGAACAAAACAAAGAAAAGGGAATGCACAACAAAAAAATAAACATAAGCAAACAAATACTTACATGCACTATTTACAAATAAGGAACAAGAAAGGAAACTAATCTAAGCCTATCTAAATTAACTTTAACTAGTCTTACAAATTACTTCATGTAGACTTGAGGTGGGGTAGTAGAGAATTAGTGTTTGAGATATTTCCCATTTGTTGGCAAAGTAAACTCTACTCCCTACAAGTCCTTGAGCTTGAAGGTGTGGTCTCCTAGTATCCCAGTAATCTGGTAAGGATATATCGACAAAGATGTGAATTTTTCATGCTTTCCCTTATTCTCAAATTCTTTATCCCAAATGAGCATTAGGTCTCCTTGCTTAAACACCTTAATTTTGGAATGTTTGTCAAACCATATCTTAACTATGGTTTGGTGTCTACTGAAATTGGCAAAAGCTTCTTCTCTTGCATTCTCTATTTGAATAATGTCAAAAAACCTTGAAATTGAAAATTCTTGATCTTATTCCATATACTCTTGCATGAAATTGTAAGTTGGTAGCTTGAGAGTGATGGTAAGTATAGGTTCTTGACCATACACAAGCAAAAATGGTGATGCCTTTAGAGCTTGCTTAAATCTAGTTCTATCTATCCAAAGGGCATACTTGAGTAAGTTATGCCATGTTCTTGGTTTGATAGTAGTAGACTTCATGATGGCTTTCATCAAATTTTTGTTTATTGATTCAAAGACTCCATTACCTTGAGGGTAATGGTTTGATGGAAACTTGAGAATAATGTTATTATCATATGCCCACTCAATCATCTCAATGAATATAAAGGTAGGCCCATTATCACAAACTAGAGATACTAGTGTTTTAAATTTGGTACATATGTTTTCCTCCAATAACTTTATCACATATTATATCATACATTGCTTGGTTTCCACTACTTCTGTCCATCTAGTGTAGTAATCAGTAGCAATGAAGACATATTTATGTCTATCTAGAGAAGTGGGGTTGATGAACCCCAAATCGAATCTACATTGAGTAAAAGGTTTATCAATCACAACTAGATTAAATGGCATGGATTCTTTAGTGTTGAATATCTGACACTGATGACACTCTCTTACATGTGTGTGAGCATATTTAAAGATTTTAAACCAATAATAGCCAGCCTTAAGGATATTATGAGTTGTTGTCCTTCTAGAGGGGTGTTCACTTCAAAGATTTTCATGAAAGGTACTCAAGATCTTTGATTTTTCCTCCTTAGAAACATATCTCAGGTATATTCTTTCATAATTCTTCCTAAAAGGTACTCTATCTTTGATCAGGAAATGTGCTACCTTGAGCCTTAGAGCTCTCCTTTGTTGTCTACTCAACCTTGCAGGACAAGTACCATTGATTAGAATATGGTTAATGGCCTCATACCAATCATTAGGTTGATTTTTTTTTATTTAACCTGCATAACACTCAACTTGCGATTGGTGTTAGAAATAATTGAATTAATCCTTGACACCTTACCAATTTAGCAATTTTAATTTTGAGATTATATTATTGGAGTATAGACATACATTTAACTTTTATTTCTCCTAATTACCATTGGCTAAACATGAGCTTAGTGGTAGGGTCTGGTAGTATAGCATGCACCTTAGTGCCTAAATTTCTTTACTACCTTAACTAAAGCACATGCTTGCTTGTCAATTAGAGAATAATTTAACTCAATTTATTTAAAATTGGTGCTCATTAATGTAATAGGATGATCAAATCCATATATTTTTTGAGAGAGAATAACTATAATTGTATGGTCAGAAGTAAAAGAATAAAGATATAAATGCTTTGAAAAATTAAGACTTATCAACATCAGTGCCTACACTATTGCTTCTTTTATGTCCTTGAAGGATTTTATTGTTTCTTCATTCCATGTGATCTTGGCATCCTTCTTCAACCTATCATTTAGTGGTCTCACAATTTTTACAAAACCAAACATAAACTTTCTCACAAAATTGATTTTCCCAAAGAAATATTTCAATTCTTTTCTATTGTTAGGGGGTTTTATCTTGGATATGGCATCTACTTTATCAAGGTCTATATAAATCCCCTCTTTAGTTATAACATGTCCAAATAATTTCCTCATAGTAACACAAAAAATAATTTTCTTGGGATTAAGAGAAATTACATAACTCCTACATCATTCAAATACCTATTATAATCATGATATGATCCTCCATATTAAGTCATCTATATAAATGATAATACACTTACCTATGAGTCCTTGGAAAGCATGGCCCATAGCTCCCTAAAAAGTTTCACATGCATTTATTATCCCAAAATGGCATCCTTTTGTAGGGAAAAGTGCCCCACTTAGTTGTGAATGTAGTCTTTAATCCATCTTCCTTGTTCACAAGCACTTGATTATATCCTAAAAAACCATCAAGAAAAGACATCATTGCAGAAACACTAACATTTTGAATGACTTGGTTAAGTGAAGGTAAAGGATAATTGTCCTTTTCATAAGCTCTATTAATATTTATAAAGTCTATGCACAATCTGATTTCCCCATTCTTCTTCCTAACTGATATTAAGTTATCTTTCACATGCATTTATTATCCCAAAATGGCATCCTTTTGTAGGCAAAAGTGCCCCACTGAGTTGTGAATGTAGTCTTTAATCCATCTATCTTGAAAAACCATCAAGAAAATACATCATTGCAGAAACACTAACATTTTGAATGACTTGGTTAAGTGAAGGTAAAGGATAATTGTCCTTTTCATAAGCTGTATTAATATTTATAAAGTCTATGCACAATCTGGTTTCCCCATTATTCTTCCTAACTGATATTAAGTTATCTACCCAAGTGGAGTGTCTAATGGGAAAAACTGTCTTTGCATCTAACAACTTCTTGACCTCCTTGTATATCAAGGGTTCTAGCATAGGGTTAAATGGTCTTTGCTTTTGCCTAAATGGCTTGTAGGATTATTTTAATGGTATGGTATGAGTAATGAATATAGGATAAAATATCTTTAAGTCCTCATAAGACCATGTTATAACATATTTATACCTAGACAACAACTCTTTAGCTTTTTTCAACTCTTCATTAGTGCAGGCTATACCAATATTGACTAGTTGAGGTTGAATTTGTGTTCCTAGGTCAATTGTATTATAATATTTCCCATTCACCTTGAGAACTTTGACACTTTCAACTAGTTTATCTATGTCAAATAATATTTCTAAGGCAATCATGCCTTTGGTAATTTTGTTGTCACTTAGTTACACAATTCTATCATCAATGTTGCCTTCATCAAGAGTATTTTCATTGACCTCATCAATGATGTGGGACTAAAATAATCTTGAACTATTCATTGAGTCTAAAATATTCTAGTTATCACTAAATAATTACAAATGGTTGATGTTATCATGAACTGAGGGACATGGAATGAACTCAATATTAAGGTTATCTAGTTTAGAGCCTTGAACAGGTGTGAGATTGGCTACAGCTAAGGCTAGCTCATCAACAAGCTTATTTTATTCTCTGGGGATTGAGACAATATTGAAATCATAAAAGTACTCTATCAAGTCCCAAATCTAAAATTATATTTCTTAAGGTAAGACAATTTGCACTGGTATTTACTTCTAACTTGATTAATTACTAGATCAGAGTCACCATACACTAGCAGTTGTTTAACCTTATGCTTGATGGAAAATTGTAATAATAAAATTAATGTTTCATACTCTACCAATTTTTTAGTTCATGAAAACAATAGTCTATAATAAGTAATAAATTCTTTATCAAGGGGAATGACTAGAACAATTCCTACCCTAGAACCAGATTTACATCAAGCACCATAAAAATGTAATATCCATATTCCAGGCATAGCATGAAGATATTTAGAGTCACATACCTTAGAAGTGTCAAGAGTATAAAATCTTAACTTAGAATTGATGATGTTGACCTTTTATTTATAAATTTTACTTGGTGATCATGTGTTTCATTTTAGGCTCTCTTTCAATATGAATCTGATTTGGAACTCCCTTCCATGGAAGCCACATGTGTGAAAAGTCAGTAGACACGTAACCATTTAAGGATTTGATGCAATCCTTCTTGAGTATCATCTCATAATAATTAGGAATATCCACAACTTGGATGTCTATAAACTATTGTATCCTTTGCTCAACAATAAGTTGCATATGAACATTCAACAATTCTTCAATTACTTTAACTCTTGATTTATCTAATTGAGTAACAACTCTATCAATATTAATTAGAGTTAAACCAAGCTATTCACAAATACCTTTATGCATGATATTTGTAAAAGCACTTGAATCTAAAAATATTTATGCAAATTCTTACCAAAAATTCTAATTGTTAGCATGAAAGGTGCAACATTTACTTTGTTCTTGTATATAACTACATTGGCATTTGTAGTCTTTGGTGATTTACTAGGTTTCTTAGATAGAGATTCAAGTAAGAAGTCTCTTTACTTAGTGATTTGAGTCAACTCATGTAAAGTGATGTTTACCTTAATCTTTTTCATGTCCTCAATTATATTATATCCATCCTTAGTAGAAGAACTAGATGTATTAGCATTATATTTAGAGGTACTTCCCTTTAGAGGCTCTAAATTGTTGTCAACTATAGTATTAAGAGGAGTCTCAAAGTTATTTTGTGGATTTGAAGTTGTCAAATGTTGATTCTACTCCCTATTCCTCATGTTAGGATTGTGGAGCTAAAAGCTTCACTGATGCAAACAGGAGAGGAGGTTGTTGAAGGTTGCTGAGTTGCAGAGAAGTTGGGGTCGGTCTGATCAGCCGACGTCGGCAGGATAGCAAAGGGAAGCAACCAACGTCGGTCATATATCGGCCGACGTCGGTCACCTCCAGGCAGACAGGGACCGACGTCGGTCGCCTGTGTGGTTCGACTGCGAGCTATTTACGGGCAGTTAGCTAACGAACCAAGTGTTTGCATGATGAGTGCTAATTTTAGACTCATAGCTGCGGATCTAATTATTGTAATTAGATGTCTAATTATTGTTTGGATGAGATCTATATAATAGACTCATGGTTGTATTGGAAAAGTGTGCTAGGGAGTAAGAGAGCATAATTATAAGCTCCTTCTGTGTGTGAGGTAGAGCAATGGTGCGTTCCTCCTAGTGCCTCAGTACCAGGTGTGTTGGTGCTGGATTGGAGAGCCAGCTGGGTTCTTCAAGAGTGTAGGATCTTGGTCACAGTTGCATGGCCTATATAGGAGATCTACATGGTAAGTAAGATCGTTGATCTGTAGGTGTATGTGTGTGCAAGGTCACGGTTCACAGGTGAGCAGAACCGTTGTTTGATTTGCAGGTTTGCAAGGTCATATAGACAGCAACACAATAGGGAGCAGTATCAGGCATGATCTACTTGGAGTACAGGTGTGTACTCGGATAGAGCGAGAGGAAGGCAAGGGAGTTCCTTCCATAAGTATGGTCTATTGAATTGCAGGTTGTTACAGATTCATGGGAGATCTACTTGAAGTACTTTGAGTACTTGTGGAGCACGTGGAGTGCTTGTGGAGTGCGTGGAGCACTTGTGGTGTGCGTGGAGCACGGGAGGTGAACACCAACTCTGTATTTGAGTTGGGTGTTGGGACCTGTGAGAGGGAGAGCTTTGGGGAGAAGAAGTACTATTCACTTGAGGTGTGGGAAACCTCTGTAAGGTGGTGGAGAAGAAGTGGCATCTTCTTTATTGTATTCTTTTCTGTATAAAGTGTTAATACAAGTTGTGTATTGTCTCTCATATGCTGTGTTATTCTGAATTCTAGTTACTTGGTGAATCTGGTTTATTTCCGCATATTAAGTTGTTTGAAGTTTGGTAATCAATTGTATGTTTCCAGTTTCGCATCCTGACAAGTGGGATCAGAGCATGTTTGTTGTTCTAGATTCCTGTCAAGTGGTATCAGAGCTAAGGTTGCAGGAAGCAGATTGTGTTTTGGTTACAGGGCACTCTTAGGGGTTTCTAATTGAGTGGGAGTAGAGCAACGGTAGATCAAAGTAAGCTAAGAATGGAGGAGTTGAAAAGCACAGACGGTTACTCACGGTTCGATGGAAAGAAAGAGCAGGTAAAAGAACATTGTTGGTTGGTAACAGATCAGCATGAAGAAACTGAAGATACAGATGTTGCAGGTGTTGTTGCACAGGATGTGTTTGCAGGTTTCTTGGATAAAGTTGAATCTTGGATAAAAGATTCGGTTGCCTCTTTCCATGCAGCCCTAGATAGAGGAGCTGGTAAGCCTTGCCAAAGAATTGGCAAAGGGGAAGTGAAGCTGAAATTGCAAGCGGCCAACACACAAGGGTTGATGAAGGTCATGCAGGTCCCAGGTTTGGAGATATGGCTAATTTCTTCAGAAAGATTGGGTGATGAGAGATGCACAATAACTCTCACAGCGGTAGCACTTGAATTAGCTGGTGGTAAGAAAACACGTATACTTTATCTACTTGTTTATATTACTGATTCTTCTTCTATTGCAGAGACGTGGCTTCATAGGCTTGGTCACATGAGCAGGAAGGAGATGCATGTTCTTAAGCGGAAGACAGATATATTTGACAGGCTTAAGAACTGGAAAGCCTTGGTGTTCTTGGAGGAGATGGCGGATAGAGTTCAGTGGATGAGGCTGGATACATCTGAGCAGGGCAGGTTGGACATGGAGATTGATCCAAAGGAGCTCGCAGGTAAAAAGTCATCACTCACAGGCGAACACAGGTACCGGCATCGGTCAGGAGGAACCGGTGTCAAACAGATAGGTGCCGATGTCGGTCATGTGCAGACCGAAGTCGGCAGTGTCGGGCAGGGTAAGACCGGCGTCGTTCATGGGACTGACGTCGGCAGTATGTAAGACCGATGTCGGTCAGGATGACCGACATCGGCAGCAGTGACACCAGCGCTGGCAGGTTGGTAGTCAGGTACAGACGCATGAGAACCGACGTCGGTCGGATGCAGACTGTGGAGTGACCGAGGTTGGTCACTGTAACGATTTTTGGGTGGACAGCATGTTGTCAAGGAGTCTCAAACACCCATACGGAGGACTGAAGGCGTAAGTAGGCCCTCAAATTCGTGTTCCTCTTCTTCATACTTGTTGCTGATTATAAAGCAAGAAGGATCCAGGAAACAGGTGTGAGCTTGGTAGGGATATGATGCAGAACCAGATGGGTGTCTTGGTAGGTTTGCCAGCGGGATGAAAACACAGAGACGAATGGATTCCTTAGTAGAAGAATAGAGAGAATGGATACGTGAGACGGAAGACCAGGTATATGGTCTTGAGGAGCTGCAGGACAGTGGTACCAGGTTTGACAGGTGGAGGACGAAGCATGGCTTCAGTCAGTGTCAGGCAACTACTGTGGTTTGTCTTACCAGGGGGATGATGAGTCGCGACATGATTCTGTTGCTGTATGTGGATGGTATATCTGCTAGTAGGGTTAGTACATACAGGGTTTTGCTGAGCTAAGGGTAAGATTAGTTCAGTGTCATGTCATGAGGAGTTTGGAGCAGTGGAATTCTTTGACATGGGAGGCATGGAGATCACAAGGTGATTTTGTCTCAAGTGGGAGCTGATGTGAATCAGGTGTTGGCAAGGTTCGGGATGCAGAACCGGAGCACACTAAGGGCTGGACAGGTACAGTGTCCGAAATCACATGAGGTCTGGTATAGACCTGAGTATTCCCATGCAGTGGGAGCTGTCAGAGTTAGGAGCCAATTCGGGGAAGTGGGTTCTCAGGTTTTCTGAGAGGGACCGGCAGCAGGTGTTGCTATGCAGGGTCAGGACTTCACTACAGGTGTTATAGGTTTGGATGTGGCAGGTACTCAGATGACAGGAGGTACATCACAGGTTGTGTGGTGGGTTGTCTTCAGGTTGGAGCTTGAAGAGGGATACAAACCAGGAAATAGATTAGACAGAGTACAGGTATAGGTACAGTGCAGCTGTTTATCTCCAAGTGGGAGATTATTAGGATTGTGGAGCTGAAAGCTTCACTGATGCAAATAGGAGAGGAGGTTGCTGAAGGTTGTTGAGTTGCAGAGAAGTTGGGGTCGGTCTGATCAGCTGACATCGGCAGGATAACAAAGGGAAGCAACCGACGTCGGTCATATATCGGCCGACGTCGGTCACCTCCAGGCAGACAGGGACCGACGTCAGTCGCCTGTGTGGTTCGACTGCGAGCTATTTACGGGCAGTTAGCTAACGAACCGAGTGTTTGCATGATGAGTGCTAATTTTAGACTCATAGCTGCGGATCTAATTATTGTAATTAGATGTCTAATTATTGTTTGGATGAGATCTATATAATAGACTCATGGTTGTATTGGAAAAGTGTGCTAGGGAGTAAGAGAGCATAATTATAAGCTCCTTCTGTGTGTGAGGTAGAGCAATGGTGCATTCCTCCTAGTGCCTCAGTACCAGGTGTGTTGGTGCTGGATTGGAGAGCCAGCTGGGTTCTTCAATAGCGTAGGATCTTGGTCACAGTTGCATGGCCTATATAGGAGATCTACATGGTAAGTAAGATCATTGATCTGTAGGTGTATGTGTGTGCAAGGTCGAGGTTCACAGGTGAGCAGAACCGTTGTTTGATTTGCAGGTTTGCAAGGTCATATAGATAGCAACACAACAGGGAGCAGTATCAGGCATGATCTACTTGGAGTACAGGTGTGTACTCGGATAGAGCGAGAGGAAGGCAAGGGAGTTCCTTCCATAAGTATGGTCTGTTGAATTGTAGGTTGTTGCAGATTCATGGGAGATCTACTTGAAGTACTTTGAGTACTTGTGGAGCACGTGGAGTGCTTGTGGAGTGCGTGAAGCACTTGTGGTGTGCGTGGAGCACGGGAGGTGAACACCAACTCTGTATTTGAGTTGGGTGTTGGGACCTGTGAGAGGGAGAGCTTTGGGGAGAAGAAGTACTGTTCACTTGAGGTGTGGGAAACCTCTGTAAGGTGGTGGAGAAGAAGTGGCATCTTCTTTATTGTATTCTTTTCTGTATAAAGTGTTAATACAGTTGTGTATTGTCTCTCATATGCTGTGTTATTCTGAATTCTAGTTACTTGGTGAATCTGGTTTATTTCCGCATATTAAGTTGTTTGAAGTTTGGTAATCAATTGTATGTTTCCGGTTTCGCATCCTGACAAGTGGGATCAGAGCATGTTTGTTGTTCTAGATTCCTGACACCTCAGAGGATAAATCTTCATTAGGTACTGATGGAAAACATGCACCTATTCTGGGGTCTCCTTAGGCTCATTTCATCATGGAAAGGGAAATTAAATGTTTCCACCATCAAGGTTATATCAATAGATTTAGATGACTTTAGAGAATTGAATGTACATGTAGTATGATATCTATTAGGTTCAACTTCACGTGTATCTAATTCATGTTGAAACAATTCAAAAGCATTACATAATTTGATACAATCTAACTCACTATGCTTTGAAATATTGTAACCCTGCAATATTTAGTTAAAGCCATATTACAATTTTTTTTTTGAGGTTTGTTCTTACTTGATGATGACTCATTATTATTATTTTTATTATTTCCATTGTTACCATTGTGAAACTAGTTGTTAGGTCTATTGAACCTTTGATAAGAGTAATTTCTATTGGAGTTTTCCCCAATATTGCCTACTTGTTTTTGCAACTGAAGGAATTTAGTGCTTAGCTTTTGAATCATCTTGAGTATGGATTCATTCTCATTATTTAGTGATTTTGAGTTATGAACTTGAGTATTGTTATTTCTAGTTGTTGGCACTAAGGCTCTTTGATCTCATGGATGAAATCCATTTGCAGTGTTATTCAAGAATCCTAGGTTTTGGCTAGGATGAACATGAGTTAAGGTTAATTGATTGAACACTGGTGTTTATTTTAGAGTAGTCACATTCTAATTTACATTACAAGTGACATTCAATGTAAGGAAAATAGGGTCAACATTGGGAATGACATATGCAAGTAGACCTTGAGGCTATATTTGATCATTGATTATTACAGCTTTAGCATAGGCCATGGTTAATGTGTTTATAAATCCAACAGACCTTTTAAGAAACACATAATTCATTGGATCCAAAACATCCTTGTAAATTTCTAAAGCTGAAGCCTCATCAGGTCTATAAGGAGCTATGGTTATACTAAACTTCTTCTAGAATCTAGCATTAAAGGATCTGATGGTCTCACTTGAATCTCTTTTCACGGTGGTGAATTTTTGATAAAGAATGCAAGGACTAATGATCTTACCTAATTGAATAATGAAAATCCTATTAAAATCATTCCAACTAATGATATAATTCTCAGGAAGGTTGAGAAACCACTCATATATAACACATTTGAAAGTAAATCGAAACAATCTACATGTTACATATTCATGAACTACATTCAACACTCTTAAAGAAGTTTTGAAAGATTTAATATGTTCTTCAGCTGTGACAACACCATTAGGATTGAAACATGGTAAATATTTATCAAGGTTCCTAGGCAAGTCATGTACTAGTTTAGGAACATTAATGGAAGATCCACCTAACCAAGCCATACTTTGATAAGGATTAAACTTAAGATCACCAAAAATAGGTGAAGTAGGTTAAGATTTAGAATCCCTTCACTTACCTTTATCTGCTCTTGATTTCCTATGAACTTCTAATGAAAGGAGAGGTAACCTTGATTCAGACCATGACCTAGTCTTGATTCTTGGTATTTCCAGCTTGTAAACCTTGAATCCTAATAAAAATATGACTTAGGAACCTTATCATTTCAAAGATGAATGATATTTAACTCAATTATTATAAATAATAGTCTAGTTCTTACCTATGAGTATATTTTCACGTTTAAGATTCTTAAGTTAAACAATATTTACACAAATGTATGTAAATCTCTTCAAATGACAACTATCTTTGACTGAATAAGCTCAAAGATATGTCTAACTTGATAATATTAATGATGTTTCCAAGTCTAAGTTCAAATAAACCTAAATTTGTAAAGATTCAATCAATCTTTGAACAAATTTGCCATCACTAATTTTAAACATGAAAGATTTACCAAACCTAAGCTACTTTTGCAATTATTTACCATGAATCTTCAAGAATACCTATCTTCATCTAAATGAGCCTAAATATTGGTCGAAAACCATGCATATCAATGATTTTTACACAATTGAGCTAATAAAAACACAAATATGCAAAGAATTCACTGATCTTTGAATATAAGTCACTAAAATTAGCATAGATACACAAATTCACAAGAATTTTAACTAAAGGCCCTCCTTTTAGTGTCAATAGAATGGGTTCTTATTGATGCCTAAAAGTGTATCGCATGTGGTTCAAAGTGTTTAAGAAACACTACTCATTTTTAGATTTAAAGAATCTAATGTATGCATTTTAGGTTATGATATTCTTGATATGTTTGGTGGAATAATGGTAGAATAAGTGAACTATTTCAAAAAAATTACAATGTTTGGTTATTGGGAACAACCATGGCCTAATAGCTAACTTGTGAAAATTAAAGTAATCAAGACCAAGTAAAGTGAATCATGCTCCAAGAACTAATTCTAAAGTCTAAACTAATATGAATATTTAAAATGAAAAATAGTCTAAGGTGAATTGATAAAAAATTTAGCAAAAGGAAGGATAGGGCAGATAAGAAATGTATTGTTTATCTTCATTAGACATTTTGAAAAAGTTCAAATTTCATCTAAACATGCACTTAAAACCAATGTATGACATGAAACAACTTAAGCTCAAATCTTATCATGCATTAGGCAAAATTATAAGGAATGTAGTAATAATGCAAATAAGAACCATATTCACTTAAAAAATTTACTCTTGTAAGTAAATAGCATAAGCACATCTATAAGAAAAGTAAAGGAAATGAAATGAATCAAAGATCCTTCAATCAATCTAACATTATCACAAACTGACAACTCTTCATTTAAAAGGTGCACATCAAGAATTCATAAGAACCATTCAAATCTAAATATTAGACCAGACAAGTGAGAGAGTAGCCATAATCAAAATCACACAAATAAGTGAGAAAAACTTTTTAGAATTCTCTACTTGCATTGATTGCTCTAAATTTTCCACAAAGTTTTCTTGCTCAAAACTCCTTCCTCTTTTATAATTAATTGTACCCCTTATATACAAAATTAAAGAGGCATGTCAGTCAGTCACGTCAAATTATAACTGTACAAGTCTCATAGACATGTGTCCTTTATACAATTTTCTATAACTATGACATATCCTAATGAACTGACCTATAAGCAATGTGATTTACAAGTTACACATATCTTTATATAAATAATATTCTCTTTTTAAAATGTTATACATGTCAATTTACAAAAAAATATACTTAAGTCAAATAATTTGGTTTTGGGGCTCCCTTGTGGTTACAATATTCTATTTGTCCTATAATATATTCATTTCCTTATCATGCTATCCATCAATCAACTTGAGGTTGATGAGATGTTTGATGAACATCTCATCTTCTTGATCTGCTAGGTCTCTAAAGTCCTTATCATCTTTGTTTAGTGCTTCTTTGATGCTCCTAGATTCACCAATCTTTTCCTTTGTATTTAGGATCATTTCCAAGATCCTATTATTATCATCCCCTATTCTTCCTTATCTCTAATTCTTTACTTTATGCATAACTTGAGTAGCCCTAAGCTTGAATTATTCATTAGTGAGATCAATAGGGATGAGTGTAATTGGGTCTTGGATCATGCTCCCCAAAATGTTCATCATTTTTATCTCTAATTTCTTATCATCCTTAAAAAGATCATTCAGACTCTTAGACCATTTAATCAAACCTTTGATCTTCTCTTTCATGATAACCATAGCCATGTTATAGTGGGCTAGGATGACTATCTTGAAATTAGAAATTTGATCTTCTATCAAAATAGTGACCAAGTCATTCACCTTGCAGTATGAATTCTACCACTGAGTTACTTGGTTCTTGGCCATGGTACCATAGTTTCTCATTACATCTTGTTTGGACCTCATTGATTTTAAGGGTTGAAACATATCATACAAAGTAGCTTCAAACATATTGATCATAGATTCTAGATTAAACAAGATAACTTGGTCCTACAAGTTCTTTTATTATTTTAATCCTTTGATGGAAACATTCAATTATTTTGTTTGTGCTTTGACCAAATCTAAAACATCTTCAAAAATTAAATATTCTATAGGTTTCTATCTTCCCACTTGAGTCAGATTGGTCAATGGTTCCACTTTTTTATTAAGTGATTTAATCACCTCCTTGGATGATCTTCTTCTTAGTTACCATTTACAAACCAACAGTCTTAGGGTCAAACCTCACTCCCACTAAAGATTGTGTCACTTGTGGAATAGGGATCTCCATTTGAGATCGAGATGCTAAATCACTTATTGTGTCTAATCTCTTTTCTTCTTCTTCTTGCAGTGCTATGATCTAGGACATAATTTATTGATACAAAAGAATGTTAATGGATTTCATTAGAGCCCAAGGATGATGCGTAGTATGGATTTTTTATAATCTAGGTTCATACAAAAACCATTCTAGAATGGGTTGACCATATAACAAGTTTTCTTTACTAAATAATTTGACTTCACTTAGAGTAGTGAAAGTCACTTTGGGTCTTTTTGTTTTAGGGACAATGGCCAGCCCAATCTCTACTTTACTCTTGGGGGTGTCAACATCTACTAAGTCCAAATATTTCCCTTTATGATCCTCAATTTCCTTAACACTTGTATTCTCTTCCTCATCTTTATCTGTGTATGTCATAGATAACATTTTCAATACATCCTCAACAGACTCTTGAGGGTTTATGGATATCATATGCAATTCATGTTGTACTACTTTAGAAGGTTCTAGAGTTGATGAATTAGAAGCAATCTCATTTGAATTTGGCCTCTCCTCTTCAAGTTTTTGTGTTTATACCTATGCACTAATTGGTGGTGGTCTAGATGGTTCACCACTAATCAAATGGTACTATTTTGGGCCCAAGTACCACCTATCATCCACATTTTGTTTTATTTCTAGCCTAGACTCAAGAATTAGGATATGTTATTTCAATCTCCTTATGAATTCAAAATAACAGGATGCCTTGGTGTCAATGGGCTCATAGGCACCAAACTTATGATCATAGGCTACATTTAACATTCCTTTATTTTTTAAATGTTCCTTCACTTTCCCATAAGGATCCCATTGCTTAAGATTATCAATTTATAGGTTGAAGGATGATATATGTTTTGATGCAACTTCAATATTGTCCCACTTCTTGAACATGGTCTTTCAAATTGTTATGGGGAGGTTGCGAAGGAGTCCTTTTCTTTTGGTCTTGCATAGACCATCAATGCCATGGAATAGCTAGTATGTAATTTCCTGCTTAGCTAACTTGTATGGAACATGAATAGGTAGCCTAAGAGGAGAACTTTATGTTCCTTCAACCCTTATAATAGTTTAGTTTGGATATAGCCATATATCACCCATAACTTCAATAGATTTTTTGATCAATGGGCTAATTCTTGACATTAGAATTCTAGTTATGGCTTTACATAGGGCAAGGTAGATGCATTCACATATAAATTGAATGTGATTTCTATATTTGTAGATTTGAATCTTGGATTAATATTAGGAGACTGTTTGTGTTCCATTTGGTGATCATTCCCTCTAGTTTGGGATTTTTGTAGTTGCACATAAAGCATCTAGGAGACATGACATAATGAAAAATTAGGTTTTATTTTTATGCCTAATTAAAAATATTTGTATACTTAATAAGATGTTTATTATTTCACCTAGAGGGGGGATAGTTGCCTTTTCAACCATAAAATACACTATGGGTACCCATACTAGATTTACATAAGCTATGATTGCATCCCCACATAACTTGTTTAACATAATCATTATCATTCTGACCCTAGGTCAAAATTGGCTAATAGGAATGTTTTTGTTAAAGTCTAAAAAGACTTGGTTTCTAAAATATAGCCACATGTCAAGGGTATCTATAAAATTATTCTCTTTGGCCCAATAATTTATTGATGCTAGGTCAATTTGGGGTTTAGGTAGTTTGTAATATGACTCAAATGCTATATCAAAAATATAAGAAACTTTCCTATGATGGAGCTCATTAATTATCATTCCTATCTATCTTAGTTTCCTTGAAAATGAGAACAAGAATGTGAATACAGTGGAGTACCTCAGGCTTTGTTATTGCATAATGAAGGTTGGTCATTTGAATTTCAACTATATCATAATATAGTTTCTTGGTCGAGAGGTTCCTCTCCTCTTCCCAAGTGATGTCTGGTTGACTTTCAATCATCCAAAACAATTTTTCCAAGTTATGATCTCCTGTGTTTAAGGTAGAAGCATCAAACTTAGTATCTTTAAAAATATAACCTTCATCATCTATTTTCAGATACAATTTGACATATTCCATTAAAACACTATTTTGAGCCATCATTACTATGAATTTTTTCAAATTGCTCATTAATGAACTAAAATTCAATTCTTGATTGAATTATCTTAGTACATATGATAATTTAGTTCTATTTAGATTAGTTACAATGAAAATAGGGACAAACTAGGCTTCTTACACTTAGGGCTTTCTTGAAGGTTTCTACATAGCTTCAATGGAGGCAATTGAGTTTGAACTAATAATCTTCATTCCTTAGATTTTGCTTGGATTCATTATTTATACCTTATTTGTTTGTGAGTCTACAAGATATTTTGAACTAAATTGTCTTACTTATGTGGCTCCACCATGTCAATTTGTTCATTAATTTTGAATTATTTCCATATGTCCTTTTAGGACACATGTCAACACCTTGCACAATATTAAAGCTTGATTACACATGCTTTGTCAATCTTATATGAATTCCTTTAGTTTTGAATTATCATGGATTGTTGATCTTTGGTACAGGCATCCAAAATCATGCCACTTGTTAGCTCTATGAGCCTTCTGTGATTTTTGAGAACACATGTCATTGTTTAATGTTATTACACCACATGGTAGCCTTTCGTTAGACCTAGGCTCATTGAATTATCAACTCTTCACTCACCATTAATCATGATTAAGAGATTAAATTCCATTGGTTGATCTCTATTTGATTCACCATAGTTGTAATATGTATTGCTAGCATGTTCATTCTTGGCTCTTTAAAATTCAGCTTTATTTTGCATCATTGGATCTTCTTTATACAGATCAATGTGCACCCTTGATCTCAATCTAGGAGGTCAAATGTGATTGG
This sequence comes from Torreya grandis, assembly GCA_037957365.1. Lineage (NCBI taxonomy): Eukaryota > Viridiplantae > Streptophyta > Pinopsida > Cupressales > Taxaceae > Torreya > Torreya grandis. The sequence goes on along the minus strand of JARHVA010002758.1, from coordinate 407,836 downwards.
TTACTCCACTTCCTTTGAAGGATGCTTGACTTATTTAATTTTCTATTTGTTGATAGATCTGATTTGTAGGATCAATGTGCACCATTAATTATGATCTACTTGCTATTAAACCTGTTCCATGTGTACCATTAGATCTTCATTGTACGCTTCAATGCAGTCTATTGATCTTGATCTGCTTGACTCTATTCTATCCACTATGATTGTGACACTTGTCAATACTGTGTTCTATTTCTAAGCTTTGAAAATTTGACTTGGGTAGATGCCTATGCACCATAGATCTTCCCTTCAAGATCTAAGATTCTACCACTTGGCATCCTCACATTGATCCTATGGGTAATGGAAATAAAAATTTAGGGCTCGGGTAATATAAGGACTTAAGATAAAGTTTGGACTAAGGTTTTAATTATATTAATAAATATAATGAAAACTTTAGGATAACACTTTTAAGCTATATTTTAAAACATAATAAAGTGCTCTTGCATCTATGTGAACATTAAACTAGACTAGGGGTTTTTTGGAAATATAGATAACTTAGTATATAATTTTTAACCCAAGGTTTTGGTTGTGTTGGGAAACATGAATAGAACCTCAGGATAAAAATTTAGACTAATTCTATGACATAATTAAATGTTCCTATGGAAATTAAGTCCCACGTAAATTTGAATTCAATTCAAAAGAGCTTAGGATAAACAATTAAACTAAGGGTTTTATAGATATTCAGATATGAATTCAATTAATCAATTTAAAGACCAAGGTTTAATGAATGGGGCCAAGTTAAAATTAAAGTACAAAACCTTGAATAGTGTTCACACAATTGGGACTTCATTAAACGTACAACCTATAAGCATAAGAGGTAACCCTTAGTAACATTAGTCAAGGTAGAACAAGGATCATATGTAAAAATGTCAAACAAACCACTGGTGTGGATGATCTTCAAATAAGGATAATGTGTTAACAAGTTAATGATAATTTGATCAAGTGGAAAATCCAATCCTTAGTACAAATTTGAAAGATTTAAAACAAGGGTCCCTATTTTTCCAAAAATGGGGGTATGTTGGTCTCACTACCGACCTAGTAGGTATGTACCGACTTAATTTGTTTTCTAGACTATTGACTTAGTACATGCCTACTAACCTAGTAGAAAAATCCATTGTGATGCCTTAATTCTAAGGAGGGTAAAAGTAAAGGGTTGACTTAGTTTGTTAGGTAAACTTGGTCAAAATAAGGAAATTTTAGTCAACCTAATGTTTGATTAAGTGACCAGAATAATAAAGAAATATGTGAAATAGGCCTAAAGAGTACTAAAAAGGCCTAGAATGGCTGAATGAGGGCTAAAATGGTAGAATAGGTAAAAAATTAATAAATTAAATAAAATTAGTCTAGTTTTTGTTCAAAATTTGAAAATAATGTATTTTGATTATAAATGAATAGAGGATCTAATACATCTTTTATTGTTTTATGGTTGTAGAGACATCCAAGATTTTGGCACTTGGTAGATGTGACATGGCTCCCAAACCTCTTGGAGTGATTGTTAACTGAGGATCATTCAAGATTGATGGCATTAGGTCTAAGAGGGATTGTAGATATGTGTAATATCCCATTGAGTTTAGATTTGATAGTCATGTTCTTGGGAGCCTAGGAATGATTGACTAGTACATTTAGGTGGGAGGTGGATGGGGATACCATTGAGGTGGGTATCACCCTAGAGGATGTCCATGTGATCCTTGGACTACCTATAATAGGTATGCCCATGGTTATGAGATTAATAAATGGATAGGAGGAGAGGAGAGCCTTAACCATATGGGCAACAGGCTCAGAGAGGATATAGCTTGGATTGAGATTTAACATGTTTGATGTTTATACATCTTAGATTCCAAATATATAGAAGGTAATTATAGGACCTATGATAACATGAGTGCTATGTCATGAGTTAGATGGTAAGGTACCACTATATGTGATAACCTTATGTCAAACACACATGATTTTGTATGATTTAGGCTCTATCATCTATGTATAACTTATGCATGACATGTATGAGATACTATCTAAATGGAAGAAGTCTATGGGGAATATTATATTGCTAAGTTCATAGATATATGAGAGGTTCCCTATATATTAGGCAATTAGATTACCCCATGTGGTTGATGATTGATTGCCTCAGGTATAGATGTGGTGGTAGGATTAGGTAGTGTAGGCCATGCCCCACATGCCAACACTATAGATAGTTAAGTGATTAGATATTATTGGTGACCATATGGGAATATATCTATGGTTTGGATAAGATGGGAGATAATGAAATTAACATTGGCACAAACATAAATTATAGGCCACTATACCTAGTGGATATAAATGTACCTAGTGGTGCATGTACTAAGATAGATGGGACTCCCTCACCTAATGGCATGTATAGTGGTGCCCATATTTTGGACCAGGAATGTGAGAGAGCCAAGGGGGAGAGGAGGATTAGGGCCACCCATTACTAGGCCAGTGATTAGACCATGTCATGACATATCATAGACTGGTCAAGCATGATAGGTAGTGGATAAAGATGAGATAGATGTGAGAGTGCTATAGGTACCACCACCTACACCATAGTAGGAGGAGTAGTGAACACATAGGTCACACAAGCGATGGAGACATCAATAGTAAGAGAGAGTAGAGATAGTAGTCATTTCAGATAAACCATCAAGCAGGCCAGGATAGAGTTGTGTGATAAAGGTACCAATCAAGCATATCTTAAGATGGGCACAAGTGGTGACCTTAGGATTTGCATTTGGGGAATGATCCACGAAGGAGGTACTTAGAGGACACGTTGATGGGAGATCATGATCGATGGTCACATGAATGGTGAGATGATAGTAGGTAACACATAGATAGGTAATAATATATGGTTTTAAAATTTGCTTAAGTTATTTGAGATAGACTATCGATAGATATATTTTAAGATATATCAATGATCTAATATCTATCGAGTTTGATTTTTGTAGATGATATGGAGGAGAGCAGATGGGGATCTTGAGTGATGGGATCACTTCATGATATATTTGATGAGGTGCTAATCCCCTATAACCCAATGATATTAGAGGATCCTAATATAGAGTCTACCTTAGGGATCTAGTTTAGATTGGTAAGAAAGGTGGTAAGATGAGTAAAAACATGTAGGGAGGAGCCACAACCACAAACAAGGGTAAGAGTGGGAGAGGCATATGAATGGTAGGACTTGGATCAATAGAGAGCCATGCATATGGTTACCATGACCCAAATAACATGGGTACATGCCTGGATAGCATAGGTATAGGCCCAGGTTGCCAACCTATAGGGATAGGTGACAGGACTGAGATCTCAGACAACCACTTTACAACATACTATTTAGAAGTGATAGTTTGAGGCATCTACGGGAAGTGTGGCTAGGCCATGAGACAAGTAGGATATACTACAACCTTAGAGTTGGGATGATGTATACTATTGTACTTTGTATTGAAACACATTATGCATATATGGATGTCTTATTTTGGTAGTTAGATTCTGATTTTTATGTGTTTATATTATGGTTATGGTTGTGGATGCTTGGATATATTTATTTCTACCTCATGTACTTAGATTTTATTGTATATACTATAGGAAATATATGAGTTGTGGTTTATTTTCTAGCATCATGTAGAACACATGCATGGTAAAAAAGAAACAAGAAAAAATATTTGGTAAAATATAATCAATAAAGAGTGGTACTACACACTATTTCATCTTGGGAAATGTGTAGTAACAAGAAAATGACTATGTATAGAAAACCAAAGGGTGGTAAACAAGATGGTAAAAAGTTGTTTTTAAACCATGAAAAAGATCGATAATAAATTAAAAAAAATAAAATCACACTAAATCATGTTGGGAAGTATGAAAGTAATCTAATAAAGTGGAAAGTATGCAAAAGGATAAATGGTATAAAAATAAATCAAGTTAATTAATCATACTAAATGATGTTGGGAAGTATAAGAGAAAAATAAAATTAGAAAAATTTGTCTTAAATTAATCACACTAAATCAAGCTGGAAAGTATGAAAAACTCAAGAAATGGTTAGATTCTTACATGCAATCAAAAAATAAAAATATAATTGTGAAAGAGTAACTAAGTAACCATAAAAATTACTAAATCAAGATGGGAAACATGTAAATGATGTGTAAATTTGTTGTCCCCCAAAAAAATATCACTCATTTTGGGACAACATTTGAACTATTTTGGTCCTATAGACCAAAATCCTCTCTTCCCCTTTAAATAATTGTTCTGAGCATTTAGGTCTTCATTTCTCAAGCTTTCCAAAAATCTACAAACTCTGCAGGCTTGAATCTATGAACTCTACAGGCTTGAATCTATGGACTCTGTAGGCTTGAATCTATGGACTCTTTAGGCTTGAATCTATGAACTCTGTAGGCTTGAATCTCTGGACTCTACAGGCTTGAATCTACGAACTCTACAGGCAGGCTCAAATATATGGACTCTCAAGGTTGGTTTCTATGGACTCTGTAGGAAAGAAATGGGTTCAACACTTAGCCAAATAATGAAGAATGAATCGATTAGACCATTGAACCATTGGACCAAAGTTGGTTCAATTAGTTGGTTCAAAGGTTCAACCAAAGCTTAGAAAGATAAAGGAAGCAGTGTTTGAGTGAGACACAGAATAAACCAATGAACCGATTGAACTTTGAACTGAAAGAGTTCAAAGTTCAATGGTTCAACATGGTTTAAAAGTTCAAAGGTAGCCTCAAGAAAAGAGAGGAGCAACATGGATGATTCCAAAGGCAAGTTCAAATGAAAGCAATGGTTCAACCAAGGAGTAAGAAAGCAATTGAACCAATAAAGTGATTGAAGCAAGGAACTGAGAAGGCTACCTGAACCGTTGAAACAATCAACCAATGATGTCCTTGTAGATGTCAAATTTAAGGTAAGGGAATATCCATTGAAATTCAAATAAAGCACGGAACTTGAAGGAAGAACCAAGTGACTGGCTGAAAAGATAACCCGAGAGCTTAAATTCCAAGAACAGACAAAGCTAGAAAATACAAAAGTAGAAAGAGGACAAAGAGGAAAATATCTACGCAGTAGTTATTCTGGTAGTTGGAATAGTCTGTGAAGTAGATTTTCTAGCTTGCAAAAATTAAAGACATAGCCTATTTTTCCTCCCATGAAGTAAAGACAAAATGGACAGCTGCACCGATATCAGAGGGGACAAACCAGATGATCCAGACTCAAGAGAAGACAAATGGGATGAAATGACATGCCATAGTTAAGACAACTGCCCTGTTTTCAAGGCACTGAATGCATAGCATGGGCCATTTTATGGAAAACAAACACCCAAGTCTTTCTTGGAGTGCTATATATTGTAATCTCTCATTTGTTACAAAGGAGACTTTTCATTTTATAAGAGTGAAACTCTGCCCATTTTGAAAGAAAAAACTGAGACTTTGAGCTCAAGTTGTAATTTCATTTCCATTGTTATCTGAATGAGAAAGTAGGTTTTTCACAGACTTTGTGCTGTTCTAACTTGTGTCATCTAAAGGTGTCCTTATTCATTTAATTTGGTATGCAAAATTAGTGAAGGTAATAGGGAAGTGTCCTGAAACCAACTATGGGAAGACTTTGTGCTTTCACAATTGATTTCAATCTGTGTTTTCCTTTTCTTTTTGTGTTGAGGATTCTGGGGTGACTTTGTGCCCCCATTATCCTTTGTGATATACTCTTTGATTAGTTGAGGTGGAGACTTTGTGCTCTATTTCATCCTACTATTACTACACCCTTTTGATCATTGGTTATTTCACTATTTGAAATAAACTCTTGTTATTTCCTGTAAGGACACTTCTAAAATAAGAGAAGTGCCTTCAACATTTATAGCTAGGATTTTCTCCTTTGTCTGTGTGCATCATCTCTAAAAGAAGAGAGATGGATGGTTTGTCCCACCCTTATGTCTTAATTTCTACTTATTTATATTGTATATAGCTCCACATATTTAATAGGGAACCTCCCCTTGATGAGAGAAAAGATTTGTCTCTGGTTGATGTAGTAAAGTTGCACACTAGGATGACCCATCTCCTTATGCTGTGGTGATAGGAACTATTTTGGTCACCAGTTAGTTGGCCAACAAAATATTCACCCAACAACATTCATAATCAATTACATCATAATCATAAAAATTACTAAATCAAGATGGGAAGTATGTAAATGATGGGTAAATTCATAATCAATTACATCTTATCTCATATTTGACACATGTAATTTTGTTGTGACTTGAATTATTAGAAAATTTTGTGGGTAAGGGTAGGTCCTATCCATGGTATTACACTACAACTCAAAAAGGGAACACAAATGAGGTGGAATAATGCAAAAATATGGTAATAAAGAATGTGAAATTATGGTAATTTATGAAGAAAGATAGGTCCTATCCATGGTCTTAAAATGCAACTCACAAATTGAATCCCTAGGGGAGTGATCAGTGAACAAAAAAATAGTTCTCAAGAGGAATTATGAGAAATGTAGGGAATGAAAAAGGGAATGTAAAAATCATAACTCAGGCATCTTGTGAGGAGACCTTAGGATATAGGAGGCATACTAAAGACATGAGAAGACACTAAGTGACTAGTGACCATCAATGTATAAAAGAAAGCCATTCGCTATAGATATTAAGATGTTTAGGAAAATAAGTGTGATACTAAGATCAAATCATGAGGGTAGATTGGTATAATAAAATTAAAATGGACCTACCTTCCCAAAATGTGTTCCCCATTTCTCAAGACCCCTTATAGAGACATCAATCTACTACAAAGATTGGGTGCTTACATGAGAAAGTAGGTAACACTATAAGATTTGTTTTTATTCTCCTTTTCTAGTCTACTAGCCTATTGCACCCTTATAGACCTTGGATCTATCATGAGGTCAATTGTAGAGTTTGATCTTGAAATAGAAGAAGGATATGTGATTTGAATCATGTCTTTTAGTATGATTTGACTTTTGGAATTTTTAATGTTTCCTTTTGTATCATTTCCTTTTATTAAATGATTTGGATTTTGAATGTTTTGAATGATTTTTTTAATATTCATCCTCCATACAAATTTAGAATGACCAATCGTGAGAGATAGATTGATACACATGAATAAGCTATAGGCTTAGGCTAAAGGAATCTAAGTGACCAAAGACACGACTAGCTAGAACATTTAGGCTTAACAATGAACCAACATGTTATCTCAAGTCTTAACCATGTATATGCTTAGTTTGTGAAAAGGGAATAAAAGGAATAAAGGAGATCCAAAGTGGATTGATGAAAGGAGATTATAATGAGATTAATTGTTTGCTAATTTATCACATGGTAAATAATGAATGATTAAAGGGAACAAGGGTTTTATAACCAAGTCAAAATGACAATTATTCATGTATATAGAGATAAGAAATAAGATTATCATGAAAATATAATAAGGGAGTTTCTAAGAAAGAAACTCAAGAAGACAAAGAAAGTAATGATAAATAATACATCCATAAGAAAACATAAATGACATTATGAGTAATATAGAGCACACAATTAAATTCACCATGTGATATAAATAAGAATTTGGCACAATGTCAAATGATCCAAATGAAAATGCAATAACACCATGCATGTGTTCAAAATTATTGATAAATTTGCCCACACACATTATCTAGAACATCTAATAGGTCTCTATGAAGTTGAATGAAAATTGTAGCTAATGTATCATCCATCTTCAATGAAAACTAGGAAAATACTTCATTTTTGATCTCCTTAATAGAAAAGGTAGGAATGCTTGATGGAATATGCTAAGGAGAGTTATCAGGTAAGGGATGCTCAAAAGAATGTGATGCGAACAGTCCTTGGTCTGCTCTAATAACAAAATGGTGAATACAGCCAGCGTCTATGCTAAATACTCCTTGTAGACAATTTCAAATGCATATCCATGGCCCTTGTTTAGAGAATATTTGGCAAAATCTAGATACAACCATCAGTTCAATTTAAGTTGCAGACAAAATACCATACCATGACATAGACAAGAACCTACACAAGATTAGGAAGACCAGGGGACATTTTCCAATCTTTCTATACAATTCTTCACAAACTTGTTTCCAACAGCCTTTACATTACAGTTAGAAATATAAATATACAATCAGGTTAGCCATAGCTGCTTATAGAGTATAGTCCAAATCCTGATAGGCCAATAGAATTTGCCTCTTCCTGTGTACTCTCTTCACATTTAAATGCAAAGCTCCAGTCATCCAACATAAGTCTTCACACACTTGTCATGCTCTGTGCCTCTGGATGCCCTTGCTACAAAGGCCGAACAGAAATTTGCTAATAGGCAGAGAAAACTGAATGCGTAGGAATGGTTTGTCAACTACAAATAAACCCCACTCTCTTTTCTACAAACCTTGTTTTCCTCTACTCTCTAATCCTTTAACACTAATAATTAACTATGACACTTCAATGTGTTCTAAATTATGATATAGAGAGAACACAACTCTTGGAGGAAAAATCTATATTAGTTGCGCAACAGAGAGAAGCTGAGAAAGACAGTGCAACTACACAGAATGATATGAAACTAAAGGGAGCTAATGAGGACAAGGATAATGCATCAGAGAGGCTAACACAGATATATAAAAGGCTTGAATACATTGATGCCTACTCTGAAGAGGCTTGTGCTGCATCTATTCTTGCAGGACTCAGTTTCACCCTAGAGATGCAACACATGCCAACCAAATCATTTTATGGAGGGTGGCATATGAGGATAGCAATTGCATGAGCCCTTTTCATAGAGCCCGATCTACTTTTACTTGATGAACCCACTAATAATGTTGATCTTCATTCAATATTATGGCTGGAAACATATCTTTTGAAATGGCCAAAAACATTAATTGTTATCTCACATGCTAGAGAATTTCTAAATATGGTGGTTACATATATTTTGCATTTACATGGACAAAAGCTAACAACTTACAAGGGTGGCTATGATACATATGAGAGAGCTTTGTTTTCAATACAAAAAAACATGGCAACCAAATATGTCACAACCTTAGAAACTGAATTTTTAGAATAGACGTGATCCTTTTACTACCGAATTCCATCTCATGAACCCTACAATGTCCCTGCTCAGGACCTCTTTCTTTGCTGAGGCTTCATACACCTTCTAATAGGCATCTCCCTTCCACTCCAGTGTTCCAAATTGTGGACTCATTTTTGTTACATGAGTCAAAATAGGATGTAGGCCGAGTGGCCTTCGTGGCTCTTTTTCTCCCTAAAGGAGATTTGCCTACTCTCTATATCTCATTTTCAAGTGTTTCTCTAATAGCATCAACCTTAGCCGCAAGCCTCAAGAGAGCACACCTTCTTTCCACAACAATGCCTTCCTCGACAGCTGCCTTTGTTGTGTTCAATGCATCCTCCACTCTAAACTCTATCTCTGTTTGTGCTCCTACCTGTATAACTGCAACTCCCCCAAAAAGCTTGGCAATTCTTTCATGTTAGGGTGTGGAGCTAAAAGCTTCACCAAGGAGCATAATAAAACAGGTTTGGGTCTACACAGACACCGGCGTCGGTCAGGAGCGATCGACGTTGATCAGTAGCAGTTGCAGAGCCGCTGACGTCGGCAGTAGGGTCGGCCGATGACGGTCACAGGCGAACAGGCAAGAATCGACGTCGGTTACCTGCGTGTCCAGAAAGCTATTTCCGTGGACAGCAGCGAGTGTTTGCATGATAAGTTTGAGTCGTGGACTCAAGCTTGCGTCTCTATTATTAGCAATATTATTTTTAGAGCCCTTGTTGAAGAGGCTTAACTGTTTGTTGTAAGAGCATGCTCAAGTTTCCTGTTTCTATATGTAGGAAAGATCTTCTTAGCTTAGAATGAGAGAATGTGTGTAAAACTGTAATAGTAGAACATTGTGAATGTTTGAAGGACAGTACAGAGTTGCATCAATCCAGGTTGTTGGATTTGAGTGTACTTGAGAGAGAGAGCTCTTGAGGAATAGAGATCTAGTGAGAGATCTTGTGTGCATCTGAGAGAGGTGTGGAAGAACGAAGTTTCTTCATTGTATTCCTATTGTAAAGAGTTTCAATACAAGTTTTCAGGGTGTTTTCTTGTATATCTTGTTCTGTGCTATTTATCATTTCAATTACTTATCTATCTAATTTATTTCTGTGTTTATTGCTTTCAAAAGTGTAATCTATTGTTGGTTTGATCCCCCAACAAGTGGTATCAGAGCCTTGGTTACAGGTTACAGGTTACAGATTACAGGTTGCTCACAGGGGTTTCTACAGGGATTTTTGTTTGAGTGGGAGAAGCAATGGCAGAAGAAAGTAAGTTGAGAATGGAAAAGTTTAATGGCAAGAACTACCAACATTGGAGAATGCAGATAGAGGACTATCTGTATCAGAAGGATCTTTACTTACCGTTAGGTGGGATAGCAAAGAAGCCCAAGGACATGGAGGATGAAGAATGGGAAGTTCTTGACAGAAAGGCTCTTGGGTCTATAAGACTGAGTCTGGCCTCCACTATGATATCTAATTTGTCACAGGAAAAAACAACGGTAGAGTTGATGACTACGTTAGCAAATATGTATGAAAAACCCTCAGCTTCAAATAAGGTATATCTTATGAAGCAGTTATTTAATTTGCATATGAATGAAGGTGGATCTGTTTCTACTCATCTGAATGATTTCAATGGAATTGTTAATCAGTTAAGTTTTGTCAATATTGTATTTGAAGATGAAATAAAAGCTCTTTTGATATTATGTTCTTTGCCTGAAAGCTGGCATGGCTTAGTAATGGCAGTTTCTAATACTGCATCTGCATCAAATATTTTGAAAGTAGAGGATGTTGTTAGTGTTATCTTGAATGAGGAAATATGCAGGAAAAGCACAGAAGAGACATCTGGGAACGCTTTAAATTTTGAGAGCAGGGGAAGGCAAAAAGAAAAGAGCAAGAGGAGATCAAGATCTAAGTCTAAGGTGAGAGAAAGATCCAAATCCAGGAATGGCAGGAAGCCACAATGCTGGAATTGTGGAAAGATGGGGCACATAAGCAGAGATTGCTGGTCAAAGCCTAAGGAGGACAATCAGCACGAAGGAAAGGAAGAAGCCAAGGTTGCAAGTATTGCACAAGATGCTTTAATTTTCTCTTTGCATAATAACATAGAATCTTGGGTATTAGATTCTAGTGCATCTTTCCATGCTACCCCTAACAGAGAATATTTCAGTGACTATATCCACGAAGATTTTGGAATAGTGTACTTAGGGGATGATGAGCCTTGTAAGATTACTGGCAAAGGTAAAGTGTAGCTGAAGATGCAGAATGGCAACACATGGGTGTTGAGAGATGTGATGCATGTTCCTAGTTTGAAGAGAAATTTGATTTCTGCAGGTAAGCTAGGTGATGAGGGTTGTACAGTAACTCTCATAGCAGATTCTTGGAAGGTGACCAAGGGTGCACTAGTTATGGCCAGAGGTAAGAGAGAAGGTACTCTCTATTTGTGTAATTGTGTTACTAACAAATCTCCTTTAGTTTTATCTACTTCAGGTGTGGATTGTAAATTGTGGCACTCAAGGCTTGGCCACATGAGTGAGAAGGGGATGTCAATTCTTAAGTCTAAAGGTATGCTTTCAGATTTGAAAAGTATGGATCTAGAATTTTGTGAGCATTGTGTATTTGGAAAATAGAAAAGGGTTAGTTTTCTCAAGACTGGGTCTACTAAGAAAAGGCAAAAGTTGCAGCTTGTTCACACAGACGTGTGGGGACCGGCTCAGGTAGCCTCTATTGGCGGATCACGGTACTATGTTACATTCATAGATGACGCCACAAGAAAGGTATGGATCTACTGTATTAAAAAGAAATCTGATGTTTTTGAGACTTTTAAGTTTTGGAAGGCTATGGTTGAGAATGAAACAGGCAGAAAATTAAAGTGCCTGAGATCTGATAATGGCGGTGAGTTTTGCAGTCTTAAGTTCAAATTGTATTGTTATACACATGGAATCCGTAGGCAAAGGATGGTTCCAAGGACACCTCAGCAGAATGGTATTGCTGAAAGGATGAACAGAACTATTATGGAGCGTGCAAGATGTATGAGATTGCATGCAGGGTTGCCCTTAGAGTTTTGGGCAGAAGCAGTTGACACCGCAGTGTACCTGATTAACAGAGGACCCTCTACAGCTCTGGATGGTGGAATTCCAAAAGAGGCATGGACAGGTAAAAAGGTAGATCTCTCATATCTCAAAGTTTTTGGTAGTGAAGCCTTTGTGCACATAGATAAGAAAAATAGAAAGAAGCTTGATCCTAAGTCTATGAGGTGCACGTTTATTGGCTATGGCTCAGATGATTTTGGTTTCAGATTTTGGAATCTAGGAACTAACAAGGTAATCAGGAGTCGTGATGTTGTTTTCAATGAAAGAGTGATGTATAGTGATCAGATAAGGAAGCTAGATCAATCTGGGCAGAGCAATGGTGAATTGGACGAAGTTATGGTCTAAAATGAGTTCGCGGGAAAAAGAAATAATCACTTGCAGGAAAACACAGAGACCGACGTCGGCAGGTTAGGAACCGGCGTCGACAGTACAGAAACTGATGTCGGTCATACAGAGATCGATGTCAGTAGACCAAGCACCGACGTAGGCCAGGAAGAACCGGCGTCGGCCAGTAACAGGTCTACAGGTGGCCGAGGTCGGTCACTGTCAAAAAATTTGGGTGGACAGATTGCTGAGAACGAGTCCAAGACACCCATCAGGAGGTCTGAAAGGGTAAGTAAGCCTCCAATTAGATATTCTCCTTCCTTATATTATTTATTGCTAACCGATGGTGGAGAACCAGAGAGTTTTGAAGAAGCAATACAGGTGGAGTCCAGGAGTAAGTGGGAGTGTGGCATGGTTGAGGAGATGGAGCCCTTAAGAGAGAACCAAACATGGGATTTGGTTGAATTGCCAGCTGGTAAGAGAACACTGAAGAACAGATGGACCTATAGGTTGAAGGAAAGTGAGGATGGATAGATGTGATATAAGGCCATATTAGTAGTGAAAGGATTTGCACAGAAGCCAGGTATTGACTTTGGTGAAATTTTTTCTCCTGTTGTTAAGATGACTTCTATAAGGGTTATATTGTCTTTGGTTGCTTTTGAGGATTTGCATCTCGAGCAGCTAGATGTTAAGACAACATTTCTTCATGGAGATTTGGATGAGAAAATTTATATGGAACATCCAGAAGGTTTCGAGGTCAAGGGTAAGGAGAAGTTTGTGTGTAGGTTAAAGAAAAGCTTGTATGGCCTCAAGCAAGCTCCAAGGCAATGGTACTTGAAATTTGACAGGTTTATGACTGAGCATGGCTACAGTAGGTGTCAATCAGACCATTGTGTGTATTTCAAGAGATTTGATAATGGTAGATATATTATTCTATTGTTGTATGTAGATGACATGTTGGTTGCAGGGTCTCACATGCAGGATATCTCTAAGCTTAAGGAGAAGTTAGCTCAAATGTTTGCTATGAAGGATTTGGGAGCAGCGAAGAAGATCCTTGGCATGAGCATTAGGAGAGACAGGAAAAATCACAGGTTGATATTGTCTCAAGAAGATTATGTGAACAAGGTGTTGGAGAGGTTTAATATGCAGGATGCAAAACCGATAAGTACACCTATGGCTGGACATTTTAAGTTAAGTAAAGAACAATGTCCCAATTCACATGATGAGGTAGAGTACATGAGTAAGGTTCCATATTCTTCTGCAGTAGGGAGTTTGATGTATGCAATGGTGTGTACTAGACCAGATATTGCCCAAGCAGTGGGAGTAGTAAGTAAGTATATGGCCAATCCAGGTAAGGAACATTGGAAAGTAGTTCAATGGATCCTTAGATATCTGAGAGGAACCAGTAGCAAGCATTTGTGCTATGGAGGTTCAGATACTTCTCTACATGGTTATGTAGATTCAGATATGGCAGGGGATTTGGATGGCAGGAGAAGCACTACAGGTTATGTTTTTACTGTAGGTGGAACGGCAGTTAGTTGGATATCTAAGTTACAGAAGGTTGTAGCCTTGTCAACTACAAAAGCAGAGTATATTGCAGCTACAGAAGCTAGCAAGGAGATGATATGGATGACACAGTTCATGGAAGAGCTTGGAAGGGAGCATGGGAGTTGCAAATTATATAGTGACAGTCAGAGTGCAATCCATTTGGCCAAGAATTCAGCCTTTCACTCAAGAACCAAGCACATATAACTAAGGTACCACTTCATACGGCAGGTATTGGAAGATGGTGAGTTGAAGCTGGAGAAGATCCATACAGACAAGAATCCTACTGATATGCTAACAAAGCTGGTTACTAAGGAGAAGTTGAATCTTCATTCAACTTCTATTGGTCTTCATGATTGAGTTGAAGATGGAGGAGCTAGAAGATGTTGCTGTACAGGTTGGTGCAACTGGTTTATCTCCAAGTGGGATATTGTTAGGGTGTGGAGCTAAAAGCTTCACCAAGGAGCATACTAAAATAGGTTCAGGTCTACACAAACGTCAGCGTCGGTCAGGAGCGACCGACGTCGGTCAGTAGCAGTTGCAGAGGCGCTGACGTCAGCAGTAGGGTCGGCTAACGATGGTCACAGGCGAACAGGTAGGAACCGACGTCGGTTACCTGCGTGTCCAGAAAGCTATTTCCGTGGACAGCAGCGAGTGTTTGCATGATAAGTTTGAGTCGTGGACTCAAGCTTGCATCTCTATTATTAGCAATATTATTTTTAGAGCCCTTGTTGAAGAGGCTTAACTGTTTGTTGTAAGAGCATGCTCAAGTTTCCTATTTCTATATGTAGGAAAGATCTTCTTAGCTTAGAATGAGAGAATGTGTGTAGAACTGTAATAGTAGAACATTGTGAATGTTTGAAGGACAGTACAGAGTTGCATCAATCCAGGTTGTTGGATTTGAGTGTACTTGAGAGAGAGCTCTTGAGGAATAGAGATCTAGTGAGAGATCTTGTGTGCATCTGAGAGAGGTGTGGAAGAACGAAGTTTCTTCATTGTATTCCTATTGTAAAGAGTTTCAATACAAGTTTTCAGAGTGTTTTCTTGTCTATCTTGTTCTATGCTATTTATCATTTCAATTACTTATCTATCTGATTTATTTCTGCATTTATTGCTTTCACAAGTGTAATCTATTGTTGGTTTGATCCCCCAACATTTCATTCGATTTTTTTTCTTTTTCATATTCTTGTTCAACAACCTCAATCAAGCTCCTAATTTGAGCAACCCTCCTCTTCTTACATCTCTTCCCTTGAAGAGAGGTCCTTTCCTCTCTGTCCTTCCTCGCCTTTTCTACGTACCTCTCATCCTCCTCTATAATTAATTTTCTTTTTGCTCTTGTTAAGATTCCCCCCTTTAACTTCTACGCCCAATTTTGGGCTGAAGGTAAAATAGAAATAGTTTGTAATTTTTAACAATATACTAAGGTTGAAACATTTTCAACCACTCCTCCGTTATTCCCTCAACAACCCCAACAATTTAATTTTTACTTTAATTTTATTTTTTTAAAATTACCCCTCATTAAAAGCATATTGGAGGGAAAATATAATAATTTGAATTTGAATGCAGATGCTCCTGCATCAGAATGCATGGGAATGGACTCTATAGGAGATGAAAGGATCATTGGTGGGGAAGGATTCATAGGTGAGGAAATCATAGGTGGAGAAGGATCCATAGGTGAGGGACTCATAAGTGGAGAAGGATCCATAGGTGAGGAAGGTCCATGGGTGAAGGATTCATAGATGGATGAATAAGAGGTGAATAAAGGATCATAGGAGGAGATGGAACTATAGGAAGTGGAACCATGGGAGAAGAAGGGGGAGCCTTATTGAAAGAATGACCAATGGGAGGAATGGTATAAGGTGTGGGAATAGTTAAAATATGATATTTAAGGTATTTTTGAAGGATGTGGCAATGATCAATGTGATGGGTGTCACATTGGTACCAAAGACAATACAACTCTCCATTCTTAAGAATATAGTCTAGTAGTACCTTTAGGGGAGGTATAGTATTATCTGAGGAGTGAGGGGTAGAGGGACACAAAGTGTCAATATATTATCACTAATTATGATAATGTGTGGATGAATGATTATCTATGTCATGGAAGTAATAGATAAGCCTATGAGTAATTAGTAAAGGCACTCACAAAAGGAGGTGTAATAGAAATGGAAGGAGTTTGGGAAGGTGTGCCTACTTATTTGGTGGAAAACAAAATTATTTGTGATAAATGAAATAAACCATCACTAAGAAAAGGTGGTGTTGGTGAAGGGATTGAACTAAGCTTGATAGAAGGAGCAATGGGATTAGAATCAAGAATAAACTCAGCTAAGGTGGGTACAGGAATGGGATCCTAAGTGAGCTCTACTAAGGGAAGTATAGGGTATATAGAAGGATAAAAGAGATTTACATGCATCTCAGGGATAAGCAAGCTATAGGGGTCATGGTACCTAGAAAGGTGATAGGGCCCAATCATAGCATGATCCATAAACATACTCATATAAGGTTCTTCAAAAATTTGAGGTGTCCACACCATTTATACCCTATGATAAAGAGGAAACATTCTAAAATTAGGAATTATATATGATGGAATATGAGAAGAAGCACTAAAATACTAAAGCAAAGAGGAATGATAATGGATAATCTCAAAATCAAGGGCCTAAATAAGACCACCTTAGAATGGATCATCGAAGGTGTGACCATCATCATAATCAGGTGTATGAATATCAATGATGTAGGTAGGGATGAATTTGTCATAAAATGAGGTGTGATGAATGGAATGCTAAATCTTAGTTAAGACAATGGGGATGTCATTGTAAGGTGGTTTACGAGAATGAGGTATTAAAGAAGTAGGAAGATGATAGATGAAATGAGGTGAGAGATAAAAAGTTGTATCTTGAGATTGATCTCATCAGGTTCATCATAATTAAAATTGAGGAGGTTAGGTGGAATATTCCCAATGAGTTTGAGATGACCATTACAACCTTGAGTGAAATTTATGGGAAATTTGAATCATTGAGACTCATGAAATAGAACATTGGGCAAAGGTTTAAAAATATGAATCTTAAAGACACCATAATCTTGGAATTGTTCAAAATTTCAAGGGTTAGTGTCACCTTGAATCCTATAGATAGCTCCATTATGAGGGAATTTAATGTATTGATAGGTAGAAAAAGCAACTGCTTGCATATGGTGAGTCCATGGCCTACCAAGTAGAATGTTTTAAGATAGAGGAATGTTAAATATAATCACCTTCACATGAATGGTGATAGGTGGGATGGTAATGGGAAGCTACAAACAACCTAAAGGAGGCATATACCTTCAATCATATACTTTACATGTGTTGCATGTGGATTTTAGATTCTATTTAGGATATCCAAGGGGTTTGATAAAATCAAGAGAGACAACACAAGTACTAGAAACCTCATCAATCAAGTCATGATTGACTTTGATATCTCCAATTTGGACACTAATGAATAAAGGAGGATCATCCACATGAAAAAAAATCTCATCAAGAATCATAGAAGTGATGGGAAACTTTAGGGAAAGAGAATTGTCCATTATTTGATCAACATGGATGGATCTCTCTTCGCATTGTTGCAATATGCTATCTTCAAATCTAGATAAGGTTACTTCATGTCCTATTAGGGGAGAATGAGTGATGTTAATTTCAAAAAAAGTTTCATGAGATGGTTTGGATGATGCAGCAAGGTCCTCATAAGCTCAATAAATGGAATTTGGGATGGGATATTAGTGAGTTCCATGATAGGATCCCCTTCATCATAACCCATAAGAAGATTGTTAGAAATAGGTGCATAGTGTTGAAGAAGGTCCTAAAAAAGAGGAGCCAAAGTAAATTATAATTTGTGTTGATAAGAGGGAGAAGGTTTATAAAAAGGTTGTAAATTATGTTGAGAATCTAAAATAGTTAGTGCAGGTTGGTTGGAAAGTCATTAGAAAAAGTGTTGATAGAAGCTTGAGTATTATTGGTGTTAGGTAAATAATATGGAGGAATAACAAAAATATAATGAGAAGTGTTATCCAAGGGAAGAGTTGGAATTTGTTCATCAAAAATTATAAGGTCATCTTACCCCAACTCATTTAAGTGAGTTAGAGAAGAATCTTGGATAAAACAAAATGTGTAAGATAATGGAGGGGTGTAGATAGGTTGACGATTAATGAAAGAAACCACTCTTGATATATTAGTCATATTAACCACATTATATTTTGGACTTTAGTCAATAAGAATATTAACATTTTTGGTGGAAGGGGTGGGCTTATCTTGATTATCTTGGTGATTGAGAAGAGGGTCTTTATATATGGCCAAATGAGAAATATCTTGATTCAAAGCTTGAGATTTAGTATGAGTTTCATGGGATTTGAAAGCAATGCCATAGGATTGTTGGCATTTTTGAATGATAGAATCATGATAAAAATTAGGACCAAGAAGAAAATCCATATCCAAATTATGAATTTCCCTATAGGTCTCATGAGAATGACCCCAACTAGCATGAAACCAACATAATTTATTGGGATCATACCAAGATTTCATAAGATGAGTGGGATCAAGTTATCATGGGAGAGGCCTAGGTAAACATTTTAGTAATTCATCTAAGGATAAAGGTTTGTGAAAATTGATATTATTAGGTGAAGATAAATGAGGATTGGTGAATTGTTGAGAGGGGGGAGCTAGTTCTGAAGATTAGTTAGGCACAATATCTTGAATAGTGTGATTGGTATCATATGATTCCATGACACCATAATTTGTAGCATGACGATTCTTGTTCTTAAGTAAAAGATGAGGACCCACAGAAGGTTAGGGTGGATCAAATTGACACATAAGGAAATTTGACATTTTACTTGGTCAATGGCCTCATCCAAGGTACATGGAGAGAGAGTGCAAACCCGATATTGAAACTTGGGACACAAAACATTGGTAAAGAGATGGAAAATTTTATCATTGGAAATGTTATGTTCACATTTGTTGAAAAATGTTTTCCACCTTTTAAAAAAATCTTGGGTAGTTTCATTTCCAAGTTGTTTACAATTGATAAAATGGACCAAGGTATTTTCAAGAAGATCACTAGTTTGGAACTCTTGGACTAGAGCATTTACTAAATCTTCTAAACTAGTAATAGAATGTATTTTAATTTGGTTATATCAATCTAGAGAATCACTTGTGAGAGTTTTGGTTAATAGATTAGTAGTGGCAAATGTGTTTAATTTGACCTAGTATTTACATAGATTTATAAATGTTTTTAGATAAAGAGTAGGGTTAGTTGACCGATTATAAGAAATGGTAGGGGTGATACCTATTATATTGATATTAACAATTTGAGATGTAAGAGGGTCATTTTGAGGATGCTTAATTATCTTGTTGACAAGATGAGGTTTAGGGATAAGATTACCATGGGCATCTTGAAGAGGAGGTGCGGGGACATTTTGATTATGCATGCCCCATGGCATCAATTGAGGGTGGATTTGAAGATGGATAAGGTGCTTTTGCATTATCAACATTTAATTTGTATTATGAGCTTGAAAAGTATTCTTTTGATTAAGCATTTGTAATAAAAGATGATGGTTTTGAGTTGCATTATTGGCATTATTTAAAGCATAAGAATTGGAAGTAGTGGATTGGGTACCACTTTTGGTATTTTTAGGAGCTTGAAAGGAACTATTAGAATGTGAGGCACTAGTGGAAAAATTTGATTGTGTAGAAAAATATGGACTAGTGAAGGGATGAGAAGAGGAAGCATTAGTAACATGATTACCATGAGTAGAAAATGATGCACTAATGGAAGAGTTGAGGAGAGTGGGTCTTGGGAGAGGACCACTTGATGGAGAAACTACCATGTTAGTGGAGATACTTGGCATGGAGGTAGAAGAAATTAAAGAAGAAGAATTCATGGTATGAGAAGGGTTTAAAATAGAGAGAAGAGGCTAATAATCAAAGAAACTAGTATCCCAAATCCATGTGAGAATGTAGGAGAAGGTGAATGAAGCTCTTTGGCTTGAATATTAATCATGAGATGGAAAATGGTAGGAGGATCCTTT
Source organism: Torreya grandis (assembly GCA_037957365.1). Lineage (NCBI taxonomy): Eukaryota > Viridiplantae > Streptophyta > Pinopsida > Cupressales > Taxaceae > Torreya > Torreya grandis. The sequence goes on along the minus strand of JARHVA010002758.1, from coordinate 387,757 downwards.
CCTCAATGTTGAGGAAACTCAAAGATAAAGAAGAGCATTTCAGGTGTATACTCTAATTCAGGTTAATCTTCAAGTGAGAAGAGAGGATTACAAAGAGAAGATGAATGAGGAGGGGTCCCATAGTTTGTTATGCAAGTGGCTATATGAACATTATAATCATCCAGGAGAGAAGCCCTAAGCTGATTATGGGAGACCCTATGAGGGTTAATAAGACTCAACATATGTGTTAAATTCAACTCAGTGTTATCTTTAAACATGAAGTTCATGATGAAGGAGAAAGACTAAATAAGGTCAAAGTTATGTGAAAACAAGGAAATAAGAAGTGATAAAAAACTATACAGAGTTGATTGGGTTGACCTAGTATATAAAATAGAGTCTGAAAACTATATAGAGTTGACAGGGTCAACCTAGTACTAGAAATAGGGGATGAAAAAGTGTATGAAGTCAATAGGGTTGACCTAGTACTATAGGTAGGGAAAAAATAAATAGTTTGTAAGAGATTGTGTTGAGTAGAATGATTGTGTACTGAAATAGTAAAAATGTTGTAAGTACTTTTGAAAGCAAGAAATGAAAGGAAACACACAATAAATTGGGTTAATGAGGATGATCCAAGTGAGGTACACAACACAAAACCTTGCACAAATGCTAGCCAATGCAAGTTTTTGCAATACAACATATAATTGAGAAAAGATCAAGCAATCAACTTGGAATGTATATGATAACTAAGTGGTCATCCTGAACGTTGTTAGATTATTAGAGTATGATTTTATATGTGATAGGAAGTTGGATATAAGCAAGGAACTAGAAAACAATCTAAGGATGGTTTCAAGATGTTTAAGCTAAAAGGAATCTATATTAGTAATGGTACCAGCTTGGTATTGGGTCCTATCCCCTCACTTCACACATAATGACAAAGGTGTTGGGTGCTTTTCCAATATATACCATTAACCACATGTTTATACTTGGTCAGAAATCCAAGTCGACTTCCCCCTTGGTGATCAAATCCAAGTAGGTGGGCTTTGGGTAGATAATTGTTTAAAGTGTATTTTAAGATTTTGTGATTTGGTAGTGTGAGCATAAAAGAGATAAATAGTGAAACTAAATGGTATATTGAAAAAAACCCACCTAATTAGACTATGTGATCTATTCTAAGCATGCAATGAATAAGAAATGAAAGGGTGAGCTAATTACTAGCATATAAGTGTTAATTCCAACTTTGAAACATAGTACAATGTCATTTTAGATGATGATATATGTAGAGATTATATTAAAAATTTGGTAGTGTCACTACTATAATATGAAAGCAAGGGTCTAGAAAAAACTATATTGATAGTGTTGACCTAGTTTTCCAGATAGAAGATAGAATATAGAACGACATCAACATGGTCAACCTAGTTAAATGTATAGGGGAAATTTTAAAGAGTATAAACTATGAGAAGTATAACTATTATGAATAACAAAAATAAAAGAGAATGAGAGAAAGGAAACTTGGTGGGTTGGAGGATGCAGAGGAAAATGAGATTGCTACCGAAGTACCTTGATTTATACTTGCAAATTTTGCCAACTGTGTCAATTAGGTTGAACTCATTCTACAGATCCTTGTTTGCTAAAAAATTGTAAAATGTACTATGTTGATAGGGTTGACCTAGTATGTTTTCTAGAATTTTGTAAATGTATTGTGTCAATAGGGTCGACCTAGTATCCTGATCTAGAAGTTTGAAAGTGTATTGTGTTGATAAAGTCAACCTAGTAGCCTGATCTTGAAATTTGAAAATGTATTGTGTTGATAGAGTTGACCTAGTAGCTTATACTTGATGAAAAACTTGAAAAAAAAAGATTTGTATTGATGTGACTGCATGTTAAACCTATGCATAAAATTTAGAACTATACTGACACTATTGACCTAGTATCAAAAATATTGAAAAATAAAATGATAAAATAATTAAAAATATGAGATAAAACCTACAAAGGTTAGATTCATGATGGGTTAACTAAAATTTATGCAATCAAAAATGCATCATGTATATAAATCAATCTTAAATCAGAGAAGATAGATCATACCATACACTTTCAATTGGGGTTACATTAGATAATTAGAAACATGACCAATTTGGGGATTTGTTAGACCTAATTAGGGGATATATTATCATAATACACAATGCTAAGGACAGTTAAAAAGCCTCAAATCAAACACAATCACACAATAACCCTAAGGGATTCCTAATTTTTTGATATCCCACTAAACTAATAAAAAGTAAATTAAAGTCTAATCTAGTTCGTACCAAATCTTGTGGGATAAAAATAGGGGTTAGAAATAATAAAAGTAAACATGCATAAGAGACATATACTCACATCAATGTATATGGAATCCTAATACATGGAAGAGAAGTATAAATGCATATCTATCTACTCTTATAAAGGAGGAACAAAGTCATCAATACTTACTTTTGAAGATGAACCCATCGAGCCTCAATCTCTCCCTTGGCCAAGATGCTTCACAAGAGGTTGTTGTGGTATGTAAGGATGAGAAGGATAAATCTTCTCTAGGATACACAACCTATAAATGAATCCAAAGGACTTCTCCATAAGACAAGATCTATATCTTCACAGAAAGTATGAAACCCTAAGCTTGCTCCTCAACTAGAATGGTGGATAAGTAAATGTGAAATATCTCTTACTTATCTTCTCTATATAATGAAAAAATGAACTTGTATATATAAGTAGATTTAACCCTAAACCTTTTGAAAGTTTTAGTTGACAAGGTCAACCTAGTACAATTTTGGACAAGAATTTACTAGGTCACGAGCTAGGTTGGCCAATAGCTGACATAGACCCTAAGTGAATTTCACCCAAAAATATACAGGGTTGACCTATTTGACCTAGTATAGTAAATAGTCAAAAAGGGGCTAAAGCTAGGAAAGTGGGGATAAAAGGTAGAAAATGGCTAGAGAGTATGCAATAGAGAAGAAAAATCTTAGCGATAAGGTTTTTATGAGTCAAGTGTGTAGATAATAAGTGGTAAAAGGGACAAAAATCTTATGAAGCACCAATGGTCTACCCATCCCTTTCCTGATGCACCCCTTAAGGCATGCACTTAGAGATATTGAGACTCGATGGGTTCCTACAAGATACAAAGTGTCAATAATTGATATAAGTTTGAAAATATTGTATATACACATTTTAATGCAACATTAGTTCAAACTTGACGTTCATTTCTTAGTTTATAATTTTGAACTTGTATAGAATTATAAACATGACATTTCTCTTTATGAGATTATAGTCACTCAAGAGAGGATACACAATCTTTAAAATTGGCATTAACATACAAATGACATTGAATTAGTAGATAATGACTAACTTCAAAACCATTGCATAATATTTCATTATATTTGATTTGTAAATCTAGAGTTATGATGTCATTTTAGATTTTTAATTCACATTCATTAACATCTTATGATATTTGAAGAGAGGGAGGTAAAATTATATCAAATTTTATTACTTCCAAGGGAGGACAAAGAGTATCACTATATTTAAAATCATTAACTATAAGTAAAGTATAATGTGGAATATATGCATCTACATCATCTACCATTTATAGAGAGACAGAGGCAATAAGACATTCACTTGTAACATCTGACATTTTAATGTAAGAGCTATGATTTTGTTTTTTATATTGATTAATGTGATGGAATGCATAATCCAAATAAAAAGTTAAAGAGGGTATATAAATAATGAATTTTAATATTATGTTCCATTTGAAAGATTAAGAGAGAGAAGATATTCATTATTAGTATATTCTTTTTGTTTTCTTTTCAAAAAGAGGAATCCAAGTGAGGAATGAGTTATGAAAATTCTCTATTACATAGTTTAGTTATTCTTCACTATTGTGCCATTCATCTTAATTTTTAAAATTGAAATCATATATATATATATATATATTATAATGTTGATTATAATAATAAATTGTACAAGTATGATCATTAGTCCATTCATTATCATAAGCATATGGTGTAACATTGCTAGGCCTACCATTGGGAATTTCATATTTAGATACATATTAAGAATATATTTTAGATTTGTTAACCCACAATATAGAAAATATGACAAATATAAAGTTAAATGCTAACAAATAATCAATCATACAAAAAGTAAGGTTATCAATGGGTGAAACTAGGCAAGGTATTCTTGATTTATAGGCTCATAGATTTACTGATCCCAATCATAAATAGTGAATATGGATGAAAATAATCTAACTATGAAGGATTATATTGTTCTTATAGCCACATTATCTCATCTCATGGGGTACATCAAGAGTAACATCTTTGGGTTAACTGCTTATTGGTGCACTATAAGAAAAAAGTACCGAAGGCTTCCCAAGGCTAAAAAACAAACCCTAGGTATTTATGATATACCATGAGGTATATATAAATTAAAATACATGAAAAATTATATATAATGGCTTGATAATTGGGGTAATACCCATCACACCATGTTGTAGGGAAAACTACTAACCACTTTTCCCATAATGACAACTCTTATGAGTTTTAAAACTGTCAGAACATAATTTATAGGTAAACAAAGTAAAATAAAAATGAAAGGATTGAAAACATAGGCTTGGGTTCAACAATATTTTTTTCCTATTTTTTTAAGATAACACTAATTATGATTAAGAAGTTTTATTATGTATATATGTGTAATAATAGAAACATCAAAATGCTAAAGATGTACAATTATTAACTATATTAATTTTGACAAATTACTAAATATGGAAATTTTCTATTTTGGAAAAATATTAAGAGATATACTTAGCTTGAGTGTTTATACTAGTTGATTGTTTGACAGAAAAAAGTATAATAGGTGATTGTGTATGCTCAATATCATACACATAATAAACATCATAATTTAGATAGGTCCATTGCAAGTGGATGCTTGAGTCTATTAACCACAAACATTTTAAAGTTGACTATGTCAAACTATAAGAAGAAACAAATAGAGAAAACAAAGAAATAGAGATGATAGGTCAGAGGCAAAAATAAAAACTATCTCTAGACATGTTTGCTATAGGTGGATGATGACATAGTGTGCTAGATTTTATTGATGATTGACTTATCTTGGTTGATTGTGACACAAATAATTATTTAACCACATGCACATGTATTAATTATGGTCATGGACACATATTTAGACCAAAAATATCATAAAATTAATTAAAATCATCAAACCATAGTTTCTTTCACATAAACCAAATTATAATAAAATGAGATGGGAACCAGGTGAAATGGCTTAATTTGGAATGACGTTGGTCAATCCCCATTGAAATACTAAGTGTTTAAATACATTTACATTACTTTGAATAGGGCTTAGAATCAAATTTAGTTATCCCACTTACATGTGTGTGTAAGATGATGAACACAAATTTAGATGCTCTTTTTTATCTTTTATGCTTGGCATGAGTATGCAGATGAAGATTCAAATTTGAATATTATTTCAATAGACCTATAGATATGATATGGTTTTTTAATAAATTTTGAGAGTGAGGAGAACCATCCTTAATTCCTTAGAGGATCCTTGTATTTATAGATGTTTTGATTTTGAATTTGGAAACTATTGGCATGCAAAATCCAACCCAAGATAAGGCCCAATTAGAAAAAATAAGAATAAAGTGAAATGTGACTCAAAATAAGGTCCAAAAATTGTAGCTAGACAAGTCCATGCTAAATAGAATAGGCTGAAAACCACCCCTTTTTAGTTATTTTGGACTTATCTAAAAGAAAAAAACACTAAGATTGTGGATCCCCATGATAAAGTGGCAAGATAAATGACCTATAGATAAACTTAAAAATCATAGTAGATAAATAATCAAGTAAAAAGTGGTAATATATGGCTCATTCATTGTAAATAGTATTTGGGTATAAAGCTGAAATAAATGATGTAAAATATGGGTTTGTACTAAATCTTGGTGTCTACATAACCCTCATATTAACATGATTATTGTATATAAGTAAAACTAGATAATGTGATAGCAACATGAAATAAATTAAAATACCTACTCTAATTCAACTATATACCTATAATAGGAGATAAAAGGGAAACGAGGCACACTTTCACTTACCAATGAATATTCTCCCTTTGGTGCATGGATTAGCTCCTTTGATTGTTGGATGTGGTTGCTTCAAATGAAATATCTATGCAATCCTATTTTAACAACATGACAATGAGTGATTGATGGATTTTTTATCTCAATTAAAACATAGTTTTGATAGCTTGATAACAAATGTTAAGTTAGATAGTAATTCAGATGGATGGCCACAATAGAGGAATATACATTAATTTTTAGATATTTTGGAGGGAAAACGGACAATCAGATTTAATTTGAAATTATTAAATAATTTTGAATTTTGGTGGATGTTGAGTGAATGGGTCAAGTGCATTAAATATATTTGTTGAGGATTTATGAGTTGGTTGGACGAAGTGGTCAAGTTTGTTTAATGAACACTAAATAAGATGAATGGACACTTAGTGGGTTGAATGTTCTAAATAAGTTTGTTAGAATGTGAAACAATGTTTTTAATAAAGTTGTTAGAATGTGTAATGTCATAATGATGTTTTAAAATGATTTTTAATGTTTTAATGATGTTTTAACAATTTGGTTAATGGTTTAACTAAGGAGGTTAAGGAGTTAAATGAGGATATTTGAGTAAATTGGTGAGGTGACATGGGTGATTTTTATATATTTTTATAACTTATTTAGAATTTTGTGTGCATGATTAATTAACATAACTAATTTAGATTAATTAGTTAATTAATAAAAATGTGCCATGGTGGAAGAATCCATATTTTTAATAAAGGATAGGTTAGTAATGAGTGTGTGGAATGTTAAATTGTTGATAATTAGTGATGACATAAAGTGGTGAAATTTAGATCTCTACATTTTCCCCTCTTTTAATGGGTGTTATGACTAGATGAAGCAATGGAATTTCAAAGAAATTAGAAGAATAAATATGGGTATACTAAAATGACTATAGTGGTATGATGGATTGGGGAAATTAGTTAGATTTGACTAGGGATTATTATGAATGATTAGATAGGGTTAGTGATGATGATTAGATATGATACCCCCTTGAGAGAGTGTGTGGGGATGAAAGATATGGATGGGATGTCAAAATGAGGATAAGGATTAGTAATATGTAAGAATAAAAGGGTGGTGATGAATGGAAGGTTGAGATACAACATGATGTGATGATGGGTATGGATGTTACTATGGGTGAATAAATATGTGATGGATGTTATGGTTGAATGAAATGGGAGGATGAGATTAACCCATGGATGAGATGAACTTGCTTGAGCTAAGGCTTTCACATTTCAAATGGATTTGATGATGGATTTATTTTCCCTAAGTAATGATATATGAAAAGGACAAGATTGGGAATGATATATGCCAATATAAGTTGCACACTTTATGCTATGCTCTTAGCCTATAGTGTGTCTAGGTATATGTGAGGCTAACTTGTGGCTTACATACCTTTCATATCATCTTATTTATTTTCTCTATGTTATTAGTATGGTCAACCTATGGAATAACCATGGCTAAGTATATTATATATAGGAGGTGGTGGTTAGTATTTAATCATCATATTATGAATTCTTCTCTTATTTCATTGTTGTGGAGATTTACCACTTGAAGAAACTCAGTCATTGTTATCAAGTATTCTACTCTTTCATGAATTATTATTGTGGATCTTATTATTTTTCTCTTAATTTTGTGATATAATAATACCATAGTACAAATATCTAAGTTGTTATGGATATGATTATTCTACTCTTAATTCTGTGATATAATATTACCATATTGTATATATCTAAGTAATTTCATTACATATGGTACTGAAATATCAATTTGGGCTAGTTTTTGTGGTGTTTTTTAGATCTAGTGTTATAACCATTTGAAGATATAAAGGATTGAAAAAACATAACTTATAATCTGGGAAGAATGTATTTTTTTGCCACTGAAGTATTGTTCAAAGTATTTTAAAAAAATAGTCTAGAAATTTTTTGTACCCTTGTGCAAATTAGTAGTCATTGGATTTATCTTGGTGAGATGATCACAATGGTATAATCTATTGGTACAATGTGTTTAGGCCTAAAACTCTTCCTTATAGGGTTTGTGCATGGATGGTATGAACACTTATAGATGTAGGAAAGGTCAAGATACCCCAAAAACTCCTCATAAATATGACATGGAGTCTGAGACTTTTATCCATTAGTTTTTGAGGTAGTTCAACAAATTTAGTTAGAGATATAAATCATGATAAGGATGATATTGATATACTAAAAGGGGAAATGGATTCTATAAAGGATCATATGTTAAGGATGAGTTGACCTTTATTTCAACTTAGCTTTAATAAAATAATCCTCCACCACTCTAATCTACTTCACCCATTCAAAACAATCATAACCCTAATGTTGGTTTGAAGCACATGGATTCTGTAAGTGATGTGTGCAAATTTTATGGTAAGGATCCAATCACTTGGATCAATCAAATTATATTTTTATTTGATCTACATAAGACCCCATGTGCACAAAATGTGATCACAACATCTCTCTAAATGGAATCTGATTAATTCATTTGGTATACATGGTTGTGTGCTCAAAATAAAAATAAGTGCACTCTTATTACTTGGTTGGTGTTTACTAAGGAGATATACATACACTATCACAAAAATATCTCTAAAAACTAATTTAGTTAGTTATCAAAGTTACAACAAATAAGTACTACTAAGGATCATATTCATCAATTCCAAAATCTATCCTTACTTATGGATGACATCATTGAGAACAACTTTACTAAAATTTTATTGGGGGATCAAGGATATCATCCAACTTAAGGTTCATATGTTGAATCTATCGAATGTTTTTGAAGTGATACCATTCATGTGCCAGACAAATGAAAAATAATTAGTAAAAATAAGGGTTCTCACTCATGGTCATGAATGTAATTTCAAATCACCCTCATTTTTGTAACCTAAGAGATTCACCCCTCAAAAAATTTAAGAGTAAAATTCCAAAGGATTATGTGTTGGCTACAATAGAAAATGGAGTAAAGGACATACATGTGTTGGAAATAAGTTATTCTACATTGAAGGTGTTAATGAATATGAAGATGATGAGGAGTCTGCATGTGAGGGTATGGAGAAACTAGAGGAAGAATATGAAGATTCTTACCCTAATATATCTTGTCATTCCGTTTAAAGTATAAGTATTCTTCAAACTCTTAAGGTGGTGGAATTATTCAAGAAATAAATGGTGATAATGTTGATTGACTCAAAAAGTACACATAACTTTATCAATAGTAATTTGGCTACTTGTTTGAGCTATTTTATTTATCTAGCTATAGAATTTCAAGTCATGATTGTATATGGTGGTGTAGTATACTATTTCTATAGTATTAAGATTGCCATGGGGGACTACCTACTTAATTATCCCATGTTTTATATCTTCATCAATGGGCCTAACATTATTTTGAGAATACAATGGCTCATGAATTTGGGCATGATAGAGATGAATTTATAGGAACTGTTCATGCACTTTAATTTTGAAGGTAAGACATTTTAACTTTGAGGATTACAAGTGAAGTCTCCCCAATTAGTTATCTCACACCAGATGATAAATATTCTTGAAAAAATGTGGAAGGATTTGTAGCATGGTTATTTTCCTTAAAATTTTATCCAACACACATGTCTACACATCTTGAATCTGATTTATAAATGATTCTTGATGACCATCCAATAATTTTTGGTGCAATGCTAAAAGATCTACTACCTAACAAAGAAAATGATCATGCCATAAGACTGATGCTATGTAACTCACCATTGAACATCAAACCATACATGCATCCATATGCTTAGAGAAGGGAAATTAAAAAAATGGTACATGAGATGTTAGAGACAAGTATTATTTGACATAGCCAAAGTGAATATTCTTTCCCGATGGTCATGGTACAAAAGAAACATGACACTTGGAGGATGTGGCCTAACTACAAATAAATCATTAATTACACCATCACATATAAGTTATCTATTCTAATTTTATGATTTTTAAGATGAATTACATGGTGCCATTTATTTTACCAAACTAGATATTCATTATGGGTATCATTAAATTAGGATCAAAGATGAGGATATCCATAAAATAACTTTTATATCTAATGAAGGCCACTATGAGTTTATGGTCATGCCTTTTGATCTCATAATTACACCATTTATATTTCAAATTTTGATGAATACTATTTTTATGCCTTTTTTAATAAAGTTTATGTTGGTATTTTTTGATGACATCCTAATTTATAACAAAACTTGGGAGGAAAATTTGAAGCATGTGAAATAGGTATTGTCAGTTCTAGAACAATATTGAATTTATGTAAAATCTTCAAAATTTGATTTTGGCATCCATGAGGTAGAGTACTTGGGTCATATTATTTCACATGGAGTCAAAGTCAACCCTAAGAATTTCAAAGCTATGATAGAGTAGTAAGTGTTTAAGACCCTCAATAATCTTTGTAGATTTTTGGGGCTAACATAGTACTATCATAAATTTGTAAAAAACTATGGTAGCATAGTAACTCCACTCATAACATTGTTAAATAAATATTCATTCCATTAGAATAAACTAACTATTAAGGCATTCAAGTAGCTAAAATAGGATATGTGCTCCATACCATTTTGGTGACACCTATTTTTTCTATTTTTTTTATTGAATGTGATGCATTAGGATATGGCATGGGAGCAGTAATCATAGAATAAAGAAGACCAATTTCATTTGATAATAATTAAATCAAAGGAAAAAATAATCTCAATCCAATCTGTAAGAAAGAGATGATGACAATTATTCATGTAGTTAGGTAATGAATACCTTATCTAATGGGTAAACACTTTTAGTAAAGACTAATCATACTAGTCTAAATTATTTTTGACAAAAATGATTATGATTACAATAAAAATAAAAATGGGTGACTAAAATGTTGGGTTATGAATTTAAAATATCATTAATAAGGCAAATATAATGTAATAGTAGATTCACTTTCCAGGAGGGATGAATCAGTTGAGGCATTATTATGTCTAATGGCCATTTGGCAAGTAGATTGGTTAGAGGAAGCAAGATCAGAATGAGAGAATGATAGTGACACATAGGTCCTAATTTATAATGTTCAACATGGTCCTAGTGTTTCTAAAAAAATTATTTGAAAGGAAACATGCTATGGTTTAAATATAGATTGTACTTTGTAAGGATTCTATCCTCAAACACAAGATCATTTAAGAGCTCTATGCACATACAATGAGGGGAATTCTAGATTTTTGAAGACATATCATCACATAAATAAATATTTATTTTATGATTAAATAAATAGAATATACAAATTTTTTTGGTAGAATACATTGTTTTTTAACATAACAAAGGTAAAATTATTAAGACAGTAGGTCTTCTGCAACCATTATCCATCCCTAGTCAGTGGTAGGAGGTTTCTTTGGATTTGATTATAGGGTTGCCTAGATCTAAAGGTAAAAATGTCATCATGGTATTTATTGGTAGGATCACAAAATATGCTCATTTTTTCCTTATCACAACCATTTTTACCTAGTATAAATTTTAATTTTCTCAATATAATTCAAATATTACATGGCACCCTAAAAATCATTGTAAGTGATCATGATCCTATCTTCACTAGTAATTTTTAGACTAAGTTAATTATAAGTTTGGGTACCTAGTTGGCTCATAACTTGACTTATCATCCTCAATCTAATAGGGAAATAGAGGTGGTTATCAAATTCATTAAGGCCATCTTCATTATTTTGCATTAGATAAACAAGAATGTTGTATCCATTGGCTACCACTAACAAAATGGTGGTATAACACTTCCATCCATACCTATTCTAAAATGTCTCCCTTTTTGTCACTTTATGGATATCACCCCCATCCATCACTTCAAATTTTAAGGTACAACCTATGGTTTAAGATATTGAGGAACACATTCAACACCAATAAGAGGTACTAACTGGTTTAAGGGAGATTTAGTAATAACATATAATAGAATGAAGAATCAAGTTGATTGACACTGTAGTGAGAGGCATTTTTATATTGGTGATTGTGTATTTGTGAAATTTTAACCACATAATTAAATTTATTTGAAGCCAAAAAAAAAGATAACAAACTTTATCCTGAGTATTATGTCCCTTATCAAATTCTACAAAAAATTGGTGGTATGGCATACAAGATGGAGCTACCCTAATCCACTCACATAAACCATGTGTTTAGTGTATATTTCTTGAATAAGGTGATTAGATAGAGGGTTTCTACTTGTACTAATTTATCTAAATTGGATGAAGTTAGATTAATTTTATAACCTAATAATATCTTTCATAGACACATAAAACGAACACAAACAAGAGAGCTTACAGAGTATTTAATCAATTAGAAGAGTTTGAATCATGAAGATACAACATGGGATGATGAATATTTATTGGAAAAACATCTATAGTTGATTAAAAATTTAGGGACACACTATTTTGAAGGGGAGAGGAATGCTACACCCTTAACTTATAATGCATCTAGGGATATGTGTGGCCAACTTATAGCTTACATAAATTTCATATTATCTTAATGTATTTCTCTATTTTCTTGATATGGTTAGCATATGGAATAACTATGTCTAAGTAGAGTATATATAGGAGGTAGTGGATAGTATTTAATCATCATATTGTGAATTCTACTCTTATTGTATTGTTGTGGAGGTTGCCCTCTTAAAGCAACTGAATAATTATTTTAAGTATCTTCTATTTCATTAATGATTGTTGTGGATATAATTATTCTTATCTTATTTATATGAGCCAATATTACCATATTTTGAACATCTAAGTAATTTACTTAAACTTTGATTGTACCCAAGAAATGATAAATGTAAGGAGGTAGATTCAAGAATGATATATCCCGTTAAAAAGTTACAATCCTGAATTCGATGGATGATTTGAGTTAGTTGATTGATGCACACACATAGATAAAATATTTAACTAATTACATGGATTGATGATGATGGATAAAATTTATGGATAGCATGGAGTTTATATGTTGTTGGTAGATATAGGTGATGATATGAGGGATGGATTATCATTATTGATGGATTATTAATTATATGTTAGTTTATAAGGATTAAATATTTAAGAAGAAATGTGGATGAAATGACATGTTGATGTAATGATAAATGGATGAATTAATCATAATCTTGTATAATTTAATAATGGTTTGAACAAACTTATTTTTATTATGGTACATGATAAGATGCACCATGTTATGAAAAAACATGATGTCATTTTTGTTGTATGCCACAAGACTAGCACATTAAACTATCAAACTTCACTTACCAATACATTAAACTATTATCCCTTGAGATACAAAAATCAATCAATTGGTCATTATCACATTGTTAAAATTTCCTTTCATAGAGATTTCATTTGAAGTAACCACATCCAACAATCAAAGAAGCAAATCCATGCACCAAAGAGACAATCTTAATTGGTAAGAGGAATTACATATATTTTCCCTTGTCACTCTTATCGAAGGTATATTTTTGAATTAAAGTATGGATTTAGTTTTATTTCAAGTTTCTATCACATGTTTTAGTTTCAATTTTATACATTTTTAGCACCCCTAATGGAACCATGTTCCCAAGATTTTTCTAACACATTTTCATCCATTTTTGTAGTGTTTGTATTTATCTAATCTATTTTTGAATTATTTTGGTATAAGTTTTTAGCTATTGCAGGTGAAATTTAGCAAATTTTAGTTAGTTTTATCTAGTTTTAGTCATATTCTAAGTTTTAGTGAGTTCATATTGTGAAGTAATGAAATCAAATTGTTCATCAGTGGATTCATATTTTATAGTGTTTTTTAATTTTTCTATAGGTTTCATTTGTGAAAAAGTAATAAATAGTGAAATCATTCTATGGAATTGTGAAATGATATAATTTATCAATGAATTCATCTTTTCTAGTGTTTTTCTATTTGTCTATAGGTTTCATCTTTGTAAGACTTAGTAATGGCGAAATCATATTGAGAAATGACAAATTCATGCTGAGAAATGGTGAATTCATGCTGATAAATGAAAAAAATCATTCATGTATCACTTTATATTTTTTGTATTTTCTTATTTTATTTTTTTGGATAATAGCGATTTTATTATGAAAAATGACAAAATTTGTTTTGATAAATGATAAATTCGTATTGAGAAATGAAGAATTCATGTTGAGAAATGGAAAATTTATACTGATGAGTGGTGAATTCATACTAATGAATGGTGAATTCATACAAAGGAATGGTGCTTTTTTATTTGAGTGGCTAACTTCCAAAGGCCATATCTTTTGACTTGAATATCTATTTGAGCTCTTGTTCATAGAAAAAATGAAGTTATAAAAAATATGCATGCAACCATGAAAAAATATTTCATTTATAGTTGAATATACTAATAGTGTTTTTAATTTCAATAAATTTTAGGTTTCCTCTTGCAAAATACTTTAGAACAGTGAAATCATATAATTTATTAGTGAGTTCATCTTTTCTAGTGTTTTTTAATTTATCTATAGGTTTCATCTGTGTAGGAATTAATAATGGTGAATTAATATTGAGAAATGAATTCATGCTAAGAAAAGTGAATTCATGTTAAGAAATGACAAATTCATTTAGATATCACTTTCTATTTTCAGTGTTTTTTAATTTCAATTTTTTGGCTATTAATGAATTTATTCTGAGAAACAACATATTCATTTTGATAAATGATAAATTCATTTGATAAATTAATAATTCATGATGAGAAATGGAAAATTTATACTAACGAGTGGTGAATTTGAGTGGTGAACTCATACTAAGGAATGGAGAATTCATATTGAGGAATGGTGAATTTTCACATGAGGATCTAGCTTCCATAGACCATAAATTTTGACTCAAATTTTCATTTGAGATCTTGTTCATGGAAAAAAATGAAGATATAATAAATACACATGCAACCATGAAAAAATATTTAATTTATAGTTGATTCTACTAATAGTGTTTTGAATTTCACTAATTTCTAGGTTTTCACTTTCCAAATAGCTTATCCAAATTGTAAACAATTTTTTTTTATAGCACCATAGGCCAAAGACTAAAATAAAAACATCTTTTTGATAAAATTTTTAAATTCAATTTTTTATTTATTTATATTATAATTTATTTTTATCTTTATTGTATTGTTATGGGTTTTTCATATGCTCTTATTTTCCATCACAAGGTGATTTAGATAATCAGAAATAAACCCTAGTACTTTATGTATCCCAAGACTCAAATTTGTGTATTTATTTCCTCATGGCACATAGGCACCCATTATAAATTAGAAACAATCTAAGTCTTCTTTATTTTTATTTCTAATTACTCTATCAACTTTGGATTTCATCACCAAATGATAGACCAAAGCTCATGTACTAGTGGGATATACAAATTTAAGGATCAATAGTCTTCATTTCCTAATCTTGGTTAACCCCTAGGTGATGTGAGGTGGATTTGACCACTGATACCTAGGGTTTAGATAGCCCCTTACATATAATTTAGACTCAAAGTAATAAAAGGTATATAAGATGATTCTCCTAGTTAAACCTATAAATATTATCATAAGATCCTTTAATCATAATCAAAGAGTGGTGTCAAGAAAATAACATTCCCTAAGATCACCCACCCCTATCAGCCTTTACAATACTATCAGTGGGACACAAATTGATTACACACCCACTTGAATAGTTTAATATTTTCTTGTTTATGTGTTTTGTTTGCTCCCTCTTATGTGAAACTATTATTTTATAACCAAACTCCAAATGCAAATCCAAAGTCCAAAGTTCAAACTTCAAACCAACCAAACTAAAGTCCAAATCCAAAATTTAAAATCAAACTTAATCCAAATCATATGGCACTTAAAATTAATATTGACATATCCCAAATCAAATAATATCTATTTACAAACAAGGATAATTTTATTTTATGCCTTATAGAGATAGGTTCTCATATTCTTATTGACTTTGATACCAACAACTTAGCCCACATAATTAGTATGGAATCCAAAATTATCCCACATCAACATCAGTATACCACTAATAATCTTGCTATCCAAAATTAGCTGATTCTCCCATAAACTATTTATAATCATAACATCTCTCATGACAACTACAAAACAAAATCATTTCTAGCATCCCAATCTAAAAATCCAACCATTTTTGAACAACTCCAATAATTAACCCAAGAGTTCAAAGATCTAAAATCTTATATCAACCCTTCGACATCAAGACCTTTATCTCTTAGTCAATCCAATAACCTATCTGATCTATAATCCAATAATCCAAAATCTTATACCAAATAAGAACCTAAGTTGTATAAACCCTACCTTATCCTACCCAATCCAAAATCAAACAATTCATAATTAAACCATCCAAAATTCCATCTTGATTTGGAAAAATTAAATTTTTTTTGCCACTATTTTTCTTATCCACTAATTAACCAATGGCTCTATAAATCCATCTTTATAGATTATTCAATCATTGATCAGCCCATATTTATCTAACCCCTAATGCAAAAAATCAATCACTAATCCAACCCTTAGGCCATAAAAATCCAAACATGTCCTCACATCACCACTCCAAGGAACATCATCTATCCAAGAATAGAGTGTATTTACATCTAAAAAAAACCAAATAGGGATAGGCAAAGATACATTTCTAGATCATGATCAAACTCTTCCATAGAGAAATCAAGATCATACTAATCATTTCAATTATGCAACAAAATCCCAATTCAAAAAAATTATTGGTCCATGAATTTTTTATGAGCCCCTTATTGAAGATCCTATCTTTGACCAAGAGTCCATTTTTGACTAAGACCCCATCTTTGATGAACCACCTATCTTTGAAAAATTCCATCTTCAACCAACCACCCACCTATTATGGTCCCATTGTTGATTAACTCATCTTTAACAAGCCCACTAATCACCATCCCATATTCAACCAAGATGATGAGCTCATCTTCAATATCAATGATCTCCCCTTACACATTGAAGCCTCCATCACCCAACATCACATACCTCAAGTGACCAAGATTCTTATATACAGTGCCAACCAACATACCCTCCATATTTATGGTCCTACCATAAATATAAAATTAGTACCAACACCATATTATCTAGGCCCTATCTCATTGATCAAATGTGAACTTATTATAGATGATAAGATTTAAGACTCCAATAACTCATTATATGATTTCAACTTAGTAGCTTGTTATAAAGTAACAAGTATCTTATTACAAACAAAATTTATAAAGTCATGAAATATAAAGGTAGAGGCCTTCAACCTTCATGAATAATAAATTATAGATATTATCCACATATACATAAATAAAGACTCTCATGGCATCAGATACAAACCATATTCAGACCAATGTGATTCTTTTATGGTTTCTGAGTAAGCCTCATCCAACATAGAAATAGGTTCTATTCATAGTCCCTACAAAGACCATGTTTCAACCAATCCTTTAATTGATACCTCCAATCCTTTCCCCATATTGACATTCAATCTCCCACACCCATCAATTAGGATAGACATAATCACATAGCCTTAGACTTATTTCATAACAATTGAATAATCACATAATCCATAAAGATCCAAGTTGACATCCTTGCATAAGACACCACACAAGGTTTAAAAATAAAATATGGCACATAGCATATCTCATGGTTCAACATGTATTCCATATTTAAATTAAATATAAAAATACAAACAATCAAAATCAAATTCAAAAATCAATGTCTCCTAGTTAAAAAATCTTAGAGGCATTATTAGACCTAAATCAAAATAAAAATTCAAAAATCAATAAGATTTTCTTTGGTGAAAAACTTTCTCAGATGCTAATTTATGGTGAAAAAAATATGTCCCCTATAATAACACAATTATAGGATAGCTTCCAATCACTTTTTGAAGATACCATCAAAGAAGAAAATACTCAAATCATTAAAATTACACCTACTCTAAATCTCTAAAAATTTAATATTACTGGTTCAAACTCCCTTCACATAATAATCACACCATCCCTCCAAATCCTTCACATACTCAACACAAAACCTTCATCCAACAAAAATTTTGATTCACCCTCTTTGGAATGACCCTATATCATAGGGTTTATTATGGTATCCTACTAAATTTGGAATAAGCCAACTTAAAAATAAATGAAATTCCCAAATACATCTATGGAGTGCATATATGAAAGATCCAATGTTATTTCAATAAATTTAAAATAAAAATAAAAAAAATTAAGAGAGAGAAATAAAAATGTCCAAAATTTAAAACCATTGCTTATGTAACCTTGGGTAAGTAACATTATGAAAATTAGTTTTTAACATCATGTGTAAAATTAATTATTTACAAGTACCCCACATTTGGGGGCTAGCCCATTATATCTCAAACCTATGCATTTTAAATCATTCCTCTATCCAAACATAGCTTTATTATCCTTACCATCCTTATCTATAACCATATTTAACCATAATTAACTAGCCTTAACCATCATTAACCAACCTTAACCACCTTTAACCATCCTTAACCATCTTTACCCATCCGTAACCATCCTTACCCATCCTTACCCATCCTTAACCATTATTACCCATCTTAAACCATCTTTTCTCGTCCTTAAATATCCTTATGATCCATATCCATTCAATCCTTATTGTCATACCCATCCTCCTTCTCGCATTTTACCTTGACAAGGAAGTGGAAAATATATTGAGACTTGTTTCAAAAAATCTTTGCATATCCTCAGATTGGTACTTTGACAACGAGACACTTGGTTCTTAGTTAACATGTTCTTTTGAGTTCATGTCATGAATCCTTCCTTCATTCCATCCAATATCTCTCCCATCCTTGGTGTTATAAATGGATTTCCCTTTGCTCATTGCCTTATCAAAATATACAAAAAAATTCATTACAAATATTGAAAATCCAAAAATGTCATAAAATAAGAGAACCATAAAAAAATAGACAAACTAAAAATTCAAAAAATAGTATAAAATCCAAAAGGCCAAAACAATATCAGTACCACAACCTCAAAAAAAAATTCATTTTCCTTGTCCTAAATATTTCTAAAATCATTGATCACCTTGAAAAAAATCATCGGAATATATCATTCCCAATATAACCTCTTCTCATATACAATTGCTTGGGGAAAAATAAAACTATCTTTACCATCAATATTCAAACATTAGGCTTTTTAACTTGATGTGGTACATGCATTTACTTTTGTGTTTTTGTTATGATTGCTCTTTTGTTTACATTTCTTGTTCATTATTGAGTTAGTCTTTATTCATATTATAATAGTGTCATTCTGGTTTACCATATCATGATTCATATTTTCATGCATTTGTGTCTATGTAAATCTTACAACATATGAAAACAATGTCATCATGTTTTTCTATATTATGATGCATCCTGTTATGCACTATATCAAAATTAGGTTTTCTCAAAATTTTAAAAATATATGCAAGATTAACAAAAATTCATTACATCACCACATATCATTTCATCCACATTCCTTCCTAAACATTTAATCCTTCTAAACTAACATCTAACTAAGCATCCATCATAAATGACTATGTGTGCATCATGCCTATTAAAATAGTCAGAATTCTAAGAGATTCCTTATATCATCACACACATCTACATCAACCTATCAAATCCATAATATCTATGATCCATATTCCATGTAATTATTTAATTTCTTATGTTAGGCTTACACATAAATAAAATAAATCACACCATCCATCCAATCTAATCTCACAACTTTTCAACGAGATATATCTTTCCCAAATATGCCTCTTGCATATATTTTTTCTTGAGTCAAATCAAAGGACATGGATTTCTCAAGATATATTGTTCCCAATCTAATCTCATGATTTTTATTTCAAGTTTCTATCACATGCTCTAGTTTTACTAGTATATAAGTTTGGCACACCACCTTGTCATCCTACAAGACAATATAATTTCACTTACCAATGAAGAATCTCCCTTTGGTGCATGGATTTTTTCCTTTAATTATCATATGTGGTTATTTTGAATGAAATATCTATGTAGGTTGATTTTAACAGTGTGAATGAGTGATTGACATATTTTTTTTCTCGCAGGTGGATAATTATAAAAATATTAGAAATGTAGTCCCACTAGGTGTGTAAAAAATGTATACAAGTAAAACTAGAGATTGTGATAGAAACTTGAAATAAAACCAAATCCATACTCTAATTCAATAACATACCTCTGATAAGATAAAAAAGGAAAATGAGACACACCTTCACTTACCAATGAAGATTCTCCCTTTGACGTATGGATTTTCTCCTTTGATTGTTGGATGTGGTTACGTCAAATAAAATATCTATGCAATATTATTTTAGCAACATGGAACTGAGTGATGGATAGATTTTGATTGCAAGTAGATGATAATTTTAATAGCTTATGTAATGATCCCAATAAAGGAGAATGAATGACAATTTATATATTTTTTGGAGGGAAAATAGATTTAGAATTTGAATAGTGGATCTTAAGTCAACGGGTCAAGTGCATTCAATATTTTTGTCGAGGATTTATGAGTTAGTTGGAATAAGTGGTCAAGTTTTTTGAACAAGCATTGAATGAGTTCAATGGACATTGAATGGGTTGAATATCTTAAATATATTTGTTAGAATGTGGAAAAATGTCTTAAATAAGGTTGTGTTTTAACCTTTTAGGACTTAGTGAATATAAATACTATGTTGTTAAAGAGTTGAATATAGTAAATCAAGGTAGAAATATGCAATTAATACATCCACTGATTTGTTATAAAATTGACTAAATTTGACCTCTATAAAAATATTAATAAATAATGCAAATTAGAACTTAGCTATAAAATGATTGAGATGAATGATCTAGAAGTGGAAAATTGAGATACAGGCTAGTATGAGTGTCACAAATAGGATCTAAGTGTCAAATACCCTTCTAGATAGTAGTGTCCTAATTGGACAGTAACACCATATGGTGTTAGTGTACCTATTTTGGTGGTAGTGTCCTATATGAAAGACTATTTTGAGCTTCTAGGTATACCTATGTCTAGATTTATAAGGCCTGTTCCTACATGCATGAGTTATAAAACCCTATAGATGACCTATTTTTACTAGTTTTATGAGAAAACCCTAATCCTTCATGTTTCTAGGGCATCTAGTTTATACAAGATGAAAAGTGTGTTTGTTAGTGGGGTAGGCTGGACATCCTAAAACACCCTACTATGATGAGAGTTTCTTACATACCAATACTCTAAGAAAGATCAAGCTTGATGTATTTCTCCCCACCTAAGTGATGGTGCAAGTGCAAGTGAAGCTTACATGATGGTTGACTTGAGTGTTTTGAATGTGCTTGAGATTGGAAATATAAGTAAACTAAGCTTATGAATGATTTAGATGGTATCATGAAAAATTAGGGTGTAATATGGATTGATGACCTTAATTGTACACAAATTGTTTTAAGTTTGCATATGTAATTTGCATCTAATTTCTATCTAGTGGTTAGAGGGATAAAATTCACACACACACACACACACACACACACACACACACACACACACACACACACACACACATATATATATATATTATTTTGGTGCTTATTTAGGTAATGAAATATGCCTAGGCTGACCTTAGGAGGTATAAGATTTGAAAAGATATCCATTTGTGAAAAAAGGAGGGAAAGGACAATACCACCAATTTTGGGACATTAACATCATGCAACACTACTGTACCTATTATGACACTTGTGTCTAGGTGGTAGAACCTGAGGCACAAAAGGATAAGATGTAAGAATGAGGGTTTGGGACTACTCTAGGGATGGTTAGGGATGCTTTTGGCCTACACAAAGGTTGTACAAGTGTGAAAATAATATCTAGGATAGGTCTAGGGCTAAGTTAGGGATAAGTGGTCTCAAATAGTACTCTTAAAACTAAAGTGTAACTTTTAGGTGATTACATTTCCCCCCACCCTTTCTTCTAGAAATGCAATAAAGTGAAATGAATAGGATAAATAAAAAATATGTGTACCTAAACTTATCTAAGAGTTGAAACCCATGAGTTTGTCTATGAGTATGTGAATCATGATCCATTGCGTGTCTTAAAAGTGAAACATGCATATATCTTTCCTTACTGAAGAGATATCAAAAATAAATATAAAACTTAGCAAAGAAATAAAATTGAGTAAAATTGAGTAAAGGGATAAGAGAGAGGAAAGGAATGAATAAACCTCACTAGTTACATGAACCAATGCATAAATCTAGTGACAACTTATATGTGTTCATGCATATAATGATCATTTAATGATTAGATTGGACTTAGCTAATGGCTTGCTCAATAATCATGTGTGGGTGGCTCAATAACTCAATCCTATTTTCAATCCATCATTTCTCACCCCTACGTGGTAGATCATGACCTATGAATAGATTGGATTGGACTGATGGTGTGTCCAACCTTCTCATGTAGGTGGATCAAGAATGCATGTATACTATGAATCCATTATTTCTAACCCATGTGTAGTAGATGCATCTAAAACTAAAACTATGAAATGTAATTAGAAATGTCTAACTTGATATATCTAACTAGAGATGTCAACTTTGTGTCCACTTGGGTATATTAGGTAGCCCCAAACCAATTGAGAATTCTAACCACTATAGATGAAGTAAGGCATGAAACTGGCATACAACCTAAAATATGATAATTGATGTATAAAATGTAGATAATGACATGGAATTTGTCTTTCCATCTGATCAACTGATGTGTAAGTGAGTAAATAGAAATAATGTGTTGTGCACTTATTCCCAAATCAGATACTTGAGCATATAGATTCTAGACCAAGTTATAATAATCTATATTTGAGTATCTAAATTATAAATGGATGTCATGTATGATGCCCATAATCTACTAAAACTAGTATGTATCTTAGCTAAATTGATATGAATTTGAGCTAAATTGAGACAAAATTAGTAAATCTATAACTACACCTATTCATACTTGGATCATACCTATTGTACTTTCCTAGACAATCTATATTTTTTTGAAACTAAGGATACTAAAAAATAGCACCATATATTGGATAGTAGTGCTATGTAGTACAAGTGTCTAAATCTAGGTGCTAATGTCTATCTATTCTAATTTGTATGCAACTGTACTAATCTTTATGTCACTATTTTCCACTATGTTTACTTGAGTCTGATTTTTGTATTTTGAGCCTATGTGTTGAAAATTAAACTCTGAGTGCATTTTGATTGCTTGATATCTATGACAAATCCCTATGAATGCCCCCTATTTTAAGGGGAGTTGTTGAACCTATGAAAGAACTATCCTTGAAAGAAAAATCTCTATAAAATGTGTGTTAGCCAGAACAAATATGATATTTGCATAATAATCCACTATAATGTGCATACATGACATTGGGATGTAAGATAATTCAGAGCATAAATTTGTAATTTGTGATGTATTTTATGTCTAACATTCAAAAGGCTATCAAGATAGATATAAAAATGTGTGTAATAGTTAATATGAGTAATAACTAAGTATTTACCTATGGGGATGGGGCACAATATCCATAATGACACCCAAGTAGGAAGTGGAGATGCATGAGGTCCCTCATGGCATCTAAAACTATATTGTGTAATAAGCAAGAGACAAGTGTCATGGCAATGATGCATACAAGATATCATACATACAACACACATGAGGTACACAAACTAGGCCAAGGGGACATAATAAAAGGGACATGGGATTATTTCACTAAATATGAGAAAGTGAGACATACAAGGACATGTTCAAATATCCACATATGTAAAAAACAAACAATTTAGCTTAGATCCACATACAAGGACATTTTTAATTGTCTGGATACATAATCAAGAAAGCACAGACAAAGACATAGGTGCATGTCCAAAGCATACATACTTTGAAAATAAGTGGCATAAATCCAAAGAGCAATGGCATATTCAAATACCCTCAAATAGAAGAATCAGAAAGATACAATCAATTATAAACTAAGAAATCTAGAAATGAAAGTATGCATGAGCATGCAATCCAATCTATGTAAAGGATAAGATGCATATACGTTGATTCTAAAGTATTAATAGATGATAAAAAATCTAATAAGTATAGCATGATCAATATCAAGATATAAAAATAATAAATCTATGATGTAGAGTTTAGAAAGAAGGAACATGGTAATCGAAACTATGTATATGGTGCCCCCAAATGGATGAATGTGTCAAATTAAGAACCTGTGTATATGTGTAAATGCCCTATGTGGGTAGATAATAATGAATCTAGATTGATGTAGTTGACCTAAGTTCTGTATCAATATGCAATCACTCAAGAATAATAATAAAGCATATATGTATGATAAAACCAACTATAATAATATAGTTATTATATGTAGTGTTTGGAAAATATAAGAAATGTAAACATGGAAATGCATACAATCTATATTTTTATGTTTTCTAAGTAAATATTGAAATGTTTTTATGTTTTTGAAATGTTATATTATTTTTGTACTTTCTAGATATAAGATATGTATAGACAACATGAAAATGAAAATATGTACAAGGAACAAGAAATAAGGAAAGTATGTAAATGTAGGGAGGAATAACACTAGCCAATGAGTCTCATGGGAGACTCACTATCACTATAAACTGTGTTAAAAATAGGAATGGTAATCTCTTGTGTAATGTGATTTATATGCTAGACTTGAATGGTGTTGTAATATGAATATGGGTATTGTTCATTATGAAAATCATAATAATAATAACCTAGAAAACTAGAGGGAATTAATTCTTACTATAGTGTTGACCTTTCTAAATTACACTTTGTAATATTGATTTTGATTTTTCCCTTTATTATAAACATATGGTGTTGTGGAGGCTATTTTACTAGAAAGCCTTTTTTGAGCATGTTGGTTAGCTTAACATGATTTTGACTTTAAAACTTAAGTTATTTTCTCTTTTTGTAACATTTTCTATGTATCTAGAATTTTTGCCTTGATAAAATGTATCTATGAATGATTTTACTTAAGATGTTCAATAAATCCCAAACCTTATTGACCAATATTATCAACTTCTAGATTAGGAGAAGTGATGCCTTAGGCCTAATTTCCCAAAGCTTGACTATGATAATCAAACTATTGTAGATATTTTTTACCAAACCCATACTAATTTGAAAATTGAGTCTCATTTTGGAGAGGTAGATTTTAATCTCTTACTTTATTTACTTGTGCTTGTTATAATGTTTCTTGCTCTGATTGTGCTTTGTGAACCTTTTTTTGTTCTGAATTATGCTTTGGTAACCACTTTTGTACTATTTATAAATTTGACCCTTTTTGAATTTATAGATGTGCCACTGTATGTTATTTTGATGATGTGCCATTGTTTGAGTCATGTATATCTATTATCTATTGTATAATCATTTTCAATGCTAAACATGAATCGGTGTGGTGTTGTATTCATATAAAATGCAAAAATTGGTAACTTGAGCATGACTAATGACACCCAACCCATATGTCCCTCTTGCTTACTCTCATGACCCTCTTAGGCTTGTTTTCACTGATCCTCAGTCATTTGTAGCCTTCCAAACTTGATCCCAATTGAGCCAGGATCATCTTTTCATGACCAATCCATCCCCTAGGTCCTATTTGCTCAAGATAATAGTGCCACACTAGGACTATAGATCTAATGCTACTCCTATCCAATTTTAATGCTATTGTCCAAGATAATTTATAGACAAAACAATCAATTACTTTTAGTTTCCCATCCTTATCCTTATCAGAATAATGCAATAAAATTTAGTTCATGACTAATAGATCTCTATAAAAGCCCATTTAAAGATCAATTGGAAGGGGTTGGAAAATATCACAAAATAAGCAAGCATAAAAGCAAGACTACTCAAGCACATTTCCCTATTCTCTACATACAACCATCCAATACTATTTATTACTTATTAAAATCCTTACACCAATCCCTAGTCATCTCAAGTACACCTAGTTTAGAATTTTATTACATTCTCATATCAAAATTGCACCAAGCACTTTCAAAGGGAGAGCTACATATGGATTGATCCCTCTTCTGAGTATTGGTATGTAGACAACATGGCCACACAAGGGGTATGGATCCATGTCTACTGAAAATTACACACACTAACCCCCCTCTTGTTCAAAATTGGTAAAAAGTAAAATGAAATATAGGGTTTTAATAGAAAATATTCTCTATAGGGAGCTTTACAGACTTTCAAATGCTAAAACTTCAGAGATAGGGTCACAAAGACCTATTGAACAAAAATTAAAAAGATCAAATCCTCAAGATAATAGCACTAAGCAAAGACCATAGTGCCAGTACCACTCCTATCTAATTTCAATACTCCTATCTAGTCAAAAAAATAAATTCAAAATCTTGTTTGTGATAGTGTTTCAAGCCTACATAGTGAATATTAGATCTTGTTTTAGTCAGATTAGCATAGTTTAAGCTAAGTCTTATTTTCTCCCTCTTATTATTATTTTTAGAAAAGATCTAATTATCAATAAATTCTATAAATGATTAGCTTAATTATTGTCTATTTATTTACTAATTTTACTACTTAGGCCCTTTAACTAAATTAGGAGTAATACACCAATATTCTCAAAAATTTTAAATCATTTACTGAACTCAACTTACTTCATTTGCACAAAAAAACCCTAGGGTAATATTTTTACTAATTTTTTTCTATAAATTTTTGAATTTTTATTTGAATATTTAAATCATAAATTCATTTTAAATTTTAAAATTTAGTAATAAATTTTAAAATAATTTTCTTTCAAACCCTAGTTGCCCATACTAGGCCCCAATAATTTTCTAGTAATTTTCCAACAATATTTTGAATTTTTTATAAAAATTAAAATAAAAAAGTCCCTTCAAAATTCAAAATTCAATATTAATTTAAAATATAAATATATATCTCAAAACCCTAATTACACATACTAGGTCCTATCCAATCATGCATTTTCCAATAATTTTCCAAATTTTTTAGTTGCATATTTAAATAAAAAATCCATTCAAATTTAAAAATTCAATAGTAATTCTCAAAAACATTTATTTATTTATTTTCAAAACCCTAGTTACACGTACTAGGTCCTATTAAATCACTAATTTTCTAATTTTTTACTTGTATATCTAACTCAAAAATCCACTTTCAATTCCAAAATTTCATAATAAATTTTCAAAATAATTATCTATCAAACCCTAGTTGTATATACTAGGTCCCATTATTTCTTGAGGTATCACCTTATATGTTTGTAAGCTCCACATCCTTTTTTTTTCACATTCCAATTCCTTGTTTAGATTATATCTATTTAATTTTTTCTACTATTATCCAATTTGTTTTCCTTATACCACCTAAGTTCCTTGCATGTCTTTCTTTGAGATGAAGTGTCAGACTTAGTGGCAATCCTCTTGAATTCACCCAGATTCCTTTAACTCAACCATATACTATGGATAAACAACTAGTTTAGACTTTAGCTATAGATTCCACACATCCAAATTACACCAATTTCAATGATAATAATTCAAATAATGAGCAATATAAGAATAAAAATGATGATGTACACACCAATGATTATGCTCCACCACATTGGACTACTGATCCACTTCCACCCCTTATTGATAATGAAGTTATACTCAATAAATATTTGATCCTCCAAACTTTTAGAAAAAGAATCAGGGAATAGCTTTGAGATCATACTCTTATATTATAATCTCTCATGAAAATCAAAAAGGTTAAAAGAGTTAAGTTTTTGATTCCCATAAAACAACCAGTTACAAATGACACTATGGGGGCAACTATGTCTCAAGAGCCCCCTATATCAACCCAACCTACCTCAATGCCACCAACTATAGCTAGTATATCTTTGTCTCCTAATGTGGTAGCCCTTGTGTAAGAGATAAAATCTCTTCAATCCGATGTGCTACATATTGAGCAAGGTGCCTCTAGACCTACATAGGCTTTGGAATCTTTTGCTCTATTGCATACACCATTGGCATGTCACATTGCTTCAACACCTTAACATAAGGTTTTTTTCAACCCAAGCTTACTCTATATGATAGTAAGGGTGATCTAGAGACACATTTGAGAGATTTTCATGTAGCATGCTTGGAATATGTCCCTAGTCAATGGCTACTTACCAAGATCTTTACATAGAGCCTCAAGGATTATGCTTTATAATGGTTCTATAGTTTACCAAATTAATTGGTCAGTGCATTCAATCCTTTGGCTATCATGTTCCTAACTCATTTCAGCATTAACATTGGTTACAAGATTTTATACACCCAAGTTGCACAATAGAAACAAAGGTCAAATAAGCATCTCACAGATTATGTTCTTTGATATAATACTATCTTGGCTAAGATGAATAGCCCCATGGCTGATCAAGAGTTAAAAGATCTCTTCAAATAGAGTCTCTTACCATCTTTTTACAAATCAATTATGTTCAATAGATTCTCTTCCTTCATTGAATTATGTCACACACTAAAGGAAAGAGAAGTCAAGTTAATTTCAATGGGCAAACTCAAGTACACAAGTATCTCAAGAAACAACCAACAAGAGAAATAAAAAAGTAACATATAAGGTCAAGGTCAATGATAACAAGACTTAGAATCAATTGACAGTTAATGCAGCTTCAGAACCCCCTCAACATTTGGTTTTATCAACACCTCCTCAACATACATTTACCAATCTACCAATTTCTCTAGCTAGAGTTTTACAATAATTATTGGATTGTAACATCATATCTCTCCCTCTTATTAGGGAAGTTGACCCAGTAAATCCTCTTCCATGGGGATATGATCAACATGCATTTTATGATTTTCATAAGGTACTAGGCCATATAATAAATAGATGCATCAATTTGAGACACAAGATTTAATAGATGGCAATCATATTGATCTTAGAACTTCAATTAAGCCTCCTCAAGAAAATAAAACATAAGATAAAGCTTTGAAAATCTTCTCAAATACTTTTCCACAACATTCCAAATAGGAGATAGGGGTTCACCATGTATATCATGCACATCCTCCACTAGAAACATATAGGGCACCTTTAGTTTGGTTACATCCTTTGAGTAATATGATTGGTGTATACAATTCTAGAGTTCTCGCTAGACCTTCCATCTCCTTCTCAGAGAAAGAGATCATTGAAGATGATATGAACTATCATGCACTCTTTATTAGAGCTCACATTTATAATCATCTTATTCATAGTGTTCTTATAGACAATGGATCTAGTGTGAAAATATGCATTATGACATTATTATAGCATTTGGGATATTCAGAGTAGGATATTACACCAATATACATAGTTATCAATAGATTTAGTGGGCATATACAAAGTTCATTGGGTGAGATTGTACTTCCTCTATAGGTTGTTCCAACACATGTGGCCACACCATTTATTATTGTTCTCAGTGTAGAAGTTTTTGATATGTTACTTGGTCGATCATGGATTCAAAAAATTCAAGTAGTACCTTCTATAGTTCATAGATGCATGAAATTCATTCATGCTAATCAGGTTATTACAGTTGGTGGAGTTCCATATGAGTTACCATGCCCCACTTCAAAGCCATATTCCACTTTATAGTGACCAATTTTAGTTCAACCTCTAGTTCATTTTTTTCACCAATTTTAGTTCTTCCTCTAGTTCAAATTTAGATACAGTTGAGGCCTCCATCACTAGCACAAGGATTTCATACACCCCTATAGCTTTAGGATTCTAGATAGCTTCTAGCTATAATGTTCATACCTAAGGTAGTATCATTGATATCTTATACATCTACTCACAGAGAACATGTATAGAGGGCTTTTCCTACTACTATATGGGTCCTTAAGAACCCTATAATTACATCCACTTCTCATAGTTATAGGGGGACCCCACACTTAGTTTTTAATTTAGATATTGTAGAGCATTTACAACATATATAGCTTTCAAAGACATAATTTCAGTATTTCCATTATGCTTCATAATCATGCACAATTCCTCTCCTTAATATAGGACACCATGATAGGGAATCTCCCATGAGATTCATTAGTTAGTATCATCCTTTCTCTACTTATTGATACATAGTTTCTCAGTATTTTCTTATACATAGTCTTTATATGATTGCTTGTACATAGTTTATAAACAATTTAAAAATTTAAAAACATACAAATAATTCAAAAATGCCAAAAATATTTTGATTATATGCATCATCCATGATTTACATTTCTACTATCATGCTAGACTTACATTTGCTATTCTATACTATTATTTGTTGATTTATCTAAATTACCATGCTTCACTTGATCTACTTTCAGGTGTGTGCAGTGACATCCAACTCTTTGATTGCTCCACTCTACCCATTGATGGGCCATCCTAATTCTACATCAAGACATGTTAATATGCATACCAACTAGGGGCATCTTATACATGACTACACCATCCAGGTTATGTCATTCCTACACCACACACTCTCGTTATCATGTTAATATACATTACTTACTAGCTTACATAGATTACTCTATCGACACTCACTAGTATATATAACTTGTGTATTTATTAGCATATACCTAGTCTTGTAATAACATTTCTTGCATACTTTCCCTCATGATTTGATTAGTTAGATGTGATTGTAATTCTAGTTCCTTACATGCTTTCTTTTTGCTTAACATAGCTAGATTGTTTGCATTTCTTAGTTACTATTTGTCTCCTGTATGTGCCTTCGGACATTTGACAATGTCATTTAATTATATTCATGTGTATAACATAGGAAAATTTCCCATATTCTTTGCTTATACTCTTCTATGTTATTATGTTTTTCATGCCAACTTGCTTGTTTCAACTATATGTGTATGTGGCATTTGAACATGCCTTGTATGCTTGCTTTTTAGTTTAAGTGACATGTGCCCATGTCCCTTGTTTACTTGGCCCTTTGGCCACTCTTGTTCACTTCTTTCTTCTTTCCTTGTGTGCTTATTATTTTATTACTTTCAATTTTTTATAATGCCATGATCCAAATCATGCATTATCTTACTTCTTGGATGCCATGATGGACATCATCTCCATCCCTCCATGATATCTAACAATTAACAACTAACACTTCTAGTTCTAATTCAATATATTGCACATGATTTTAAATTGTTATATCTATTTAGGTATACCCCTATTGATCTAATAATCTCTCAATACAAACCATGCTATATCTTGAGATATCTTGTCAATTATCATTGTTATATCATATATATTTGTAGCATAGCACACTTGGAGGGTTCTTTATACTAAGGGTAGTCATTACAAGGTCTACATTCCTACACTAAGAAGAGGGGGAAAAAATAAGGATTTTGTCATAGAGATTAGAGCTCCTATCAACCAAAAAATCTAGTTTCAAAACACTTATAATAATCACTAGACATCAAACCAATCAAAATAGACTAGGTAGATAGTAAAAAATCTAGAACAGTCGTTAGATTTAGCTCAGGAAAACAACATCAAGAGTAGAATATAAAATTAATGGTGATACTATCCATTTCTAACGATCCTATCTAAACAAAAAAACTAAAATTTCCAAAAATAGGCAAAAAAGTAGGTTCAACTATAGATTTACACAGCTAGACCAGTTCAAAATCAACAATTTCAATACACATTTTTCTTAAAAAAAACTAGATATAGGGGGCATCATACATGTAATTATGAATCTTACTTCTAGTTTTATGTATGACAATTGGTGTAACTTCTAGATCAGAATCCATGTTTTAAACATCAATGATTGGGGGCAATGTGCATGGCACATTTATTTCTTTTCTTTCCTAATTCAACATTATCCATACATTCTTAGTAGTTGTGTGCCTTATTCCATCTATAGGTGGTTGGAATCATTTTGGAGTGAATTTAATAAAATCCTACCCTCTACATTCCTGAGTTCTTGAGTGGCTTCCACATAAGATAGATTCTTAGTTTTAGAGTGGATTTCATACAAGCCTCATCTCCATCTTTTGAAGTGGCCAAGAGTGGCTTAGTTTCCAACATACATTAAACTATCCATGAAAACATTATTAGATCAAAGTAGATTCATGGGATTTAGGATCCATCTCATATGACATACATTTCATACTAGTATTAGTTAATAGCTTCACTTCATGAGGAAATGATGGAGTTAAAGGTCTAGCTAGCCTTTGTATTCTTGAGCCACCTATTTAGAGGGATTAGACACACAGTCTAAACATAAATCAACACATACATGAATACCTAGTTTCATTTTTATGTGATGATGGAGCTAAAGGGATAGCCTTTACATTCTTGAGTCATCTTCTAAGGAATTGAGCACTCAAATCTGTTCATGATATTACCCTTGGTATAGCATCATCCAACATTACTCAACATTACTCATCATCACTCAACATCACGATAGGTTTTGTACTGGTTTGTATACCCAAAGAGGTGTATTCATTCCTTTATCTTCCTCTCTCTTACCCAACTTTATACATTATTATTTTAGATATAGTGTATCTAGTAAGAATTGATCTACTCTTTTTTTTTCTCTTGTAGATTCACACTTCACAGCGTGCTCTCTTTATGCACACCCAACATCACACAAGCTTCACCCTTAAAGGTAAGTTTAGGTATGCTTTCTATTTTTCCTTTATCCTAGTATTTTAATTTGCTGCATCACTAGAATAAAAGGGGGGCAAATGTAGTCATATAAAATGTAAAAATTGGTAACTTGAACATGACTAATGACACCCAACCCATAGGTCCCTCTTTCTTACTCTCATGACCATTTTAGGATTATTTTCACTAATTCCCAATCATCTATAACCTTCTAGACTTGATCCTAGATGAGCTAAAACCCTCTTTTCATGACCAATCCATCCCCCTAGGTCTTGTCTACTCAAAACAATAACACCAAACTAGGATTATAGTGCTAATTCCACTCTTATCTACTTTTGGCACTATTTTTCAAGCTCATTTATAGCCCCATTGGCCAATTCTTAATGGTTTCCCATCCTTATCCTTGTCAACCTAATACAAGCAAATTAAATCCATGACTAATAGATCCCTATAAAATCCCATTCAAAGATCATTTGGAAAGGGTTAGAAAATATCACAAAGCAAACAATAATACAAGTAAGACTACTCAAGCACATTTCCCTATTCTCTACATATAGCCATCTAATACTATTTATAGCTTATTCAAATCCTTACACTAGTACTTAGTCATCTCAATCACACCTAGTTTAGCATTTCCTTACATTCTCATATCACAATTGCACCAAGAACTTTCAAAGGGAGAACTACATATGGCTTGATGCCTCTTTAGAGTGTTGGTATATAGGTAGCGTACCCACACAAGGGGTGTAGATTCAAATCTAGTGAATTTTACATACAATAACCCCCCCTCTTGTTTTAAATTAGTCAAAATTACAATGGAAGATGGGGTTTGAAGATAAAATATTCTCTATAGGGAGCTCTATAGACTTTTAGCTATTGAAACTTCAGAGATAGGGTCACATAGACCTACCAAACAAAACCCAAAAAGCTCAGATCCTCAAGACAATGGCACTACGCAAGGACTACAATACTGGTACCAATCCTATCCACTTTTGGTGATCCTATCCAATCAAAAAATGAAAGTCAGAATCCTATTTTCAATAGTGTCCCCAGCTTACATAGTGAATATCAGATATTGTCTCAGTCATATCAACATCATTTAAGCTAGGTCTTATTTTCTCCCTCTTATTACTATTTTTAGAAAAGTTCTAATTACTAATAAATTTCAAAAATTAGTAGCTTAAATATTGTATATTTATTTACTAATTTTACTACTTAGACCCTTTAACTAAATTAGGAATAATACACTAATATTCCCAAAATTATTAAATCAGGTGTCCATGTATTTTATGATATACACAATAATATCTAGATCTCCTCACTAGTTTTTGAAGAGGTATGTTGATTAGATTAGCTGTAATAATTTTCCTTAGTATCTCACTTAAACTTTTATTAGAAACTTGTAAGATTTTTTAATCACTCATAGTAGATGCATTATGTTATACTTTATGATTTGGATATGAAAGAGTGCTAGACACAACTTTGCAATGTGTAGATGCATATACATGGATTAAAATAGCATATTATAAAGATTGTGTACATGTAATGTGATTTTACAATAATGTGATATTTTCAATTAATAAATGATTTTAATTCTATAATTCTAATATTAACTTGCTCATACTGATAATTTGTTCCCTGAGAGTCTCACAAGTACAAACCCTAATTACTTTTGATTGAACATATAGGCACACATCTTGTAAGGGAGAGGTGTAGCTAGGCTAAGTATGGACATTAGTAATTTTAGTATAGGCTACTTCATCTCATGAAGGAGTGATAACATGGACCTAGTTAGAGGGAAATTAGATATTACCATCATGTATATAAGGAGGATAAAGAGTTTCTTTCTTGTGTATAAGCTATGACATTGAAACTTTAAACATAGTTGTTAGCTTATGTAATAGATCCTCTATGCATGTAAGGGTTTGATTTTTTAATTAAATTATAGATAAGAGAAAAATAACATGCTAGAGTTATAATGAAATATGACATACATTGCAATTGATATAAATCATCATCTATATAGGTGTTTATGTCATCATTGTATTCATTCCAAATGAAAGGAAACAATCATGCAAAAGAAGCTAGAAAAATTTGTATTAAAAAGTGATAAACTTCATTTGTCATTATTATCATGATTATATGAAATACAAATAAAAAAATTACAAGGATCTAAAATCTGAGTGTGGGTTTGGAAGGTTGGAAGCATAAAACCTAGGTTTATCTAGGGTTAGGGTTTGTGCAATATTTGAAGTCAAGTTCACCAAATGTTTTAAACTTTTAGGACTTAGTGAATGTAAATCCTATGTTGTTAAAGAGGTGATTATAGTAAATCAAGGTATAATTATGTAATAAATACAACCACTGATTTGTTATATAATTGACTAAATTTAACCTTTCTAAAATATTAATAAATATTTTAAATAAGAACTTAGCTTGAAAATGACTAAGACATATGATATAGAGGTTGAGAACTAAGGTAGAGGTTGGTCTAAGTTTTATAAATAGGATCTAAGTGTTAAAACCTCTCCTATATATTAGTGCCCTAATTGGACAATAATGTCATATGGTATTAGTTTCCCTATTTTATTACAAGTGCCCTCTATGTAGGATTGTTTTGAGCTTTTAGGTGCACATGTGTCTAGATATGTAAGGCCTATTCCTACATGCATGAGTTTTGAAACCCTATAAATGAACTATTTTTATTGATTTTATGATAAAATCCTAATCCTCCATGTTGCTAGGGCATTCGGTTGATACAAGCTAAAAATTGTGTTTAGAGAAAAAATGTTATTAGGAGTTTAGAGAAAAAATGTTACAAGGTCAAGAACCTATGATGGAGAGTATAAAACCATACTTTCCTTCCCCTCTTAGTCATTTTTATGAATCTCATGAGTATTATAATCATTTTATGATGGATTATCAAGCCTATTGACAATAATTGGAGATTCTTCATTGTGAATCACCACCTTCATCTCCAAAACTAGATAATAAACCTCCAATTTTAACTCTCATACATGCCACCCTAAATATTGGAGCATTATTATTTCTAACATGGGTGTTCTTATTACTCCACATATGAGTTTAGAGCATATCATTATCATATATGTAGTTTTCAAAGACAAGTTCTAGGTTTATATGCATACGTCAAAAGGAAAAAAATCTTTTGTATCTAGAATAACCTTTTTACCTAGAAGATTTGCTTCCATGTATATTTTATTCATAACTAGAGGATCAAAATCCTCTAAATTTTAGCATATCTACTTTCTTTATTGAGACAATTTTAAAGATTTTTGTTAGTATATATTACAACCTTAAAATATCTAAGATGAACTCTTTATGGATATATCCATTTATTATTTATGTAATAATTATTTATAAATAATTATATACCTTTAATTGTTATCTTATTAATATCCAAAGCCTATTTTGAGATAATATTCATAAAATATAAATATGCCTTGAAATCCTAAGCCTTTTTAATTATCTATATAAGAAGTTGGAAGGCATGAATGAAGTGGTTTAATGTATAGTTATTTTGTAATATATTATGGAATCCATAATATTTAATTTTAGTATATTATTCATGTGAAGAGGGAAATTTCATAATTCACATAATTTCACATGAAGAAAACACAAAATGCATGTCATTTTTGTATAATTTAGAATGTGCAAGCAAAATGACCTGTGATGCTCCACATGTCAAGTAATGCATGCCATGTGGAAACAATGAAAGAAACCACTATTGCATATGTGGATTCATGGTCTTTAAAATTCCCATGTTAACCTCATCAAGTATAACTAACCTACTATGATGTGGATGGCCTAAATGACCTTCAAGATGATAACAAGCGCTATGACCCTTGCAACATTGGTGTAGACTCACATTTAATGAAAAAGGGTTTCCAACATGGTTTAAGGTTGAATGAACCATTTATAACACACCAACTATAGGATATCTAAATCTAAGGAATGATATACAAATAATTTAAACACAAAATCACATTCCTAAACATGCATGCTTTATAATGAATAAGTGATTGCATAGTCACCACACACCCACACCTTCCCCATTTTCTCTAATTAGTTTAGATGCCCATATATGACTTACAACTAAATATGAAAAATTTATGGGCCACAACAAATCCATTTCTTGAAATTAACACTTAATTAAAATAAGGAAAGTACACACAATGCCTTAATTCGAGTAATTTCATCTAACTCATAATAGGATTCAAATGTGACCTCAAATAATTTTAAGATATCATAGGGTTCAAATTGTACATTAAGTCACAAATGTAATCTAATTTCAAGTTGATTTTTTTTAAGGGCTCAACTAAAGAGATAATAGGCTCTATATGATCCCAACAAATGCATAAAATATATTGATCTAGCCCCTTAATATTGGAGCAACTAATCTCCCCTATTGGATTCTTTTCATCTCATCTATCAAATTAGGGAAATGAAAATAAACCCTAAGAATTATTATATAATTATATAAATATAACTCACTCACTCATCAAGTTTTTAATTCAAATTTATATAAAGGGAATAATGTTTGGAATATGACTTGTCCATAGTTGTATCTCTCCATCCTTTAAACCCTTGGATGACCTCTACTAATGGGGTCTCCAAGATTTTCCATTCTGAATTGGTTTATTTTATTTTTATTTTTAGACACAATAGATTAATGGTCAAGAAACTAGTTCAGGTATTGGGATTCATGGGAACCCTCTAGGATGTTTTGGTTTATTATAGAAATAAAAATAGATTAGGATGTTTCAAGATCCTAAAAACCATTAAAGTTTGTCTAAGGTTTTCCAAAAACTAGGTATTAAATTTCGAGTTAAGTATTATATTATTATTCCAAGATGAAAAGGATGGAAAATTAGGAGGGAAAGGTCAATTAAGGGCTACCTTCCCCCAAGCTAATTCATTTTATCAATAGACTAAACAATATTAAGGGGGTATATCTAAAATTTGTAGACACCATGAAGAGTAAAAATAATATCATGCTTTATTTATTTTTATGTATCTTGGCTTGTGAGGGGGACTCCATCACCTCCCACAAGTTCTTTAGGGAAGCTTTGAACCATGGTTTCATCTTCTGACATTGACTTCATTTGGCTCCTTTGGAGTTACACACAGGAAGTAGTGGCACTTTGGACATCACACTACACTGAGTGAACAACAGGATGTAGTGGTTGCAAAAAGGACTTGACCTTTTTCTAACAAGCCAAGTGAGATAGACCCAAAATCCATGATTTTATTTTGCATTGTTTGGTGTGAAAGTCATTATGCAATTGATTCCCCTAGATCATTTATAAACTTGTTAGATATTAGACAAATCCATACTTTCCATGAAAGTATTTTTGGTGCAAGGTGAGCCTCAAGGTCCATGTCACAGTACTATCATTTGAGAGAAGGGGGGGGGGTGTAAAAACCCTACTATATAATGTGTATTTACTTTTGGATGAACACTTAAAATCCTCTCAAATGACGTATATTGATGGATTCCAACAATACCAAGCAACCTTGTCAGTTTAGGATCTAAGGGTGATTAATTAGTTAGTCTTGTCCTAGTTCAAAGTCTTGTTTGGAGTCAAGACTTGGTGTAAAAAAAGAATCCAAAACCAAACACATGGTCCTCATTTTATTTTGAACAAAGAGGCATTATGCTGCCCATGTGAGATCATCAGTTTTCCTTGTTCAAAATTCATCAAAAGCTTGAGAGTCATATCATCTATTTTGGTGCAGTTATGCTACCCAATTGAGTCAAGACCTTGACCAAAGTTATTTAAGTCCTTCACTTATAATCTAAATTCAGAATTACACCTTTAAAAGTTTATAGGGTTAATGTGTTAAGTGGGTTCACCATTTGTACTAAACTTGAGAGAACTTAGGTTTAATTTCCAATTTAGGTTGAAGGCCATTTAAGACTCAGAATCATTGTCATCACTTGATAAACTTAAGCCATTTTTCGCTAAACACTTACACTTTGAGTTTATACACCATAATATTTTGAGTCGAGAAAGGTAGTGTTATGCTATCAAAATTGTGAGAAACTATCTTTCACTTAGAGAGTTTTTGAAACAAAATTTTTGTCACACCTTATGGGTAGAATAACATCGTTACGCTGCCCAAATCATTTCAAATTTTTGTTCATAGCCCATTTTTCATAGAGTTACATATTTTTTCCTACAAAATCAAACCAATCCAAGTGTACCTTTTGCAATCCTTTCTCTAAAACATAGTTATACTGTTCACCTTTGTCTAGCTTGTTTGTAAAAAAGAACCAAGTTTTATACCATTATTTATGAGAAAATAAACTATTGCTAAAGTGCCTTTTGTTTCATACCTTATACCTAGTTGATCAAATTCATGTCCAAGAATCAAATGCCTAGTGTTTGTTAGGAGTGTTTCAAATCCATTAGGTTAAAAAATTTCATCTATTTTCAAAGTCTAGCTTTTGATTCCATTTGGCCAAGAGTCCTAGCACATGCCTTGTTTGAGCCTAGATTTTGATGCCATGTTTGGCCAAAAGACCTAGCCACTTTTAAATTCCTAGATTAGATTGATTTGACACACTTTGACCTTAGAGTTTGGAATTTTTATTTTTGATCTATTTACTTGCTTATCTTTGTGTGAATAACAAAATGCTAGATACTTTGAGCTAGCTTGTTTCCTCACAAATCTTTGCTTAAACCTTTTTGACCCTTTTTACAAATCTAGACCGAGTTGAGGCATCATTTGTTTTAGATTTTGTCCTTTTTAGAGTTTGTAAAACTCTTTGACCTTTTATCATAAAACATTGATTATGGATCCCAACATGTATTCCTACACTCGTAGTGGACTCATGTATAATTTGAGGATTAGTAATGTGGTTGCACATGAATAAATGGTGTAAGACCCCTATGAAAATAATATTGCTTATTAGATGGATTCTTATCCCTCTTATGATACTCAATTAAGGGCACAAAGCCAAGATCCATTGGCTAACTATTTGGTCAACACACTACCTTATTCAAAACAAGACCAATAACATACCATGAAATACCTAGCTACAATACCAACAATGGATGACCCAATTATTCAAAGGTCATATTCCACCAATATAGCTTCCACCTATGATCAATTTTTTTTGAGTGACATTTGTTAGAGAATAAAGATGAGATCTTGGTTAGAGCCATAGAGGTACATGTCAAGTTCTCAGTAGACTTCCCCAATGAAAATTTACCAAGTCTATTAAGAGTGCCCCACAATATCATTTATGATTAACAAGATTATTCTAACAATCCTATGGCTCTAGTCTAAATGCCATATCAAGACCCTAATATATCTAATTGAGGCAAAAAATTCATGGAAGATCACTTTAACCAAATGAAAATACCATATCAAACCTACCTAAATTTAGCATGTGATTTCAATCAGATGAACATGGTGAGTAAGCCTCTCATTGACCTAGTACATTTAATAGGAGTGTTGATAGAGTTAACTAGACAAGAAAATCTGAGTTTTAACCCATTCATACAAACTACTTCACTACATAAATTAATGCCTATGCTTGTTATTGAAGAAATGTATTCAAACTCTATATTGAATAGTGAGCTAAACATAGTAGACAATGTGAAAATAACATCCAACCTAGATCAAAGTGGTACTAATGCACAAACAATTAGCCAACAACATGTGCCTATAGTTAATCCCATGAGAAGATCATCATACTAAGGAATAAGAGTTTATGCACCCCAACCTCAACCAGCTACTTCCTCAAGTGTACAAACTATATGGTTAGGTAATCAAACAATAGATAATGTCACACCTTAATGACAAAATATGATGAATCCTACTCCCCCTCAACAAGTAGTGAGTAGCATTCCATAATAAGAGCCACAATCTACTGTATCAACATGATAGAGGAAAAATAAATTACCACCTCAATTAGGGGTAATTAATATTCCACCTTGTAAGGTAATGATGAACATACCTTTTTAGTCATAGACTAATATGCCAATTCAAAACCAAGCAATGACTAGTTAATAGTGTACAAATGTTGGTCAATAATAGATGCTAAATCCATAACCTGATTTCACTTCTTCATAGGGATTCATGAAACAAAGAGGTCCCCTTGTTTCTCAAGTACCTACTAGATAACTGTTGGTTCAAAATGTGCCACAAATTTAGAGACAAGGTCTTGGTCCACAAGTTCGCACTCAACAACAAGGTTTGATTAGTCAACAACATGTCTCTTTTCAACCATAGTAAGAACAATATAGTTATATCCCTTCATACTAACCACAAAATCATTCAAGCCAAACCTTTATCACCAACCTAAACTAGAATATTGCATAGCCAAATGTGCAATTTCATATACATCCTAATCCATGTATGCATATTCTTGGTCCATTCCCCAACCCAATAAATATACCCCAATAGGTGTCTCCATCATACCTTGGTCAAAGTGTCCCACTTGTGACCTCCCAACCATCTACCCAAACCAATTTTTTCCCTCAAACCAATATCCCTTCCAATTTCCTATCCCAAAAATTGCAATAGATGAAGGATGCAATTGTTGTTATTTAGGTAGGGAAGCAGACTAAAAATTTCAAATTGGATGACGTGTGTTCCTATCCATTCAACATGGAATATTTTTAGATATGATTTCCTCTAGGACAAAAACCACCCAGATTCAATAAATACAAAGGGAAAGGTGAC
The DNA here is from genome assembly GCA_037957365.1 of Torreya grandis. Classification (NCBI taxonomy): domain Eukaryota; kingdom Viridiplantae; phylum Streptophyta; class Pinopsida; order Cupressales; family Taxaceae; genus Torreya; species Torreya grandis. Next base: position 346,288 of record JARHVA010002758.1, on the reverse strand, counting down.
CCTAAGGCCAATTTGACTGAATTCTTTATCACATGTCAGCTAGTGGCATATAGTGACATATACTTTTTGCTATTATTTCCAAGGAGCTTGGCTGGACAAGATTTAGAGTGGTTTTTAAAGTTGCCTAAGAATTTAGTAATAGACTTTGATTATCTATCTGATAAGTTTGTGCAACACTTTTCCTATAATCTTGAGCATGAGATTTCATAAGTGGACTTAATAAAAGCAAAAAAAATCTGGTGAGAGTTTTGTGAGTTATTTATAGTGATGGAGAGCCTTGGAAATCCATTTCACCCATAGTTTACTAGATAAACAATTAGCCACTATGTTTACTAAAATTTTGCATAGTGAGATAGCTTACCATCTGGAACTACAGTGTGCACATATGTTCAAAGAGATCATTGATAAATGTTTGTTGATCGAGTGAGTGCTCATGAATAAAGGAGTCATCAAGCTTAATTAAACTAATCAAAATCAAGGTAACAATTAGGGAAATAGCCAATAACAACATCCTAATCAAGTGAAAGCATCACAACTGACACATGCCAATAACAAAGAAAGATCAAAGTAATTCAATTGTAATAGGAATGTTATGGGAAATAGAGTAACTAAATCTCATCATATCCAAACTATACAAACCTCATCCACATTGTATTTTCATCTTATTCCTACCTAGCAACCTCTCCAACCAATACCACAAGCAAAACAACCAAAACCTACACAACAAATACAACAACCTTTACCTTTGCAAACCCCTCCTCTTAAGATAACTATGCCTACATGTCATGTCTTTAGTGACCTAGGAGAACCTATTGAATCTATATTTTATAAGCTTGCTGCTACTAATATAATTAGTTGGCTTATACTAAAGCATTATTTATCCTAATTGGTATCATAAAAATGAATTTTGTGACTATCATCAGGTTAATGGGCATAAACTATGAAGGTGTGTCCAAATCAAGCATTTAATTGAGAATATGTTAGATAATGTGGAGATAAAATTAGAAAATGGTGCTTCCACTTTAATCAAACTCTTGGGATTTATCAAAACCCCTTTCCTTGACATAACAATTAGCAACAACAAAACAATCAGCAACAATAATAACAACCAATGTAACAACAAAATCAATAGTATCAAAATCAAAGGCTGAACTAGCAAAATCGACAAAATCAATAGTATAATCCACAATGATAAAACAATAGACAAAACCAAGGGTAGAACGGTAACAACAAATAAACCTACCATGTAGTTGCATATGAATACAATAGGGTTGTAGGTCATATTACAGGGGGTAACATTAATACCATCTCCATTAATCTTAGACCATACACTAATCAACCTAAACCATTGCTAAACAACTATATTCAACCAAATTACATGAATAATCCTTCTTTGATCTAGGAGTACATACAAGCAAACTAGCAAACTAGGACTTCCACTTTTAGATCTTATAATGACAACTTGTTATTTCCACGTGACTACATGCAAGTGCACTGGCAACTGGGACTTGTCTTATCTGGTCCCACATCATTTCCAACATTGGTTAACAATAATGGTCTAATATTTAATCCTAATTATGTAATCACAACTTGAAGGTTGAAGATTACTATCTCAGGCCCATAACCATCCACCACTTTGCCTATAATACAACCAATCATTTAGCCTCAGAATAAACCATTCACTACTAACTAAGATAAGAAGTTTGATATTATGAAACAATTATAGAAGATATCATCACAAATTTCTATTTTAAATTTGCTATGAACATCAATAATCCACAAGAACATCTTGAATGAGTTTTTGACCCAATCCACTATTGCTAGTGACATATCCCCTAATAAATTTCAAGATTTGGTTGGGCACCTAGCTCTAGCCCAATAAGTCACATTCAACCAAAGTGATATGTCTTCCCTTGGCCCACTCCATAATAATCCATCATACATATAAGTTTATATAAGATGGCATAAAGTGAAACATATCCTTATAGACAATGGATCTGACCTCAACATAGTGTCCTTGAAGCTCATCAAGCTTCTTGGGTACACCATGACAGATCTCCAACCAAAAATAATACTTATCAAAGCTTATGATAATCAAGAAAGAGAACCACAAGGAACCACTAGTTTGCCAATTATCATTGGGCCTTTGACCCATGATACACTTTACCATGTGCTTGAACTTGATTTATCATATAATATGATTTTAGCCAGGCCTTGATTACATGGGATTCATGCAGTTTCATCAACATTACACCAATGTATCAAGTTTTCCCACTCAAATATGGAAGTGAATATTCTAGGTGATTTACACCCATATGAACACTAAAAGCATCTTGTGGTCAAATTTTAAGGCTATAATTATCAGTATGGTATGAATCCAAGTTCCAAGTAGGATAAAGGAAAGGCTATAATTTTGATCCTTGACCAGATAATGACATAGATCCTAATATCTTGTATTCTCTTTCCCACATGCCACTACCTGAAGCTTCTAATCATTTCACCATTTCAGATAATGGATTAGGAGAGTATGTGACCCATGATACATTTCATATTGCCAATCTTCCTCAAAATATGAAAACCTTTGGGTGACCTAAAGTCACCCCACATAGGAATTGGTAAGAAAAGAACTAAGATAAGGGACCTGTCACATTTGTACCAGCATCTAGCCTCAAACTTGACCCTCTTGAAAGAGATGAATCATGGTTATACAATGACAACCAAGGTGATTGTTATAAAAATGCAAAGTATCCTATTCTTAATAAGATCATGGAGCATCACAAATATGAAGGAAGAAGCCTCAGAGTAAATTAGTAAGGAACAATGAGCTAGTTTCCATGAATAAGTATGAAAGATTATGGACTTAGATTTAAACTATCGAGGGGTGACCCCACATATCTTATTTAAACTCTATCACCAACAACTAGAGATGATGATACCAATAGTGAAGTAGAGTCTGATCATAGCCTCACCTTTGATGACCTAGATGAAACCAACTTTTTTGATAATAATTCCATTTGTACCCTTACCTCAGTTATTCATTGCAATACTTTGCCATTATAATATCCCCAACTGATAGATTAGGACCAAAAAGAATCTAGTTTGCTGATTGATGAGTTATAGAATGATGAGGGATTCTATGATTTCTTAGGCATTAGAGATAACATTTCATTGGGAGATCACAAATTAAGTTTCTCAATCACATTAGATCATACAACCTATTTTGGAGAGCGAGTGAACACCCTTAGCCAAAAAAAAAAGTAAAACATTGAGGTTCCAAAGTGAAAACATCTTTGAGGTGCTTTCTGACTAGGGAAAAAGTAAAGATAAAGGCCAATCTAGTGGTGAAAACTTTTTTCAGGTGCTATTGGATAGGGGTGTTCATTATTCTTTGATTTTAGACCAGGAGACCACTTATGATGAACTTACCTATGGATCTGAGTTCAACTTTGAGCAATAAGTATTTGGTCAAATTATTCAAGAATTTTTAACTATTTGTGTCACATGGATAGATCTCCTATTAGGGGATTCAGATTCATCATGCTTATGAGAAGTTGAGGAGAAAGTCCTAATAAAGGACCCTGACATAATCAAATAGTTCAATTCATTGCCTACAATCCTACAAGATGGTTCAAACCTTCTAGTCAATGATACTATAAAAGTAAATATCGGGACTCCATCAAACTTGACATGGATAAAATTAGGCACATCCCTCACCAAGGAAGAACATGACATCTTTATAACTCTATTGAGATAATTTATAGATATCTTTGCATGGGCCTATTCTGACATGCCAAGTTTAGACCCCACCTTGGTTTTGCACCACCTTATAGTTAATCCTAACACCAAATTAGTAAAATAAAAGCTACATAAGATGCATCCTTGAATTGCTATATTGGTAAAGCAAGAGTTGGAAAAAATCTTAGAAGCAGGATGTATCACATCCATTGACTACTCATAATGGATCTCTAATGTAGTACCTATTAGCAAAAATCTTGAAGGGATCATTATTTGTAATAATTTTTGAAACATCAAGAAATCTTGTCCTAAAGATGATTTTACCTTATCTAATATCGACATGATCATTGACTCCATGATAGGTTATGAAATTATTTCACTCATGGATGGTTTTTCAAGATACAATAGATCAGAATAACACTAGAAGATCATCATAAAATAACATTCACCACTCCATGGGGAACATTTTGTTATCAAGTGATGCCATTTGGCCTTAAGAATGCTAGTGCTACATATCAAAGGGCCATGAATTTCATATTCCATGATATGATGCATGATATTGTTTAAGACTATCTCGATGACATATTAGAGAAATCCTAAACTAGGGCCGATCATCCAATAGTGATGCATAAGATATTTGAAAGATTATGAGAGTACAAAGTTAGACTCAATCCAAATAAATGTGTCTTTAGTTTTTATTTAGGCAAATTACTTGGCTTTATCATATCTCATAGAGTTATTAAAGTCAATCTGGCTAAAGTCCATGCTATAATTGAGAGGTCACCACCAATCAATTTAAAGCAACTTCATAGTTTATAGGGTAAGATCCAATCAATTTGATGCTTCATCTCTCAGTTAGTAGATAAGTGCCATCTTTTTACACACCTTTTGAATAAAGGAGTTGCATTTCACTGGGATGATCACTACCAAATATCTTTTCAATAGTTCAAAGACTATCTTGTCAATCCACCTATTTTATTACTTCTTATGCCAAGAAAACCATTCTTGTTATACCTATTAGCTAATAATCATGCTCTGAGGGCACTTTTAGCTCAACATAATGATAATGGAAATAATCACACTATATATTACCTAAGCCATACCTTGGTTATATATGAACATAACTATATACCTATTGAAAAAGCTTGTCTAGCCATTGTTTTTGCATCTCAAAAACTACACCATTACATGTTGAATATTAAAACCATGGTCATTTCAAAAGTAGATCTAATCAAGTATCTACTATCTAAAACAAATTTATAAGGTAGAATAGCTAAATAGATCATGTTTCTTAGTGAGTTTGACATAGAGTATGCCAATCAAAAGGTAATCAAGGGATAAGTTCTTGTAGACCAACTTGCTAAAGCACCTCTCATAGACACTTAACGACTCACATTTCAATTTCTTGATGAATCTATCATGACCATCATTGACACACCCCTTGAGGAGCAGCCCTAGAAGCTATATTTTGATGGCTCATTCACTGCATATGGATCAAGGATATGCCTATTATTTATTACACCATAAGGGGATCTAATCCATAAATCATTTAGAATCAACTTTCCCTGTACAAAAAACATGGCTAGGTATGAAACACTTGTTGCAAGACTTCAAAAAGTAGTGCATTGGAATATATCTCATCTTTAAGTTTATGGTGATTCTTGATTAATCATCAATTAGGTCACAGATCATTTTCAGACCAAAGATGAAAGCTAGTTCCATATAAAACCATGGTTGACACTCTTAATCAACAAAGTACCAACATTTAGTTTGAGCACATACCAAGGGCTAGTAAAATAACTATAGATGCCATGGCTAATATTGGCTCTCTGATTCGACAAATAGATAAAGCTAGAAAGTATCAGTTCTTCATCAAAAATTTGTTAGCACTAGCTCATGAACCTTTAACTATTGTAATGATTTGTGATATTATTGATCCTAATTCTATCTGGTATTTATACCTTTATAACTACCTTTATGACCAATATATACCACCTAACCTCTCTAAAAAACAAACCAAATCCTTCATTCATCATTTTGCTCATTATACTCTACTTGGATCCACCCTTTATTATCATAATTTCAATGGAAATCTGCTTCATTGTTTAACTTTGGTAGAATCTACATTAGCATTAAGAGAAGTTCATGAAGGAGTATGTGGATTCCATTCTAGCGGTGTAGTCTTATCTAAAAATAGCTTATGTATTGGTTATTATTGGCCAATAATGGATACATATGCCATTGCATATGTAAAGAAGTGTGATAAATGTCAATGGCATGCTAATATGATTTATGCCCCAATAAAAACTTTGAAATTGATGTTGACACCATGTCTATTTTCTACATGGGGACTTGAACTCATTGGGAAGATTAACCCCACTTCATTTGATGGCCATAAACATATCCTTACCACCACCAAATATTTCACTAAGTGGGTTGAAGCTATACCCCTCACTTACATGACTCAATTTTTTTTTTCCAAATTCATCTTCAACCATCTCATCTACTGCTACAGTATTCCCTCTTACATTATACATAATAATGGAGGATCATTCAATAACAAATATGTAGAGCAGCTATGTACTAAATATAACATCACACAATATTTTTCTACCATATATTACCCTCAAGGTAATGGCTAGGTTGAGGCATCCAACAAAACCATTGTCAATATTCTCAAAAATATTGTTAATGATGTTGATCATGATTGGCACCTCCAAATATTCCCTATCCTTTGTGCATACCATACCAATCATTGTACCCCCATAGGAGCCACTCCATACTTGTTTATGGTATTGAAGCCATCCTTCCCATTGAGGTTGAATTGCCTTCACTATGCATCTCCTTCAAGCATGTCTTGGATGATCATGACTATCATGTAGCTTGCCTACAAGAGCTAGACCTACTTGATTAGAAACACAACTATGATAAATAATCTTCAAGCATATCAAAACTAATTCAAAAGCCAATATAATTGGCATGTTAAGTATAGAACATTTGAAAGTGGTGATCTTGTTTTTAAAGAAAACCAAAAGAATACCATGGATGAGAAAAAGCATAAAGGAAAATTCAAACCAAACTAGATAGGGCATTTCATCATCACTACAGATTATGGATCAAGGGCATACAGGCTTACCACACTAGATGGAGATGAACTTCTAGAGCTGATGAATATTATTCATCTCAAGCGGTACTATGCTTAAGCACTAAGGTGTATTTTCTATAAGGATAATTTTAGTTATACCATTTTATCACTATTATTCTTTGTATAAATACCATCCTTATCCATCTTCTTTTCCATGTCCACTTTCCATTTTGATCTACCAACCCTATGTGTTCTAAAGCCTAGCCCGTTTGACCTTGGTTTTTACCTTTCATTACACATTTTCAACATAAAAGTATCTAATTAGTTTCATCAATTGATTCAATTAATTTAGATAGAGATCATATTTTAGGATAGTGTGATAGAAGTTTTGGTAGTTGCATCCTTCATTTATTATTCCTTTCTTACCACTGATCTTGCTACTAATTATAACTACCTTTGGGCAAATTAGTACCTTTAATCTATGCCATTATGTCCTAGTTATAACCAGTTATGGGAAAACTAGGGGAAACATCAAGCTTTGATTTACCAACTTGCCACTTCCTATGTCATACTATGCCTTTTTACCAACTATGCTTATTTTTTTTGAATTGATCGCTACACTAGTCAAATTCCTCTACTGTAATGGTGGAACTATAGTGACTTGAGATTCTACTCTGGGACTATGTAGGTAGTGCTCAATACTTGTTGAGGTCAGCTTAGCCACCCTTTTTCCCATGCTCTCATCATTTTTAGAGAAACTTAAGCCATGCTCTCACCATTTTGTGAGCAACCTAAGCCATGCTCTTGCCATTTTATAAGAAACCTAAGCCCTTCTCTCACTATTTTATGAGCAACCTAAGCCACGTTATCTCCATTTTATGAGCAATCTAAACCACACTCTCACCATTTTGTGAGTAACCTAAGCCATGATCTCACCATTTTATGAGCATCCTAAGCCACACTCTTTCCATTTTGCAAACAACCTTAGTTTAAATGCTCTCACCGTTTTATGAGATTGAACCATTTAGTGTCTCATCATTCTCAATTGAGTTGAGACACTCCAAAACACTTCCAAAAACATTTAAAAAATCATTAGAAAGGAACAAATACATTGACCACTTCTTTACCTTAAGGATTATGGGAACCCTTACTAAGTTATAAGAAGATCACTTGTCATTTAGTTTCCCCATCCTTTTTGGCCCTTTTATCTCATGCACTTACCATTTTTCAAGACCATTCCTTATTATTCTATCACATCCATTCAATTTGTTTTCCTTAGTTATCACATTCTTTCCATTTCTTGAAAGAACTACATTTGGCCTAAATTTTTTTATTAGATATTACATTCATGGAACTATGTAGGCAACATCAACTTTCCTAGTACATATGGAGACATCTCAACCATCCCCTTCCTTTTCTTCTATTCCCCATTTTGTTCGTTTGTTAAGTTTTCACCTATTTTCTAGGGGCAATTTTTGTAGGGTTTTTATTGCATTATTTGTTTGTTCATTTATGCTTGTTTTATTTATTTGTCTACCTATTTGTTTGATTTCAACACTGTTGCCTTGATTTAGTTTATGTGTATTCATTTGGTGATTCCTTGTCCCACACTTACACTTGAATCCATCTATATTCATATGTTTACATTGTCATCATGGTTTCTATCATTGGTGCATTATTTTATATGGAGTATTGGATTATGGGAGTCAGTCCTCATGCATATTTTGGCCATGTCTTTATGGTGTTCTATCATGAAGCCTACCATCACATGCTACAAAAAACCATAGCTTAAATAATTCCATTCAGAAATGGTGGCATCTCTTTGACACTGACATCTCGATTCCATCCCAATCATATCCCACATAGAGTAATTAAGTATGGAAGAATTTCAACCTTTATTAGTTTAGATGAGCATCTCTTTACTAGTAGGTTGTCCCAATTCATCATTACCCTTTGTGTTAAATTATTATAATCCTCGGCCAATTTTATCATGTTTTCCATAATCGGGGTCCAATGATTATAACCACCTATGGGCAAATCATTGCATACCATCCCACCTACATTTCTCAATGATTATAACCACCTTTGGGTAAATCATTTATTGTCACCACTTTACTTTTTTTACCCATACAAGGGCATGTTATTCTCTTGTTTGTCCATCCTAACTGGGGTAGCTCCATCTTCTCAATGATTATAACCACATTTGGAAAAATCATTGTGTTATCATACCACGTTGCCACTATTGAGGTACTATGCTTATAACCACCTTTGGGCAAACCATTCTACACCATCCCACTTGCATTCTCAATGAGTTTGACTACTTTTTCAATATCATTATGTTTTCACCCCATCATATTTCCTTTCTTTTGTCCCCTCATTTTGATTCTTTCTTTTTGAGGGACCGTTTGCCAACCTACTTATGCCAACTATTCCCTCGAGGGGGCATCATATAGTTAGTTTATCATTGTTGTAGTTGTAGGCATACAAGACCTTTTCAATCTTTGAGAAGACGTTATTATGATTATATCTTGAAATGCCTTTCCAAACAAGGGAAAATTATAGACACCTAAAATTAGCCACCAGTAACCCCCAATCAGGGTTTTGGCTAATTTCCACCCAAAATGCATAATTTGGCCTAAAAACACTAAAACATGCTAAATGATGAGAAACTAGCATATTCAAGTGATGAATTTAGCCAAGGTATCCGTAAATGGGGCAATGCAAATTATAGGCTAGCTAACTTTGATTAGTTCATTTCAAGTCAAAATGCCAAATTTACACCTGGGTGCTCTAGATTGCTCTTCCCTATCAAATCTCTTGCAAAAAGGCTTGTGTCTTTGTTATTTGTTTTTGGTAACATCCTAAATGGAAATATGGTTCCAACATATCTGACATCACTTTCTAATTCCAATCTAGTCAAATTTTAGACCAATAATAAGGCATTCTAATTAATTTGGTAATTTGTGCATAAGGTGTTTAAAAATTCTTAAGAACTAATTAACCCAAATCAAGGCATAATTGATAATTCCATGGAAACTTATTGAATACTTGTTTTTATAAATGAATATTGAATATATAAATCATCAAGTGACCTCATTTCTTGGGAAGACATCCCTAGGCCATAAATGCCACAAATATCAAGATTCATGCCCTCTATGCCTCATCAATGCCCTTAATGATGCCCTCCATGCCTCTTAATTACCCCTTATTCCAATGTCATTATGAGGATTAATTACAAAATTAATTCCAAAAATTGAATTAATCCTCAACCACACATCTCAATCTTGAGATGGATGGTTCAGGTTGATTCTAGACATTTACAAAAACCTATAAATAAGAGGTCTCACAACATCATTTCTAAGACTTGATAATTCAAAGTTATAATGTAAAAATGGTTCCAAAAGTTTCAATAAATTAGTGTTACCATGCCAAATTGATTCTAAGCCAAGCCACAAGCCACAAAGTGCCAAGGAGAAGAGGAGATAGCCAAGCCTCCTTTGATGAAGACTTCATGAGCACAAGCTAAGCAAGCCACCATTACAAAGGCATTTGGAGAATCCAAGGAAGGTGAAGGAATTATTGTGTTTTATTCCTTGTTTTTTAGTTGTGTTTGTCATTTATTCTTGTTGGGGGATCAAACCAACAATAGATTACAATTGTGACAGCAATAAATGTGGAATTAAATCAGATTGACAAGTAATTAGAATGATAATAGCAAGAACAAGGGATACAAGAAAACACCCTGAAAACTTGTATTAACAAACTCTTTACAAAAAGAATACAATTGAAGAAAGCTTCTTTCTTCCACACCTCTCCTAGATGTATAGATCTCTCAATAGATCTCTATTCCTCAAGAGCTATCTCTCTCAAGAACAATCAAATCCAACAAGCCTGGATTGATTCAATTCTATACAGTTCTTCATACACCAATGAATTACAATAATTCACTCTCTACAACAATAACTAATACTAAGCTAAGAAGATCTAATTCTTCATATAGAATTAGGAGACTTGAGCATGTACTTCCAACAAATAGTTAAACCACTTAAACAAGGGCTCTAAAAATAGTAATGCCAAAAATAGAGACGCGAGCTTGAGTCCACAACTCAAACTTATCATGCAAACACTCGCTTCCGTCCACAAAAATAGCTTTCTGGACACGCAAGTAACCGACGTCAGTTCCTGCTGCTTGTCTGTGACCGCCATCAGCCGATTACCTGCCGACGTCGGTGTCTTTGTAACTGCCTGTGACCGACGTCGGTTGCTTCTGACCGATGCCAGTGTCTGTGTAGACCCGAACCTGATAAACTATGCTCCTTGGTGAAGTTTTTAGCTCCACACCCTAACAATCTCCCACTTGGAGATAAATAGCTGCACTAGTACCTGTACAACAACATCTTTTAGCTCCTCCATCTTCAACTCAATCATGAAGACCAATAGAAGTTGAATGAAGATTCAACTTCTCCTTTGTAATCGGCTTTGTTAGCATATCAGTAGGATTCCTATCTGTATGGATTTTCTCTAGCTTCAACTCACCATCTTCCAATACCTGTCGTATGAAGTGATACCTTAGCTGTATGTGCTTTATTCTTGAATGAAAGGCTGAATTCTTAGCCAAATGGATTGCACTCTGACTGTCACTGTACAATCTGAAACTCTCATGCTCCCTACCAAGCTCATCCATGAATCGTGTCATCCATATCATTTCCTTGCTAGCTTCTGTGGCTGCAATATACTCTACTTCTGTAGTTGACAAGGCAACAACCTTCTACAACTTAGATATCCAGCTAACCGCCGTTCCACCTACAGTAAAAACATAACCTGTAGTGCTCCTCCTACCATCCAAATCACCTGCCATATCTGAATCTACATAGCCATGTAGAGAAGTATCTGAACCTCCATAGCACAAGTGCCTACTGCTGGTTCCTCTCAGATATCTAAGGATCCACTAAACTGCTTTCCAATGTTCCTTACCTGGATTGGCCATATACTTACTTACCACTCCCACTGCTTGGGTAATATCTGGTCTAGTACACACCATTGCATACATCAAACTCGCTACTGCAGAAGAATATGGAACCTTACTCATGTACTCTACCTCATCATATGAATTAGGACATTGTTCTTTACTCAACTTAAAATGTCTAGCCAAAGGTGTGCTTACCAGTTTAGCATCCTGCATATTGAACCGTTTCAACACCTTGTCCACATAATCTTCTTGAGACAATATCAACCTGTGATTTTTCCTGTCTCTCTTAATGCTCATGCCAAGGATTTTCTTTGCTGCTCCCAAATCCTTCATAGCAAATGTTTGAACTAATTTTACCTTAAGCTCTGAGATATCCTGCATGTGAGACCCTGCAACCAGCATGTCATCTACATACAACAATAGAATAATATATCTACCGTTATCAAATCTCTTGAAATACACACAATGGTCTGATTGACACCTACTGTAGCCGTGCTCAGTCATAAACCTATCAAATTTTAAGTACAATTGCCTAGGAGCTTGCTTGAGGCCATACAAGCTTTTCTTCAACCTGCACACAAACTTCTCCTTACCCTTGACCTCGAATCCTTCTAGCTGTTCCATATATATTTCCTCATCCAAATCTCCATGAAGAAATGCTGTCTTAACATCTAGCTGCTCAAGATACAAATCCTCAAAAGCAACCAAAGACAATACAACCCTTATTGAAGTCATTTTAACAACAGGAGAAAAAATCTCACCAAAGTCAATACCTGGCTTTTGTGCAAATCCTTTTACCACTAATCTGGCCTTGTATCTCATCTGTCCATTCTCACCTTCCTTCAACCTGTAGGTCCATCTGTTCTTAAGTGTTCTCTTACCATCTGGCAATTCAACCAAATCCCATGTTTGGTTCTCTCTTAAGGACTCCAACTCCTCAACCATGCCACGCTCCCACTCCCTCTTAGACTCCACCTATATTGCTTCTTCAAAACTCTCTGGTTCTCCACCATCGGTTAGCAATAAATAAAATAAAGAAGGAGAATATCTAATTGGAGGCTTACTCACCCTTTCTAACCTCCTGATGGGTGTTTGAGACTCGTCCACAACACGCTGTCCGCCCAAATTCTCTGACAGTGACCGACCTCAGTCACCTGCAGACCTGTAACTGGCCGACCTTGGTTCTGCCTGACTGACCTCGGTACCTGTACGGCTGACGTCGGTCTTTGTATGGCCGATGCCAGTTTCTGTCCTGCCAATGCCAGTTCCTAACCTGCCGACGTCAGTCTCTATATTTTCCTATAAGTGATTATTTCTTTTTCCCGCGAGCTCATCTTGGACTTTCACCTCATCCAATTCACCATTGCTCAGCTCAGATTGATTCAACTTCCTTAGATGATCACAATACATCACTCTTTCATTGAAAACAACATCACAGCTCTTGATTACCTTGTTAGTTTCTAGATTCCATAATCTATAACCAAAATCATCTGAGCCATAGCCAATAAACGTGCATCTCATAGACTTAGCATCAAGCTTCTTTCTATTTTCCTTATCTATATGCACAAAGGCTTCACAACCAAAAACTTTGAGATATGAGAGATCAACATTTTTACCTGTCCATGCCTCTTCTGGAATACCACCATCCAGAGCTGTAGAGGGTCCTCTGTTAATTAGGTATACTGCAGTGTCAACAGCTTGTGCCCAAAACTGTAAGGGCAAATCGACATGCAATCTCATACATCTTGCACGCTCCATTATTGTCCTATTCATCCTTTCAGCAATACCATTCTGCTGAGGTGTCCTTGGAACCATCCTTTGCCTATGGATTCCATGCATGTAACAATAATCTCTGAACTTATGACTGCAGAACTCACCGCCATTGTTTGATCTCAGGCACTTTAATCTTTTACCTATTTCATTCTCAACCATAGCTTTCCAAACTTTAAAAGTATCAAATACATTAGATTTCTTTCTAATACAATAGATCCATACCTTCCTTGTGGCATCATCTATGAAAGATACATAGTACTGTGATCTTCCAATGGAAGCAACCTGAGCTGGTCCCCACACGTCTGTGTGAACAAGCTCCAACTTGTGCCTCTTCTTAGTAGACCCAGTTTTGAAAAAACTAACCCTTTTCTATTTTCCAAATACACAGTGCTCATGAAACTCTAGATCTATGCCTTTTAAATCTGAAAGCATACCTTTAGACTTAAGAATTGACATCCCCTTCTCACTCATGTGGCCAAGCCTTGAGTGCCACAATTTAGCATCCACATCTGAAGTAGATAATACAGAAGGAGATTTGTTAGTAACACAATTACACAAATAGAGAGTACCTTCTCTCTTACCTCTGGCCATAACAAGTGCACTCTTGGTCACCTTCCAAGATTCTACTGTGAGAGTTACTGTACAACCCTCATCCCCTAACTTTCCTACAGAGATCAAATTTCTCTTCAAGCTAGGTACATGCATCACATCTCTCAACACCCATGTGTTGCTATTCTGCATCTTCAGCTGCACTTTACCTTTGCCAGTTATTTTACAGGGCTCATCATCCCCTAGATACACTATTCCAAAATCTCCATGGATATAGTCACTAAAATATTCCCTGTTAGGAGTAGCATGAAAAGATGCACTAGAATCTAATACCCAAGATTCTATATTATTATGCAGAGAGAAAATTAAAGCATCATGTGCAATACCTGCAATCTTGGCTTCTTCCTTTCCTTCGTGCTGGTTGTCCTCCTTAGGCTTTGACCAACAATCTCTGCTTATGTGCCCCATCTTTCCACAATTCCAACATTGTGGCCTTCTGCCATTTCTGGATTTAGATATGCCTTTCCCCTTTGACTTGAATCTTGCTCTGCCTTTCTTGCTCTTCTCTTTCTGCTTTCCCCTGCTCTCAAAACTTAAAGCATTCCTGGATGCCTCTTCTGTGCTTTTCTTATGTATTTCCTCATTCAAGATAACACTAACAACATCCTCTACTTTCAAAATATTTGTTGCAGATGCAGTATTACTTACTACCATTACTAAGCCATGCCAGCTTTCAGGCAAAGAACATAATATCAAAAGAGCTTTTATCTCATCATCAAACACTATATTCACTAAACTTAATTGATTCACAATACCATTGAAATCATTCAAATGAGTAGAAACGGATCCACCTTCATTCATAATCAAATTAAATAACTGCTTCATAAGATATACCTTATTGGAAGCTGAGGGTTTTTCATACAAATTTGCTAACGTAGTCATCAACTCTACCATAGACTTTGCCTGTGATAAATTGGATATCACAGTGGATGCTAGACTCAGTCTTATAGAACCCAGAGCCTTTCTGTCAAGAACTTCCCATTCTTCATCCTCCATGTCTTTGGGCTTCTTTGCAATACCTCCTAATGGTAAGTAGAGATCATTCTGATACAGATAGTCCTCTATCTGCATTCTCCAGTGTTGGTAATTTTTGCCATTGAACTTTTCCATTCTCAATTTACTTTCATCTGCCATTGCTTCTCCCACTCAAATAGAAATCCTTGTAGAAACTCCTGTGAGAACCTGTAATCAATACACACTACACAGATCTAAACCACCTGTTAGTGAACCCAAACTTTGATACCAATTATCAAGCTCTGAACCTGTAACCAAGGCTCTGATACCACTTGTTGGGGGATCAAACCAACAATAGATTACAATTGTGACAGCAATAAACGCGAAATTAAATCAGATTGACAAGTAATTAGAATGATAATAGCAAGAACAAGAGATACAAGAAAACACCCTGAAAACTTGTATTAACAAACTCTTTACAAAAGGAATACAATTGAAGAAAGCTTCTTTCTTCCACACCTCTCCTAGATGTATAGATCTCTCAATAGATCTCTATTCCTCAAGAGCTATCTCTCTCAAGAACAATCAACTCCAACAAGCCTGGATTGATTCAATTCTATACAGTTCTTCACACACCAATGAATTACAATAATTCACTCTCTACAACAATAACTACTACTAAGCTAAGAAGATCTAATTCTTCATATAGAATTAGGAGACTTGAGCATGTACTTCCAACAAACAGTTAAACCACTTAAACAAGGGCTCTAAAAATAGTAATGCCAAAAATAGAGATGCGAGCTTGAGTCCACAACTCAAACTTATCATGCAAACACTCGCTTCCGTCCATGGAAATAGCTTTTTGGACACGCAGGTAACCGACGTCGGTTCTTGCTGCTTGTCTGTGAGCGCCATCGGCCGATTACCTGTCGACGTCGGCGTCTCTGTAACTGCCTGTGACCGACGTCGGTCGCTCTTGACCGACGCCGGTGTCTGTGTAGACTCGAACCTGATAAACTATGCTCCTTGGTGAAGTTTTTAGCTCCACACCCTAACAATTTTTGTTAACTAAGCTCTCCCTAGTGTTTAGGCGTAGAGATGTTATGTTATTAGTGTGTTTATTTCATCTTGTTTTCATTTTGAAAATAACACAATACTAACCATCCTCTCTTGAGTCAAATCAATCACATGGGTGATTAATGGCTAAAAAAGTGGGCTTGCCTGATGATAAAAGGTAATTCACCACATTTTTAGGGTTTATGATAACAAAAAATTACCCCTTAGAGTAGTAATTTTTCAAAATTACCTAGTAAATCTAAAAAAATTATAAGAAAATACATATAATCTTAGTAAATATATAAATCCATTCCAAAACTATGTTAAACATTATTTTTATTATGGATATTGTGCATTAATTATATAAATTACACTAAAGTTATAAAGGGTAGCAGGGCATTTTAAGGAAACTGATTTAATGAGTTCATGTAAAGTAACCAGAAGCTCTAAAAATTATAATTAAATTTATAACAGTTTAGAAAAACATTAAGAACACATTAAAATTATCTCATATGTTTTTTTACCTCAAAGGTCTCATGCATTAGTTATTTTAAAATAACTTAGTTTGAAAGGGAAGAGGCTATAACAATGGTTAACTTTAAAATGTTATTACATGAGTTTCATGATGATGTTTTTGATTCCATGAGATGCTCTAGAATTTTTTATAAAAGTATGATTTTATGTAAATAATTTTTGTAAGTTTATATAAATTCATTTCACCAAAATTTAGAACAATGTATTGGGCCACTTAAGCCCTTAAACAAGTACCAAGAATATTTTTACTTGGTGTATTTTATTTCTTACTAAACATGTATGATTTTTTAATCACTTTTCCATGCTGAAATAAATTAAATGAAGATAAAAATGCTATGCATAATATAATAGTTCATCTAATTTATTATTTCTTACATTTCAAATGAAATTTAATAAAGGTTACAAGGCTACAAGTGTGCTTAAGCACCTAAAAATTATTGGTTTCAATAAATACATTTTAATATTCTATTATCAATAGAAACATTCATAGTTTCAAGGCTAACAAAAACCAACAATATTATTTATAAATTGAAAAAAAAGGGTGTCAACTCCAATATCCAAGAGTCAAAGTGTGTTGGTAAGGCCAATTAAAGGATGGGATCAGTACCCATCCATTATGGAATAATTAGTAGATTCATTAAACATTCTATAAACCAAGGACTCCAAACTTTGAAATTGGGTGTTACCAAAAAAAGGAAAAATCCAAAGTATGATGTAGGTTTTCTAAGTAAGTTAAGTACTCCTAGGTTACTCCTCTTGATCAACCTTTCCTATAATTTAAGGGATTCTTTCCATCACCAAAAAAATAACATAATTAATCAAGATAATAAGTAATCATTCTAACTCAAAGATCATAGAATTATTATAACACTTCCCAAATGGAAAAGTTTTACTTTCCAATTAATGGGTTAATAAAATGAGGACTTTGAGAATTTAATCTTTATCCTTTCTCAAAATAATTAATCTAGATAAAATAATATTACTTTGGGAGTATAATACCTCATTGGTGGAAACAATTTTATAAGATTCCATTATGAGGACTTTGGATGTTAATATATATTCCCAACCCTTACTTGAGGAAACATGCACACATTCCTACATGCTAGGTTGATTTGGGAAACATCAATTTACAATTTTGATTCAGGGAAGGGATACCAAAAAAAGTAAAATAAGGGATATGTTATCAAAAATGTTTATACTTTAGTCAAAATATTTAAATAGTTCAAACATTTTTTGTATCACATCTAGATCATTACATATGGTGGGGTCCAACCTATTTTATCATGCTTGATTGTTATTATACTTGTTTGATTATGTGATGATTGTTGTGTTTGATTATTTATAACATAATTACCAGTAGATTTTATATAATTCTTGATCAAGAAGCAAACAAAACAACAAACTTAATTTTATTTAGTAAGGTGTTGTTTAGTTCATATTCTCTAAGTTTTTGAATAATTATGTGTCAAAAATAGTGTGGATGAAAAATTTTATGTGAAGCATGTGTGGTAAAATATTAAATAAATTTTGGATTATTATGAACATTTTGATAACTTGATGAGAAATTTTAGTATTCTCAAGTGAAATTTCCATCTTTGTGATAATTTTTTCGAGTTAGTATCATGTTAATTTTGACACCTTATTGTGTCGTATTTTATTCAGTTTCATAGCTCAAGCAAATATTTTTTAGGTTCTTACATGGGTCTGATGACTTTAATATTCTTTGAAAATGTAAGTTATCAAAGTTTTAAACCCTAATAACGTAAGACTATCTAAGATTATAATCTAAGTGGTTCTTGGTTATGAATATAATCATATTGATTATGTATATCAACTATGAAAACATTGAATATTTTATTGGTGACTATAGTCACATTAGTTATGTCTATTGTAGCACACAATTTCAACCTAAACAATCATTTTCAACTTTGGTTATTTATTTTTCTTAGACATTCATATTTAAGTTATTCAAATTCATCCCCAAATGAATTTGAATGCATATGGTTCTTAGTTTCACACAAGCTCATTGATTAATCCTTAATTTTTTTATATGTATTAAATACATATTAAATTTCCAAAGGACTTTTAACAAGTGTGATGAGACTTTAGTATTACCATTGATGTTTAAAAGTGGTAATCTTATTTGCAACAAAATTTTGGTGGGATACATACATTTGGAGATAGGTTTTGGAGATAAGTTTTATGATAGTTTAACAAAATTTGACATGAATTTAAACAAAGGTTTTATTTAGTTTTTAGATAAAACAAAATCGGTCACCACCATTTATATACAACACATACATAATTTGCATTGAATAAGTTACTTGGATATTTGGACCACATTTAATGTGACCTTGGGATGGGGTATAGTTAGTTTCCTTCATTTTCATTTGGTCATTCATTATTTGGAAAGCTTCTTTGTGGAAGCTAAATGCATTCCTTTTTTAATAAGTAAATTTACAACTTTTTAAAGTTGTATACAACTTAGTTTTGACATCTAGCACAATTACAAGAATATTCTAGGATGCTTACAAGTGGTGAATGACTCTCTTGACATATTTTTTTGGGTTTTTTGGGGTCTTAATGGACATATTTCACTTAGAAAATTTTAAAAAATGGAATTTGTATTTATGAAATGATCATAATTTTCAAATAATTATTTGGAATTGTGAAATCTTGGTAGTACTAGGTTGTATCAAAAGAGAATGTGGTTGTTATTTTCATAGTGGGTATAAGATTTTTTCATAGTAATTTATAAAAATATGAAGCTTGAATGGAGAATTGGTAGTTTTGAGATGTTTGAATAATATATTATTTTAGTTTTAGTTGATTGATGTGTTAATATGTGATAAATGTTGGCTATTTTTGAAATAATATTTGGGTATTACTATTTTTGTTAGTTGTTATCATATTCAAAGTAATATTTTTACATTCATTTATCTTTGTGACTTTTAGTTTGGTCTTGGTTATTCATCCTATTTCCTTTGATTTCAAACTTTAGACTTTATTTGAAATATCTACATGCAAGTTTGAATTCATAGATAATATTTATTTTATGGGTTTTTCTTCATTGAAATCACTGTGGTTGATTATCTATGGTAAAAAAGACTTTACTGATAATTTATAGAATTTTGTAAATAGAATAACTCCTAAATCCTATTTTGCATGAAGAATACTTGGTTATTTCTATTGTTGTTTGCATGTAAATATTAATAAGTTAAAACCTTGCATAAATTATCGATCTTCATTAGGGTTCCAAGTTTGAATAATTTGTGATTAATTTTGTGTTCAAGGTAAAACTAATATATGGAAGGTTTAAGCTATGTGAATATATTTTTGGGCATTAAAATTATAATATTTATTTGAAAATTAATCTTATTTAGTTACTTTAGGTTAGTTTAGGTTTATCTTAATTCGATTTAATGTGTACGTTTATTATATGTATAAATGTACTTATCTCAAATTTATGAGATGGATCTCACCTCCTTTGTCAATGTGTTGGATATTAGAGTTAATGTCATAAGTAACTCCTTCCCCCACATGCCACTTACATCCACATCACTTGTAAGAGTATTAGGACACCTGGCACACACATGAAGCTTGATCATGTAACTCCTTTTTCTCTCCTACCTCTATTTATTGAGTTATTCTCTCTCATTATTCAACACAATCTAGTATCTTATTGAATTTATATTGCATCCTTGTAATTATATTTTGGCTTAAGGTCATTATTCTCTTCCTATTCTCAAATATAATTTATATATACTTACAATTTATTTGGTTACAAGGATTTTAATAATATTGTGTGTTTTTTCTTTGTTCAAAAGTTTTCCCACTTGTGAAATCTCATCTTGTATTTTTTAGTTTGCTCATTTTTCAAGGTAACATTATTCTTTTAAGAATTTTCATTACTTTTTTCAATATTAATATTTTGAAATTTTACAATAATTATATTATGGTATCAGTGCCATGCTTTAGTTAACATTTGAATCTTGAAATTATGTAGTTTTTGGGGAAAAAATAATATTTTAGACATCTTTTGTGATAATATATTAATCATGTTTTTTTAGATATATTTGAATACTTATCTACACTAAGTGGAGATTTATTTGCCTTGTAACCTCTTTAAAAAGGTTTCTATTATGGATTTTTTTTGACACTTTTCTAATTTTTCCCACCTATTATGCTTTTGATCAAGCATTAAGCTCAAGTTTATGAGATTTTTTCTATTGGAAGGTAATTCAATTGTACAAAGCTTTTTAATTCCATGTAAACTAAGTTTTAACTAGTATGCTTATTATTAAAGCATATATGACTATGTATTTATCTTAGTATATTTACCTATTACGTGATGTCATTCCTTTAGCTTAAGCTTTTAGGTTTTCATTTTTTTATTTTTTCCCTAAATCTTCATGTTATTCTTGCTTTGATCCTTTTTCATCTTTTCTTGCTATGTGGCACTTTATTTGGTTCTGATTTATTTTATTTAGTTTTTATTTATCTAAATCTATTTATTATTTGCATTTCTATGATTCCATTCACCTCACCTTATTGGATTAAATCTTTTTTCTCTCTTCCTACTTACCTTTATACATTCTTTTACTACACCTTATTATCTTTTCTTCAAACTGATATCCTTCAAGACATTCTTTAATATGGTTCCATGGCAATTTTTGACTCATTGATCCCTCTCTAACTTATGGTGTCTTGCTTGAGGGATGTGATTTTTTTAATCTTCCATCTAGTAAGTTCATATCTAGTTAAGCTTCAAGCTATTTTATTCTAGTTAGTTTGGCACTTCCATATCTCTTTCTAGTTACCTTGTGGGCTTTCATTTTTGATTTGTGTCATTATTTTCCTTTGGTGGATTTTTTAGTAGTTTTTTATCTATTAATGTCAATTACATGTGGGATTTTTAAATCCTTGTGCACTTCTTTACCTGGTAAGACACCTCTTATGCCATCAAATATGCATTTATACTCAAAATATAACCTTTCTTATTTCCATTCTACTATTTAATTGCCAATAAATTGATAACACATTTATCTAAAAAACTTTAATTTCTAAAAAAGGCTTTTTTTATCATACTCCATGTGGCATTTTGGTAAGTAGAATAATTGAACATTGATTCATTGATCTACTTTTCATGTATTTCTTTTTTTATGTTAAATCTTCAATTTTTTTAATCAAACATTAAAACTTAAGCTTTTAATGTGTTAGATATAATTTGGCCTTATTTCTGTTATGGTATTTTAAAAACAAAAAATGTAATTCTACCTTTTTAAAATCTTTTTTTGTAAGCATTTAACAAGTTGGTTAAAATTTTTAATTTTTGTTTCAAAAACTATTTCAATGTTAGTTCTAGTTGGACTTACATTTACAAGTTAATGTTTTTAAGATAAATGCATAAATTGTTTTTGAAGAATCAACCATATTGGCATTATTTATATTCTTTATGCTTTGATGCTTCAATATCATTGAAAAATTAATTATTATCTTGGTCTTATTATGTATTTTTTTTCTATTTGTTTTAAATCAAGATATTTACAAGCTTCATACTCGTTACTTTATATGGATATCAAATTAATCATTTTTTAGTATTCAATAAAACTATGAAAATGATTTATTTTAAAAATGCTGAGATGGATACTCTTAAACACCAAATTTCATGTCAAATGACACTTTTAACACTTTAAAATACTCTTTTAATGAGAAAATTGTAACCATGCAATATTATATTGACACTTTAAATACTAAATTTGTGTATTTTACACATGATAATGACTCCAATGGTGAACTTATTTTTTCTCCTAAATCAACTTGTACTCATTTGAACACTCCTTATACCAACCCTAGTTTTTGCATTATGAATTTTATGGGCTACTCAGGTGGTGGGATTGATAAGTGTGAAGATGGTATTATTGAACCTCTTTTATTAATTCTAATACAAATTCTAAAGGTCTTGGTTTTAGTTATTCAACTACTCTAATTTAAGTTTGAAATTCTATTGTCCTCCTCATCGAAGTACTTATAATGCAACTTATTTTGATTGTAATGCTTATAATACTCATGCTTTGGTTAAAAAATATAAACCTTATTTGAATTGTAAAAAATATGGTCATCATATCTATAATTGTTGGAAATTGCATCCATATGAATGGGTATGTGCATGGAGTTAGGGGATAATTCTATAGATAATTCCCATAACATGACTACATTATTAAATAACATAACCACATTATTGAAATGACATGATCATATTATTTAAATTGTTTTTTGATAATTACCAATCCATAACACTATCATGTTAATAGATAACATGATCACATTATTATAAAAGCAAAAATTTGATAACATTCTTATTATTTTGCACATAAAAGCATGTGAACATGATTATGAAGCCAATCTTGATCTAAAGATTATATTTATACTTGAAATTTTAAGCATATACTTATACTTTAAATTTACTTTAGTAAATATAATAAACTAGGGTTAATCTACATTTGATAGAGTTGGTCTCACAATTGCATTCCTTACAATGTGGAAAATATTTTTTCAAAATCAAATCTAGTCAGTATTTAGGAATTTTTAGGGTCTAAATATTGAACTTAGGGATTTTAGGACATAAATTTTTCAATTGATATCCATTTTTGGTAAACATATAATCATTTTTAAAGGTTTTTACGCCTTCAAAATTGATTCTTGACATTTATAAGAGTCCTAGGTTTGTAAAAATTGAAGTTTGAAAACCACTCACTTTAAACTTGATCTAAAGTGGTATGATTGGGGTAGTATAGGTCACATTACTAAATTTCACACATCAAACTACTATTTTGTGTTAATTTCACTTATTCACTATCCCTCCCTCATCCCTGATCACTTCTTACTCATCCCTTATCATCCCTAATCACTCTCCTCATTCCTCATTGTCCCTAATCACTCCTTAATTAAACCTCACTATCCTTCATCATATATTATCACTCCCTCATCATCCTTGATTACTCCCTCATTAGCCTTCATTATCGCTCATCATACCTAATCACTCACTCCTCATCCCTCATCATCCTTAATCATTCCCTCATTTACCCTCACTATCCCTCATCATCTTTAATCAATCCCTCATAGTCCCTAATCACTCCCTCATTATATCTCACCATCCTTCATCATCCCTAATAATTACCTCATCATCCCTAATCATCGCTTCACCATCCCTAATCATTCCCTCCTCATCCCTAATCACTCTCTTATTTACACTCACCATTACTCATCATTTATAATCATTACTTCATTTTCCTTAATCACTTCCTCATTGATCCTCACCATCCACCATCATCCATAATCATTACTTTATCATCCATCATCATCTCTAATAGCTCCTTCCTTGTCTCTCATCACCCCTAATCACTCCCTCATTAACCCTCACATTCCTTTATCATCCTTAATCACTCCCTCACACTCCCTAATCACTCCCTCATTGACATTCACCATCCCTCATCATCACTAATGACTCCCTCATCACATATACTCATTTATTACTTGTTATTCCTCATCCTCAATCAATACATTTGATACCTTAATGGTGGTATTTTATTGGGGTCTAAAAATTTTAAGAGCTACAAGTGGAAAGTTGAGTGTTAGCATAAAATATAAGACATAGTGATCAAAATGACATGGAGGAAAATTTGAAACATAAATATTTAGCACCTATGAAAAATATGGACCTATTATAAATGATGTAATTCACAATTGAAGATCCACTAGAAAAATATAAAAAAGTGAAACCACCTTAGCACCAACAATAGGTAGTAAATATGAGGATCAACAAGCTATGCGATTTCCTGAAACCAATCAATTACTTTTTATATGAGGATATTTTATGATCTAAATAATTACATTGAAGTCCTTATATTTATATGTTTATTAATTTCATCATCATACCATAGAGTGGAAAATAATTTTTAAATGATTAGAACAAGTAGTCCAAGATTGGACAGTGGTTCTTAATTCATAACTTTAATATTTAATCCAATGAAGAGTGTCACACTATGATCTCTCTACTTGCATAGCTCAAGAAGTGGGTACAAGATATCTAGAACTATAAGAAGGTAAGTAGATAATAGATTATGAACCCAATGATATAGTTTGTACTAAAAATATCTCTACTTCCCCCAATAATAAATTATATGAATTAAAAATAGTATTTCATTAATAAATGTAGATCAATGGTGAACTAGTACACTTCATCATTTCTAATGGAAGTTATAATAATTTAATTTCTCTTAAAGTATATTTTAAAAAATTGAGCTTTAAATTGATGCATCATCCATAACCATATGCTAGTGTATGGACTAGTGTAGGCCTTGAGAAATGGATCACCTAGTAGTGTCACTTGGTGTACAAAATCAATCTTTTTAAAGATGGAATCCTTTGTGACATCTCACCATTAGAGGTATGTGATGTTTTAAATGTGATAAACCATATAATTACCATTGAATTGTATTATATGAATTAAATCCTTGAAATGTTGTGATAGATTTTCATGATTTGAAATACCATATATCATAGTTAGTTCATAAGCTTTCAGTCATTAGTGCCAAGAAATGATATAATCTTGTTAATTATAGTAATAATTATTCTATTGATGGTAATAAATATATATAATAACATCCTTATGGTACCATACCATAGTGTGGTTTGTCCAAAAACAACAAATACAAAATAATTGAACTATAAATTAGATGAATATAAGGGTATCTTTCAGTCACCTAAATAAGTTCCTACATACTATACACTAAAAAATACTATTTATTTGATCCCTTAACTACCTCTACCTAAAAACTCTTTATACAACATATCATTTCTACATATTGAAAATGTCAAGTGGTAGATCCATGAAATCATGGATAATGGAGACATCATGCCCAAATTATTTCCATGCAAAAGCCTAATTATGCTTGTGCCAAAAAAATATGGGACATGAGGTTGTGAATCAATTAAAAATATATTAGTAGGATTAAATTGAAGAAATATTATCATCATCTAAATATTTAGGCATTTTTATTCCATATCCATGGTGAATAATTCTTTTCCAAAATTGATCTTAAGTTTGGGTACATCATCATATTCATGTTGAACCTCTATAAATTTGGAATATAATCTTAAAAATAAAGGAAATATTGATTAACTAATTGGTTATGACTTTTAGGTTAACTCATGTAGTGAATTCATTCATTATGATGTTGAACGACATCGTCAGGCTCTTTAACTATCTCGTTTTTTAATCTACTTTGATGATATCCTAATCTTTATAAAACATGGGATGAACATCTACACCATGTTGAACTAGTGTTTCACATTTTTTAGAAACAAATTTTTATGATAACATGAATAAATGTTCATTTTTCATGTAAGAGATCCAATATTTGGGATACATTACACACACAAGGAGTGCTTGTGTGAATCTAACCAATATTTAAGTCATACAATAATGGAAAACACCAAATAACTTTGCATAGATTCAAATATTCTCACAATTAGAAAATTATACAAGAGATTTGTGTTTAATTTTTATCCTTTAAACCAAGATACCAAAGGTGGAACCGAATAAAATTTCATCTAGTTAGCTATACAACAAAGATAATTTGATGAACTAAAATTTAGACTCTATTTTGTGCTAGTACTTATGTTACTTGACTATAAATTTGTAAGATCATCCAATTGATTTAGTAATAAAATTGACTATCACAAATGGGTATTGACAACATAACAAGTCATATAAAAGAGTTAATTTATATTATAATTAATTAAACAACATATGATTGGAACTAAATATACATTTAGAGTATATACTTACGTTAGATGATGAGGGAGTGATTATGTATGATGAGGGATGGTGAGGGTCAATGATGGAGTGATGAGGGATGGAAAGGGTCAATGAGGGAGTTATTAGTGATGATGAGGGATGAGGAAAGAGTGATTAGGGATTATGAGGGATGAGGAGGGAGTGATTAGGGATGATGAAGGATGGTGATAGTTAATGAAGGAGTGATTAGGGATGATAATCCTAAGTGATTAGAGATGATGAGGGACAATGAAGATTAATGAGGGAGTGATTAGGGATGAGGAGGGATGAGGAGGGAGTGATTAGGGATGAGGATAGATGATGAGTAAGAAATTATGGATGAGGAAAGAGTGATTAGGGATGATGAGGGATGAGGGGGAATGATTAGGGACAATAAAAAATGATGAGAGACTGATTAGGTATGATGAGGGATGAGTAGGAAGTGATCAAGGATGAGGGAGGGATGATGAACAAGTGAAATTAACATAAAGTGGTCATTTTATGTATGAAAGTCATCAATGTGACCTACTATAGCCTAATCACACCACTTTAGATCAAGTTTAAAGTGAGTGTTTTGAAAACTTCAATTTTGACAAAGCTAGGACTCCTAAAAATGCCAAGAATCAATTCAGAAGGTATAAAAACCTAAAAAATTACTATACATTTACCAAAAATGGATATGAATTACAAATGTTATATTCTAAAATCCTTAGGTTCAATACTTAGAACCTAAAAATACCTAAGTACTATCTAGATTGGATATTGAAAAACTATTTTCCATATCATAAAACATGTAAGTATGAGACCAACTCTATTAGATGTAGAGTGACCATAATTTCTTATATTTACTAAAGTAAATTTAAAGGATAAGGAAATAAATGTAACAATATAAATGTAAACTTATATTTTAACTTTAGAGTATAAGGAAATAAATGTGACAATATAAATGTAAAATTATATTTTACATTTAGAGAAGTAAATATAAGCTTCAAGTCAATATTGGCTTCATGTGCATGTTCACATACTTTTATGTGCAAAATAATAGGAACACGATCACATTTTTGTTTTTAGAATAATACAATCACATTATCTATTAACACAATCATGTTATCTATTAATGCAATCATGTTACTAATGTGATCTCATTATTAACTCAATCACACTATTTGAATTTCAATTAAGAAACCAAGCTTTTTGGCTCAATAATGGCTTGGATTCTTGGGCCAAAATCTTAGACCTATCAATTTACAATCAAGTTCAAATTTTTTGATAAAAAAAAAAAAAAATCAACTTCGATCACTAAATAAATTATGAATTTCAAAGGTAAAATTAAAAAACTTAATACCATAATGATGAGCATGCTCTCCTCTTTTCAAAAATATGTTTTTTTATAATTTTTGGATTAATTTAAGGTTTTAAAATTTGTTGATTTCTAACTATAAATTTTTTAGGCCACTACATCCCATAAATATACATGATTATATATGTTCATGTAGTTTTTTTCAGTGATCCAAGTGCAAAACAAGTTATATGGTCACAAACTAGGCCTAATTCTACACACGTGCATAAAAAAATATACATTTTCATTTTTTTGAGGTAGTTAGGCATGTCAGACGACTGGCTATCCATTTTTTGTTAGTTTTTAGGATCTATTTACTTTAAAAATTCATAAAAAAGTATTCCTTGAAAAATATAGGCCACAAACTAGAATATCTTATATAAATGCTCACCAAAGGGTTTCAAACAATATTAAAGACTACTAAAAAAATGGCTTGCTGCAAAATCATCTATTTACTCTATTTTATTAAAAAATGTCCTCTTTAAGTTTTATATTTTTGAGTAGATATACTTAACTATTTATAAAAAAAATTAATTTTTTGAAAAATAGACTCAAAATACTACATTTCATGTTCTTACACCATCTTCAAATTTGGAGTGTAGACATCTCAAATTATCTATAGAAGTTTGGATTTCTAAAATTTTAATAAAATCATGTCTAGGGTAGTCCCATTTTTATTCCTCAACTTTATGCATTTACTCAAATCCTATGGTAAATCCATTCATGACAATTTATATTGTTGGAAAATGACTAAATATCCTACCTTTAAGGTTAAAAATATTTGGCTACCTAAAGATAATGTATCTTCTAGAGACTTTGGTATGTCTTTTTGCAATAATTATTTAAATGCTTCACATTGAATATTTTTTACAAGTGACATATATTCTATCTCTATTTTGATCAACTCTATATTTTATGCATTCTTTGATTTTGTCTCAAAAGAAACATGCTTTGATTATTTTTAGTATTTTCCTTTTCGTATAGGGTTTCACACTTTGTGATGGAAATTATCTTTGATTTATTTGCCTTGTTGTGCATCTACTTTTATTATATTATGTGTGTATAATATATTTCTTTGGCATATAGTTTACTTAGCTTTAAACATTGGTGTTAGATTGTTTGTTTTTCCATTTCATGGATCATTTCTTTCTTGTTGGTCTTTTTTACATTTTAGATTGACCACCATATCTGAAGAAGATTATTGGAGATTATGATCACATCTTCATCCTTGAAAATTATAGAAACACCTTCGATTCTTGTTTATTTATAGAAATTTAGTTATTCCTCTTGAAAGAATCTTGTATTAAGGTGGATTATTATGTAATTTCAACTCCCTTCCTTGTTTGTAACAGGTTTTCTCCACTTTTGTAACCCCAAATTAAGCTTAAAGGGGAGTGTTGGAGAATTAATATTTTCTGGGTCCTTTAGGATATTTTAGATTTATTATAAGTCTATTTAATGAGTAAATTTATTATATGTATAAATGCACTTATCCTATATTTATGAGGTGGCTCTCAATTCCCTTTTCCACTTATTAGATTTGAGAGTTACTTGCAAAAGTAACTCCCCTCCCTTGACATGTCACACATATCCTCCTCACTTGTAAAAGGATTATAATATTTGGCACACACATGAAGGTTGCTCATGTAACTTCTTTTCTCTCTCCTAAATCTATTTATTGAGATCTCCTCTTTCATTCTTCAACATAGTCTAGTCTCTTCTTGAATTTCTCTTGCATATTTGTAATGCTATTTTGGATTAAAGTCATTCTTCTCTCTCTCTCTCTCTCTCTCTCTCTCTCTCTCTCTCTCTCTCTCTCTCTCTCTCTCTCTCTCTCTCTCTCTCTCTCTCTCTCTCTCTCTCTCAAATTCTAATTTATATGTACTTGAAATTGATTTGGTTGTAAGGCTTCTAATAATACTTTGAGTTTTTTTTTGTTCAATAATATCCTCACTTGTCAAATTTATTATCTTTAATTTTTTAGTTTTCTTACTTTTCAAGGTAACATTGTTCTTTTAAACATTTTCATTTCTTATTTTCAACATTAATATTTCAAGCTTTGGAAATAATTCTATTAATATTTAACTCTTGCATGCATATATTTAACTCATATTTGTGATAGACTTTGGTGTAATTTTCATATTAATTGTTTTATAAAAATGAGTTTTGATGGCCACATATTTGAACCTCTCTTATGTTGGAATTCCATTGGTATCTAGTTTTATAAATAAACTGTTGAAATTTTATAAGTGGTACTCAATTTGTAGATGAATATTTAGAAATATTTGTTTTCATCACACAATATTAAGACCTCTATACATTTTTTTGGTATTATTATAAATCATTTATGATGTATTCATCTCAGTTGACATAAAATTTTAGATGGATTTTGAGGTTATTTTTGTTATGTTTGGATATTATCAATTGTTTATAGACAAGATAAGTTGATTATAATTAATAATTGAGTTGTACATAAAGATAATGTAGATATACTCGTTTTCATACCTTGCATTCATATTCATATCTTTGGTTTCAAAAATAAATGTATGAGATTATTGTGTTTCAATATCAAATGTATAAACACATTTGATTGAATACAAATATGATATACTTAAAATTCTACATGAAATTATTGAGTTCTTTATTTTGAGAGGGTTTGACATTATATTATGATCCATTGTCATTTTATATGCAAATATAAATATGGTGGAAAGAGTTCTGGTTTGTTTCAAACTTCGCATTAGCATTTCATTTTGAATAACTTATAAAGGAACATGTTTGAAGGTTGGTATTTGTATATAAGTTTATTCAGATGGTTTTTATAACTTGCATTATTTTTATGGCTAGAAAGTTGAATGAATATAATGACAATTTTTATTTGGTCAAATTTTTGATACTTCAAAGCTAAAATTTGGCCTAGATGATTGATTTTATGATACATAACCTTAATTATAGTTTTTTTGAGTTACTTATTTTTGAATAATAAAAGTTTGAAAATATGATAGCTTTCTGAACAAACAATGGGATCTTTTATAAATAGGATTTGAAATTTGTTTAAAGATGAAAGCTATATTTGATATATATAAATAGATATAAAATGTTTCTCATTTTTACTTTCCCTCTCCATTTTTAAAAACAAAATGTTAGGTTAGTTTTGATGTGTGTCATGTTCACACTTCATGTGAATTCCACTTTAGGTTATCTATTATCAAGATGCAACTTATTATGTGCATTATTTATATGCACAACATTATTAAAGTGGTTGTTATCTTTATATGTGTGAGAAATGTGATTTATAACTTTGGAAATTATCTTATCTCACCTTTCACTCAACCAATAGAAATATTTAACTCACTTCTTGATTTTCCTATATAAGGACCCTTTATATCCTTGTGGAAAGTTAAATTTAAAATTAGAGTCATATCTAGAGTTGATGGAGATGTAGTATATTAGAGGGTTTTCTTAAAGTGAAACCATTATTGATTGCACACTTGTACATTGTATATTCCATTAATGTAATATAATGTATTTTGTTTGTGAATCTCTTTTTATGATTTGAGCATTATTGTGTGGATGGATGTTTATTACAATTTTTTCTTAGGTCCTCCTCAATTTATATATGGTATTAGATCTAGATCTACAATATCCATCTTAGAATTATCTAAGATCCATATTTTTATTCATATTTATTTTCACCATTGGTTGGAGATCTAAATGGAGAAGAGCTTTTATGAAGAGATTTATACCTTTTTTAGTTTTTTTGTGTTTTTGGTGGGTATAAAATTTTATTTGAACCTATTTTAATTTGTGTATTTCTATATCTTATTCAATACTATCATTCCCATGCTACATTCCAAGCTTATAATAAATTTTTTAGCCAACCTATGTTGTGGGTTTTCAAAATTACTTAATGGGTATTTTTTGTTTGTGCTAAAACTGCTATTTTAAGGTCATTTTTAGGATCTTATAATTATTAGAAAAATATATAAATTTTGGGTTTGATAGAATATTTTTCCTTAAGTATACTAAAAAAATAAAAATAAAATAAAAATCATAATTTTTAGAGCTTTTGAGTGATTTTCTATGAATTTTTAAACACTCATCTTTGTAAGACAAACAAGGAGCAACAAAGAAGATAGTGGATTGTTTGCACTTTTTTTGAAAAAATGTGGGCTAAAAAAATATCCACTAGAATTTTAATTTTGAGATATTTTAATAAATTCTTCATTTTCATGATTTGGACTTATGATGTTCATGTAGTGTGCATTTGAAGTAGTTGTTCTATGTCATGGAGTACCAAAGAGATCACACTAATGGCTTGCTTGCTATATGCTACACAGACCACAACATGTGACTACTAAAAGTAATTATTGGTGGTTAATTAATATCTCTTTAATTTATAAATAAACCAAGTCCACCATGTGAATTCTTGCTAGATGAATTTAGTTCCTAAGGGGTAGACCTCACAATTGAGCTTTATTTTTGGAGTGTTTAACTTCCATGGCACATAAATTTTGATTTGTAAATCTTGGAGAGGTATTTTTTTATTCATCTTGAATTATTTTCAAGATATACACAATGACATATTTTCTACATTTTGATATTATAGGTTTATATAATTTTTGTTTTTTGATTGATTTGTTGACTAGATCATGTATTTTGGACCTTCTAGAGACCATAATGTTTCACTGGCAAGTTAAATTCGCATGCTCATTTTTTCAAAAGTGTGTTTTTTTCACTCTTTAAATCTATACCATCTAATTATTTTTATTATAACTTAGATTTTATATTTTCAACATAATGGCCTATTTTGTGAATTGTGAATCATAGTGCTTAGCATTGAGTGTAGGTGCCACCTCATTTTTAGAGGGGATCACTCTTCAATGATTTATACAACTTCTAGGTGGGATTTTTCAAATGTATTTAGTACTTGCACAAGTCTATAAAATAACATAAGGGGTTTTTATATGTTTATCTTCATGTATGTGTGCCATATTTTTCACATCCTTTTAAAATTTTAGCTATTGAGTAATTCTATGTATCATATTGGGAAATATAACTTAAATGTTTTGTATTTATTTTTTTACACACCTACTACATTAACACTTTTGAGGAGATATTCATAGTATGCTATGTACCTTGGTTGGTTCCTAGAGGATGCAAAGGCTAATTATTTTTCATGCTAGATCATTATTTGTTTTTTTATGCTAGATTTGTAATCAAGACAACTTGAGGTTTTAAAAAATTTAAAATAATTTATATGTCAACCCTCTTTGGTTTTCACCATGCATTTTTCTTAGATGGAATACATATCAATAGTCACTCTTATTCACACAAACAAATTCATGGGAGTTATTTTTTATTTCTTATTCATTCCATTGGAGGCTTTGTCATATTTAACATTAATCTACATCAAGGACTTCATTATTATTTTTCTCTTTCTTAAGCTAAACTTTAGGGGGAGTTATTGTGTGTCATGTTCACACATGATGTGAATTACACCTTAGGTGATATGTTACCAACTTAGGTGTGATTTATTGTGTATTATTTATTTGTATAATATTATTTAAGTATTAATTATCCTCATATATTTGAGAAGGGAAAGTTTAGAATTTTTGAATGATCTTATCCAATTGTAGACACCCAAATTTAACCATTAAGTTATTGACAATGTTTACTCTTAACATCCTTACCTTTATTAGACTATTAATTATTCCATTAACTTGAAATATATATGGGAGCCTTTACTATTTCATTTAATACCTTGAAAATACCAAAAACATTATTCAAATATCCCTATTCTTCTTACAAGTTTCTATCAACCAAATTCCAATAGTCTCTATCCTTCTGGGACATGACCACACTAGGTAGATAGGGTTTCACTACATCCTTGTCCAATAGTATGACCTTGTCCCTCACACTCCAACAATAAATTTTCAAATTTAATATGTTTCATATTAACCCTTCCACACTTTTAATAAGGTTAGTTAATATAAATATTTCAAATATTCTTTTATATAGGCACATCAAGGCCTCTCCAAATACATCTAGTAATAGCTTAGAAATTCTATCATTGAACAAAATGAAACTAATCTTTATATTTTCAATTTTGATTAATTCTAGTAGTAATAGGCTAAGTCTGAAGTCATTTTGTTTTATTTCAAGGACACTCGGTATCAATAATTCAAGTTAATATATCTAGTTGAAGTAATATAATAGATATAAAGATACACACACTCACCATAGGAGGGAGAACTACATCAGCATGAAGCCCTTTTAAGTCATGTAAACAACACTTAAATTAAATGTAAATTTTTTAGAATAGTTTGGCTACTTCCCTTATTTAATTCCCTCCATTGTATTTTATCTACTTCTTGGTTTTATTGTGCAGGAGCTAGGGTTTTGATTTTGTAGGTATTTATCATGACAAGTGAGGACACATAATCAATAAAAAACCCTTCAAGATAGTTGTAGGTGTTCACATAAAAAAATAGTCATGTAGTCAACTAAGAAATGACAATAATAAAAAAACAAGGCCATAATGTGACCTTGTCTTCCTAGTGTGGCCTTGTCTCAATATCATCTGATATTTTACTTTTGTATATAACACAATTCAAATGCTAATATAGTTAATTTTCATCAACAATCAACTTACAAAGTCAACACAAGTTTATTTTAAGTTAGGTTTACATATCTATTTGTCAAATTACTATTTAGAGCTCATTTCAGATTATGTGAATTATTATATTGAACATTTAGATTCTATATATTTTATAGATCTAAATTAGTTTTAAATAATTTTATGTTTATTAATTTTAATTTTTAATTAAAATATAACATTAAACATCCACCTTTTACTCAACCAACAACAATCTCAAACTCATCTCTCACTTTTCCTATATAATAACCCTTTGTATCCTTGTGAAAATTTAGACTAGAGTTTAGAGTCATCTCAAAAGCTGATGGAAATGTAGTCTATTAGAGAGTTTTGTTCTATTAAAACCATTGCTAGTTTCACACATGTACATTATATAATCCATTAATGTAATGCAATGTAGCTTTTTTGATGAATATATTTCTATGATTTGAGCATTAATGTGTAGATGGATGTTTATTGTAGAGTTTTCTTGAGTCTTCCTCAATTATTATAGTTAGAGTAAAGGTTTTCAAAGTTTTAATATAAATAATGTTTGAGGAAGGTTTGATAAAAATGAGAATGTGCATCCCATTTGAGATAATTATTGAGGTAGACCCTTTAGGGTCCAAAGGGCCTCTAGCACATTTAAACATGATTTTAGTTGTAGCACTCATGTTTCCATTCATTTTAATGCAAGTGGTCCCTAATTTTGGAATATATTAAATTCTATGACTTTTAGTTCTTTATAATATTTTGGTATTCATACTTGGTGACTTTTTCATAGAAGTACTTGGAGATCTTATTTTTCTAGATGTAGTTCTCCAAATACTTTAACACATCAT
This sequence comes from Torreya grandis, assembly GCA_037957365.1. Lineage (NCBI taxonomy): Eukaryota > Viridiplantae > Streptophyta > Pinopsida > Cupressales > Taxaceae > Torreya > Torreya grandis. The sequence continues at coordinate 310,914 of JARHVA010002758.1, read as the reverse complement.
ATGCAACCTAAAAATAATATGATAAATCCATCTATTCATTTTGAGTATGAAAATAATGTTTGGATTAATCTCAAAGCCTCAAATGCTATCATTTACCAAGTTAATGTTGCTTCCTTGAGTCCTAAAAATGTGATAGTAATATTTCACCCCCACTTGTGGTAACTCACATTATGAATAAAATTAATTTGGAAGTGATGAAGAGTCCAAAGATGTAACTGGGATTGATATTTCAAATATACTTGAGTACACTAAGTACTAAATTGAACAAGGGTACTTTTATTTGAATTTGTTTTAGATGAAGAATGAATTATTCTATGTTTTATTTAATGTTGATATTCTAGACATTATAAAACTCTGATAATATCTTTTAGTTTGACTTGATTACTTTCAGTATGCAATAATTTGGTTTAATACTAGATAAATTTTTATAGTAATAACACAATTATAGTTTATTTATCTTCATATTTTTCTCATTTTAGTTAATTTCAAATGAGTTCAGTTGAATATTTTAATTTTAAATGAGTTCAGTCAAATATTTTAGTAAATGGATTAAACTAGTCATTTTGAACAATGTTATGTTATTTACTACGTCTTCTCATTCTTGAAGAATATTTTTGATAATTTAAAACTTGATTTCTAGAATTTATTACTTAGATATTAGTTATTTATGATTAATTAATTCATATAAAAACTTGTATTAATGGTCAACCAAGTTTTTATAAGTGGGCCCCCACCTTGTTAGAGAAAATTTATTTTTTGGTCTATTAAATAATTAATAATTCAAGTCATTATAAATTCATTTTATGAAGAAATTATTATTAGATAAAATAATGTCTAAGTGGTAATTATTAACCCGAAGCTTACATTAGTAATTAATTAAATAAATAATAATATATTATTTATTAACATAAGGTGGAAGCTTTATCAAAATAAATAATATTATTATGGTTATTTAATACTTATCAAGTGTTTTAATTAATTGGCTTTATCAGGATGGATGGACCCATTATTTTTATAGCAGTTAATCCATTGACATTTCAATATAAATAGGGTTTTATTCTATTGTGAAATTATCTCTCAAAAATGAAACTTTTATCATATTCAAACTTATTAAACCTGTAAAAAGCACTATGTGAAGAAGTGAGGAGTCTGTATTGGGGTGTTTTGGTTTCTAAAATATATGAATATCACATTGGTGGGTTTTTTTACCTCTTTGAAGTTTTTCCATGATAAATAATATCTGTGTCAATTATTTAGTGTTCATTTATATGTTTTGTTAATTAATTATATATTTAGATCCTGTACATTGATTTATCAATTCTATCATGGTATCAGAACTTAAGATGTAGTAATTGATTAAAAATTAGGATCTATATCACTAAATAAATTCAAATGCAATTTATTATTATTCATTTTTAACCTCACACTATGTTTTATGGCCTATGGTATAGCTTTCTATGTAGTATGGAGGTTGAAAATCTAAGAAGATTTTTTTTAATTGTTGGTTGAGGATTCCAAACTTCTCATTTATCATCCAAAATATCTATTGGGTTAAAAAAAACAAAGATTATATTTATTTCTCAAATCTTCTTTGGATGCCATTAATGCTATAGTATGGCCTCCCACTTGAAAGTTTTGTCAATAAAATATTTTTAGAGCCTTAGAGTCTCTACTTTGGTGTATATCATTATTGTTTCAATCCATTTAAGAATAAAATCCTATTCCCTAAATTTATTAAGTATTGTAAACCTTTGGTATTTTTTTTATGCTATCTGAGGTGCTATTGTATGAACTAGAGTGGAAAAATAATTTCTAATAAAAAAGATTCAATTTTGATTGTTTCTTTGGCATTGGAGGGCCAATTTATGAAGATTCTCCAGTTTTCAAAGCTTTTAATGCTCTATACAATTTATTGTGTAACTCATAAAGTCTACAGGGGCACCATATCTACGTAAGGTGCCATAGTTCAACGTGAACAATTTAAAACAGTAAATTATTCATCAAAAATTATATTTTGAAGGTCTAATTAGATTTATCCTATAAAAACTAACATATTTACAAATTTTAGTGGTATTTTGTGGCTTATTCCACTTGGTCTAAGCTTCCCTACTTCACTTGGAGCACCATAACTAACTACAAGAAGCTTTAGGTAAGTATATAGTATTTGGAAATATTTAAAAAACAATTTATTTTTTTTCTTAAATATTCCATGAAAAAGGGATTGGCACCACTTTTTGTTTTTTGAATAAGATTTTAAATTAGTAATATTGATTTACTATTCATTTTACATGCACAATAAATATTTATTTATATATTTTTTTAATTATTAAAATCAGATAAAAAATAAATACAATTTGTGCATGTAAATTTTTAAATAGCCTCATAGATGAGTTGGTGTTACTAAATCTTACAACCAAGAAGATATCAACTTCAAAACCCATTAAAAAATTTATTTTTTGATCTTCTTGGTTGTCTTGACAAAATTAATAATAATTTAATTTAAATTGAATTATGGTTTTTTATTTACATGCTAATTTTCATGCATTTAAAATCCTAGTTAATTTGTCAAACTTGTTTCAACTTTTGATCTAATGAATATTTTATCAAACATAATCATGTCACTAGTTAATCTCTAGGTTTTGACACTTGGATACATCTACGTAGTCTATTTTGTGTTTTAAAACTTCATACTATTAATTTTATAACTTTTTAAATAATAGTGTCTAGGTGGTCATTCTGAGTGTGACTCTTTTGACACCTAGTTTAGTGTAATTATAAATCAAATATTTACATCATTTGACATCTAAATTGTGTGATTAAATATAGTTGCACTTATGATTTACTTTATTTTACAATCATAGTGTAAAAACTCATTAAAAATATTATTTAAAAAAAAAATTATTCTTACATTAGTATATTTTTGTAACACTTGTGATACTTTATTTTGTCATAATATTTTATAATTTTTTGCTTTATCTAGCATTAAATTGAACAATTATTGTGTGTTTGTACTTTACAATTTATTTTAATATCAAATTAAGTTAAAATTTACACAAAGATTTTATTTTAAGTATTTGTTTATTGCACTGTTTAAAGGGAAGTTATGGTTTCACCTCATTTTTTCTTAGATAAATCTCAAATACTTAATAAAAATAAATATAATATATAATTTTTTTTGTTAAAACTAAATTTATGGCCCATAAATTATAAAATATTATCATTGAGATTGATTTTTTTTTCTATATGAAATGTGATCTCTAAGCTTACTAATGCATTCCAACAAATATCACAAGAAGTTATGTCTATTATCTTACATATTATTAAGTAAAAATTCCTTATCCACATCGATAATCAAGAGTATCCTAATGATGATTTAAAAATTTTTAAGTCCATGCACAAGAGCACTCATTTTTTGAATATTATTAAGTTAATCTTTAAATTGCTAACTACACCTACGAAAGGTGATGAGAAAGTTGTGAATTTTATTACTAAAATAAAATAAATTAAAGCTCAGTTAGATGAATGTAATTATAATTTGATTAAGGATCACTTGATATATTTTATCATTCAGTTAAATATTCATGTAAAATTTATATATATTTTTTTCAATTTTAAATTTTAAGTATCAAACTAAGCAATATATCCCTAACCTTACTACCTTGTCTCCTCTCTTGATTCAAAAAGAGCAAGTTATGACCAATTTTTATTCTAAAGAGAATGTGACTCAGACACTTATCACCTTACATAATATTTATTATAACATTAAAAACTAAAAATCTAACCTTAATTCTACTAAATACAAATATGAGATTAATAAATTTGGTAATAAAAATCATAAACCTAAGTTTAATAGAAATCACAATCTATGTTGTAAATTTGGTCATAGAAAATAAACATGTTATAAAAATAAGAATAAAAATAAAAATCAATTTTCTAAAAATAATGAAAATAAATCTAATCAAAACAAGTAGAAGAATCAAAACCCTAATAAAACTAACAATCAGGATTAGAATGTTATTGCTTTATATGCTACTTTATTTGATTTAAATGAAAATAAATAGATTTTAGATAGCAGTGCATCATGCTATATGAATTGATTATCTAATATTTTATGTCATTCTAGAGATATCTCTGAAATAATCTACTTAAGAGATAATTTGTTTTTAGAAGCAACTAAATAGAGAAATCAAAATTTTCAAATGTTACTATAAATGATATTTTTTATGTACCTAAGCTTAAAAATAATTTCTTATCTTGTTCTCAAATTAAAAATGATAATTTTATAATAATATTATTTAAGACGTCTAATCCATTATAAATCAATCTAGTTCCTTGATTGTTGGTATTCAAAATAATGGTTTATATATCTTCTCTCCTTCTACATATTTTATTTCATCATATAGTAAAGAATAAATCTCAATTATGGCATGGAAGATTAGGACATGTTAATTTTATAAGTTTACATGATATGTCTACAAATAATCTTGTTTTTGGACATCATGAAACTTATGAGTATTTCTTACGTGATAAATAACATACTAACCCTTCTCACAAGAATCATGATACAAATTCCTCACATCTTTTATAATTTATTCATAGTGATGTTGTAGGATCTATTGAAGTTGTATCTATTAATGGTTATTTATATTCTGTTACTTTTATTGCAAATTACACTAAAAATATATGATCTTTTTTCATTAAAAATAAATCTGATTTATTGTTTACATTCAAAGAATTTAAAGCTAGTGTTGAAAATGCATTTAATTTTTCTATTAATAGATTAAGAACTAATAATGGTGATGAATATGTTAGTAAATATTTTAATTCTTTTTGCATTAGTTATGATATTCAAAGGGAATTAATAACTTATTCTCTTGAGTAAAATGCTATTGATAAAAAAAATTGCACCATCATAAAAATGGTTAAAATAATGTTGCAATCTATAAATATTCGTAGACTTTTATGAGATAAATTCATGAATACTATTGTACATATTTTAAATAGAGTTTCTAAGAAGATTTACATCTTTATACCCATTTAACAATGTGGAATAAAAATAAATATAATGTGGCTCATCTTAGGATCTTTAGTAGTCTTGCTTCTATCTTTATTCCTAAAGTTAGAAGAAAAAGCTCAATCCCACTTTTTATTATTGAATTTTTGTAGGTTATATAAGAAAAACAAAATCTTAAGAGTTTATGGTCCATATAAACTTCAGACCATTGAGAATAATAATGTTCTTATTCTCAAAAAATCCTTTTGTGATCCCTCTATGGAACCTCTTTAGTATTCTTCTATTAATGAACTTGACTCTCTTGTTTCTCCTTGTGGTGAAATGGATGTCCTTGAGGAAGTTGATCTAGTTTCAGATAACTAGAGTTTGAGGAACTCCATGAGTTTCATGTTCAATCTAAAAAACTTAAATGGATAGAATTCCTAATTCAATCTTCTAATATTGATAACCTTAATAAATTAATTAGAATTCAAAATTCTTATCATGTATTAATGACTATGTATGAATGTAAACCTCAATTATTTAAGGAAGCCACTCAATATGATAGATAGAATGTTGCTATCCAAGATGTATATAATGCTTTAATTAAAAATTAGTCTTGATATCTTGTCCCTCTTTTGCCTAAAAGGCATATTGTCAGTTGTAAGTGGATTTATAAGATCAAATATAATTTAATTGGTAAAATTGAAAAATTTAAATCTAGATTAGTTACTCATAAGTTTATTGAAAAACCCAAGATTAACTATTTTGAAACATTTGATCTTGTAACAAAAATGAGTACTATTATAATAATTATTGCTCTTGTAGATAAAAATGTTTGGGTTATCCACCAAATGGATGTCAAGAATGCATCTCTAAAAGGTGATTTAGAACAAGAAATATACATGTCTCAACTTAAAGGTTTCACTGACGCTAATAGAGAACATTTTGTATGCAAGTTAAAAAAATATTTATATGCATTAAAACAAGATCTTCGATCTTGGTATTCTAGTTTTTTTTCTTCAAAGAATTGGGTTTCTCTAATTTCTAAGTTGATAATGATCTCTTTGTTCAAATTGAAAATAATCATTTGATTTTAATTATATTTTATGTTGATGATTTATTGATTACTGACAATCTATCTAGTTTAATTCATAAATATAAAGATAAACTAAATCAAATGTTTGAAATGATTTATTTAGGAATTCTGCATCATTTTTTAAGAATGACTATATTTTAAGATAAACATTCTATTATTGTATCATAATCTCAATATGAATATAACCTTCTTGTTAAGTTTACTATGCTTGATAATAAATCTTCTTTTACTCTTATGAAAGTTGGTATTAAACTTAATCCAAAATCTACATGTAAAAAAACTAACCTTATTTATATAAACAACTTGTTGGTAGTTTAATTTATCTAACTATTACTGGGCCATATATTTTATATGTTGTTGGGTTTTATTATAGATTTATGTAGGATCCATATTTGGATCATTGGAAATTAGCTAAACGAATTCTACATTATATCAAATGAACAATTAATTTTATTCTTCCATTGATAATGTTAAATTATATGGTTATTGTGATGTAGACCATGATGATGATACTATAGATCACAAATCTACTTTTGGATATGTGTCTAAGTTTGGTGTAGGTGCTATCACTTAGATAAATAAAGAGTAACCTAATGTCTCTATTTCTTCTACTAAATTAGAGTACAAAAGTGATATAAAAGTTTATAAAGAATCCATATAACTATGAAGGTTGTTGGGAAAACTTTATTTGGATATTTTTTTATAGTATCATCCTTTATTGTGATAACCAAAGTTTTATAGATCTATAAAAAATTTAGTGCAACATCAAATAACTAAACATATTGAAGTTCATGTGCATTTTATCTCAGAGAAAGTCCTCAATGGTGATATTAATCTAAAATTTTGTCCTATGGATGAATAAGTAGAAAATATATTCATAAAACCACTTGGTGCTACCAAGTTTTGTTAGTTTCATGCAATATTGGGCCTCTTGAAATTGCCATTGAAAGAGAGTGTGCATGACAATGGCACTTCTAGATGGCCATGTGTTTCTTCTCTTTCTCTATAATTTTTCTCATTATAAAGCATTGTAAACTTCATGTGGAAGTTATGTGATTTGAGTAAAATTCATATGAAAGTTTTACTTTTGTACCCTAATACATTAAAAACATATTTTTTAATGGAGGTCCTTATGTTATAAAAGGATCTAAATATGCTTAGTGATTATTCATAAGATTATGAAATGTATTCTCATAATCATGATAGCCTACAATTACTTTTGACTAGTTTATGAATTATAATTCATTTTGTTTTAAAAATAGTGTTTGACATAATGAAAGTTTTTAAATCCTTCAATTGTGTACATGGTATAATTTTTTTAGGTGACTATGACATTCATCTTTACTTAACATTAAGGGGCAGTGTTGAAGCAATTAATGTCTAAGTAGTACTTATTAAAGCTTAGATTTCATTGGTAATTAATTAAATAAATAACAATATATTATTTATTAACATGAGGTGGAAACCTCAAAAAAAAATAATCTTATTATGGTTATTATATAATTATCAAGTATTTTAATTAATTGGTTTTATCAAGATGGATGGACCTAATATTTTTAAAATGGTTACCTCTCTTCACATTTAAATATAAATAGAGTTTTTTCCTATTGTGAAATTATCTATTGAATATGAAACTTTTATCATATTCAAACTTATTAAACTTAGGATTTTTGTGAAGCACTGTGGGAAGAAGTGACAAGAAAGACTCTATATTGGGGTGATTTAGTTTCTCAAATATATGAATATCACATTGGTGGGTTTTTTACCTCTTTGAAGTTTTCCCACGGTAAATACTTTTGCATTGTGTTAATGTTCAATGTTTATTTATATGCTTTGCTAATTAATTACATATCTAGATCCTATACATTGGTTTATTAATTCTATCAATTATTTAAAATCTTAATATAAAATAGTTAATTTTTAATAAAATAAACCTAAATTTATATATATTTAACTAAAATTTTAGTTATAACTTAAAGTACCATTAGAGTATGTATTTCTCATGTTTGCTAGTCTATTAACTAGGTATTTTATCTTTTTCCTAGTTTATCTTATGTGAGTATTTTCTTACATTGCTTGGTTAAGTTAGTTGTTTATTTTTCCTTCCCTACTTATGAAAGGCTTCCTATTTTACTAGCATCTCATTTTGAATAATCATTTGACTTGCCTTGTTTTGAATCTCATTTATTTACAGTTTTATTTGTGATGTTCTTGTTGTTAACTCTTCAGATCTTGATTTTTTAAAAGTTTTTTATCATTCTTGTCATGGTACTAGAGCCTTGAAGGGTTTCAAATATCCTCTATTACTACAATTGTTTAGATAATTCTATTTTTCTTCTACTTCCCTTATCAAAGCTACTACTTCCTCTTCTAGATCTACAATGGCTTTTGGAGAGAGGCATTGAAGTTTTAAAGAAAACATTTTTATCTATTGTCCTTTGAATTATGTAAAGAGAATTGAAAGGACGATCAAGTTTTTTTCTAAATATAAACCTCCACTCTTTTAAATATCTACACCTTTTTTTTGCTTCATAGACTAAACCTTTTTCTGGATAATGTAGTGTTGAAGGAGGCATTGAAAGAGAGATTATTTATCCTTTATGGAGCATTAAAGCAATGCACACTTCTTTGTATGAGTGTGTTATAAGAGTAGGTGGTGTGAAGAAGCTTCCTGCATAGGAGCTAAACATGGGAGTGGCATAGGAGGTCAATGTGGGAGTGGAGGAGCAAGGTCAATGTGGGCGAGGAGGAGAAAAGGCATTGAATTTTTTTTCCCCAGGACAACACATTACCTTTATTTTAAAAAATTCTGGATGTTCTTTATTTTTTTACAAATATCTATTCTTGTTACTTCAACTTGGCATCATCCATTCCTACATTTTTTTGATCTATAATGAAGGTGGCATTGGAAATCTATGTTGACTCAAAATTAGAAAGAATAGAGGTGTCATCTACTAACAAGGAGGAGGCATTAGCATAGAGAGGCATTAAAAGGAGGATCTGAAAGGTGCTTTTTATGAGCAGGGTCTTTTGTGTGGTGAAGGAGTGGTGGATTAGGAGAGGAATTGGACTTTTCTTTAAAGATTGCACTTTGGACATTGCATTAAATTGACATTTATGGTGGAAAATATCTCTTTCCAGATTGATACAAGATTGACCTCTGAGTTGGCCTCCCATTTTAATTTTTTAGCTAGTTTCTATATAAATAAAATATTAATTCTCTTTCTCTCCTATAAAAAATAGATTTTTATTCAATTTTTGTGCTTAATAGTTGCATTTTTTAGACTCAAGAGGAAGTACAGTTTTATTATGTAAGCATAAAGGTCACTGATAAGATCTTTTTCAATTTGGTTAGATTTTATAAGTCCATGGTTCGATTCCAATTCTAACGAGTGGTTGAAAGCCTACCTTTAATTCCATTTTCATCATCAAAATATGTTTATAGTATCTTTTTAAATATTTTTGACCCATTTACATGAATTTGTAAAGCCTCTAACTTTTAAACCATAACTCAAATTTGAGTTCTATTTTTTTAAAGTGTATAGTTTTCAATTATATATTCATTGGTGTCATTACTTTATAAAAATTTAGTAATTTTATAATGTCAAATCAGGGGGGGTCTTTAATACAATATTTTGGGGGGTTATATCAGTACTGATTTGTGCACTCTTTTGCATTCTTTCTACTCTTAGGTGATTCACTAGTATAGATTTTAATTTTGGCATTGATCATTGTGAGCTTTTGACTACACATAGATACCATACATAAAGACCTCAAATGGAAATAATCATAAAACATAAAGGATTATGGTCCCTAAGGAATAAAACTAAACCATAGTTCACAAGAGAGTTTGAAAATTTTTAGCACCAATGTATGTTTGAAGAGTGAATAGGTTTGATAGGGACTTATGTGAGTGATAGTTTTTTTTTTTTTTTTTTTTTTTAATATATAATTTGGATAGGTGTGATACTCCATTCAAAATATGGGCTAAGATAAATGGTTTATTTGGAAAATTAGATCACATGAGAGCCATACAACTTGAAGTGGATCTTACTTCACTCAATCCGGATGACTTTACCTCTATTGTAGACTACCTCACTAAGTTTAAACATTTGTTGACATAGTTTAAGAGGAGTGGATGAGATAAGAAATATGAAGAGTGTGTGTAATTGATTTTGTCTAAGTTAAGTGGCCTATTTCAAATATTTATTTCTACCCTTTTCTCTAGCATGGATGTTTTACATGTTGCATTCAAAATCCCTGATTTAAAGTTATTTTATGAGAGACTTACTAGGGAGGAATACAAATTGTATCACCTTGAGTCTTCCACCTCTCAAAAATCATTAGTATCATCACATCCTAAGAATAAGGAAAAATAAAGAGTAAGAAGAATAACACTCCTCCTTCATCTCAAAATACACCTAAGCCTAACACCAATAAATCTAAACCCAAATCACCTTCCAAATCTAAGAATAAGTCTAATCTATATTGGTCATATTATGGGGGAATTGGTTATGAAGAGTCTAGGTGTTTTAAGAGAATGTAAGACCTAGAGGATGACATTAGGAAACACAATATTTCTATCTCCACTCATTCTCCATCTCATGAGCATGGAAACTCACTTAATGTTGTCAGGAGATCATAGTCATCTATTTTAGATAGTTGGTTCTAGATTCTGGTGCTTCATACAGTATGACTTATTTTAAGGAGTCATTTTTATCTTAGTTTGAGTTCTACTTACAACATTGAGGTTGGAGATTATTCATTATATTTTTAAGGAAAAGGGTGACATGTAACTAGATGGTGGCTGCATCAATGATGCATTGTATGGTTCATATATCACCACCAATATGCTTCTAGTTTATTAGATTTGCCATTCTGGTTAGGGTAAGATAGTGACTTTCACACCACAAGGTGCTAAAGTTTGAGGTTTGTTAGAGCCACACACACCTATTACATAGGGTGTTGTTGATCATAGTTCTTGACTCTATTATTTTGAGGGTTTTGATGATACTCATCCTTTAGGGATGTGTTTGCTTTTTCATGTAGATTCTAAGAGTAGGTTTTGGCATGAGAGATTTAGACATCTCAATTTAATATATTTGAAGGAGATGAGAATTCAAACTATGATAGAGAGTCTTATTATAGTTTCATGTCTTGATGGAGTTTTCCCTAGTTGTGCATTAGGGAAAAAACACCAAGATCCATTTTCTAAGGGTATTTCTATGACAACTTCTTCACCACTTGAGCTTGTGTATAGTGATATGATGGTTTTTCTTACTCCTTTTTATAGAGATAAATATGTACTTACCTTTATTGATAATTTATTAAGGTGTACTTGGGTTTATTTTCTTAAGTAAAAGACTGATGTCTTTTCTCACTTCAAAGTATTAAAGCTTTGGTTGAGAAATAATCTTTTAGTTACATAAAAAGCTTCATACAAATAATGGGGTGGGAGTACTTTAGTAAAGAGTTATCTAATTTTTTGGTAGTGCATAGTATTATTCACCAACATTATATTATACATACTTCATAGTAAAATTTATTAACAAAATATAAGAACTGAGCTTTGAAGGAGATGGCTAACTGCATGATGCATTCATGGGATTTACCTGTTATCTATTGGGGAGAGGTAATTAATTATGTGAACTACATTCAAAATTGTACACCACATAGAGAACTTGAGTATTTGACTCTGGAGGAGAAGGCTTGATTAGAACCAAGATTGATGTTTCATTTTTGTAATTATTTAAGATCCTTGCTTGGGCATTTTTACGAAAGAAGAAAAGGAAATCATTGGATAAGAATAACAAACATTTGATTTTTTAGGATATTATGAGCACATGAGAGTTTATCATATTTTAGATCATAATACTCATGATGTTCATTTTTAAACACATGTGGAGTTTGATGAGCACTTTAAATCTCATGACTCTTCATCTTCGTTGATGCCTTATACTTCTTTTGATGATTCATCACCTCCTCTTGAGGATTCCTTATTTGAGGAGATAGTTTAGGAGCTCCTTTAGGAGGTTATAAAGGTTGAGGATCCTATTCCCACTGATGTTTCCACTATGCCATTGTGAGCACACACTATAGTTTTAGAGGAAATACCTTTCATATAGGATCTTTTACCCATCGACATCATCGTGCACATTCTAATGGTACTAGACTTTTATGTCAAACATTCTTTGGGGATCCATAGTATTTTTCATAGGCTCATGGGATATATGATTGGGATGATGTAATAATAGATGAATATTCTTCTTTGATGAAGAATCTCACTTGGGATTTGGTCACTCTTCCTAAGGGAAAAAAGTTGGTTAGGTGTAAGTAGATTTAATGCACTGAGTATGCAGTTGATGGGTCCACTGATAAGTATAAGGCACATCTTGTTACAAAGGGGTTCTCATAGGTTGAAGGTATTGACTACTCTCATACTTTTATGCTTGTTATCAAGATGAATTTTGTTCACCTTGTACTTTCTTTTGTTGCATCATAGAGTTGACTAATGTATCAAATGGATGTTAAGAGTGACTTCTTACATAGAGAATTGCATGATAAAATTGATATGGAGTAGCTTTATGGGTTTGTAATGGTTATTCACTTGTTTGTCACCTTAGGATGTCTCTTTATGGTCTCAAACATGCCCCTTAGGATTGGTATGAGAAGATGGATTCATTTCTTCTCTCTACTGGATTTATTCGCCATCACTTCGATTCCATAGTGTATATCTAACATATTAGGGAGGACATATTATACTGGTCTTCTATGTTGATGATATGTTTCTCATCAGTATCTCCTCATCTCAAATTTAGGCTATTTAAATGCACTTTTAACACCATTTGATATGATAGATCTTGGTCTTTTACAATTCTTGTTTGATTTATAGATTTTGTAGTCAAATACATGGATTTATTTGAGTTAGTAAAAGTACACCCTTGATCTAATTGGCTAATTGTAATCTAAGTCCTTCTCCTTTTCAATATGGAGTGACTCTCACTTATACTTGTACTAATATAATTTATGATCCTAAATTATATAGATAAATGGTTTTGAGTCTTATGTCTTTCACCCATAGTCACCTTGACATTTGATTTATAGTTGGGTTTTTATCTAGGTTTACACATGCCCTTCATGACAGTCATTAGAAGGATACTAAGAAGATTTTATGATATCTATCAGGCACTACTCATTTTGGATTGCACTACACTAGAGACTCTATTTAGTTGGTTGGGTAGAATGATTTAGATTGGGTTGGCTTTCTTGATGACAAGTGTTCCACTTATAGCTACATATTTTGTCTTGTTTCTTCACCTATTTCTTGGTTGTGTAAGAAGCAACAAATTATTACACTTTCATCTACAAAGGCTAAGTACATGGTAAATATTATAGTGAGTCAATAGGTTTTTTAGCTTCATCAATTATTGATAGAGTTTGGATTCATGCAAGATTCACCTACCATACTTTGGTGTGACCAACAGTGTGCAATTCAAAAATCTCTTAACCCAATTGAGTACTAGTAGACCAAACACATTGAGGTACATATGCACTTCATTTTTTTATCACATTTAAGATGAATTTATTAGCTTGGAGTACATTATAACTTAGTAGTAGGTTTCAAACATCTTCATGAAGCCTTTTGCATCACCTCATTTCCTTGAGTTGCACAGCATGCTTGGGGTTTTATAAGTTGTCCTTGGGGGGTGTTCATGAGGATATCTTCTTTCTGTATTTTATGGATACATATTTACATGAGTATCTTATCATACCTAGTTATCGAGACTCATATTGTGGATATGAAACTATTTATTTTTTGGCTATTGTTATCCCCTATCTTCACTTGAGGGGGGGGGGTGTTAGAGTATGTATTTTTCATATTTTATAGTCTATTAGCTAGGTATTTCATCTTTTTCCTAGTTTATCCTATGTGAGGTTTTATCTCACATTGCTTTGTTAGTCTAGTTCTTTGTTTTGCCTTGCCTAATTATGTAAGAGCTTCTTATTGTACTAATATATCATTTAACTTGCCTTGTTTTGCATCTCATTTGTTTGTAGCTTCATGTGTGATGTTCTTATTACTACCTCTTTAGAACTTGGCTTCTTAGAATGTTTTTAGTATTCCCATCAAGTAAAATTAAATTATGAGGTGAAAACTTTAAAAGGACATGAAGGACATCATCTATAGAGAGAAAATCATACAATTATAAGAGATCTTACATTCAAGCTTCATATTGTACTTTCTCTTCTGTCATAAATCTATGAAATCAAGTATTAATTATAGGAAGACTAAATAATGAATTTTATGATGGTGAAGTGTCTTGATTAATATAGTTATGTATATCTATGTTGATTATTTTATCTATAAATTGATTATCTAAATATGGTCAAAATTATTAATTTTTTGATGACTATAGAATAATACAGTCATATGTGTGGATCATATTTATAATTTTCCCAAATAATGAAGAATACTCTATATAATGTATGATATATTATTGAATTTTTATTATCTATATTTTTCTTCTCTTATTGTATTATAAATCAGTTATGAAATTCATAGTTAATAAATACAACTTCTATTTTATATCTCAATTCAATTTTACCCCTAATTTCATACTCACACTTATAGTCTTTTTAGTTAAGTATTTTCTTTTGTTTTATATTTACTATTTTATTATTTAGTTTTGTTGTCCAAATTTAGATTAGTTTTATTTTCTAGTATCATTTCTTTACTTCCTATATCACTTTTAGATTAGAGATACAATTTATTTTCTTTGCATAGTTTTATTTTATTTTCAATTTAATGTTTTCTATCTTCTTTCTATTTTTCCTTGTTCAAATTCTTGTCTTGTGTTATTATTTTTGGTATTTTGGATTATTTTAATGAGGTAATAATAAATTAATAAAGGATATTATTCATATGAAGATATCTTTCAATCCTTGATAAAATATTAGAATATTTAGTTCTTCAAGGGATTACCTCTTGAATAAGTTCTCTATCAGATAAGATTAATAATACTTGATAAAATTCTAATATAAATTATTATGAAGATATTCCTATGGAATATTTTATATAAATTTTGATAGTTGGTATCAATTATTAAGCAAATTTTTTTGTGGAAAATTCTATTATTGGTTGTGATAATTTCAATATAAATTTTTCATTTTTTTAAAATTATTTGATCATTTAGAAGAAAACATCTAGTTGAATCTAATTTTTTTTCTAAGTCTGAAACACTATTTTAATGATTAAAATATCCATTTCATTCCATAGAACTCATTTTTAATCATGAGTCCATATGATTAGATTGGTATGGTTGCACTTTAACCTTCATGATATACAAATAGGTAGATTCATTGACTATCCAAATTTAATCATCAATAAATTTGGTGACTTTGATAAAGAGTTTTAAAATTTTAAATATATTTCTTTGATTCATTTCAAATATTTCTTACCATTCCCTCTATGACCATTATTTATCCCACGCTAGTAATTTTGCCTGATATTGATATTTCTAAATAACAAGTTGATCTTACATTAGACTTGGTATTATTTATTTAGTATAACCATCCTAAAAAATATCCAAGCTATGCTTAGAGTTAAAAACTATGAAGAATATGAAGCCTTTGAAATAGATAAATACTTTTTATTTTCACTTCACATATATAATACCATATAGTTCAGAGAAATTTATATCTCAGGTGAAAAAAATAGCTAATCTTGGCTACCAATCCTCAACCTCCTATCATATTTATTTCAAATAAACCACCTAAATATTGTTAACCTTCATAAATCACTGGTTAGAATAGAAATAAAATTAGAGATGTTATACTTGACCTACAAGAAGATATAAATATTGATGAATTGACTAATAATGAAGTAGATTTTGATGTTGAAAATGTGCAACTGGTCAATTAGTGGATGCAAGGAAATATTCTTGACATTGGAAATCAACCAAAATTCCTTCAAAGGAGTTAACATTCCAAAATATTATAGTAATATAGGTGAGTCATGGGAATATCATCTCAACTATTTCAAAATATAGTCACTAAAATTAACATTCAATGTTAAAATAATGCAATTTTGATAATAATTTTATACACACTTAGCTCATGCTCAATTCTATGATTCTAAATTTATATTCCTCTAATTCTATGTGGATGATTCATATCCTTAATAAATTACAATACGTGATACTCATATTAACTAGCATACTTATATTAGATAAATATATGTAAAAGACACTGAGATATATAATTCTTGAGGCACCTACTCCACTTATGTCCTAAAAATAATATAAGATAAGTTCTTCAAGAATGATATCTCTTTGCATCTTATATATATATTTATTTAATATATGTATGCTAGTAGCATCTATGCATTTTATGTATTTATTTAACATATAATATGAAGTTTTTCATAAAATTTGAAATGTATAATATACATTACATTAAATCATACAAAACTATATATGTATGCCACCTATCCACTAACGAGGTGATACAAACTTGTTGACAATCCTCAAGCCCAAAAATGTAGCCACATCAAAACATGCCACACATTAAAAGCATGGGAACATGATCATATTCATCCCATGAATTTAAATGCAGACCTTAAATCTAGTACATAAAAAAGTTCTTATTCCAATAAGTAAACACATATGGGCATAAATAAACCTAGATAATCACTATAACAATCATGTATATATCTCAATTGAAAAATTATATACCATTTCTAACTTTATATTTGGCAAGTTTGACATTTTTTTGCTAATTCTTTTACCAAAGCAAAAATTGGCATGTAAAAAAAATAAACAAAGAAAAATGTTTAAATGTTTGTAAAAGGCTTTATTTCTATAGGAATTCAAAAAATAACTCTAATGATATAGGTTAAATGATCTAATAGGTGAAATGATGTTCAATTGTGGATAATGTGTATGATTACACAATACCTCATGTTTGCATAATACATCATTAATATATATATTTATAAAAGATTTAATAATTGTACTTTACCAAATAATCTTGTAAAATAACCAGTTACATTTTGACATGTCAGATTTATAATTACTACATTATCAATGTATATTTATAATACATAATAAAAAATATTAGATCAATTATTTTTTTGAATTCATTTTAAACATTTTATTTAAAATTAAGTAAAAATATGATTTTCTTTCCACTCATGCCTAGAAATTGACAATATGTATATATGTAATGTGTTTTTTTGTTTTAGAGTATTAAAATTTAGTAAGTTGTATATTTTTATAATAATCCTTCACTTAATATATGATAAATTATTTTTAGTTATTTTTATAATTTTTATAATTTTATTAAAAACATAAAATTTAAATTATGATCTAGGTACTTAAAAGTGTCTGGACCATCAACAACTAAATAACATAGTTAATTTGAAATTTTAAGTCAACTTCAAATTAAACCTTAATAATAAAAAATGTAAACTGGAAATATCATAAACTCTATTGTGATTGTTCCAAAGTAACACTTACATAACAATGTGAACCCCAAACATGAAAATCTATAAAATAAATAAAATTGTTACTTTCTTTTGAGTGGGTCCATCGGTATGCTTATTATTATTATTATTATTATTATTATTATTATTATTATTATTATTATTATTATTATTATTATTAGGGTGGGAAGATTAAAAGCATAAAAGTATAGACTGTTGATTGGGATCCATGGTCCAAATTCTTTAAATTTCAATCTATTCGGTGTGAACCACGCTATGGACCCCTTTTTTCAGTGGGAAAATGTCTAAATCTCATTTAAATTCAAATTTTTTTAATGGTTTCATTAAATTTGTGATTTGATAGATAGAAAAAAAGTATATTAATTTAAAAGTATTATGAAAATAGTCAAAGTTTAAAGAAGAAAAATCATAATTGATATACTTAATTGATCTCTAGGTCTGATGCCTCACATTTTCTACTTTACGTGTGATTGGGATCTACTTTGGATTTTACTATTCTGATTTAGAGCTTCGAGATTATCACTGACCTTTTTTTCCTTATTTATTTTTCCTTCAACACCTTATCTCTCCTCTAGGTATTGAAATTGAGAATAACATTGGTAGAACTTGTTATTTGGGTATTATGTAAAATAGAAATCTTGAGGTTGAGACTAGAGCAAAGCAAAAAATACAGAGAAAAGAGGTAGTAAGACAATACATACACTCTAAGGTTCCCTACCTTCATTGGTCTCCTCATTTTCATCAATGATTTGTGAATTTTATACAACACGTTGGGGGTGCAAGTAGAAATGAAACAATTTTGGAAAAAGAATGAAAAGTAATGTGAGATGATGGATGACAATGTATATCTTATCATTAATGCGAAGAAAATGATAATAGCCTTTCCATTTTTTCCATTGTTTGTGCTTTGCTTTGATTTACCCTCTTTTTAATGTAGAGGTGTTAATGGTATAGATGATGGTTATATACTATTTTTTAAAATAAAGAAATTGAAGTTTTAGAATAATGTTGGTGGGGTTATATAATTTTATTATTATTAAATAGACATTTAAAAATAATGTTGGCCCTAGTTTTTCCTTTCATGGTCATGACATTAGATGCCTCACCTCCCCTTATACCATTTTATAATTCCTGTTGATGTAATTATTATAAATATCCCAAACTCATCCCTTGATTGATTCACCGTTCTAGTTTAGCTGTCTCTACTTATCACACAAGTATACTCCATGATAATCTTGATCATTAGTAGTGTTTGAATTTTTTAATTTTATATTATCATGAAATAGTGAATAATTTATCAAATTAAAATTCACCCAATGGGTCATCCCATATGTTTCATATTTCCCATTCAAGTAATTTTTAAAAAATAACACTATATAAGCATATTTTCCATTCATTTGTTCAAGAGTTAGCATGATGCTTATATATTGAAAATACCATAATTATTCTAATTTTAAATTGAAAGGAAACACCTATTCTTTCTAATTCTAAGTCCACACAACCCAAGTAACCCTAAGCTAAGTCTGAATACACCTCTGAGTTCACAAGTTATTGTTGAATCACATAATTACACCATGATTGCATAAACATATAACATTACACAAGTTTTTCACACATGCCACTATATCATGGGAGAACTACATGGAGTTTGATCCTTGTTCAAAGTATTGGTATATAGTTATCACTCAACATAGGTGTTTTTGAGGTCAAGCACAACTCCAATCACCAACCACTTCCCCCCTTTATCAATTTATCCTTCATTATCTACTGAATTGGGGTTTCAAGTCAATAAAATAGTACATATCAGATTTTGTAATGAATTGAGAGACCCCAATCACACACATATGACATACAGGAAAGGGCACACTGATCTAAATTTATATATATTTAAAAAACCCTACCAGATTATGGTATACCCTAGATATTACATCTTAGATTGACCTTGTCTAAATAAAATGGCCTTCTTCTAGATTCAAACAGATCCCTATTCATGCTTCACAACACCATCACATATTATAATAGTCTCAATTGCAATCCTTCAGATCCAAGTGATAGCTAATTTATTTTTATTTAGTAATTCCATTTTTACCATCTTTCCATAAATAGTAAGTTATAAATCATTCTTGTGTGATTTATTGCATATTTTAAACATTCTTATTTTACTTAGAAGTTTTTCAAAATTAGGATTAAACTTTGATTAATTCCCTAATTTTGATAAAACATACGAGTGATTCTGATGTTAATCATTTATTTTGAATAATTTTACCAATGTTAAGGCTATGAACTAACAATTTTTTTTGGTTCTACATAATTTATTGTATCTCTTGGATATAGGCTTCAAAACATAAACCAAAAAAATGCATCTATATCATGTGTGTGATCAATTTAATTAAAATTATTATTTACTTCAAAATAAATTTATCGTAATTTTGAATTCAAGTGCATACAATGTTTTGTTTTGAGGATCATGGTTAAAATCAATAGGAGCAATGATTGATAAACACAAAGGTTGCAATACATTTTCACAAAGGAAAATTCATTTGCATTTAAAAAGAGGGACATATTTAGAGAAATAAATAAGAAGGAAAAGATATATTTATCTAATATTACAACCAATACAACTAATGGAACATCAATAGAGGTTCATGATATAATACATATTTCAAAAGATAAATCATAAATGTCAATACTAAAGTATGGGGTAGCTATTTTTCATACAAATCTACAAAAGATGTTCAAAATGACATTCCAAAATTTCTAACAAAACTTAAGAGTTGGTTTATCTTATGATGATGATCACAATAATGATTATGCATAATCTAATTAGAATGACATGACTAATATGCAAAATGAATATGATAATGTAATCGAGGCTTAAACCACATATGATACATGACATACATAAAGGCATCACTTTGATGTGATATTTGGGTTATAGTAGCATCATTCATTGTATAAATTAATTTCTTATCATACTATTATTATAAAATTAAAAAAAATCATAATATTTTAAAAAACATCAAATCAGGACCTATGCATGATATGTGTATTTTATTTACATCAATTAATTTTTGCTTTAGTATATGTAGTAATTATCTATATATAGTTTTAATATCAAATATGTTTCATACGTGTACTTGAGTGAGTTGTAGAACATACATGTTGTCACCTTTAGATGTAATTTCAAGTGGCAGTACTATCTCAAACCCAAAAAGGTTACATGGATAAAATGACTTTGTTATAAATAGTAACACACTACACTCTTGTCAAATTATAGAGGGATCATCCTAGTGAACAAAAAAATTAGTTTCTCATACCCAAAATAGTCATAGACATTATACAACTTATGTTCATCACAACAAGATCATAGAAGCATTGTTTATTAAGGTTTTATCACTCTATGACTATCCTTTTTATTTCTACTGAAATACAATGCGTTGTAAAAAATCTTCCCATTTTTTCTCACTTAATTTCACATTGATATATTACTAGATACCTAAGTTTATAATATAATAATTTTACCAATTTCCTATGTAGATTGATATCATTTTTTTATGCATGCCTATCATGTTTTCTTCTTTGCTTCATGCTTTGTGTGTATTCATTGATTTAGATTGTGGAAATTTGAAATGCCCTTGTTTGTAGCTCTAAGCCTTACTGTTTATTTCTATGTGTGTGAGTGAAATTTTAACATGTCCCATGGATGTAATGCCTTGGCCTTATTATTTGTTTTATGTACCTTTGTGTGTGCTCTTTATGTATGTGTCATGGCCATGACACTTGTTTGATATTTTTTCTTAGTTTTCAATGCCATGATGGATAACATTCATCTTCAAATTTTTTTGATGCCATGATCCAAATCATGTATCTTCCCCAAGAAGTTATATTTAGTTTAAAATACTCAATATTGATCATTTATTCACCACATGCCTAATTACTAATATCTATTTAGACATGATGATATGCATGATTGGTTCTACATGTATCATACATTACTATTTTTATCAAATTATCACTATGATGCCATGATATCCATTGTTATCATTATTAGTCTAAATATAAATATTTATATAACATAATTTGTACAACTTTCTTATTTTGAGCTAAGTTATTGGGAAAGCTTCACAACTCACCTCAAAAGAGGGGGCATACATAGTGACTTTGTATTAGAGACTAAGTTAAGACAATTCACTGCATAGACAGAAAAGATAGTACTTACTCATTTGACCAGAATGCATACTCAATTCATATATAGAAAGGATATTTATACATAACCAATCAATTTGGATAACAATGTAGGATGTAACTATTTAGAATAATTTACTTTCATCCCAAAAATTAATAATAGTGTTTTTCAAAATTATTAGAATTATACTTGTTTACAAAATTGTTTATAGAATTTATTATAAACTAGTTTTATATTTATACACATAATTATTTCAAAAAAAAATTCAAATTGGAGGAATCACACGTGACATGTGTTATATATTTTTACACATGTTTACTTAGATATTTAATTAGTTTTACTCAATTTCCAAAATAAATAAACTTGAATATCAGATTGAGGGTGTGTGCATTGTACATGATCACTTT
The DNA here is from genome assembly GCA_037957365.1 of Torreya grandis. NCBI lineage: Eukaryota > Viridiplantae > Streptophyta > Pinopsida > Cupressales > Taxaceae > Torreya > Torreya grandis. The sequence goes on along the minus strand of JARHVA010002758.1, from coordinate 288,726 downwards.
CTTTCTCAAAATTTGTAGTAGTTTCTGTAAAGGGTATGAAAATTCATGTCATTCTCTATGTTGTATACACCAAACTTATATCATTGTATTTTGTACCATTTTTTCACTAAAAAATGAATCTTATTGCATCTAGAGTGATTGATTCATATCTTTGCACTATTTTTTACCAGAATGATCTATTAGAATTCATATAAGGATCCAAGCTAATTTACTACATTGAGTTGTGTGATGATGAAGTCAAACACATCCTAAGTTATTAATCAAATTATTCTACCAATGAGGATTGAGGAATACATTGTCCAATCCAAGTTATCTAATGAAAATAAACATTTGAGGATTCCGCTCTATCTAGTCACCTATTTTTCACCATAAAACACTAGGGTTTGCATACATGAAAAGGTATATTCATTCCTTGTTATTTGATCTATATGTTTCTTAACTCGAATTTTAAAATTTCATCCTAAACAAGGATTAATTTATAACTATTTTATTTTAGGTTTGCATGAATCACAATTAAATGTGTGGTCTACATCTAATCCTACTCAACATATGCAAGCTTAGGTATAACTCTCTTTACTTTACTCTATTAATTTCACATTGATACATTACTATAGTAAATTGGGATAAATGTAGTTAGTAAAATTAATATTTAATGCTAAAATAATACACTTTTAACCATCAATTTATACAAATTAAGTCATGATTAATTCTATAGACATCCAATTTTTACCACTTCTATATTGAAATTATGAGTCAAATTGACTTCTTACAGTAATGCATAAACTACACCAAATGCTATTGAAATAATTTAATTTATCTGTACACATCACATATAATTTTTTAAATGTATTGTCACATATTTTATTGGAATATGCACTGTACATGATTATCAACTTCACTTAATTCACCCGAAGTCAAATTATGATAGTGAAAGAGACATTTTGGGTTTAACTATGTCAAATGGTTAATCAATTTTCAAAAGCCACTTCACTTTTGATTATGTTAATCAAAATTAATTAATTAACCTAATATTCCTCTAATAGGAAATTACATAGGCTTTTTGAATTATACTATTTTCCTTAATCCATTAAATTGAATTATTCTTCCAATTATGTCAAGTAGCTAACTGATGACATCATCATGACATCATAGAAAATATCAATAATGATGATGTCATCATGAATGTTTTAAAGTATTAATAATTAATGAAAACAAATATCAAGATTAATGAAAGCTATGCATTATTAATGTAACCTCTTTCCAAAATTGAATTGAATTGTATCCACTCATCTTAATATTAATACAATGACCACAGTCAATTTGTCAAATCTATAAGTAGAAGGGTCACCATAGAACTTTCATCAAGATTTTAGTTCAAATAAAATCTATATAATTCCTTTGAGAATCTTCACCCCATTTCTTATAAATTAGTCCACAAATCATTTTAGATAGTGCTTAGAGAGATGTTGATGGATTTTATAATATAAAATTGAAGAAGACTTTGATCTCTACATCTAGGAATAATCATGTATATATGCTAGTTATCTAGTGATGTCTATGAGGAAGGTAAATATTTTTGATTGATTTATATTTATTTCTCTTGGTTAGACCTTTCCCAATATGAGAAATCTTGCTTGGGAAGTTATGTTTTGTGAATTTGTTTTATCTTAAATACTAACAAAATTAACTAACCTCTCTCATAATCACAATTTACATTTTAGCATGCCGATGGGATTTTGCACCCCAAAAACCTCTCCAAAACCTTCTTAGTCTTGTAATTACAAAATTAGATTTCCCTTTGACTTTGATTTTTTTCTTTTTCCTCTATTTATTACGTGTTTCATCTTTTTCATATCGACAAAACTACACTGTGTATTGGTGAGGTCACTCTTGTGAACAATGAGTTTGACTTGTAGATTGATGGTTTCACATTTATTATTTTCTATGTTATTATTAGTGTAGGTTTTTATTTTTCCCTATTTATTAATTAGAGAATATTATATATTTGTGCATACATGGAGTTTTCCTACATTCGTGGGATAGGCTAGCTTATGTAGAGATTGTGTGTCATATTTGTGTCATAAGGTGTCATAAGAATGTCATAAGATACTCCTATTCTGGGTATGGGAGTTACTTCTCTATTCTTGGAACCTTGTCACCACCTTTTTTGGAGGAGTCTATTCTTGGGGTGCTTTGACCACCTTTTGTGGAGGAGTCTATTCTTGGGGTGCTTTGACCACCATTTGTGGAAGAGTTACTTACTAGCTCTCCTATATGTATTCTTCATTTTGGCCATTTCATGTTAATAATCAGATTTTGGTTTTCTCCATTTTGTCTTGTGCAATTTCCCTTATTGTGTTAATTTCAAATTGCTTTAGCATCTTGTGGTGTGCACTTGTTCATCTTGTGTGATCACATCTCCATTGCACTCGCGTTATCCGGATTCTGGCAACAACTCCAATAGTTATATGTGTGTTTAAATATAATGGTGAGCTTGACTTGTAGAATGGTGAGATAAACTTGTTGAATGGTAGTTTTGCATCACTATATTCACTATGTTTTTCTTGATTTTGATGATATTGACATGCACATCAATAAGAATGATCTATGCATTAGTGAGAACCACTTTCTAATTAGTGATATCACATAAGAATGTATTTGAATTCACTAAATAATAATGATGATGACCTGTGCATCAAAGAGAAAAACCTACTAATATGAGATTTCATGTAAGTTAATTATGTTTTATGTGCTATTATTTTTTGTAAAAAATGGTGAAATCATCTTATAAAATGGTGAGCTCATCTTGATAAATAGCAAGGTTACCATATTGTGTTTTAATTTACTATATAATAATAAGTTTGACATATGGAATAGTGAGATCACTATATGTGGATTTCCGAAGAACTTAAAACTATAGAATTTGAACTTTCTTTATTTGCCAAGAATCATTTTAAAAATTCTAACATATTTATCATAGGATTTATGATATTAATATTTTTTTATGTGATTAAACAAGACAAAATTTCACTCATATTTCTCTTTGGTGTGTAAGCAAAGAACTTACACTTCATTTAATGATATAAAAACACTTTTGTGTTATTTTCTTAAAGTTTTGTTGCTTTCTTTCTTGTGTAAAATATTATGTTTATGCTTTCCCCTTACCCCCTTTAGGGAGCCTGAGTGACCAAAAACACATAACTTACTTCTTCTTGTTTATTTAAAGGAACATTTGGTGTACATTCTTGTCTTGCCCATTCATGGGTCTTAAGAATCATAAATAAACATTTATTTAATTTTTTTATTTCAGTTATGTGGGATGGAATTCACCACATTATCTCAAGTCTTTAGGGCATGGTTACTATGGGTTCATATCCAAAAATTCATACCATCCCTATACATCTGAAGTGGGATATAAATTATTTACAAGTGTCATTACGTCCTAACAAAATTTCCCATAAAGGGTTTTTTGAAAGTGATAGTTTAAATTCGAACACTAAGCCATTAGACATCACCATCAATGAATATAGGGTATCAAAGATAGGGGATGTATCCCCTATGAATAGTCTTGTTATTTGATAAGTATGCCAATATGAAATATCAAAAAAATTATAAAATCTCTTAGAATTTTTTGAAGGAAGATCACATCTACAGAAATATATAGGCCATGACTAGACTGCTAGGCCGTCAACCATACAAAAACATGAACCAAAAAATTCACCATGTCCATATATTCATGTCCCTAGGGGACCATAAAACATACCTCTAATCCCTCATACACATGTAAATGTGAAACATAAAATTCACTGCATTCACATCTACACATCCTTGGGGGACCATTAGCTAGATCTTTGGGGCCTCATCTGATTGGAGATGTGAGATGTCATGAAACCTACATCTACATCCGTGCATCGCTAAAGAACCCTTAGATAGACTATTTGTTCTCACCCAATGTGTGCACATGGGACTGAGGTGCTTGAGGGGGAAGAGAAGAAGATGTATATGCTCATTCTTGGATCCTTTTCCCTCATTTTTATTCTACCCCTCTACTCCATAAGAGTGAAACTTTGCCATTTTTTTGTAAACACTAAAATATTTATCTCACTAGTAGTTCCCTCATATCGATATTATTTTTAGGATCTATTTTTATAAAATTTGAAATTAATATATGTCCACCACCCTACACCTATTTCAACCTATCTAGTATTTTCTAACTCCTGACCCATTAGATATCTTTGCCCTTACTTGCCAAATAGTTATCTACTAATCTAGAGCTAGCAAAATGAAATTCAAATACATGAGATATGAACCATTATTGGTGTTAGATTGTGAAATACCCAAGATTTCTAATTCTAAGATTGGGCATGTGGACCTAACTAACTTCCACAAGATATTAAATTTTGAAAGTTAACCAACATTGATGAAACACATTGTAGAGAGTGACCTTCCACAAGAAGTAGCTTTTCCCACTTTGGTGAAATATTCAAATTTAGTATTTTCCTATGCTAGATAGTACAATTCATGAACTAGATAAATCATGTCAAAATTTAAATAAATCATGGTGAAGATAGATGGAATGGTTATAATCATAACATTGAGAATCCCCCTCTATGAGGAGTTAGTATCAATGTAAGTGAAGGAGAGGCACATTAGAATAAGGACCCTAATAAGTGTTTAACCACTATCAATAATCCATGGATGAAACACAAAAGGGATAAAATCTATAAGGTTCCCAAGACCTTATACAGAGTAAATTTCAAAGAAGAACTTTTAGATATGATTACCCTACTAAATAAGATAGTAATGAAGACACCAGACCTTTCCACTGTGGTATTTGCCTCCTAATTCAAATCATTTATCATGGAAATTAATTCTTGGATTGAGGTGAATTGATCAATGATTCCCTATATGATCAGTTCTTGAATGTGTAAACATTAGGACATTTTTTCATGACATCCTATTTGGTATACTCCTTGGCCTCCCATATGGTATACCTAGGGTTGTCTTAGTGTAGAACTATCACTCAATTAACACAATTATTTGAGTGTTTTACACAACTCACCCTATAATAAATCAATAAACACATACCAAGGTCAATGATGCATTCACAATGAGAGTAGTACAGTTGCTTGAAGAAGATTAGAGAATGAGGATATCTACAAAAGTAGCCAAACTAGTTAACCAATATGGTATCTATTATATTTAGTTCAAAAAATTTACATTCATTATAACTAGAGGTTATGAAGGGCATCCCTTAAGACCCCTAAGGTTGGATAATGATAAGATCATCCTTGTTGAGCTCTAGGAAAATTTTAGCCATTCATAAATGATGTAGAGATAAACATGTGCTTGGAATTTCACTCCCCATTGTGCTAGACCATTTCATATGTAATTATGATGTAAATTCTCATGAGCTAAAACTAGCCATCTTTGATTTCACTCTCTAACCTATGCCAATAGAGACTTTATGGATACCAAGGGGTATGTGAATCAAAATCTGGGTATATGGTTTACATATGAACATAAACCTAACCTCAAAGACTATTGAGATTATTGTGTAAATTAATTTAAGGTGATTTAAAGAGATTGGAGTTGGATGACCCTAGATCAAATAAAGGTATTCATAGATGAGTGGGTTCTTGAGGGGATGTTAAATGATAAGTCAAATCTCCTTGATCTAGAATATGCTAACACAATCATGAATGCACCTTTGCCAAATATTAATTGATTAATCAGAGAACCAACTAACTTGTAATGGAGGATGAAAAAAGTATGGAATCACACAAAGAAATGGTTGGATAATAAATTTTCTAGATTAAATGTGATAAACTCAAAGTGATAAAAAGCTTCAACTCCCTCGAAGCAAGATCCTCCATTAGTTCCCAATAAAATTAGTTTTAAGGTGATTATTGGATCCTCAGGTTCATTAAGTTTAAGTGATGGTGGAGATGAGGATATTAATCTCAAGAAGTAATTAGGAAAGCAATATGAAAAAAATATGGTAATAGGGACAAAAAAACAAGCCAAGAAATTAGTAAGGCCACCATCTTCAATTGTAACCTTAGGTGATCCCAACTTGCTCATCCTAAATACTGCATCATAATACAAAGCTTCATCTAATGAAATGTAACAACAAAAAAGAGTGAAACAAGAGAACCCATATTTTCCACTGGGTCCCCATAAGCTCCTTCTCCTCCAAATAAACCTACTCCTCCATCTGCTACTCAAGTAGGTACCTTCAAAGACATTTCATTTTAGTGGATGCAACTTATGCTATAGAAAATAAAAAGGGTGATTAAATATGAATTACTACATTTTGTTGTGGTATCTAATGTTTTGAATACTCTTGCACCAAAGAAAGAAAAAACCACCTATAAGTTGGTATTAAATTACTTAAGATCATAATTTGTAGAGATTATTGAACCAAATTTTGAGAAGGATATCAAAGAAATGATAATAGGATATTATAATTTGAAAAGGATATCACTCGAAGAAGCAACAAGAGAAGGTGATAGTCATAAATTTTGAGAAACCACTAAGAGGATCATTAAGAGGTTTAGACAAGATGAGTTAACTCAAGATCAAATTAAAAGACAAATCAAATAGCTAGCAAGCTATGTTAATTATATGCTCCATCTAGTGGAAAATTTGTTGGTATCACTAATTGATTCCCCAACTCAATTATTATGAATAAACAAGGATGATGTTTCCATGATTAGAAAATACAAAAACTATGAAAAAAGTCTTGAAGCATGAGTAGATGATTTATGCATAACTAGAATGAAGTTTATTGAATAATTTATGAAGATATACGATCTTATCAATCAAGAATTGTAGGATATTTATGTATAGATCAAATCCCATACCTCCACCTTGAAGGTCTTGGATGAAGTGATTGGGAATATGAAATAAATAATCATGATGGAAGCTAAAGTAATGGTATAATGAGTGTTTGATAAAGAAGAGGATGACACATCTTGTATATGGATAGAATGTATACTTCAGAAAATGGAAATCTTATACAAGTCTAGAGATGAGATCCAACAATGTTTATGAGATCCATTTTCATTTATATAAAGAAGTTAGGAGTATGTCACATACTGTAGATGAATTGAAAGTTTAATTCCAAAATATAGTTAAATAAGATATTTTAAATGAAGGAAAATTTAATAAAGCTTCAATGAAAAATCTCAACAAAATTCATATTTCACTAGAAGAGTTAAACACCCACTTGAAATTATTTTTAAATATTAGTGTTCCTTGACACTCATTTCCCAATGATGGTTCACATGTTGCTAACATGTTGTGATTCTAAAAAATAATGAAGTTATTGAATCAGTTAAGAGATTCTATAAATTCAAGGAAACACATGATAAAGATTAGGTCAAAGAAGATTCAACAATAGCCAACCCATCCACCAATGTTGCTGACTCATAGAAAACTTCCCAGTGAGATTTGTTCTCTATCTCTGTTTCCTATTTTTGTCCAAATTCTATTTTAGGAAATTCATATTTTCTTATTGTAAAAGTGAAAATAATAAAATGTAGAATAGAAAAATAAATATAATATGAAAGGTCACTTTGGAATGTGAAGGTTCATCCCATTTCATTTGTTATAAATACAAGAAATGGAAATTGAAAAAGGGATTCTTAATGTCCATGGTTTGTGAAACTTAAAGAGTAATAAGAAGGAAACTTTGGTTTCACTCTTTATGAGGAGTTAATTGAGCTTTATTTATAGTTATTTCCTTAATGAACATTCCTTTTTTATATGTCAATGTATTTCTCATTATTTCAAGCACAAATGGCATTTGATCTCGTAAAGTAAATTTCTCTTTTTATTTTAAATATATTATGTAAGTGGGTGAAATATGTATTTATTCACTATCTTGTGACTCTTTATTTCCTTTAATTTTGGTTAAATTATGTTTCTACCAACCCACCGCCCCCCACCCCCCGCCCCACACCCCCCCCCCCCCCCCGCCACATTTCATTCAAATTGTAAATTTTGTACATAATTGTGTTTGTTGTTATTAATTTCAATAAAGGGATCCTCCCTTTATAATAGAAGAATAGATCCAGTCTCATAAACTATAGTGAAATTGTGATTTGTTACCATATACTAAATATTTCACCAATATTTTTTGGCACCCATTATGGGGCATGTTCTATTTTTGTGCAACCCACTATTTTTTAGTCATAGTCATTTACACATGACTATTCCTAAAAATCATAACCCAATCATTCAACCAAATCTTGATAAGACACAAGCTACACAGTCATATATTTATTTTGATTTACGATAATTCAATTGGAACCACTAGGTAGATAATCTCTAGTTCTAAAGATCCATAATTGTGCTAGGGAAGAAGAACAATGTACTAATTTTACTCATAGGCTAGTTGTGCTTGTTGATGGAAGAGTAATAATAAGAGGTCCTTAAATTTTTTTAGCTTCTTGGTTGATAAAATATATACAAGGCCCAAAAATAAGAGGAATCTATGATGCATTCTTTAACTTTCAAGAATAGTACAATTTTAGACTTTCTCCAAAAAGAATAAAATAAGTATGACCTTCAAGTAGAACTTTATCTCTATCAGAAAAATTCATTTCCAGAGTATTAAGTCACAAAAATATGGTTTTTGCTATACCTTGGGGTACTTCTATAGGTCCAATGGATTTAAGTACTCAAATCCATGAGGTGCCAAAGGGTTCAAGAAAAAAATTCCTAAAGTTACTATAGATGGGAGACAACATCCAAATGAACATATCAAAGATTTTTTTTTGCATGTGAAATCCTCGATGTTGAACATGAGGATGTATTAGTTAGATTATTCATTGAAACTTTGGGAAAAAGGGCCATAGAGTAGTTTCATCATTTGTTCACTACTTCCATCTTAGACTAGAAAATGATGAAAGATAAATTTGAGAAGAGGTTCAAACCTACTGAAGATGAACATTCCCTTTTGGCACAATAGTATCAAATAAAAAATTATACCCATGAACCCATGAGGGATTTCATAGCTCGTTTCAACAAGTTGGTACACAAAATCCTTGTATCTATGATGCCCATAGTAGAAAATCATTTTTTTTCAATACTTAAATACTTAAAGTAAGTTTATTTTTGTGAATAAATCATCTATAAACATTGGTTGAAGTGTAAACCCAAGCCACTAAAATTGAAGATGATATGTTCATGGCTAGAAAGATGAAGAAATAATCCTTCAAAATCAAAGAATATAATTTGGTTGATCCTCTTGTTCAAAAATTAGAAAATGACATTTTGGATTTGAAGAAACAAACTCCCCACTCTCAAAATACTCCATATAAAGATATACCCATGAGGCTTTTTGTTCCATATCATGGTAATGTCTGACCTAGATTGACTTCTCTAGATCCTCAACTCATTATTGAAGTAGTTCCAACTGTTATTCATTGATATTGTATTTTTCATGCCACCATTAATCATGATGGTTAAAATTACATGGAAATGGAAAGAATGTTTCAAATCTACATAATCTAAGAACCACCCGAAGATGGTGTTTAGGGCACCTCGAATACTAAAATTTAGGAACCCAATGATGACTCCACTGTGGGTTACTTTGAGTATGAACCTAAAGGCAATGATTATGAAGAAAGTGTTGAGGATATAAATAGTCATTGATATGTAGTGTTCACTCAATATAAAAATGAAAAGGTGAAAGCTTCAAAAAAGTATTGAGACATCGATAAACCAAAGGCCAAATAAGTTTTTAAATCTACGATAGATCCTAAATTTTTTCTCAATAGAGGCACCCCATTTCCAATTTTTTTAAAAGATAAACAATTAAAAAGGTCTAACAGTTCAAACATTTATTTTTTGATTGAAAACTAAGAACCCATCAATTCTTCATTTGATATAATTGATCACATGAATAAAACTAAGGTTCAAATTTCTCAAATTGAATATTTCAAAACTAATCTTAAATAGTTAGATAGATTGGTAAATTTTATCAAATGAATAGGTCCTAGGACCCCTGTTAATGAAGCACACACCAGGATGGCTGATTTTGATTTGTAGAACAATGTGGCCATCACCACCCCATGCAATGAGAGGCTTGAGCCTTTATATGTATCTATTTTCATGGGTGGTTATGAATTGAACAATTGTATAATTGATTTAGGGGCTTCTAACAATGTCATGCTAATGCAAGTAGCCCATGCCTTGGGGCTAACTTGCACCAAGACTTTCAAACACTATTTTAATATAGAATATAAATAGGTTATGTTGTTTAGATAGATAAAATAATCATAGGTTTATCTATCCACCTTTCCACAAAAGAGGATGAAGATGAGTATATTGGTGGCAGACATTCCTCCCAGCTATGGAATGTTGTTTAGTAGGTTATTCTATAAAGATATTATGGAGAAATCAAACTCAATTAGACTTAGGTGATAATTCTATAAAAAATGAGTCTCAGTTAAAAGGAAATAAGATATCAAAAGTCTCATTTCTTTATAAGAAATGTTTGACAAATAGGATAGGTATGTTAAATAAAAATTCAAGAACATCCTCAAAGATCTCATGAATATGAGAAAGTGAGCATCATAACTAAGAAAAAATAAATGTATGAAAATATTATAAAATGGTATTTCAAATAAGAATAGAGAAGGTTCATTAATCTCATCAAATTCTATAAAGATGTGTTTGTTTACAGTTATGTAGACCTAAAATCCTTCAAACTAAAATGTAGCATGACATTCCACTAAAACCTAATATTAATCTGTTTAGGAAAAAATTGAGGAATTATAAGCATAATATTGCTAGCACCATCTATGGAGAAATTAACAAAAATGGTAGATACTAGAATTATCTTTCCAATTCAACACTCAACTTGGGTAGCCAACATCATACCTATTTGGAAGAAGAATAGAGAAGTTAGGATTTGTGTAGATTTTAGAAATCTTAATCAAGTCTCACTTAAGGATAACTATCCCTTGTCAACCATGGATAAAATCCTACAAGACATCACAAGATCTGAAATGATCTTAATGTTGGATGGCTTCTCTGGGTATAATCAAGTCGAAGTAGCCACAAAAGACCAATTCATGACAACATTCACTACCCCTTGGGGAACTTTTTCCTACATAAGAATGCCTTACAAACTCATTAATGTGGGAACACCATTTCAAAGAGAAATGGATTTATGATTTAGTGACATAAAAAATATAATTATAGTCATTTACTTGGATGATCTCATAGTTTTATAAAAAAATAAGGAAGATCATTTCAAACACCTAAAGAAGGTTTTTGAAAGATGTCGTTATTATGGAATTTCCTTAAATCCAAATAATTACATTTTCATGGTAATGGAAGGAAAATTATTAGGTCACATGGTATCTAAATAAGGTACTAAGATTGATATAGAAAGGGTGAAAGATATTTAGTAGTTGTCCTTGCCAACTAGTATACCTAGTCCTCATTCATTCTTTGGTAAAGTTGATTTCCTCAAAAGATTCATTCCAAACTTTACTAAACTCACCAAACACTTCATGAAATTGATGAATGGAAAATATTCCTTTAGATTAAATAATGATGAGAAGAAATCATTTAATGAAATCAAAGAAGCGATTGTCAATGCGCCAGTTTTAATGTGTACATATTTTAGTAAAACTTTCATCACTTATTGTTACTCCTTTGATTATACTATGTCAGCTATTCTAGTAAAAAAAATGATGGAGTTGATTCCCCCATCACTTTCATGAGTTTTGGATTGAAATATCATGAAAACAAATATTCTCTAATAGAAAAACATGCATATGCCATGGTTAAAGCCATCAAACATTTCAGGTTCTACATTCTAAACTCGCATACAATCATCACAGTTCTAGATTCAATGGTAAAATCAATTCTAACTCACAATAACTTTGGTCAAAGAGAGGTATATTACCAAAGTAAAAGAATATGATCTAGAGATTAAACTTATAAAATTGGTAAGAGGATAAGTCCTTTGCCAATTAATTATCAGAAGTATTGATTCTTAGATAAATAAAAAAGAAGGGCCACCATTGGTTATTTTTGTTGATTCTATTGAAGATTGGTATTCAAATATATCATTTTTCCTATCCTATAGAGAATGTTTTATTCACTTGAATCCAAAGTAGAGAAGGATTATTAAATTAAAGTCATTTAGATATGTGATTTGGGGTAATACATTGTATAAAAGATCTTTATATGGCACATTTATAAGATGCATAAACAAAGAACAACAAAAGAATATCTTAGAGGATTTTCATGACAAAGCCCATGGGGGATAATTTTCATCCTTGATCACTACATTCATAATTATATAGGCTCATTATTATTATACCATACTATTCAAGGACACACATGAATGGTAATTATCAGGCTAAGTCTAGCATCAAGAATTTTACCACCATTGTTCACAAGTAGATCAACAAAAATAAAAAAAATTGGCATAAAAAGCTATATGACATATTTTGGACTGACAAAATTACTCCTAAGAGAGAAATTGGAATGTATCATTTTCATTTTTTATATGGGAGGTGTATGAAATCATAAATGCATCATGTCTGTAAATCAATCCTAGCTTAGAGAAGATAAAGCATACCTACACTTTTGATTGGGAATACAATTGTTAAGTGGGAGCATGACCAATATGGGGATCCACTGCACTTGATTAGGGGATCACTTGTCATATTACACCATGATAGGAAGGGTTCTAAATCCTAAAGTCTAATATAATAATGCAACAACCCTAAAAGAGTCTTAGGTTTAAAGTTCACTCTATTCTAATAAATAATAAAGTAAATCTATTCTAGTGCTCACTAAAGATTGTACACAAAGTGGGGGGTTAGAAAAAAAACAAACTAAACTAGACATGCATAACAAACATATATTTATGTAAATGTATACATAATCCTAATGCATGGGATAGAATCACAATTATATTATCTATCTACTCTTACAAAGGAGAAATAAAGTTAGGAATACTTACCTTGAAGATGAACTCATCGAGTCTCAATCTCTCCCTTAGCCAAGGTGATTCATAAGAGATTATTATGGTATGTAAGGATAATAAAGACAAATAATCTCTAGGATACACAACATATCTAAGTATCCAAAAGACTTCTCCATAAGACAAGATCCGTATCTCCAAAGAAAGTATGGAACCCTAATTTTTATTTCGCAAGTAGAATGGTCAATAAGAAGATGTTCATTCACACTTATTTTTCTTCACTTCTCTTATTACAAATAGATGGAAGTGAACTTGTATATATTAGTAGATCTTTCTCTAAATCCTCCCAAAAACTTTAGCTGTATAGAGTTGAACTAGTCAACCCTATATGTTTTTGGGGACAATTCACTAGGTCTGAGCTAGGTCAATTGAAGGGCTAACAAACTCAAAGAGTAAAAAATACCCTTAGACTATATAGGGTCAACCTAGTCAACCTAGTATAAGTGACTATCTAAAAAGGAACTAAGGCAAGGAAATGAGGGATAAAGTGTAACAAATGATTGGAATGGGTAAGGTTGAGAAGAATAAGCTTAAGGTAAATGGATTTTAGGAGATGAGTGTGTAGATGGAAAGTGGCAAAAGGGACAACTATCTTATAAAGTACCAATGGTCTACCTACCCATTTGCTGCTATACTCTTTAAGGCATGCACTCAGAGAAATTGAGACTCGATAGGTTCTTGCAAGATAAAAAGTGTCAGTAATCAATAAAATTTAAAAATATTATGTGTATACATATTCCCCACTTGAATCTCATCATGTGTCATGTAAGTGCAACATGGGATGGTGTTTCAAGAAATAGAACATGATAACACACAATGTTGATGCTAAGTAAAGTGCAGTAAGTAAAAAAAAAGATAAATGAAAGAAAATAATTGAAAACACATATGTTTACTTACCTTAGTGCTATAAATAAAGAAGTATACTATAAGAGATGTGAAGGCATCTAATGTGAAGAACACTAGGCCAACCTATAAAATTTTGTACAAAAAATAGCCAAAAATTGAAAATTTTAGAAATTAGGCATATAGTAGTGGAAAATATTCTCTACATCATCATGAATCCAATACATTTTAAATTTTTATAAAATAGATGAGTAGAAACAAAGATATACACAAAAGAAGGAATATACAAAAAAATAATTAAAGAATTTGAATTTTGAAAAGTATTTTTAAATGGGGGAAATTGAAGTCATTTTGCTATTTTGACTTGTGAAAGAGAGAAAAAAGAGATTTGGAGACCAAACATGATAGGATGGCTAGGAGATGATAGGATAGATGAGGGAAATATCTAGGAGTGGTAGCAAGTGTACTACAGGTATGCAACTATGGATCTTAAGCCAATTTTTGAGTATTTTGTTGAATTAAATGTATTTTTAGAAACATGTAATTTTTACCATTTTTAGATGTTAGAATGAGGCAAAATTAGATTCTATAGGTATTAAAAACAAATTAGGCAAATGAGTTTTAAAGAATTAGGAAGAAAATTGTAATAAGGCACTTTTTAAGGAAAATGCAAGGGGTTGGTAGCTAAAACCAATTGGGTCCACCTAGTTGACCCAATAGGTTGAAAATAAGCAAAATCCACACTACCAACCAAGTAGGTGTGTGTTGACCCTATACATTTTGTAGACTACCAACCTAGTATAGTTTGCCAACTAATCTAGAAAGTTTAGAATGACAACATAATACTAGGGAGGGGAAAATAAGAGGGCTGACTTAGATTTTTTAGTCAATTAGGCCAACAATAGGGAAATTTTGGTTAAACTAATTTGACCAAAGAACCAAAATTGTACAAAAATCATGCAAAGGGTTGAAAGAAGGTTAGAATGGCTCGAAATGACCAAACAAGGGAAAAAAGGATTGAGTAGTCTAAAAATAGGTAATAATGAGTGAATTAAAGTAGTTAAGGCTTATTTTTTATTAGAATTATGAAAAGGATGTATTTTGACTATACCTGACATGGAGGATCTAACACATCTTTTGTTTTTTTTGGTTTCAGGGATGACCCAAGTTCTAGAGATTGGTAGATGTGTCATGGCTATTAGATCTATTAGAGCATCTAACCATAGGAGATAGAGCTAGGCTAGTAGTTGTAGGCCTAGTAGAGATAGTTGACATGTGTAGGATTCCCCTGAGTTTATATTTATTAGTCATGTTCCTTATATGTTGGGAATGATTGACTAATAAATTTAGATGGGAGGTAGATGGGGACATGGTAGAGGTAGCTATCATGATAGAGGATGTGTATGCCATCTTAGGGATATCGATGATAGGAGCACCAGTGACTATTGGTATACCAAATAGCCTGAAGGAGAGGAGAACCTTAGTCATGTGGGATACAAGCTCATATAAGATATTAAAAGGTAGACAAGTTAATATTTTTGATCTATATGCATCGTTGATTCTATATATTTGGAAGGCTATGGTAGGACTTGTGACACAATGAGTGTTATGTCACAAGTTAGATGGTAAGGTACCACTATTCATGGTAGCCTTAAGCAGGAAGATTCTATAGGAGGGCATATTATATGATCTTGGTGCTATCATCTAGGTCTAGCTCATACATGATCTGTATGAGGTGTTGTTCAAAGGGTAGAAGTATATAAGATTGATCATATTATTGATAGCTTGGATCTATGAGAGGTTTCTCATATATCAGTTAGTTGGGTTGCCCCATGTGGTCAATGATAGGTCACCTCAAGTATAGATATGGAGAGAGGACTAGGTAATGTGGGTTATGCCCCATGTGTTAAAGCTATATATGGTGAGATGAATAAACATAGTGTGATAACCATATGGGCACATAATGACTACATGGTCAAGCTGGTACATAGTTACACTAACTATAGTGAGGATATAGGTGATTAGACACTATACTTGGTGGAGAGAGCCACTACAGTGGTATGGGTGCCAAGACAGATGGGCTTACCTCATCCAACAACATTGATATTAATGCCCAAGTAATAGGCTCAACATGTGAGAGATTTATGGGGGAGTAGGGGACTAGGGCTATTAGTGACGAGGTTGATGCTCAGACCATATCATGAGTAGACATAGACTGGGTGAGCATGATAGGGAGTAGAGTAGGAAGGGAAAGATGCAAAGGTAAGAGCACTAGAGATACCACCACCATCTCTATAATGAGATGAGATATGAGCACTAAGGCTAGGGCATCAATGGAAGCAAGAGGATCAAGAGAAAGTGGAGA